>OX438903.1:1200000-1800000 GCA_949316265.1 Diarsia mendica | reverse complement strand
GTGGCGAGATATAAATTCCGTGGCTGAGTTAGTAAATTAGGTGCCTATGTAGAAATAACAAGGGCAAGTTACTTAATATAATTGTTGATCTTCATTTGACGCTTTCTATAGAATATTTAGTGGGCGTTGTAAAAAAGACGAATTAGTATTTTAGAGGCTATATAATTTTCCTGTGGCTTAGTCATAAAATTAGAAGTTTAATCACGTGGCCAATTAAAAAAACTGTGGCTCGATTTATTATTTCCCATTTTCTTTCTTACAAAAGAATTCATTTCATCGGAGCTAGGATGTTATACGATAAATATGGAAACTGATGATAAAAAGGCTATAATTGCAACGCAATATTATCTATGGTTGTTAACAGATGAAATGTAATATGCCTGTATTTCGGCAGAAGGTGGATTGCGACTTCCAGATATATCTGAAGTCAAGAAAATGCCTACCTTCTAAAACAATCTTCTGTCTCGTGATGTAAGCCTTCTCCTTCTGCTTGGGGGCTGCTTTGAAATCATCCGGAAGATCCTCATCCAGCATTCGCTCGATTTCATCTTCAGGGACACCTTTGGATACATCTTTGAGTTATACTACCATGACCTATCATCACATTGTTATTATATTTTCATAAAACAATGTAATACAAATAAAATAAATACGAAAGTTTAATACTCCCTGATATTCAAGCATAGGATTGCATGTAAGTTTTTAAGAAGATAACAGATTAATAAATTATTACATTTACAGGTAAAGAATGGGATTTCACATAATCCCAATAAGAAAATACCATTATTTTGGTTTAACTGTACATAATATTTAAACATATTTCTGAAACCGTAAGGTACATAGAACTAACTGGGAAACCAATCCAAATCGAATCCCATTCTTTACCTAGGTACATGGAAACTGAATGGAACTGGAACTATGAATGTAATGTATCCATGTAACATGGATACATTACATTCATAGTTACGAAACCAATGACTAAACCCACCAAGACAGTCATACCATGCAAGAACCAATAAACTCAAAGTCAACAACATCTACCCTCAGAGCTGTCCGATTCTTCTTCATTGCTGTCTTCATCGTTAGACTTCACTTCATCGAGCACCTTGAATTCCTTTAGCTTCTCCACTTCATCCGGGTTCACGTAGTTACCATAACTTTCTTCAGTACCCTTGTCAGCTCCATTGCAAGAATTATTGTCTATGGCGGTGGTAGAGCTACATGAAGGTTCCTCATTGTTGCTGGTGGAAACACATGACGCTTCACCATTGTTAAGCCTTTGCTTTTTAGCAGCTGGCAACTCCAATTGGGCTTCTTCATTCATGATATTCTGTATAAAAATAATTGTTAGTTGTAAATTGTTTTAGGGTATTGATGAGTGGAGCCAGGTCAGTAAGTAATTTTTTATGTTCCGGGGTGCTTCAGATTTAAATATTGAATTATCTATGACTGATTTATTTTAACAGTACAGGTTTTAAGACCAACATAACAATTCTAATGATGCTGTAAATAGCACTATAAAGAGATTAAAACCCTGGGACTTACTGGCTAAACTCATCATACACAATAGAAAAGAGTTAGTATATAAATTGTAACACCAATATCATACTATCTATAGGTACTAAATAAGAGAATAATCAACTAACAAATGAGCAGTTATTGCTGCAAATACTGTGAAAGACTGTGACGGCAGACATTGTTACCAAAACAAGACATACTTATGTAAATTCATTGCCGTTCATGTCACAAAGATAGTATTGATTAAATATTTACTTTACTACGGAAAATGAGGACAGCTTTATTATTCAGAGTTCATTGAACCTTATAGTACAGAAGACTTAAAAGAAATTACATAAATTATTATCTGGAAGTATCATACAATTACATTCTTAACAGTATTTCAACAATAATAGCGCCAAGAAACACCTGAAGGCTTTTACCTTTGAGGTTATTCACATAAACTAAGCCCAAAAGTCGTTGTAAGATCGTCCACAACTAGCGATGGCACTGAAACTCCAATGTGCAACAACAGTTGGATTCCAACCATCGCTCGATGTAAACTTTCGTGAATTCTGTGGCCTCGTGTAAGGCAGCGCTACACTGAAGATGTGGCAGAGTTGCGACACACTAGGGGCTCTGGACACATTATACAGAGTCTAGTATGTAGCAAAACTGCTTTAAACACCCGCAGAGTACCACCTCGGGCAGCGCCGCTAATGTATTCCTGTGTTCTCTGCAAAGACAACTTGAGACTTCTTACTTGCAAAAAGGTCAACTCCAATTTCAGTCTAACTTTTTAAAGGGATAGCTTGTTGTGCTGTGCAAAAGAGGTAAGTTACAGATTATCATTGAAATCTGACCGTTTTGCAAGTATGCAGTAAATTGTGTTACTTACGTGACCAGTCATGCACTCAACCTACAGTACGTATAAAAATAATTTCGTAAGTATAGGTTACGATTTCGCCAAATAAATGCGAGTGTTTAACTTAAAACCTAGTTTAACTAATAACGTCGTAGAGCTTGTACACCAAAATATAAATAGAATTGATTTATTTTAATTGAAAATATTCTTTAATTTGCAGATTTTTCTTCACAGCCTTGTTTGTCGATTTTACGATTTGATGGATTGGAATTTGGTTGGTTGGATTTGATTATCTACGTTACGTTTTGCGGGGTTGGTTCACCGCTCGCTCTGTATGAACGCACTAGAAATTTACCGTTCATAAAAATATTTTAATAAATACAATGAAAATAGTAAGTAAGTACTAATAATGTGAATGAGTACTACTTTAATGCTTTGGTTAAGTTCAATCAAGGAGGCAAGAAAAAAACAAATAAACAGACTTATTAGAGTTACAAAAATAGCCATGTGAAATGAAACGTATCATCAGTGTTTCCGCTAAGAAAAAACTATTTATTTATTTATTTATTAAAATCTCCCTTACAACTATCATTACAGGTGTACACCTAATGCGATAGCGCGGTCTTAAAACTACCTTATTTAGTATGAAAAAAACAATCTTACTATTATACCTACAATTACCTTATTTACTACAAAAAAAAAAAGAATCTTTAACGTATAACAACAAATATCTATGGAGAAACACAATCTTTAAATTATAAAAACACATAACTATAAAATCACAATCTTTTTAACTATAAAACAACATACTTAATAACAACAACTTATTTTAGATGATAAAACAAAAACATTTAGCTTGCTCTAATCTTTAGTATAGCATAGTATAAATAACAGTACTTTTGCGAACTCACTCAAATGGCATGTAAATACATCTATCTTACCGTGGAGATCATTAATTACCCGAATTGCGCGGGTCAATGGTGTCTTCGAGAGAAGGTTGGTCCTTGCAACCGGCACGGCCAGCAACGGCGGGCGGCGCCGCCTCCACACATAGCGGTCCGGTACACATAAACTCAGGCGCTGCAGCACTCCTGGGTTATGCTCAATGCCACGAAGTAGTCTAACCAAATATGACACAAGTGTGAATTCCCGTCTTACCCTCAGTTGGTTGTACCCGACCATACCAAGCACAAACAGTGTAGGGTAGGGGAGAGTCGTACAGTACCGGCCAGCATCCAGTACCGGCCAGTTAGAGTTTCCAGGAATCTATAAGTGATGGCGCTGATCTGAATTTTGCCATTAAAGGAATGCGTTCTTACAAGCTTAAGCCCCACGCGGCGGTTCCCTGTCGCGACACGTTTACTGACAGCACACCGATTTGTGTTGCGCATGGTGACCGCACGCTACACAACTAAAGTTCAGTGGTTGATTACAGTAGTTTTATGAACGACTTCAAAATAAGCTAAACCTGGTATGTATTGATTACTTATATAGCTATTATAAAATATGTTTAATTTCACTATTCATTTGTATATTATTTTCAAAGGCCGCTTATAAAAAAAAAATCGTTTCTTACAGTACCGGCCACAAAATTGTCCTCCAGTACCGTCTACTATGTAGATTTATTTTTAAAAGTTTTTATTTTATTTCTTTTTTATTTATTTATTTTTTACAGCAAAAGATGTCAGCGATAAAGGAAAAAATAAGAAAAAAAATACCGGAGTCCTCCTCGTAAACCGAGCGAGGAAGAAACAATTTGTCCTTTGTGCCTCCCATCCCATCATCTTCATGAGATTCACTCATGAAGATGATGGGATTTATTGTGGAAACTGCAAGGTTCGGGTTCATGAGGCTTGTGCAAATATATCAGAGCTAAAAAATCAATACACTTGTGATTTTTGTTTGGTATAAATGATCATTTTTATGCTGGCCGGTACTGGATGCCAATTTTCTTTGAGTTGATTTTCCATACTCTTCGTATTTTATTAATAAAGTTGATATTTTTTAAATATAATAGTATTTTATTGTTTTTATTTACAGCACTTGAATGCCATATCACATTTTAGCTGATATTTAACATACAACCTGAGGGCTTTTTATTTTATCCTGCATAAACCTTAACGTGACGGTACTGTACGACTCTCCCCTACATCAAGGGGTAAAACGGATATACCCCATATAGCTTTTTGTACAAGTGGCGTGTGAACTTGTTCTGTACACGTTCTAGCATCACCACGTACTTGGCCTCATGTGGAGCCCATATCACCGCACTATGTTCCAAATGACTCCTAACAAGTGCGTCATACAGGACCCTGACTGAAGCGATATTAGTGAAGTGCCTTGTCTGCCTCAGAACAAATCCTAAGTTTCTGAACGCCCTTTTACAAATTTTCGTGATATGGTCGCGAAACGACAGTTCAGGAGTGACTGTAACCCCCAAATCCCGCACCTCAGAGACACGTTGCATAGGGGCGGCACCCACTACGTACTCGTAAACTAGAGGGGCACGCGCGCGCGTAAAACTCATCACTGAGCACTTTGCAACGTTGAAGAAAAGCTTGTTGTTCTGACTCCATTTCACTACCCTATCAATATCCCCCTGCAATCGCTCGCAATCGGCTTTACTTTTAACCTCGAGCAGCAACTTGAGGTCATCTGCAAATAATAAACAAGAGCCATGTTTGACGACTTCCGGCAAATCGTTTACCATTATGATGAATTCGAGAGGCCCCAAATTGCTTCCTTGGCTCACCCCGGACCAGGTGCAGTACGGGTCCGATTCACACCCATTATAATCGACATACTGCTGTCTATCCTGCATATAGCTGGCGAAGAAGTGCAGTAGATGTGGTGTGCAGCCGACTTCAGCAAGCTTCATTAGCAAGATGTCATTGTCGACAGTGTCGAAAGCTTTTTTAAAATCGAAATAAGCTGCATCAACCTGCACACCAGCATCTACCGCCGGCACCACCTGCCCCATAAAGTTCATGAGATTGGTTGCAGTGCTGCGCGCCGGCCGAAACCCGTGCTGCGCGTCAGCCAGTTGTCCGCTCACCTGCTTAAAATAATAATTTTAAATGGTAAAAGTTTTAGAAAATCGGGAATTTATTCTTGCTTTCTACTGGTAATCTAATTAAACATGTACAATAATAGGGAGCGTAATAGGGAGCGAGCATATTGCCATCAACCGGGAACAAATCCCGACTCTAGGGCTGCTACTGAGAGATTCCTGATGGAAAAGTCGAATAACACTTTATTCGACCCGGGAATCTAACCCAGGACCTTACCTATGCACAGCAATCGCACTTGCGTGCCATGCGACCACTCCAACAACAAGGCAGTCCCAACCAACATACCTAAACAACATCATTAACTATAGGTACCTACATCAGCTACATCGAAGACACGGGTTGGAATTTGGAATATCGGCTCTTTTTTTGAGGAATCAGATTCATTCAACAAGCATAGATGTAGGAAAAAAACTCAACGGATGGTAGAAACACTTGAAGGACATAGTGATTTATCTACATCATGTTATAGGTTGATAGCGCAGGGTGAGAGACCCGCCCCCGACGGACGATCCGAATCAATCGATAGTCGAGGGGAATGCAGGGGTAAGGACGGGGACAAAGGGGGATGAGATGCAGGTCATGCAGAGAGGTCACATCTTTTGAAACACGGTGTTTTTTTCCACGCGTTTTCACCGTTCACACTTATGCTGTGCACATCTATATTTAAAACTAGCTGTTGCCCGGGACCTCCATCCGCGTGAAATAATTTTTAAAATATCAAATATGAAAGCCATATTTTAATTGGATTTTGTTAACAACTTCAAGTGTTACTAAAACTCAAATTCTTTCTCTTATAGTAGGTAGCGTAAGTTACTCCTACTATAAGTAGGTAATAAAAAGTTCCTTCAATATCGGTCCAGCCGTTTCGAACATTGGCCGGAACAAACAAACAGCCAGATAAAATGAAATGTTCTTGGTGTTTATATTTAAATGGATATACTTTCATAAGACAGGGCCTGGGGCTGCAGTCTCTACAATAATAACGACGCTACGAACTCTTCAGCTTTATTTCAACAGTTTATGATTCTTCTTCTTAACGTGTGGGTAGTAAGGTCTAACGATCCTACACACCCTAGTGTCAGAGTTTCTAAACCGCCGCAAGGGCCTCTGACATGGTTTGACGACCGCCATTTGTTGGCCGGGACTACCCGCTTATACGTGCCTTCCGAAGCACGGAACCATCTTTTTATCAGACAATCAGGTGATTCAAGCCTGCAATGTCCTAATCAAACTGGAAACAACTTTACAAAGTATGTATGCTTCCCATGGGAATCGAACCCACGACCACAGGGTCACAAGGCAAACGCCTAAACCACTCGACCACGGAGGCAGTTAGTTTATGATTGAAAATCTATTAAAGAAACTTTACGAATTTACGAATTTACGACTTATCGACATTCGTAGCGTCGTTATTGGTGTATAGACTGCAGCCCCATACACACATAAACTCACGCCCTTTTCCCGTGGGGGTAAGTAGAAACAATAATTCACCACCTGTTACGATCCTTACATGTAACTCCTTTTGCCTCTTCGACATTCACACGTCTGCTCATACAAGCACGCACGCTGGTTGCAAGTAGGTACAGTCAGCATCAGAAGTAGATTCACAAAGCAATTTTTCAATAACATTTTTTTAGATATTACTCGTCACTAAAAAGTTTGTAGAGTAAGGAATGGTTCAAAGAATCATTTTCTGAAACATTAAAAATAATAGCAGGAGTCCTGCACACCAAATAATTAAAATGTACTTAATTACTTCTGCTGCTGACCGTACTACGCACCTGCCTTTTCTACAACCCCACCAATATGGTGGCTGTGGCGTTGCCTTGGAATAGTAGATTGTATCATAAGGGAGCAAAATAATATTTTTACGGCGAGGGCGTTTTTTTGAATCCAGAGCGAAGTGAGGGATTCTAGAGTAGAATCCCGAACGTAGTGAGGGATTCTTTAGTAGAATCCTGAACGTAGCGAGGGATTCAAAGTACGTCGCCCGAGCCCAAAATATATTTTGCACCCGAGTGATACACTCGACTTTTCATCACCCTCTATGAGAAAATAAAAGGCGCCTCATATTTTATTCTAATATTATTATTTAATAAAAATAGAGTGACGACACGTTTAAATCCATCAGACATATTAATTACGAATATGTGTCCAGTTTTACGTCCTTATTAAGACAACACGTTACTAAACAACCTTCTACTCCATATTAAGAAATTGTCGTATGCCTTTAATATTTCTCTCGGGATTTCGTAGGGATTAAGTTTTGTATGACGTTATTAGCTTCTATTTTTATTAATTCAGGAGTTAATGCACTATCACTTTCAGAACTCGACGTAGAACTCATCTTTTTTGCACAAAATACAACAAAGTCCGTGCCGATTATTAGAACAGGGAAGTAAATCGCGCGC
This sequence comes from Diarsia mendica, assembly GCA_949316265.1. NCBI lineage: Eukaryota > Metazoa > Arthropoda > Insecta > Lepidoptera > Noctuidae > Diarsia > Diarsia mendica. The sequence continues at coordinate 1,792,156 of OX438903.1, read as the reverse complement.
TTTTGTTTTTTTTTTTTTTAATTAGTTACCGCGCCTCCTCGCACCGTACAGCCAACACTTACAGCCAGTAAAATACAATTTTCGTTCGATTTCAATGAACGATTCATGTTCTAAATTCAAATCTCATTACTGCCCGCTAAAAAGTCTAATGGAGAAAAGAGCTACTTTGCTCGCACTTATAGAGGAACAAAACGACACTTTTCGAATTGAAGGGATGAAAATACTTTTTCTTCCAACTATGCTTTAATTTCATCACAATCACACTAAAAACTCAGCACAAAGCGAGTCTTTAATGCTCTAGAGCAATAAAAATGTATGAAATTTCATTATTGCACAGTTTATTTTTTTTAATCGCACCGGTACCAATCTCAATGGATTAGCTCTATTCAGCCAGCCGATATCAATACTTTTTTTTGTTACGTACGTATTATTCGTTTCTATCCTACTTGTTCCAAATTTAAAAAATGATTGCTGATAACTACTAAAAAATGAAAGAAATTTAAAAAAGTGATTTAGCGGGAACTTTGTAATTTTGCTTGACAATATTTTTGGAAACGATAAAGTGTGATACTATCTGATTTTGAGTGCTTCGGCTTCGAATTAAAATGGAATCATTTAGCGACACATTAACTCCGGAAAACATTTCAAATGAAGCCGACAGTGTTACAGAAAATCTTTTAACTGTTTGATATGAGTTTCTTTTATCTACTATTCCTTTATGTAATAGTTGAAAGAAAAGCAGATTATGCACCTCGCCTTAAGTAATTTATATTGCCCTCGTGCCTGTTAGATTAGAGCCCTCGCTAACGCTCAGGCTCTAAATCAGGCACTCGGTGCAATAATAAATTACTTTGTGCTCGATGTAATAATCTACTATTTTGTTAGTCGCATTTCCTTCTCCTCCTTTTTGTGATCCCAAAAACTATTCCAAAAGGTTTCGACGCGAATTACCTAGTACTTTTTTGATTTATTTTTATACAACTTTGCCAAACCGGAACTTTGGTTTCCCCACTTCTGGAGCAGCTTACGCGCCAACCCTTACTATTCTATGGTTACTATTTTGAGTTGGTATGAAGAAGCCAAAAATAAAATCGACTAATTGTTTTATAAATCAACCTTTATTTTTCATAGAATAATTAAAATGTTTTAGATCTACATTTTATCAAGTACTACACAAAAAGTCCTTAGATTTAGTATTACTTACCTGTAAGCACAGAGATTTTGACACGAACAAAATACATCGAAATAATATTTTTATTTACAATCTATAAACATTATCACAGTGGTTTGCAGCAGTCAAAGAGATTTGATACAAGCTGCATACATATAATTTACCCTCATATATTTATTAGAAAATGTGCCAACCTTCATTATTTTGTTTTAATATAAACAAGACGATAAATATAACCTCCTACGTTTTGAAGTCGGTTAAAAATCAACACAGAATAGTAAGCAAATGGAGTTACAGAATGTTATTTTGGTATAAACGGTATAAATAAGTTTATCGCGAAAACATTGGTTTCTAACAATTTTTATTGTACCTACCGTATCGCTTATTTTGAAAGTCAATGATCGATCTTTACTAGAAATTAAGGGGTTTAGGTCGGTCCGTGAATTGATGACCATTCATTACAAAGGTAGACTATGTGACTGAAAGCACGTTCATTTTGCTTGATAGTCGTTACAGGTAGTCCAATAAAATATTTAAAGTTTGTACACAATACTTGCCAACATGCGATTGTACTCCATTCTTTTACTACTCAGTGACACGGTTCTATTTTTGTTGTTTTTATTATTAGATACATTTGTAAAGTTGGGGTTTCACGTCAAGATTATAGCCACATTTTTATTACATTACTAAAACACTACGCTTATATGAAGGCTACACAGTGAATTAGAACACACTCAGTGATTTTGTTACAAAACATCAAAATTACGACACTGAACAATTAATAATACATTTACCAAAAATTAATATTATAATAGGGGATCGGACTGGGTCAAAATAATATGATTCTGTTTAGTCCGTAAGTTAGATTATCAAAAAATATTGAATACGTGTTTTTTTGTTTTATCAAATCAATAAAAAATGACGAAGATAAAACGCGTCAAAGATCTTGGAGTGGGGCTTGAAACGTCACTTGTGTCGTCAAAATGTAATATCATATGACGTCACACGAGTTTTCAAAGCACTGTATCGTCTTCATTTTAAGTTTACGTCAAAAAAGAAAAAATACGTGTCCAATAATTTTTGGAAATCTATCTGACGGACTAATTAGTTTTTTTTTTGTCCGATCCCCTATTATTGTCTATGATTCAAACAGATATTTATTTCTTGTAAGTTATTGAAGGCAGTTTTAATCAGCTACCTATATCTATTTATCTACTGTGGAAGAAACGTACCAGCAAAGAAAGACATCTTTTTTGAAGTCGGTTAAAAATGAGTTTTACTAAACTTTCATCTATTGCTTAACACACAAAAGAAGTTAGAAAGAAAAAGCAGACGCCTTTTATTCAGTTCCTCTCTCCTACGCACATTTATCTAGCCTAAATCCATAACCTCACACAAGCGTAGTATTATCTATGACTCCTATGCGGCCGTCCTATCACTAGAAAGCCGTTAACTGACAAATTGTCATTTTTTACTTTTTGATACAGTTCAAAATTATCTATCTTTCTGTCTCAAAAACATTTCCAAAATATGAATAGTTCCAGAGATATAAACCCTTTTCAGGCCGATTAATATTAGAATTTATGATGATTCCAGCTCTTGAAAGCGTCTAACCCATACTTCTTTACTTAACACAAATAAGTTATCTGATTTTTTAGAACCAACGATTCGCGCGTTTTTTGCCATTATCCGGAAACTACTTTTTGAACTTAACGGCTTTCTAGTGAAAGGTGATGCCTATTCGTTGCGACACTCGTGACAACACTATTATTTAAACACACCGAGTGCTACACGAGCAAAGCCGTGTCGCAACGCAATGACGCTGGAAGTCTGTTAAAAAAATACTTTGATATAATATAATACACAATAACACACACCGCACTCCCCTACCACCTCACCATCTCGGCCTCTCGTACGAGTTACGTCGCGTCGCTACACGCCGGTTCAACGCACCATGCGACATGTCGTTCTGGCTGATATACAAAGTTTTACAGATTAAGCGCAATATCTCTTTGGTGATTCAACTAACTAAAGATTAATTTGGTTAAAATATACAACTGTTTTATTTTCACATTATTAAGCTATTGCATAGCTTCTATCGCGGGCCTTGAGCGTGGAGACCGAATCCAGAAATTCCGTAACGAAAATAACCTTTTTTTTTTTTTTTTTTTTGGTGGGTGGAAAATCATCGAATGACCCCCCCCGCTCTTGGGCAGAGCGAAGGGGAGTGTCAGACTTCTACTGACTAAAAACCGAACCCATGTTCCTTCTTTGCTTTGCCCTTGCGCCGGGGCCACGTAATCTAGTACATAATACCGCGGCCCCGACGGGCGTCGGCCCTTGCGGGCCCCTCCTTGCTGACATCTCTTTGAGGCGCGCGTGGAACACGAACGCGCCGTCGACACGGTCTGTTGCCGTCATGACGACGGCCGGACGGCGAGCTAGCCCATTACTCACCGTCCACAGGCCCGCGTCTACGGTGGCCGGAAGCCATCACGTGGCCCCCGACGCCCGGAGCGCCTTCCGCCTTCCGCGGCGGCTGGGACGTTGAGAGGATCGCTCCCTCTCTCGTTCCGCCACCTCCTTCGCTAGCATCACTGCTTCGCACTGCGGAGGCGACGGCGTCCCATTCCTCTTCGCCCCGGACCATGGCTTGCACCAGGGCCGGACGCGAGAGGTCACCGCCGCCTCACGCCGCTACGAGAACACGGCGGGGCTCCGCCCAGGCAGGGCACACCTCCACAGTGTGCTCCACCGTGTCCTCCGGTCGATCCTCGCAGTGGAACAAACAACGAAAATAACCTAAGCCTAGGTTGCTTGCTAGGTTACGGAAAATAACAAGGTTGTCAAATTAAATAATTTATAACGTGTAAAGGTGTAAAGTTTTCTCTCTCTGCTTTCTCCTTCTAAAATATTCTTACTCGTATAATTTGTGTACAAAGTGTTTTAAATATGAATAAACAAAGTGTATTTATTAATGAAGAAAGTCACGAAAAAATAGTGAAAGAAAATGAGTGAGTACTCTATTATATTCATTTTATTATTATTACGCATTTATCATACGTTTTATTGGTTTTTGCATTACTATTCTGCGAATCGATCTAAAACGATTCGTTTTCTTATAAAATATCTAAAATAAAATAAATAATTTTCATATTTTTCAATGATAAGACACTTACGTCAGGCTGTCAATACTTTTTCTTTTAAATTTTCTGTCATAGAGTTTCTTACTAGCTTAGTCTATGAAGGTTACAAATAATTATAATTGCATAAGTTGATAAAAAAAGCTATGCAATAGCTTTATCGCGGCAGTCTCCGAGTGCCACACGATTTTTTTTTATTTGAGGTTGTATTCGCGTAGAAAATTAAAGGGGGGTTAAATCAAAAAGTACATTATTGCGAACTCAACAGGTGGGTTCCCGGCATTGCAAGTGCGACTGGAGTGGACCAACCGCCTGGTGGGTTGCCAAGGTTGGCAAAGGACTGACAAATAGTCTTACCAAAGGGTAACGCGTTACCAAGCACTGATTGAGTTGTGTGTGGAGGAAGATAGGCAGTCGCTCCAAATAAAATACTGGTATTCAGCTGCATCTGGTATAGCCAACCCCACCATAGTAGGGAAAGCCTAAGGCAGATGATAAGGACCCATGTTCCTTATAAAAAGTGTAGCACCACTTTTTTTCGACGTTTAACAAATGCCCATGTAGGTCTATCTAATAAATAAAAAGAGAAGTCCTGACTGACTCATCAACGCCCAGCCCAAACCATTGGACCTAGAAAGCAGGAATTTTGCACAGAGGTTCCCTTTATAGACAAGGAATAAGAAAGGATTTTTCGAAATTCAACTCCTAAGGGAGTTAAATAGGGGATGTAAGTTTGTATGGAAAATCGTCATTTTCACGCGGGCGAAGCCGCTGGCAAAAGCTAGTGTGAAATAAAATATTTTGAGTCTACAAGTGCCCATGTAGGTCTATTTGAACTAAAACATATTCATTTTGAAGAGATATTAAGCTTATTCTGTTATAACGAAGTTCTCAGCACCGCTCATATGTTGGTACGAGTGTCATATAATTATGAGGTGCAGGTCTACCGTCTCCTCCGTCTAGGTTTAGGTGGAGGTGCTACAGTAACCTGCGCAGTTTCCAGCTCTTCGTGCGAGGCACCAGCATGTTGTTCCAGCTGACCGCGCGCCTCTACGAAGAACATCACGTCTCGGAGCTGTTCTTTTAGTTCCGTTACCTGATGGGAGAAAATATTTTTTTTTATAGTTGTTAGACTTCCTGCTCATTAGACATTTTGCGCTGTTGGACATTTTGCGACTTAGACCTTCTGATCATGATGCTTTTTTTTTACTAGGAGTTGAGTTGTTCGTTTGACAGACAGTTTCCAACAGTCAGCAATATTTTGTTCTGCGTTGCGTATGTAACTTGGAAACCTAATTTTAGTTAAGTACCTAATTTAATATACTTACCTATTATGTTATTTGTTTTATTAATTTTTATTCTTTAGTACCACATACAAAAAATAATATAGACTTTGACTTCACACTATTAATAACCATTTTTTACTGACATGGGATTCACAATTTCTATCTAGCAAGTAGGATTCCTTTGCAGCGGTGCCTTCAATAGCAAATCTCATAGTATTGATCAATCTTACCTCTTTAACGAAGCTCTCTTCCCGTATCTTAGCCCTGGCCTGCCACTCCGCTTGGCTGTTCGTTAGCGCGGCTGCCAAACCTCGCTCTTCTGATAACTCGTTCTGTAGTATTGATAGTCTGCAAAAAGAATTACCGATAATTATAATGTTTGTCGAAATAAAAAGATGACAAGAAAGGTGAAATAATGAGAACTTTAAAACTATTACTGACTAACTTATTTATTAAATTACTTATGATTTTTTATCAAAATTGGTTGACAAAAGTTAGTTATTTGTTCTATTTGTGATCAACAAGAAAATAAATAGCTTACTTGTTAGTGACATGATTGAGTTTCCTCTCAAGAGTCTTGTTCTCTTTGGTGAGCGTGGCGACCTGTTCGCTGAGCTTGGACGAGCTGGCCTCGGCTTCTGAAGCGCGGAACCGAAGCTTCTCCACCTCGTTTATGTGTTCTGCTTCTATTCTGTTCAACAGGAAAATAAGAAAAACCATTAATAAGCCAAAGCTTCTAAAACTACTAGTTTTATTGTTTTTTATCATCGTTAAAACATGACGTGTTTTACAGGCTACATTTGTTTTAAGAAAAACCGCTACTAAAAAGACGGGAAATTTCAGAATATTAACTTTATGGCGCTTTATTTCCAAAGATCCGGAGAGAAGGGCATTGATCGTCTGTCACTGGTCGCCTGTTACTCCTGACAGAGGAAAGCGCCGTCGAGGTAGACCGCAGCGAAGGTGGTGTGACGATCTGATCTCGTTTGCTGGCGAACGTGGCCAGATATTGCACAGTATAGAGAGGTTTGGAAGGCGTAAGGAGAGGCCTTTGTCCAGCAGTGGATGGGACACTCAAATAGGCTACACACTGGGTACAATTAATAATTTAATAAAAAAAAAACAAAAACGGTTTTTTTTATTTTTTTTTATTCCTAAGCTATTGTTACGCTATTAAATATTTTTTATTCTATATTAGCCTATGTCACCCGGGATAACGTAAATAATCTAACGATACCACAATCACATACACCATAATCAGTCAGTTCAGGTGTTCAGAAGTTATGGTGGAATTAAGAAACTCACAAACATACATAAACCCTAAAAATATAACATAACAGTCGTGTAATAAAAAAGAGGTAGGTACTCAAGCTTATAGATACCAGCAGGTATAATGTATTTACTAACTTGTTCATCCTCTCCTCGTAGAACATCCGCTGACTATCCAGCTGCTGTGTCAAGATGTAGGTGAACTCCAGCTGCGCCGAGTCCAGCTTCTCCCCCCCACAGGCGGAGTCTTCAGATGTGAACCCTCCCTCTGCGGCCACCAGCTTGCCGTCCGCTTTGTTCTGGACTAGGCGGTGGACGAAGTTGTCGCCTACAACGAAAATATTATGCAGAAGACCTTATAGAAGCCAAGACTTGGAGAGAAGGCTGACTGGTACAGAATATGTTGAGTTATTAATTTCGCATGATTATGTATAGTGGCAAACACCAATATGTATATACAAAGCAACTTTTAAAAGTGATTTTCTTTACGAACATAGCAGTTTGGAAGCCATACTATTACGAAATAGGTAGTTTTTAAAGTCCAATCTCTCAGTTATTTCCCAAGAAAATAGCTGTATAATTTTGTCTACGAAAAAGTGTCTACATATAAGAAAGAATCTGGACTGATAACCAACTTCGGACTGAACTTGATATGCCCTTGAAAGGCACGCCCTTGAATGAGAAAGTGATGGAGTGACTGAAAAGAAGGACTTACCCGCATAATCCCAGACCCGATTGGATCCCAACTGTAGAGCGTATGTATGATTTGATGCTAGGAAATGTTTCGCTGCATGACCACCTTCGTACCTGGGGTTGGAATTTAGCAAATTCTTTAGTATACGGCACAAAGCTTTGTGTAAAATACCGTAATTATAAATTACGTTGAATTTGAAAAGGTTTTGGAAAGAGATATTCTTAAGGTTTTATTGATATCAATAGCTTAGTTACGATCACAAACAGAACAGGCACAACAGAACATAATTAAAGGAGATAGAATGAGGGACAGTTAATGTTTAGGAAATCAAACTAACCTGCCACATCCAACGTTACCGCATATGAGGCAGATCCACAGCGTGCCAGCTTCCAAACCTTCCATCAATCCTTCAGCCACACCGCTTATATTCTCTCGCGTCTCATCGCCATCGCCATCTTCTTCTGTTTGTGGGACAGAATAGAAGCTGTTATGGGTCGTTATTTTACTTAATTTAATGAATGAATGATCTAGGACTAAGAGGAAATAATCCATCAAATTGTCGATGTATAACACAACGACCGGCTTCCGTATGCGGGTGTGAAGAGATATTTATATGAAGGTGGGCAAAGCAGTCCAGAGTTTAATACAGGGGACAAGTGACTTACAAAACAAGCTAGTTGTCAGGGGCGTATTTTGAAATTTGGCGCCCCGGGCCAATAAGTTATGCCGCCCCAGAAGTCAAGAAGAAAGCATCGGTTTTGATGAAAAGAAATTTTTATAGCAATTTTTTTTGTAAAGCATTCTCTTTCAGCTGCTTTAAACGAGATCAATAAGTCGTAGAGCTTGGAAACGACCTCAACGTCTGTGTTTTTGCTGCCGGGGACCCAGCCTAATTTGGTCGCCCCCTCTATTTTCACTATTAACCAAGAACATTTGCTAAAAGTCAATACTTTTTTTTTATAATTTGAAAATGTTTTGGGTTTATTTTTTAAAGTCAAATCAAGCCAATTTGTTTTGCTTTTGATTGCCAATATAGCTAATAGTGTGTTTGCCGTTCCGAAAATTAATAAAAACAGCGAACGAACAATTTTGACACATCGGATAAATTACATTTTGTTTCAACAATTCATATAGAAAGAGAATTTTTGAAGAACCTATGCATTATTTAGACTTGAGGGCAAATGCAAGAGCGAGCGGAGCGAGCTCGAAAATTTTTGCCCCCTGCCTCAGAGAAGTTACTGATTTTCTTTTGATTGATTACTAATGCGTTGAGGGATTGGATAAAGAAGAAAACTCGGCGGTAAGAGCGAGCGCAGCGAGCTAGAAAATTTTAGCATTCCAGATAGGTAAGATTGTCTTTTTACCGTGAATAGCAACCGGTGGGCGGCAGATTAGAAGGATATAGTGCTTGTTTACTTGATTATCGGGGCGGCATACGGCAGACCGGAATATACGTAAGGCTAGTTCGAAAAACTGCCCCAGGGCGGCGGCTTGCATTTTTACAACGTAGTCCCGATGACAATACAGTAATTAACTGATCTGATAACCATGACCTGACGTTGCCACCTGGTCTTTTTTACGTTAATTTTGAATTGAGATTGTTAAGAAAATACAGTAAAACTTGATTAAGTGGGACCTGGATAAGTGAGAAACCTCCATAACTGGAACTCATGCTGAGGTCCCAACAGTTTGGCTTGGATATCTGAGACACTGGGTAGGTAAGTGGGATACCTCTATAAGTGAGACAAATTTTCAGGTCCTTTGAGGTCTCACTTAACCAGGTTTCACTGTATAAATAACGTGAAAAGTAAAAGTTGAATAAATGGCGCCAAAACAAAATGCAATCAGCCAGGGGCGGCCGGGCGGCTACGCCGCCCCTGGCGTCCTGGCGCCCCGGGCCATGGCCCGGATGGCCCTAGGGTAAATACGCCCCTGCTAGTTGTGCAAGTATTTAAAAAGCAGTTATTCTAAATAATATTATCCTAATATCATAGGCACGGAAGTCATATTATCCTATAAAAAAGTTGAAAGAGAACCAGACCTAAAATTGAACCCAGGAGAACGCCGATATACACCAAACAGTTGTATTGAAATACCATTTCACTTCTTATAAGCTAAATGTTAACACGCCAATTGGATAAATGCAATGATTTTCATCTTCACAATAATGTCGTTTACAAACAATGATTGCACCATTGCATGAGCTACATCATCAAATGCTATATCTTTGCATATTTATTGTACGATAGGGAAATTATATAGCTCTATTCACCCAGACATTTGACGATATTCTAGTCTGCCTTTAATCATTCCACTTGAAAATTATCAGAGACTCCAGACTCCTAGAAGTGCGTGTATGTGAGAACAACATACCATTAGTCTCGCACTGGAAGCACGTGGCCTGGCCGCGCGGCTCGGGTGTCTGCGCGCAGCGACACACGGGGCAGCGCGCATCCCGCCAGCGCACGAGGCACGAGGCGTGGAACGTATGTGAGAACAACATACCATTAGTCTCGCACTGGAAGCACGTGGCCTGGCCGCGCGGCTCGGGTGTCTGCGCGCAGCGACACACGGGGCAGCGCGCATCCCGCCAGCGCACGAGGCACGAGGCGTGGAACGTATGTGAGAACAACATACCATTAGTCTCGCACTGGAAGCACGTGGCCTGGCCGCGCGGCTCGGGTGTCTGCGCGCAGCGACACACGGGGCAGCGCGCATCCCGCCAGCGCACGAGGCACGAGGCGTGGAACGTATGTGAGAACAACATACCATTAGTCTCGCACTGGAAGCACGTGGCCTGGCCGCGCGGCTCGGGTGTCTGCGCGCAGCGACACACGGGGCAGCGCGCATCCCGCCAGCGCACGAGGCACGAGGCGTGGAACGTATGTGAGAACAACATACCATTAGTCTCGCACTGGAAGCACGTGGCCTGGCCGCGCGGCTCGGGTGTCTGCGCGCAGCGACACACGGGGCAGCGCGCATCCCGCCAGCGCACGAGGCACGAGGCGTGGAACGTATGTGAGAACAACATACCATTAGTCTCGCACTGGAAGCACGTGGCCTGGCCGCGCGGCTCGGGTGTCTGCGCGCAGCGACACACGGGGCAGCGCGCATCCCGCCAGCGCACGAGGCACGAGGCGTGGAACGTATGTGAGAACAACATACCATTAGTCTCGCACTGGAAGCACGTGGCCTGGCCGCGCGGCTCGGGTGTCTGCGCGCAGCGACACACGGGGCAGCGCGCATCCCGCCAGCGCACGAGGCACGAGGCGTGGAACGTATGTGAGAACAACATACCATTAGTCTCGCACTGGAAGCACGTGGCCTGGCCGCGCGGCTCGGGTGTCTGCGCGCAGCGACACACGGGGCAGCGCGCATCCCGCCAGCGCACGAGGCACGAGGCGTGGAACGTATGTGAGAACAACATACCATTAGTCTCGCACTGGAAGCACGTGGCCTGGCCGCGCGGCTCGGGTGTCTGCGCGCAGCGACACACGGGGCAGCGCGCATCCCGCCAGCGCACGAGGCACGAGGCGTGGAACGTATGTGAGAACAACATACCATTAGTCTCGCACTGGAAGCACGTGGCCTGGCCGCGCGGCTCGGGTGTCTGCGCGCAGCGACACACGGGGCAGCGCGCATCCCGCCAGCGCACGAGGCACGAGGCGTGGAACGTATGTGAGAACAACATACCATTAGTCTCGCACTGGAAGCACGTGGCCTGGCCGCGCGGCTCGGGTGTCTGCGCGCAGCGACACACGGGGCAGCGCGCATCCCGCCAGCGCACGAGGCACGAGGCGTGGAACGTATGTGAGAACAACATACCATTAGTCTCGCACTGGAAGCACGTGGCCTGGCCGCGCGGCTCGGGTGTCTGCGCGCAGCGACACACGGGGCAGCGCGCATCCCGCCAGCGCACGAGGCACGAGGCGTGGAACGTATGTGAGAACAACATACCATTAGTCTCGCACTGGAAGCACGTGGCCTGGCCGCGCGGCTCGGGTGTCTGCGCGCAGCGACACACGGGGCAGCGCGCATCCCGCCAGCGCACGAGGCACGAGGCGTGGAACGTATGTGAGAACAACATACCATTAGTCTCGCACTGGAAGCACGTGGCCTGGCCGCGCGGCTCGGGTGTCTGCGCGCAGCGACACACGGGGCAGCGCGCATCCCGCCAGCGCACGAGGCACGAGGCGTGGAACGTATGTGAGAACAACATACCATTAGTCTCGCACTGGAAGCACGTGGCCTGGCCGCGCGGCTCGGGTGTCTGCGCGCAGCGACACACGGGGCAGCGCGCATCCCGCCAGCGCACGAGGCACGAGGCGTGGAACGTATGTGAGAACAACATACCATTAGTCTCGCACTGGAAGCACGTGGCCTGGCCGCGCGGCTCGGGTGTCTGCGCGCAGCGACACACGGGGCAGCGCGCATCCCGCCAGCGCACGAGGCACGAGGCGTGGAACGTATGTGAGAACAACATACCATTAGTCTCGCACTGGAAGCACGTGGCCTGGCCGCGCGGCTCGGGTGTCTGCGCGCAGCGACACACGGGGCAGCGCGCATCCCGCCAGCGCACGAGGCACGAGGCGTGGAACGTATGTGAGAACAACATACCATTAGTCTCGCACTGGAAGCACGTGGCCTGGCCGCGCGGCTCGGGTGTCTGCGCGCAGCGACACACGGGGCAGCGCGCATCCCGCCAGCGCACGAGGCACGAGGCGTGGAACGTATGTGAGAACAACATACCATTAGTCTCGCACTGGAAGCACGTGGCCTGGCCGCGCGGCTCGGGTGTCTGCGCGCAGCGACACACGGGGCAGCGCGCATCCCGCCAGCGCACGAGGCACGAGGCGTGGAACGTATGTGAGAACAACATACCATTAGTCTCGCACTGGAAGCACGTGGCCTGGCCGCGCGGCTCGGGTGTCTGCGCGCAGCGACACACGGGGCAGCGCGCATCCCGCCAGCGCACGAGGCACGAGGCGTGGAACGTATGTGAGAACAACATACCATTAGTCTCGCACTGGAAGCACGTGGCCTGGCCGCGCGGCTCGGGTGTCTGCGCGCAGCGACACACGGGGCAGCGCGCATCCCGCCAGCGCACGAGGCACGAGGCGTGGAACGTATGTGAGAACAACATACCATTAGTCTCGCACTGGAAGCACGTGGCCTGGCCGCGCGGCTCGGGTGTCTGCGCGCAGCGACACACGGGGCAGCGCGCATCCCGCCAGCGCACGAGGCACGAGGCGTGGAACGTATGTGAGAACAACATACCATTAGTCTCGCACTGGAAGCACGTGGCCTGGCCGCGCGGCTCGGGTGTCTGCGCGCAGCGACACACGGGGCAGCGCGCATCCCGCCAGCGCACGAGGCACGAGGCGTGGAACGTATGTGAGAACAACATACCATTAGTCTCGCACTGGAAGCACGTGGCCTGGCCGCGCGGCTCGGGTGTCTGCGCGCAGCGACACACGGGGCAGCGCGCATCCCGCCAGCGCACGAGGCACGAGGCGTGGAACGTATGTGAGAACAACATACCATTAGTCTCGCACTGGAAGCACGTGGCCTGGCCGCGCGGCTCGGGTGTCTGCGCGCAGCGACACACGGGGCAGCGCGCATCCCGCCAGCGCACGAGGCACGAGGCGTGGAACGTATGTGAGAACAACATACCATTAGTCTCGCACTGGAAGCACGTGGCCTGGCCGCGCGGCTCGGGTGTCTGCGCGCAGCGACACACGGGGCAGCGCGCATCCCGCCAGCGCACGAGGCACGAGGCGTGGAACGTATGTGAGAACAACATACCATTAGTCTCGCACTGGAAGCACGTGGCCTGGCCGCGCGGCTCGGGTGTCTGCGCGCAGCGACACACGGGGCAGCGCGCATCCCGCCAGCGCACGAGGCACGAGGCGTGGAACGCGTGCGCGCATTGCACGCTCAGCACGCCTGCCACGCTCTCGTCCATGCGCTCTGGGGAATACAAATACAACTGTCTAAATCACCAATACCTGTTACAGTGAGAATAAACACTATTAGAATGGCAAAATTTACATAAATAACTTTCAAAACGCTTGTCCTTCACTACTTCCCAGTTCAGAATTACTCAGCAGCTAGTGAGTGAACTGGATATGCATAGATACTAATGGGGCAATTAGAATTGTGTCTTGCTTGTCCTGTTTGTCCATTACAGGAACTGATAGCCGCTTACTGAAGGCGCTGAGATTGTCATCAACACAATGATAAAACAAAGTGATTTTAGAAGTGTACAACAAACGCAACATCATGATTGTTTATAGTTTCTAATAACTTTGGTCTCAGTAAGATTCCTTTTTCAACAGGAGTACGTTTACGTACCTATCCTACTATGCACACATAGCGTACATCATGCGGTACAGAGTGTTGGGCTCCAGTCACTACAGTAGGGTAGTCGCTCAGTGATCCTCTAGTAACTTACCTAGACACACGGGGCAGGTAGGCAGCTCGGTATGCGAGGGAGGGGGGGTGCCGTCCCGCGCCCACTCGACGCGCGACACCCACGCCATGTGGCACAGCGCATTGGGCTCGAGGCTACTGTATGGAACACCATCGAAGGTCTCGTGGAACTCCCGTGCTGCGTGACTGTTGCGGAATCTGCAACAAAAGCAAGGGTTGATAGAAACTTTAGACACCAACCTGCCCGACTGGCTATGTTACATAAAGTGGTTTCTTTGGGTAGGTTAAAAGAGAAACATTTGGATTTCCAAGTAATTCAGAAGTAATTTGTAGCTATGGATCCACTTTAAAATAGGCAAATATTATCAAGTTTTATGATTACTAGTAAATTAAAACTTGTAGATTTTTGATGCACAATCAAAAGTCTACAAGTCTACTTCCCGTAAATCTTCACTAGCTAACTTTTAGCAACGATTTATGTATGTACAACTCTAATAACTTTATTCTCAATGACATGATCTACTTATGTCATCTTCCGGCAAAAGTGATTGAGGATGATCTCAATAGATTGATCAAGTAAATCAAACAACTTACGTAAACAATGCCATGTAATGATCTGGTGAGCCATCCCGCAGCACTCTGACATGTGCGATGTCCTGTTGACAGGCTGCTGCAAAGGCTAGCAGGTCCGTAGCCCCGAGAGCCCCTGGTACAGATAGCAGGCAGAGGGTCTTTGCTTCTTCTGCTTCTTTCATTTCACTGAAACAGATGAGGGGGTATTTTAAATCAAATTGTAATGAGCGGAAATACCCTACCACTGCGCATGCCCTCTTAAGGAACTAAAACTAGGTAAAGGCCAACCATGGTGGAACAAAACACTAAGGAAGATCAGGAAAAGCACGCGTCGAGCCCTTAGAACTGCCCTCAGAAAAGGGGGCGATGAGGACTGGGACAAATATAGAGAACTAAGGAACAAACTAGGACATATGTGCAGGAAAGAAAGCAGATCAGGGTGGAACGCCTACTGTGAAAATATCAGTAGACACACTGATACCGCGCGAATAGTCAAGGTGCTGTCGAAAGACAAAGCATGCAAACTAGGAAGCCTAAAGATAGGGGAAGAGATCATATCCGACCCAAAAAAGATACTGACCGAAATGATGAGAAGTCACTTCCCCGGATGTGAAACTTATCAAGAGGAAACAATGATGACCGAAAACCAAGGCGAAGTGACACAAGCTGAGGTCGAAGAAATCATTACAGAAGACCAAATAGATTGGAGTATATCATCCTTCCAACCATACAAAGCACCTGGCCCGGACGGTGTACTCCCGAAGATATTACAGCAGGCATACAAGTATATTATCAAAGATCTACTAGCTCTATTCAGAAGTAGTGTGGCCACAGGCTATATACCTGAAAATTGGAGAAAAGTAAGAGTAGTCTTCATCCCTAAGCCTGGGAGGACGACGTACCAGGAAGCAAAGTCTTTTAGGTGCATCAGTCTCTCATCTTTTGTGCTGAAAACCCTAGAAAAAATAATAGACAGACACATTAGAAACAAAGTGGAAAAAAGTGACACACCGCTACAGAGAAATCAACACGCATATATGGAGGGCAAGTCCACGGAGACAGCTCTCCATAACATAGCGGTAAGAATCGAAAGAGCGTTAGAAAACAAAGAATTTGCATTGGGCTGCTTTTTCGACGTGGAGGGAGCTTTTGACAAAGCCAACTCCACAGCGATCAAGGCCGCTTTACAAAGGGAAGGCATAGCAAGCTACATGTCAAGATGGATAGAAAACGTACTAAGACACAGAGCAATTCAGGCCGAATTAGGCAACAATACCATCACAGTGAGAGCGGTGAGGGGCTTTCCCCAGGGAGGATGCGTCTCGCCGCTCCTATGGTGTTTGCTGCTTGACGATTTGCTTGAGAAGCTAAACAAGATGCACATATATATACAAGCATACTCGGACGATGGAGTGCTATTAATCACTGGAAAAGTACTTAGCACCATAAGTGACGTAATGAAGAAAGGAATTAGGGCTACCCTCGAATGGTGTAGGGAAAGGGGACTGAACCTCAACCCCACTAAAACGAAGCTAGTCCTTTTTACAAAAAGAAAGAAATACGAGGAGTTATCACCAATATACATAGACGGTGAACGGATAGAAGTAACTAAGGAAATAAAATACTTAGGAGTGATCTTAGACAAAACCATGTCATACAAGACGCATATAAAAGAAACATGTGAGAAAGCAAAAATTGCATTACTACAATACAGAAGAGCTATAGGTAGAACCTGGGGAATGAAACCGGCCATAGTAGCCTGGATATATAATGCCATCATCATACCCAGAGTTATACACGGAGCAATAGTATGGTGGCACAGAACACAAATCAAGACTAACAGCACAGAGCTAGCAAAAGTTCAAAGAATGGCCGGGTTAATGATCTCTGGGGCAATGAGGACGACTCCCTCAGCGGCCCTGGATGTCATACTAGGAATGATACCGCTTAGTCTACAAGTTAAGAAAAGAGCCTTGGAGCAGTGGTTCAAACTGAAAAGCTTGAACCTCTGGAAAGGCAATTTTATGGACAAAGGTCACTCGGAGATAGCAAAACCGTACGAAGACAATCTATCAATGATTATGGCCAACAATGACCTAATCAAGAAAGAGAAGATCTTCGACAAAAAGTATAGAATACATATAGGCACAAGAGAAGAATGGACAATCGAGAGTGATCCATCTATGGCGGTCTGCTATACAGATGGATCAAGGAAAGAATCAACTAAGCTATCCGGCTCTGGAATACACATACCAAGACTGGAAATAAATAGATCATTCTCACTAGGAACAGGCGCAAGTGTGTTCCAGACAGAAATACATGCCATTATGGAATGTACCAGAATAATTGGAAACACCCTTACAGGTGATCTTTCCAAAATAGTTATATACAGTGATAGTCAAGCAGCACTCAAAGCACTGAACAAAGTGGAAGTCACATCTGCACTGGTTAAAGAGTGTAAGGAGGCACTCAACCAGCTAGCGGAAAGAGCAGAAGTAACAGTCGCATGGGTCCCTGGTCATCAAGGACACGAAGGGAATGAGATAGCGGATGAGTTAGCCAGAAAAGGAGCAGATGAAACCTTTGTGGGACCAGAGCCCAGGCTACCGATCCCACATAATATAACAAAAGGAATCATCCATAGAATAACTACAAGAGAGTCAAATAAAAGATGGAATGCAACAGAAGGTTGTCGACAATCGAAAATCTTCCTAAAGTCATATGATGAAAAGAAATCCCACAAACTACTCAGAATGAGCAGGGGAAACATAAGACTAGTAGTAGGGATCGCAACAGGACACTGTGGACTCAATAGACACCTGACGATTATGAAAGTAAAGGAAGATCCCATATGCCCAGCATGTGGAGAAGCAGAAGAAACAAGTTTCCACCTTGTGGCGGAATGCACAATGTATGGGCCACTCAGATGGGAAATCCTAGGAACAGATGAGATTAATGAAGAGAAGCTCGCAGAAATCTCTACCGAACAACTGGTGAGCTTCTGCAAGGCGACAGGAAGATTCGCGATGCCGACCACCAGTAACCCATGAAGGGGATCCACCAAAATGGGGAACTGGGCGAAATAATCCACATCGAAAGGACTGATCGCCCGTCTGGTGTCTGCCGGCGTCCCCGAAGATAAATAGAATAGAATGAGCGGAAATTGGAATAGATAGATTATCATCATCAGCCTAGCCTTGATGAAACTGTCCACAGAATGACTGTAGAGTATTTAATAACATCCCAAACTGTTAATACTGAAACACATATCTGAAAACCTAATGTGTTGTATAACAGGCTAGTCAAATGTCCAAAGTCAGTACTTTGCATATGGATGAGAAAATTATTTCAGTCACCCCAGTTCCCCAAGAAGGCCAGCAACACCTAGGTGTTAGGTACTTACTTTTCTTTATAAAGATGCAGCACTCCCTTAGTGACTTCAACAAGTGGGTTTCCACAAAAGAAGCTGATGATGTCCTCATCTTCAGACACACTGTTCTCCGGAGGGGAACGCCTAGAGCTTGTCGGCAAAATCCCAGTATCTATGTTGGGACCTGTGAGGACACTGGCATATGTCTCCACAGTTATGATCTTGGACTCTCGGGCTCCACGGTCTTTCTTCTTTTGTTCTTTAGCAGTTTCTGGGAAGAATTAAAGTTGTTTAAATTAATGGTTAATTTTGATTTTGTAGGGTAGAGATAGGGCCAAGATGTGGGTACAAAAAAGCAGAAACTATATTGTTAGATATTCTAATTAGCCTTAGTAATTACAATGGTTCTACACAATTAAATTAAGTTTGTAAAAATCCTACGAAATATGAAAACAAAGACTTAAGTACTGCTTTGTTATCAATTTTATTTAGATTTTAAACTACATTTCAATCATTTAGGTGCAAGAAGCACTATTCATCCCCAAAGAGGTGTCCGTGTATTGTAAACACCACGTCAAGCATAAATGGTCGATGTGTTCGAAAAGAGTTTACTATTGACACAGCTGTTGCTTTGTTAGCTAAAAACTTTGGGCAACCTAAAGATTCTATCGATTGTGTGTATTCAGGTCAGTTTAATATTTCTTACCCATTTCAGAAGGATTATCGCCCATTTCAGGCAGATCTTCGTCGATTTCAATACGTAGGACACACAAAGACACGGACATTTAACAATTCAATTATTTATTCAAAATAAAAAGGAACAAATGGCTCCATAAAGCCACATATCACTCGTTTTTATCAAAATACTCAATCGATTGCGAATTAAAGCATGATACTGCAAACAAAGCATTAATAAACTCTAGAAATTTACGAAGCACAGTACAATCCAAAGATTAGTAGTCAAAATAATAATCAGAATTCAGATGCTTGCTTGGGTAAATAAAAATATAATCAATTTGGCTGATGAAATGGAAATCAAAGATGAGAAAGCGCGTGCAAACAACGACATGAAAGAGGGAGATACAAACAAAAGCAAATGCGCTAAAGATGGAAAATAATATTCAAATATACGTCAACCTTGACATAAATTGTCATTGATTTGACAGAAGTTGATTTGACAACCTGTAAGATAGATTAAAAAAACGTAGAAATTGATAAACTTAAAAAATAGAAAAAAAAAGTCTAATAAAGTTCAGTATTTGTAAAATTAACAAAATAATACAATACGAAGAAATTAAAATATATAAATAATCAAGTGGTTGAATTCGCGTGCAAATGTCAAATGGAAGATTTTCTGAACGTGTATCCGAATAGAGATATCAAAAGAAAAAAAAAAATTAACGTAATTTCCCATTTTCAGTGTACATTGCGTATTTCGAATCTAAGAAAGCCACAACAACTGATACGAAACACGCAATTTGTATCAACTAGATAAAAAAAGTCGATCTTATTGGATGGGAAATAAAAGTAGAAGAAAAAATATTCAATATGGCTACAGATCATACGACGTGAGCTGTCAGCTGTAATCATTTTTGTTTCTTTGTGTTTATTACGCCTTTAAAAATGTTATGATCGCTACGTACTCGCGAATATGGGTGCGAAAGACTCAAAGCCATCGTTTATATCGTACGAGGATGCAGTGAAACGAGGTACGACAAGTGCAAGAAGTTGATCTAAGTGCGTTGTAGGAATGTGATGAATATCGGTTTATTTTATTTGCAGTGTCTGATAGTGAGTTGAGACGTATACGCGAAGCGTTCAAGAGATGTGCCGGTGCGAACGGGACGGCCTTGAGCTTGGAGGCGTTCGTCCACGAAGTGCTGTGTGATGGAGTGCCGTACGAGGTGGCGGAGTGGCTGTACCAGGCGTGCGGAGGCACGAAGCGAGGCATCGCCTTCCGGGAGCTGCTCTGCGGGATCGTGGTGCTCACGAAGGGCAACATTGAAGAGAAAATCAAGTGAGTAGCGTGTTGTGCCCACTTCCAGTTGTAAACAATTACATCACGGCAGCTATCAGATGATGTATTATGTTTTGTGTTGTTAGCGCCAAAATATTCACTCGTTAATTATTACGTAGCGAAGATTCCGAGAGATATGTAGCAAGTATTTTCTTAATTAATGAGGATAACAGGTAGTTTTTTTTTTTATTAGTAATCAAGTAAATAATGGGTTTAATTAATGGTGTTTAGCGGCTGCTATATTGGTTCAAATGATATGGTTGAGCAGAGATTTAAATACATACAATGAGTTGTCATTTTGTGCTGTAATTTTCCAAGACTGTATTCATCTTGATACAATTGAATTGGTACTTGGAAGTGACCGCAGGGATCTTTGTGGTTTAGCTTGTTAGTACCTAGGTACTTAACATAAACAAATAGATTTACTTTGTTGAGGTATAAGTTAATAAAGAATTAATATAAATTTTATATTATTTTCAACACAATAAAATAAAGTTAGTCTTAATTTATTCACTTGTAAACCTATAAATTAGTAGTTATCTAGGACACTAATTCACACACTCATACAGGTTTAAGATATGTTTGTTTATTTATGTTTGAGTATAATAAATGTTTGGCAATGTTTTACATCATAATGTAATAAGCATAGTGAAATTTTGGAACCTTTTTTTGAGGGTGAATATTTTAGAGCCTTTTTTTTAGAAGGTCGGAAATCGTCAAATGATCTTTTCGCATAAAAAACCACCCATGTTCCTTCTTAGCCCTTTGTGTCCAGTGCCGCAGTATCTCTTTCGAACAACCCACAGCATATTTTAGAACTCACAACATAAAAAGGTTATCTAATAAACACCTATTGAAGAACAACTCAATGGTTTCATATAAAATTAAAACAAAATAGCTAGACAAAAATATTGCGTGAGAAACAGTGTTTTTTATCACTAAGAAAACATACAGTAGAATGTGTTAATTAATATTATCATGATGTGATGATATCAGAAGGTGTAAATGTGACAATGATTGACAGCTTAAAGCCTTGTAAATTAAACAGTATTTACGGTTTTAAATTATTGCATCTACGTAACATCTGAAACTATACAGTTTTTATAAATAATTTCCTGTAATAAAATTATATGTCCAAATAGATTTTAATTAAACCAGAACCTGAAATAAATAACTAGGAAATTACCGAAACATTGTTAGAATGGAATAAAGTGTGATTTTCCTCAATTTATTGAAACATTCCGAGATAGTATTAGTTTCTATTGATAAGCTTCAAAAATTAATCTATCTCGGACTTCCTATTGAGAATGTTTAATCATAAAATTTTGCATATCTCCAGATTACGTTTGCATGAGTGCATGACATCATTAATTTTGCATGTTTCACATAATTTTCTCGTTCTGTTGTTTAATCATTCTCTGAGCTAATCCTGTAACTCATTGTTTTCTTAGATTTACTTTCTAAGCATTGTAGATTTGTTTAGTGGTTTTGCATGTTGATGAATTGTTGATATTGGTGTACTGTAGTTTTTAAAAGGTAATGTTATGATGTTTTGGCTGGTAATAAGATAGTGAATGATTGAACTTAAACGGCAAGTAATGGGATAGCGATTCATTTAAGGATTTTGCATGTGGGAGGTAAATTCAAATTCATTTATTTCTCTGAACATGGTCTTAAATTACATAAACGGTCTGATCACATTCTGCCACATGGGGCGTGCAAATATCAGGCACAGGTTTTGTGGTGTTGCCCCACAAACTATGAGGCACTTGATGGAGGCTACTCTGTGGAGGCTACTGAAAGTGACAAACTCGTTGCCAAATTTTGTGCCTGACACAATTTTAATTGTCATTGACAACTCAAGAAGATGAATAGATTGTTTAAATTATCAAAATTATGCATTTATGATTTTCATTCATTCTGAAATATTCGCTATGCTTAGCTTATTCTCTATTGAAAATCTGATAACTAAAAAAATACCCTGGTAATAGTGTTGTCTCCTTCAACCTACCAATTTGATTGTAAAACATATTGTTTATTTAAAATGATTTACGTCAGCGTACCTACTTGCTGCCAGACAAAGCACAATGCTGTACCTGTAACAATAAACATAATAATTGTCATCAACATTAAACTTGCTTTGCTTATTACGAGTTTTGTTGAAGTTGCCAACAGGATTGTCTAATACTTTAGTCTATCTTTTTATCATTATCATCCTTAGCTAGTAGGTATCTATTTTGCCCTGTGAACTTACCAATTTATCTATGGCTGTCATAGTTTACTCCCTAGAGATCGCGCCTTAGTGTGCGAAGATCGCCTTTGGCATCTTCAGATTACCCCGCCAAGCGAGAAAGAAAGATCATAACAAAACCATACAATTTTAGGTTCCTCTGGACGCTCTACGTGAACAATCAAGGTGACAATGGCACGTACATCTACAAGAGGGACTTCGCGCGGAATCTCCACCTGGAGTACACATCCCTCCCCCACGCTGGAGCCCAGAGGAATGCTGAGATCCTTCTCAGCCTCTTCGGGCCGGCGGATAAGGTCACCTTCGACCAGTTCAGGTCCTGGCTGCTGATACACAAAGATGCGACGGTCCTGTCCAAATGGCTGCTCTCGGAAGTGAATGTGGCCCAGGATCTGGAGACGCCGACTTTCTATCAGAGTTTAGCTGGTGTCACGCATTTGGAGGAAAGGGTGAGTGGATATTTTGTGTTTTTTTATATAGAGATAAGGTTGAGTTGGGCATTTATATATTCGGTCGAACAAACCGACATAGAATATGTCCAAAGATTAGTTCCCTACCTAGGACTATAAACGAAACATTTTGCGTTATGAAGTAATTACAGTTGCATAACAATCAATCGCGACAGACGTCACTAATAAGTCCAAAACAAAGCTTTCTTTGTAACGTTCCAAGTACACAATCACTTGATACTGCAATATCATCTATGTCTCAAAACAGTGTCAAATCGCGCTTGTCATCACAAAAATCATGATCAGCATCACTGTAAGATAAGCTCGGCAAAAATCGCAGGATAGTCTACAATCGATTCTCGACTCGATTGTCGAATATCGATAACGCGGAACAATTTGTCGGATACATCCAGCCCAATTGATGTAGAGATACGTTATCAATCGAATCGCTAGACATCTTGTTGTGACGTCAAATAAATGTACTCAAAATGTCTTTGGGAACTGGGCGAAGGACATAGTAAGGGTCATAATATGAAAATTGGTCGGTAAGGTAGCCTGACGGTTGAAGGACAATGTAAGAAAAAACCAACTAATAAACAGACAAAGCAAGTTAAATAAAAGCTTTATAAAATACGTGTTCCGTGGTCAAGGGCAAGATGATGACATAAAATTCGGTTGGTCTGAAGCCCGAAAGTGTGACAGCTAGTCTTAACAAAGGATATTAACCAGTAACTAGGCTGAGGAGGTAAGATAGGTAGCGGCGCCATGTAAAATACTGGCATGCAGCTGCACGCGGTT
Organism: Diarsia mendica; assembly: GCA_949316265.1. Classification (NCBI taxonomy): domain Eukaryota; kingdom Metazoa; phylum Arthropoda; class Insecta; order Lepidoptera; family Noctuidae; genus Diarsia; species Diarsia mendica. The sequence goes on along the minus strand of OX438903.1, from coordinate 1,768,703 downwards.
AGGAATGAAAGCAGACGACATTTGAGAAAAGGGTAGGCGAATGATGATGATGGAAGTCTGTCGAAATAACATGAGAAAAATAAAACCGACTTCGACAAAAATAAAACACAAAAAAAGTGAAAAATAAAATAAGAAGAAAAATCAGCTTCTGAAGTCGGTGACTTTTGTTTTTTGATTTCATGTTTTTGCCACCGACTTCAGAAGCTGATTTTTCTTCTTATTTTATTTTTGTCGAAGTCGGTTTTATTTTTTGTAAAAAAGTTTTTATTTTTCACTTTTTAGTGGTTCACATGTGCTTACCCCTTCACAACGTACCGGCGTGATGTTATGTTATGAACTGGTGTAAACAATAGACAGACATGAGATTTCAGCAATCCCAGTCCATTTGCTATCATTAATTGAGGAGTTCCGTTGCCTGATCCGTTGATCTCCGAAGTTCTTCATCACCTTTGTAGTGAGTACAGGCGTGATATTATGTTGTGTGATGGCGTAAACAATGCTTAGATATGCTATAGCAACAATCGCGGTTAATCTGCTGTTATTTATAGAAGAGTTCCCCCGATTTCTACAAGATCCCATCATCAGATATTGAAATGGTGACAATGGGACCACACGGGAAGCACCAGCTTTCAAATGAAAAAAAAATCAAGAAAATCAGTTCACCCAGTCGCAAGTTATGAGCGAACAAACATAAAAAAAAAAAACAGTCGAATTGATAACCTCCTCCTTTTTTGAAGTCGGTTAAAAAGAATTGGTCTTTATGTATTACAGAGTGAGGAACAAGAATAAATCCTGGGCCGAACTCAAAATCAATGTATTCTGAGGCAAAGAGATTGTGACATGGCTTATTATGGTATTGGAGTTCGCAGATTGATGACATACACAGGAGAGAACATAAGGAAACATGCTCTATCTATTCTATTGTGTGTAACATAAATGATAAAAATAAATAAATATATTCTATTTACGCACTAATATAAATAGATGTGTCAGGGTGATACTGTATCTAACAATATATCAAAGCGAATAGTCATTTGTTCAAATCAGCACTTGTTGCACCCCCATGGTCATAGGCCGAAACTTCAAGGAGGCAACCGCGGAGATAGTCCGCCTGGATGGGCGCTCTAGGCACCGCAGCTGTTTCTTGGCTCTCACTCCGCTCGGTTCAGGAATCTGTTGAACAGTACGTCCCCCAAAACACAAGCTCGTGTCTTCCTAGTTCCTAACGAGGTTTCTGAGGGCCCAGTGCGGATTGTCACGTCTTCGAATTTTTTGGTTCTAAGACATGCCGGTTTCCTCACGATGTTTTCCTTCACCGTTTTGAGAGGAGTGGTGATGAAATAAATTACTTGAAGTAAAGGGCCCACATGGTTGGAACCTTGGAACCCACGAGCTTCGGCAGATAAGTCGGAGTTGTATACCACTAGAAGACCAGTGCTTCCATCATAATACCTGGTATAACAAATAATCTTTATAAGTAGGTAGAATTTGCGTGGGCAATTTTATCTTATTTTACGCTCTGATTAAAGTAAATCAATGTGCACAATTTAATTTATTTAATCGACCTTTGAAGTATTACACGCACCAGTCGATTTCATCAATGATTACTTTGCGAAAATGCTTGATCCCAAATAAAATTATTAACGTTTCAACACTTGGATGGATCGGTTTGTACGAATAAAACCTTTTTCAATACACGAGCTTTGTTTTCTAAGTTTCAGTAAGGCTTTTATGTCTTTTCTGGGCTTTGTTTAATCCGAATACAACGTTCCCATTGCGGAAACATAGACCCCATTCCTCCCTGTAAGGGGGAGAATGTTCCAGGTCATGGTGTTTTCTTCTCGACCTCAAGCTTCCAGTAAGGTTTCTCTGGTATCTCTGGAAGGAATTAGAGGACTATAAATCAAATCAAATCAAATTTCAAATCAAATCAAATCACTTTTATTTGTTAACACAGGTAAAAAATACAGATCTTGAGTTTGGTGAACAGAGCGCTATGTTATGCCAGGAGGCGTACAAATAATATGGTGTGCATCTATAGCTCAAATATTACAAATTTACTAGGTTGATTGAAAATCATGCATAATTATTTGAAAATAAATTATAACAATAATAATATTATTTAAGTAAATGTGTGATGTCAGATATCAAGGAGGAATTATTTAATTACAAATGTCAAGAAATTAAAAAAAAAAAAAAAACAAACAAATCTCAGTCAGCATAATTGAAAAAGTCAAAAGAAATATTTAAATAAAATTTTTAATGTCAATAATTATTAATAATAAATAAAAACTCCCAATTAATTCATCATTTAAGTTGTTTTTTTTTTCTATAATAAGAAACAGCATTATATTGAGCCATCATTGAAAAATTCCTCCAGTGTGTAATAACATTTGTCAATAAGCAAGCTAATAAGTGCCTTTTTGAATTTTATTAGTGGCATATTTTTAATGGCATCCGGTATTTTATTATAAATTTTTGGAGCGTTTCCGAAAAAGCTTTTACGCATTAGGGCTGTTTTACATTTAACGTTACATAGTTTGTTACAATATTGAGTACGCAATGGATTTCTTCTGACTGCCGATAAGCTGACAAATAAATGCGGGTTTTTTTTTACAAACAATGCAGTTTCCATTATATACATTGCTGGCAGTGTCAATATTTCTAGTTTTTTGAAATATGGAATACAGCTATCTGTCGTGTTTAGACCACACATAGACCTCACACAGCGTTTCTGCATCCTAAATACAACTTCCCTATTAGCCGACTGCCCCCAGAAAATAATTCCGTATCGTAAAACAGAAGCTACGAGTCCGTGGTATGCCACTAGCAATGTCTCAATATTAACCTTTTTTGAAAGTTGGAATAGTGCATAAGCAGACTTACTTAGTCGTTTACATATTATGTCAGTATGAGTATTCCAAGTCAATTTATTATCAATAGTCATTCCTAAAAATTTAGCACTGTCAACTTCCTGAATTTTATGGTCTTTATAAATTATATTAATGTCAATATTTTCCCGACGCTGATGGTATTGCATGATGTTGGTTTTGCTTAAGTTAATTTTCAAATTATTATCATTAAGCCAGTTTATTATTTTAGTTAAAGATTCATTAATATCATTTTCATAGTTATTTATGTCATTGCATTCTATTAAAGCGGTGCTGTCGTCAGCAAAAAGAACCATCTTATGTTGAATTATTTTCGGGAGATCATTGATGTAAATCAAAAATAGAGGTGGTGCCAACACGCCACCTTGTGGTACGCCATATTTTATGGCTCTTTGTTTTGAGTAGTAAACAGTCTCTAATTTGGTTTTGGGACATAATCGAGAGACTTCGGTGCATTGAACTCTATCAGTTAAATATGATTCTATCAATTTTAGGATATTTCCCCTTACGCCGTAGCCATATAGCTTCTGTAGCAATATCTCATGGTCAACATAATCAAAAGCTTTCGTCATATCAGTAAAAATAGTACAAATTGGCTTATTTTTATCAACTGATGTCATGACACTATTCATTAAATCAAACAGTGCCAAGTTAATATTAATGTTTTTGCGAAAACCTTTCTGTTCATTGCAAAATAAGTTATATTTTTCAAAATATGTGTACATGGAGTTGTATATAACTTTCTCAAAAATTTTGGACAAGACGGAAATTTTTGCAATGGGTCTATAGTGTTTCATATTCGTTTTGTCACCTTTTTTAAGTAAAGGTTTAATAATAACTTTTTTTAAGCTGTTTGGAAATATGCCATCAGCAATACAGAGGTTAATAATGTGAGCTAATGGCTGTGCTATATTTTCCTTTACATACTTTAGGACCTTAGTACAAACGCCATCCCATCCAACAGTATTTGTATTTTTTAGATCACAGATAATTTTTATAATGTCAGTTTCCGAAACCGGTGACATGAATAGAGATTGTGATGAAAGATTATCAAAGACATTACCATTAATCTTATCAGAATTTATATTATTTTCAATTGTGTCAATAAAGTAATTATTAAATTCATTAGCAATGTCATTAGGGCGTGTAAAAGTCAAATTGTCTCTATTTATAGTCATAATTTGTTCCTGTGGTAAGCACGTTTTAGATTTATTAATAACTTGCCATGCGGCTTTAGATTTATTCTGAGAAGATCTTATAAAATAATTGTTTTGGGCTTTCTGAGTCAATTTTATAATTTTTTTATAGAGAGTGGAGTATTTCTTTAGATTATTCTTATTTGTTGAGCTAGGGTCAAATCGATATTTCCAAAGTAAATGTCTTTGTTTCTGGCTGCATATCTTTATACCTCGAGATATCCACTTTGTTTTTCTATTTAGTTTGATGGTTACTATCTTTTCTGGAAAGCATAATTTATATAATAATAAGAAATCCTCCATGAAGGCTTCAAAAGACTCGTTTGCATCTTTAGCTTTAAAGACTTCTACGAAAGATAAACTGCCTAGGAGATTTTTAAATTTGGTCAAATATATACTATACCGAATGGATAGATGGATTTATTTAGCAGAGAAATAAGCACAAGTCTGAAGACTTTCAAAACGAAACGATTTCAACAAATTCATCGCCATCCTGTTCTTTGTTCTATTTGATTTTAGGATTGTTTATCTTATCAAAATCACAATAATCTATCTTCAGATAGAAATCGCCCTAAGGCACAAAAAGTTTAATGCACCTAGTTCAAGTAAAAAATTATGACTTACAGACATCAATATGCATTGCGCTCTTGACACTTAGTCACAATAATTACCTGAATAGGAACGTGTTTGCACCTGTCCATGCTAATGAGACATGTTTGTGGTATTTATGTTCAGGTTTGTAAAATAATATCTGAGGATCGGAAAGCGACTGTGCGATGCGGAGGAATCAGGAAAATGTCGTGAGGAAGGTTTTGAATATGAATGTGGATGGGTATAAGAGTAGAGGAAGACTAAAGAAACGATGGATGGACTGTGTAAAGAGTGATATCGATGGTCATACGTTGACAACTCCTACCACATTTTTTCACAAAATGAGTTTTATACACTAAACAATTTTAAATTACCAATAGAAATTTTTGGTGTATAAATCTCATTTTGTGACAAAATGTGGGTAACGAGTTGTCAACGTATGACTAATTGACAATCGATATGTTAAGAAAGGACGTGTCTCACGAGATGATGAGAAATAGAGAAGTAAGTATGGAAGAAAGACATGCTGCGCCGACCGCAAATGAATTAGGATAAGGGCAAGAGAATGATGATGGACAGCGACAGTTTCTCAGCGATGCCTCTTTTTCTACCCAGAGGGTTTGCTGATCTATGGAATATTGTTATATCCTTTATGCTCTCATTATTATTAGTATCCCCAAAAACCAGCTTCAGACGTCAGAAATGGACAAATTCTTAAAAACACTTTATGAAAAGGTCGACTTCGCAGATTCTCAAAGGATATTATGTAGCATAAGAAATCTGGCTAAAAGGGTAATTACAAAACCGCAATTAGAACACTGAACGTTCTGTGGGCATTAACTGTAATAGGCTCGCCCCGTATATCATGGGACTTAAACATAACTAACCACGTCAATGTAATTCCTCACTAACCCATCCACGGAAGCCCCGCATTTCAAGTATTTTCCATTTCTCTCATTACGTATCATAAGGAAATCTCTGTAGTCCCCCGTAGGGAAACCCCGAGCACAGTTATATCAAGTTGCAGTATCGAAACTAGTCGGATTTAATGCGTAACCACAAAGATTAGTTGTGAATTGTGACACACTTTTTACTTGCATGATTATTTTGTAAACAGTACTCTTGTATTGAAATCCACATGTTTAAGTACCTGTTGCTGTAATAGAGGATTAGTCACATGTTGATGTACCGAATGTTAGTTTTTCTAAGTTTTCCTTTTAAAATGTTGTTTTTTAAACTACAGCCATGGTGCTAGACGTCATTTTTGGCGAAAAAATATTTGTAACTTTTAAAGCTGTGACGTCCGCATGCTCTTTTTCGATCAATCTCGAGTAAAATATAGCAAAATTGTTAGGACTGACCTACATCCTACATCTGGCGATGCACAGTGTAGCACTGTTGTCGCAGATAAGTTGAACTAAAGGTAATGGCTAGTCATCCCTGTTGCCGATTTTATTGAAACTCGCTCCGATTGGGCCGCATTGTTGCTACGATTTGCGGTTGCGGTCGCCATCAGAAGAGCACCTTTGATAATCAGCCTATAATGTTCCCTGCTGATGTCAACTGCTGGGTCACAAGCATCTTCTCTATGAGAGGGAGTGCGCTATAATGCGGGTTGTTAGATGTCACAGACTTCGAATATATATAAGGTTCCAGGACGGTTTCCTTAACCGTTTTCAGAGCACAAGTGATGAAATAAATGACAACAAATAATAATCAAAAGAAATCTGAAGACGACATTTCTTCTGAAGTTCAATGTCAAGAAACTATCTCATGTGGACAACCGTTAAAAAGTATTTACTGGAGATAGCAGCCTCAGTACCTGCTATCAAAATATTCGTTGTTTACCGCCAATGTTTTTACAGAGTCTGTCACCTAAGTACTATCTGTTGAGGACGTTATCTTACTAGTACAATTTATACGATATCTTTGCATGTAAATATTGTACTCAAATACGTGCATTTTGTTCTCGTACATTCGGTTTGACGTAGTTGTGAAACCGCAACGGAATATTGTTTGGAAGCGTTTTCTTTATGGTTATTTTTATTGTAACAAAGTAAAACAATGAAGTCGTTACTGTACCATATGATAGAAAAAGAACGGTCAGTAAATCAAGAGAAACGTTTATTAACAATACAGCAGATACACACAGCACACATACAAACTATTATTACATTAAATCAGTACAATTGCAAGATAATATTTTACAATCACGAACGTAGTCAGTTAGGAACACACTTTTAAAATGCAATCAAATATTTAAAGCTTTGGAACAATAATATAAAAATGTCTAGAAATAATGTTATACCAACATTATTTCTGGCTGATACCATACACCGAGATATCGAGGTCCCGAAGAGGTGTTGTCTCGACGATGGAGCCGATGGAGCGTGGTAAAGAGAACCTCCACAGCACCCTGGAAAAATTAGGTGCGCAGGGGCCGTTTTTGAATCAATAGCATTCAAATCGTGTACGAAATCGCAGAATTCGTATGCGAATCCGTACGAAATCGCTATTTTTGAATATTCATACCCGTGAATTTTGCAACGAGTGGTCCGACCCACTCGTTTCCGATATTCTACCAGTAGAAATGACGGAAATAACGTGATGAATTCTGCTATTTCGTACACGATTTGGAATTCTATTGATTCAAAAATCAGGGGCCAGAACTTCGCGCGCACGCCGCTTCTCTCGTCCTCTGGTACGGCAAAAGTAAGTCCAACAGGTATGGCAATACCAAGTGCGACAACACATACAGTAACGACTCATACCAGTAACTGGGTTGATAGACGGTAGATAGGCAATCGTTTCATTTAAGATAGAAGACCTAGGCGAAATTATTTCACGGTTTTTAGGTCACGAATCATATTTTAACCAACATAAGTATAAGGTACTGACACTGTCCTGGAAATTGCAAAGAACGTGAGACAATTGAAATTTCGCGGGCTGCCTTTGCGCTTCTATCTTAAAATACTGCAGGTGAGCTGCATCGGGTTGGAGTAAAACCCGACACTACAATAGCTTGATACAAAGCTAGGCAGATGCGAAGAAATGTAGCGTGTTAAATTTTCTTCGTATCGCCATCATACCTAATGGTATCATCATAATTATGTTACCAGTAATGGTTTCCCCAGCCCTCCCCGGCAGGTGGCCCGATTGATTAGGTCTAGGTCGTTTGAATACGTCGACTCCCCGCGACCTCGCCAAGGTAGCCACTTAGGCCTTTGCTCGTAATGTATTATGTATCAGTACCACGCTGTTTTTGGCGTTCTTAACGATACTTTCAGGATAATACAGATAAAACAAATTTCCTTGTATCAATTTACAGTGATATTACTGACGCACCAAAAGTTGTGTGGTAATCGGTTGTTATTGTATGGGCATGTGATACGGAGAAATGAGGAAAATGTCGTTAGGAAAGGTATGAATGTAGACGGCTATAAAGGTAGGGCAAGACGAAAGAAACCATTGGTGGGCAGTGCTAAAGATGATATGACTAGAAAGGAAGAGATTCATGAACTGGCTAGTAATGAAACTTTAGTAAAAAATGTATCGTATCAACTAGTTGATTCGATAGAAACATATGCCTGAATCGACTTCCACTTTGATCAACTGGTTGATTCGTTCAATTGATCGGAGTGGAAAAACAGATAGAAAAGTATAGAAGAAGATAGGTAGTGCCGACCCCAAGTATATTGTGATAAGAGCAAGGAAATAATGATGATAAGTCCTGAACACGTTCCGTAAGTTGAACTCCTAGGTATATAATTTTTAGAGAACGAGCTTGAAAACTTGTCAGACACCTTTTTTTTCTATTGGAACAAGCCCGCCACACTATTGCCAAACCACTGTAACTCCTGTTAGCCAGAATCAACAGTGTGGCGACCACAAGAAAAGCGCCGAGACAATGAAGCTCGACGAAGTCCCAGAGAAATGATTTAACTGTCTTGGATCCCGCAACGAAATGAATCAGAAAAGAATAGCGGAGGAGTAGGAAAAATCAGATAGCTTTATAAACTGGTTGTCATCATTATCGTAATCTTCCTACTCTTGTCCTATGTTACTTGGGGTGCAACACGTTTTTGTCTTCCGTTTTCCCCTGTGTTCCTTTTTCTTTAATATCATGTTCACACCATTCATTCATTGTTCCCTTGGTCTTCCTTCTCCGTACATAAACATTTATTTTCATATTATCCATATTTGTTATTTCTTAAAGTCAATAGAAACAAGATTATCGAAACAATTCCATTGAGTTTCTTGCTAATAATGTTAGTAACAACTAAATCGATTACACAAGAATTGAGCTTAAATAATATTTGTAAAACAGTATATCTAGCGAGCGGTTGCACAAACACTAATGAACTAATTCACGCTTTGTTTGTTTACATTCAGGTCAAGCGATTATTTGCTCATAATTATTATGAACATATGATGTGCTACTGATAAACATTATGATTATAATCTATAGTATACAAAGCGGTACTGTTGATGGAATTTAAAGTATTTGGAAGTCATTTAGGAACTGATAGCCTAATCCAGATAACTGCAATACTTGATAATATTTTTGATAAAGGTTTGGTAATGAAACGTTAATATAACATTACGCTTGTAATCCCTGAAGGGTTGGGCAGAGGTGTACCAAAGTAAATATTTTTGGGGCCCTGTGCCCGATTGTTGCTGGGGAGCCCTGTTGCCCGATTGTTGCCATGCAGGCAGATGACATGTGTTGCTGGGGAGCTGGGGAGTTTGTTCCGCCACTTTTTCTTTCCAGTAAAACACTAGGAAATGTCGAAGGATGGGCGTTTTGGGGGACTGTCTCTTGTAAATAAATAAAGTAAAGTAAATTTTGACGTTCGAAAAGTTTGAATACCTAAATGAGTTTTGATTTTGGTGTTGACTGATGGTAATACGCTCGCTTAGGTAGGGTATAGGGGCACCTTAACTCTTCGGGGGGAAAACTGGTGTGATCAATATCTCTCAAGATTTTTGAGTTAAGACGCTGTCAACACCAAATGGCCTTGAGGATTTGTCACTGTCACACACACTCTATTTGTATCGGAGTAAACGAGAGCGCACTATCACTGTTACTGGGCCGGCCAGATTTTAGAAGAAAATAATGAATAAATATTGATTTAAAAAAAATATATGGATTATTTGTGAAATATGACTCGTCAGCGGTTTAGGTATGAATATGTTGACTTCATGTTTTTAATTGCAGACCCATACGAAAAAAAAAATAAAGACATAGAACCGCTTAACGATGATTTTAAGACCAATCTTTGCAATTATTTTCTATCGAACCGATTTCGTCCAATTAAGTATCGAGTCCATCCACGGTCTTTGAAATATGATGAATAATAACATATATTTTTTTTAATGTGCTAGAACCAGGGTTGGAAAAAAAACAGTTTTTTTTACATTTTATAAAACAAACAGTTAAAAATGTTTTAAACAGTTGTTTTTTTTGTTTTTTTTTTCCTAAGTTAGATATCATCCATTTTTAATTGATTATGCCTGATATAATTCACTTTTATACTATTTTAAAAACTGCATGACCAAAATTGATCTTAATTCAATACATGCGGTATGTTTCGACGTTCATTTTTAGTAGGGAAATCACCTAAACTTCGCTTAAAATAAGGGGAATACCCAAATCATTTATTGAATATAATCACATTCACGAATTACGGAAGTTCTGGGAATTCCCCGGGGGACTTTACCGAATGGAGTGTATAAATAGAGCGGACTTTCTTTCCGATTTTTCATTTCACAATAACACAAAAACATTTGGATTTATTCATTTCGATACGAAACAAACTTGGTAACGAGAAAGCTGCAAAACTTGTCACAGTTTTTAGATACCTTAGGTGTTTGACACCTAATAAAAAACGATGTTTTATTTGAAACTGTTTTAAACACTGTTTAAAACACATGTTTTAAACAACTTGTTTTAAACATGCCAACCCTGGCTAGAACAAACAGTTTTTCTTAAAAAACTGCTTAAATAACATCAGTTTGGTGTTGTCAGCCCCTTAACTATAGCCCACGCACACATTGCGATACGGTTACTTCATTCAGCTCGAGATCGAAATACTTCAATGGCGAAGTATAGATGAGCAAGAACGAAGTTTATAAGTGTATAACTCCTAATGAAAACCTACCTATCTACGCAATAAGTTAAAGGACAAACCAGAGGAAGCTGCCTATTACCGTGTTGACGGACAATGGTATAGGAACCTGCTGCTATTTATGAGTCGTTGTATCTAATCTTTGAACCCGACAGTCCACGAGGCAATCAAAAGAACGCATTCAGAACATAACCATACGATAAGCTACTGTTACTGGTATTATTCATCTTTCACACAATATGGTGCAATATTTCTTCCTTTGTTTTGAGTAGTATTTCGTGTAAGTTCAGTAGTTTCAGTAGCTGGCTACCGCTTCTTCTTCTTATCGTGTGGGCAGTAAGGTCTATAACGACTCCACACACCCTAGTGTCAGAGTTTCTAAACCGCCTCAAGGGCATGACATGGTTGACATGGTTTTACGACCGCCATCACTGCTAAAGTATCTTCCATTCGCCAAATCTTTTTGCGACTGAGTGAATTTCGGCTACCATAGCTTACTGCCATTTGACAGAAATCCTCCTCCCTCCTATCCGTTGTTTTTGAGGCCTGTTACACTGTACCCTGCAACCCAAACAACAACTTTTCGCCTCATCATCATTCCCTTAGGCCGGCCATACACGGGCAGCTCGAGCAGTTAACCAGTGATCAACATACATGGACCGCTCTTGTAGTCAGAATCAACAGCTTGAAGCTGCCAGTGATAACTGCTCAGCAATTGGTTCAACAGCTCGAGCGGTGGGCAATTACAAAACAAACAAACGAAGCGTGCGGCCGGGAAGCGTGCGCGACGTGTAATGAAGAGCGCTGGCGGAGGTAACTGCGCGAGAACAGTCGATAGCTCGAGCAGTCAGTGTATGGCTGGCGACTGCTTGGCCGCACGATGAAAATTCACCGTGCTGTCGACCGCCCGAATCAGTTGCAACTGCTCGAGTGGTTCGTGTATATGTGCGTCCATAGAACTCTGCAGTTCACTGTGCAGTCGCAGCTTGAAGCTGTCGCCCCTGACTAATCCGGCAATACACGGAACCGCTTGAAGCAGTCAGGGGCGACAGCTTCAAGCGGTTCCGTGTATTGCCGGCCTTATGCTAATCTATTTGGGGTCGGCGCAGCATGTCTGCTTCTTCCATACTTCTCCATTACTCGTCATCTCAGCATTGACCTCTTTTATGCCCATATCATCCTTCACACGATCAATCCATCGTTTCTCTGGTCGTCTACTCTTATAGCCATCTAGATGGAAAAATATAAAAAATAACATCCGAGTTGGAACTCCTAAATGGATCAGAACACAATATGGGCTCACCCAATTCAAGTTATTGCAATCCAGATGCACTACTAAATACTTCCTTTCACAATTTGCTTCTCTGTAATGTAATTACACTTCCCTTATCAATGCCGGGTATATAACCAGGGGTTAATTTAATCGTCAAGTATCAGATCATATCAAATTCATCGATTGTACGAACATTTTGATTAAAATCAATCAAAAGATTCGTTTGCAGATAAAATTTTAATGTAGCATGTGTGACCCGCTTTATCTTGTACATTACTATCGTATCGTATTTGTATCGGGATTTCAATTCAAAATGTCAGCAGCTTTTAGCGCTTTCAAAGCGAGTTCAACAGCGTATGACGTGAAAGTTAAGCGCTTTTTTCATTTGCGGCTTTTAGTGGGACTGAAATCTTTTTAAGTGGTTTTTCCCCACTGGATGATGTTGCGAGTTTTTCTGCCGTTTTTTTGTTGGCACTGAAAATAGTTTTGTAGCGCTGTAAGGTCGAAGTTCGTTTGCAGTGGAGTCACGTTTGGAAATTCAATTACTTGTACAATTTATTTTACGAGTTGTAAGGGAACAAGGGTCACCGAATGGTTGCGCTAAATGCTATGAAAGGTGTTTGATCTTATTGAATACGAAGTGAACCCTTCGCAGTAGACATTTTTCTTAGATCTTTTCTTTTTGCTCTCATTTAAGAAGAAATAGAAACGTCCGTGTTCACGATGGGATTGTCATCGGCATAAATGATGAACTTGCATACAAACTGTCTCGTTGTTCTACTGAGCATGAGGTCCTGGGGTCGACTCCCAAGACGAGCAAATTGAGCTATTCCATCAGAAATTTCTCAGTAGCAGCCACGGAATCTGATTTGCGCCCGGTTGACGGCAATAGGACTTAACATTACTGACGAAATGTGGGTGCATTATTAGATATGCAACCCTTCAGGGATAACATGTGTGATGTTCTGTTAAATTCCATACAAACTTTTATTACCTATTCTTTTTTGCTTTCTTAGTAACTCTATCTGTTAAAAAAATGCATAATGTCATGCTACAACACCCAGCTGTTTAGGTTATTCGATTTCTGCCACCATCGTCCCGCCGTTGTCCCATTCTACTTGGGAATACTTGGGATCGGTGCAACACGTTTTTTTTCGTCCATTCTTCCCTGTCACACGTCACAGTATTCTGACAATGATATACGATTTTTGGCCTCCTGATCTGAAGGTCTAAGTAGCAAAATGTCTACTTAGCAAAATGTCCATGTAGCAAAACGTCCAACTATCAGATGGTCTGTATAGCAGACTATTTAGCAATTTTAAAATGTGTACCTACACTCATGATTGAAACTAAAGTCATTTGTAAATTACTGCTATTGAGTGTATTTTATATTTTCCTAAGTAGGTCTATCTGCTTAAGCCTTCCATTTTGGACCAGAGCAGGTAGATACTAAGTACTTAACTATTCTTAAACCAGAGCAAAGATTGGCCAATGACATTTATCCGTATTTGGGCCTTCACTTCCCTTTGGTTACGAATATTTTGCGATTGCAAATGTAACTAGCAAATTATATGACCGAATCGAAATTACTACTGCAATTACATCCAACTTGATTATTTGAATAACATGTTATGCAATGCAACTACAAAGTGTTGGGACTTGAAATAGACTTGTACTAAATTATAATTTACTAGCTAAAACCCGCGGCTTTGTCTGCGTGGATGTCGGTTATCGCGACCAAAAGTAATCTTTTCATCACCCCTTTCAACCCCTTAAACCCTTTTTTCGCATTAAAAAGAAGCCTATGTCCTTCTCAGGCTCTAGACTAGTCTAGACTATCTGTGTACCAAAGGACATTGCCCAACTTTGGTCCAAATGCTGCCCAGGAATGGGAGTACCTGCGCTGAGTTCCTGGCACTACTCTATGTCATTATACTAAATATTTTGAAAATCCATCCTGGGGTTCCTATTTTTTTTACAGATTTATTTTGATGATATTATTGTTAATACATGTTTATTTTTTGACGGTATTTTAACATTTTTATGCTTTTTGGACCCCAACTATAGACAATTTGTGTAAATGGACAGTTTTATATGTTCATTTTTTGACATAATATGTTAAAAAATGTCGGAATCGACGGTCTGTTAGCTTTTTTAAACAGAGCCCAGGCCGTTTGCAGTCTCGCTTGTAACAAATCGAGGCACTGGGCCTCAAGGTGGCTCTCAAGAAGATGGAGGCTCTGGTATTTCTTGTGCCCCGACGCCAGCTTCCGGCTTGCGTATACCTCACCATCGTGTTGCAGCGATACCGGTGTGGGTAAGCATTTAATACTTGGACCTGGTGGTCCGGTGCAAGCTGAGTGCTCGTCGAAATATGTAAATATTTCGACGAGCACTCAGCTTGCACCGGACCAAACGTGGTCTGAGACGGCTGTAAACGGGGGTGATTCGCTTGACGGCGCTCTACAGAGCCCCGGTTAACCTTCCGTCTAATGCAAGTGTTGTCAGGGCATGGCTGCTTTGGCAAATACCTGCACAAAGTAGCCAGACGGGAGGCGATTCCCGTGTGTCACCAGTGCGACTGCAGCGAGGACATGGTGCTTCACACTCTTGAGCATTGCTCTGCATGTGTGGTGAAGCGCCGTGCTCTCGCGTGCGCTTTACCGGCCGTGGCCAAGGCCATGGTTGACAATAGCGAGGCATGAGAGCCATTGGCGTCCTTCTGCGAGGATGACATCTCGCAGATGGAGGTGGCGGAGTGCATTCCATCCTGACGCGCTCCACCGCCTCCGTGATCAGTCGCAGGAGAACAGGGTGGTGGAGGAGCCGCCATGACGACCTGATGCCGCCCTAGGAGGTGCCCGCGGGGGTACTCCCTTACTTCTCCTAAAATTGTTTGTCCGAAAATCATTATCCATAACACGTTTGCCATAAACTTCATTAACCATAATGTTCAAATTGCCGAAATTTTGTTTAACATAATTATCTTTAGTTCTAAAAGTATTCTGTCATAATATCGATTACTATAATAATTGAATCTCCTAATTTTACATGACCTAAATTAATATGTCCTAACTATTGCTTTACCTAATGTGTATTATTCCGAATGTTCGTTTATAATAAATTTTATAGTCCTAAAAAAAATTCGAAGTGTCTAGTCGTCCGATTAGTGGATGAATAAAATTAATTAGTCGTCCGATTAACCGGATGAATAACCAAAATTATAGGCTGTTGCTAGTCGTCCGCTAAGTGGATGAATCACCGTCTCGCGACAGTATCCTTTATGGGCGGCATGGGCACCGGGCCGTAGGCCGACGAAGTGGAGACTGGTCATTCCTTAGTTGCCATGGTGTAAATATATTTTTCTTTTTGATTTGTTTATTATATCTTTTTACTCTGGACGCTCTTAACTTGCACGTCTTGCTACATAGTTCTCACATAATATACCATCTCAACATGAATGATAAAATGTACCAAGATTTTGTAACAAATTCTAATTTAAAAGAGTGTCCATGGAGTTTCTTGCCCGTTCTTCTTCATGAGATCTACGTTAGGGAACTGGCAACTACAGTACTTTCACAAGTTATTATGCCTTGTGATTGTGACTGTAGCGTAGGAGTGCAATGCGTCGTTTCGGGAGTTGCTGCGTCGGGCTGCGCGGCGCCGGATGTTACCGGCGGCGAGTGGTGTGGGAGCGGGGGCGCGCGGTGGCGTGGGCCGTGGCGGCGGGTGTGCGGGGCTCCGGGTCGCGGGGCGGCGGTTGCACGTTGCGGCGTGCATTCGTTGTTCCGTGATTCGGGGTCTCGAGCATTCGTTGTTGCGGTTTGCGTCGCTGCGTGCTTTCGTGCTCGCAGTGTTCGTTGTTGCGGGCATTCGGTGGCGTGTGGTTCGGCGTGGTGGCTTTCGGAATGACGTATTGCACTCGTAGTTTCGTTTTTTTTTGTGAAATGTTCTTCTGACATTCAAAAGTGCCTGTAATGGCTTAATTGAAATAAAGAATTTGAGTTTGAGTTTTGAGTTTTTGAAGGAGGCCGGCGGAGGCCCGGCACTTCGGGGACAGAAGACAATAGTGTTATGTAATATGCGAGCGAAGCGAGCGCGCGTCATGGAGTACAACATGCGTTGCATGTATGAGTGACGTGACCAAAAGCTTTGTTATACTTTGTTCTAATAATATTATTATGATAAATAAACATTATGTTATTTTAATTTAGGACTTAAAACTTTTATGGAAAACGATTTTATGTCTTACGTATATTATTGATTGTAATATTTATGACAAATGGATTTAGGACATATTATATTTAGGGATTTCAATTTTATAGCATGTGATACCCAACAAACATTATGGCTGCAAATAGAGCTTACTTTAAAACCTAAAGTGTTATGAAGGTAGTGTTGTAGCTGCAATTATAGTTTGTGACGACAAAAGAGTGTTAGTAATAAAAAATAACTCTTATAGTGACAAAGCAAGTTTATAAGAGCAATGTATGGAGGTTAAACGAGTAGAGCAGCGATTATTATCTCTACAATACAGGCCAAAGCTGCTGAGTTATAGCTTTGAGCGAATCTTACGACTATCAGATCCATATAAGAAATTAACATTCACTATTAACTTCTAAAGTTCTAAGCAAGCTACCACAAACTCTTTCGGAGCGCTGAGAGTTGCACAAAAAGAGCAATTAACGCTACTAGCTCTAGAATAGTGTTCATTAAATCTTTTACAACATCAAACCCCTAAAGGGGTACACAACTCCCTTGTATAGTTTAGGGCTGAATAGTAGAGATATTTCACCCTATTAATAGAACTTATAGTGTCAAGTATGGCCTCCATATTATTTAAGGTTGAATTATTGGGTTTGTTACCACTTTAGTACCTCCCCCTAATTGGTAAGCATAAAATGGCGTCCCAACATAGTCTTGCTTGAAGATGAGGGTTCCGTATGTAATGGAAGTGATATCGCAACTGCAAGTTTTGATAATTCCGAAGAGGACCGCTGTTATTACTCATTGAGTAATAAAAATAAATGGCGTAGTTGAGTGCTAAAATTTTAACTCATTGTTAGTGTAAGTAAACTGTGAATATGTGTATTATTGGCAAATAATTGATTGTTTGCTTCACATGGAGCAAAACATTTTTGTACTAAATGTGTAACAAAACTTTGCCTATTGACTTAAAAGTGTCATGACGTGTACTAGTCGACTCGTGGGTAGGCTAGGTACTGGTTTTGAGAAATGACTACGGATCCCCAAATTCATGCGCCCACCATTTTAAGAATTAAAAACAGTTAAACGTACGAAACGAATACTTAACACAATGAAGATATTTATTTTTCTAGCGTTCTAATACTAGGGTCATGACACTTTTAAGTCAATAGGCAAAGTTTTCTTACATATTTAGTACAAAAATGTTTTGCTCGATGTGAAGCAAAAAAATATTTTTTGTTAAATACACAACAAAGAGTAGGCCCATCAATTATTTGCCAATAATATATACACATATTCACAGTTTACTTACATTCGCAATGAAAATTCCACTTCAGTTTCCACTAACAATGAGTTAAAATTTTAGCACTCAACTCCGCCATTTATTTTTGTAAACGCACAATGTTTGTTTTTTTGTTAAGAGTTCAACATTATAGAAACATCATACCGCTTATAATAGCCGGCTATGAAAAAAAGTAAAAAATTATATCCTTAGACGCTAAAATTTCCTATTGTAGATCTAAACTGCAGCTCAAGGTGTTACAATTTACCTTATTGCCACCCTCTAACCGCTCAAATAGTAAGTAAGATACATCATAGATCTAGTATACCCCTTACGGAGTTTATATTCATACATTTGCTCCCTATATAGCGCTTAAAGTGTCAGTAAGCAGCATGTAGCTCTACCATGCCACTTGAGGAGTCACTAGCCACTAACATACCACTATTACAGCGTTTTATGTCTCAGTTAGCGCTACTGTACCTCCACAATTGCTCTACTATATCTCTTAATGTCATTCTGTAACTCTGATTTACCGCCATTAAATAACCTAAGGTGATAAAAAAAGTGTGCCCAATTCGGGGGTATAGTAGAGATATAGCGCGCTCTAACTCCGAATGCGTAACACTTATTTATAACTTTAGGATCTGGTTAGCGCTTTAATAGATTTACTGTAACTCTTGTCTTAGCGCCTAAGTGTTAGTTGGGATATTATGTGATATTTAGTTCGGGTAAGTTATCATTCGGACAAATGATGATTAGGACAAAAAAAGTTATGGCATTTTAAATTATGGATAAAAAAGTTAGGTAACACAATAGAGAACCGCCAGCGGGCGATAGATCGGGGAATCTGTCGTCGCCGCATTGCACGGCGTCCATGAGTAGTGGCGGTTTTAGGTGAGCCCAGACATCGCCACAGGATTCTGGAGCCCGGAGGCAGACTACGCTGGATGGGTCGCGAACGTCATGCGTCGTAGCAGTTCTTGGGGCTCATCCACCATGGCGACAGTAAGCTCACGGTGGTGTTTTTACAAGCCCCATATAACCAAACCGTCTCTCCGGACGCAGACGGTGCGGTATGCGTTAAGCATTTTTTACTACTTAATAAAAGAAAAAAATAGGCACCAAGTTGCTATCAGACCTCTGCCCTCTCTTTAGACAGTACATACAGAGACATTGATGAAAATGATGATGATTGAAATTGAAATAAATAATACAAGCCATTTAAGTTTTTTTTGTTCCTTTCTATCACTTCCAATACGGAATAAGCATTAAAACTGTCTTTAGTTGTGGTCTTAAAGGGTGTAAAAATCTTCAAAAGGCGTCAAAAAACACCATGTGAAAAAAATAAATTCATCAGAGTAAGTAGGTAAAAAAAGTGGGAACCCCGGGATGGATTCTAAAAATATTTTGTCTAATGACATAGTTTAGTGCCAGGAACCCAGCGCAGGTACTCCCATTCCTGGGCAGCATTTGGACCAAACCTCATATAAACTTGAGCAATGTCCTTTCATTTAAATCGGTTCATTAGTTTTGGCGTGAAAGTGCGACAGACTGAAATACAGACAGACAGAGTTACTTTCACGTTTATAATGTTAGAAAGGATTTGAAACTAAAGTATTTTGAGTTCAGGTTTTCTTATTTTTATAAGCTTTTATTTAACTTGCCCTGTTAGACTATGTATTCAAATCTTCTAACCCAATTTCAAGGCAGTTGTCCCCAACCGATTGAGCTGACATTTTGCACACACCTTCGGTTCTGGTGACAATACATTTTTGTGTCCGACATGACTTGATTCTGCAGCCAGGATTACATGTCATCGCCCTCTCACGAGATAACTTCTCAACGGTTAATAGCAGGGACACGAGACTTTTAGGCCAAAAAGTACAGCCATATATTATTTTGTCAGTCATGTATAAGTCCCATGTCATAGGCTCACTTATTGCCAAAAAGCGGGCACAAATCCAGCCTCCTTATCAAGTCTGTCATTGCGAAATTTCTGATGGAAAAACTCGAATAAAACTTCTAACGTTCTAGTGATTCCCCATGGTTGAAATAAAAATTCTAAAACCAAAAGAATGTTATCTCTTTGTCTGGTATTACCATGATTAGCACACAGGAGTGTAGTTGACTGATAAAAATGTTCGCTCTTGAAACTGGTCTTAATTCGACGCCGTAGTTAAATGATGTTACACAATTATTGTGATAATGCTATCTGTAGCTTAGCGTTCAGTGTCGGTCTTTCAACTTTTTATTATTATTATTATAGCTAGCCTATGTTGTCCCACTGCTGAGCAAAGGCCTCCCTCCATTCCTTCCAACGGTCGCGATTCTGTGCAACGTCTCTCCAATTCTCAAGGAAGACATCCAGGGCCCCGAGTCTGCTATTGATGACAAGCCAAAAAGTACCTTATGCCTGTCGACTTAAGGTACTTTTTGGCTTGTCATCAATCAACCATTATGAGATCAATGATCGACCATTCTGACACTATTGAATAGCAGACTCGGGGCCCAGTTCGTCCCGCCATCTCCTACGTGGTCTGCCACGACCTCGTGTAACTGTTTCAGGGCACCAATCCTGAGCTTTACAGGCCCACAGCTCGTTCGGCATGCGACAGACATGTCTTTCAACTTAGAAATGGGAATATAGTTCGTCTTTTTTTTTTATCGTGTGTTAAATTTAGAGTTTTTTGTTTTTTTTTGCCTAAACTGGTGTCTTGAGTTTTTATGCTGTCAATGTGTTCCAGACTTGGCTTAACATGCCAAGAAATATCTCTCAGGCATCCTGGGTTTCTCACGATATTTTCCTTTACCGAAGCAAGTGATAATTATGAAATCCCCCTGTGGTAGGTGTCATACATGGCCTTCCTAGTTTAAGAGCTCATACGCCTTATTATAGACACAATTAAAACGCCATTGTTATAAATCTCCTGGAGATTTATTAGCGGACGGGAGGATATTGCATACTTATTTGTTGGAAACTCGTAGTATTGAACACCTTCTGAAAACATCACACCTATAATCCCCGAAGTTACGCAGAGGTATACCCATTAGTACCTACAGCCCCATTTCGCCAGTAATGTTTAAGTCCCATGGAATAGGGTGCTAGCCTATTGCCATCAACTGGACACAATACCAGAATCCGTGGCTGATACTGGGAATTTTTTGATGGAAAACCCTTTAAGACTGCCCGACCCGATCATCTCTTGATCATCATCATTTCATCAGCCACCACTTTTTTTTTTTTGGGGGTCGTAAGTCATCAAATAACCTCTCCCGCTCTGGGTAGAGCGAAAGGGAGTGTCAGACTTCTACTGACTAAAAACCACCCATGTTCCTTCTTAGCCCTTTGAGTTGCGGCCGCAGTATCTCTTTTGAACAACCCACAGCCCCGACGGTGTCACTTCTTAATTCATAAATAAGTTACAATTCTATTCAAGTCCGACTGGTAACTTATCCTACTTTTATACCAAGTTTAGTCGTTATAAGTTGTATCCAAGGTCGTCGGTATACAGCTAACAAAGTCCAAAGTATAATTTTCCGTGGCAGGGCGGTACGAATAAGAAAACTTGGAACGTCTACAGTTTATGAACGAAACTTATTACATTAACAGAAGACAATGACTTTTCCTCAACAATTTACATGTCTAAAGAAAACTAAACTCGTTAAATATTAGAATATTCTGATGATTTGTTACAGTCGATTGACCTAGAAATCTATAAATATTTTTTGAATTATAACGTCGGTTTTCGTGTCCGTCTGTGTGACCGAATTGTCCTTAAACTACGCTTTATGAAGTCACCGTAATTTAAGAAGAAATAATAAATAAACTAGAACCAAATAAAACATAATATGGATAAAATGACACAGAAACGCACAGATGGCTAAAATAAATTAATATTAAACTTGCTAACAAATCTTCTTGTTTTATTAAATTGTGCGAAGCAGGAGCGGTAATAGGTATATTAAATCAGATTTGATAACATTACATAAGCATGTTTGTGATTCCTTTTAGGGACAAGGATGGCGACGCGAACCTATACTAAAATATACAAGGCGTTTACGTACAAAAAATCCTAAAAATCTTCCATAATTTCTTAGTATTTAAGTATCTTTTTCTTTTGAATATATTTTACTTCTTCGAAATTCAGTGATAGAAAACAAGCGATGGACGTGGACTGTTCTATCGTAAATTGGACGGAGAAACAACTTAATTCTTGCTTCAATATTTGTACTAACTGACGCCCCCTTTCCAGGACATAATAGAGCTAGAGAAATGTTTCTGGACCCTACGCAACGCGGCCCCCACCGGCCAGCTAGACGCTGAGAGCCTGTCACCACTGCTGTCCCCACCGCTACCTGCTGCCGCGGTGGCTGGGGCCTTCCTGGCCTTCGATGAGAACAGGGACGGACATGTGGACTTCAAGGAGCTGTGCTGTGGCCTCAGTGCCGCTTGCCGGGGACCTAGGACTGAGAGGCTTAAATGTGAGTCGATTTTGTTACTACTTGATTTTGTTTAAAGATGGAAATAATACATTTTTATTTATGTGGGGAAAGTTTGTTATTGCATTTGAGATGGAATTTACAACCGAGCCGACCGGCGGGATTGTGATAGAGCCGAGAACTGCAATAACAAATGCCCACGTGTATTTTGAACTTTATTCTAGTGCGATGTGAGTAATTTTTCGAGGAAGTGTGTTGAAAAATGTTTTCTTAGAGTTGCGACTGAAAGATGTTACTGTTGCAGTTGTCTTCGGAAGAGCACCTCTATATCCCTTGTTTTAGGGAATTTTGATTGGTGTCTGTCAATAATTTATAAACCTAACAATAAGATATTTCCATTCCATAGTTTACAAAAAAGGTCGATGTTCAGAGAGTGTGTTTTAATTTGGCAATTATTCTGATTTGGTTATTTCCTCATAGGAAAAGCCTTATCAACCATAAATAACTAGATACTTCCGGCAACTCAACAATGGTTTCATTGTGCATTCTCGTAACTTAAAAGTCAATTTGTCTGCATTATTGTTCATTAAAGTAGTCATCGAGATATCTTGAGCAATCAACATAAGAAAACTCTTTCTGCTCCATACAAAAATGGATTAAAGGGCGAGTCGAGTGAATGACCATGTTGCTTACGCATTTTACAATAGCTACGTTTTTAGGGATCCGTATACCCAAAGGGTAAAACCGGGACTCCGGGACCCTATTACTAAGACTTTGCTGTCTGTGCGTCCGTCTGTCTGTCACCAGGCTGTATCTCAAGAACCGACAGTTGAAATTTTCATAAATTATGTATTTCTGTTGCCGCTTTAACATCAAATACTAAAAATAAAATAAATATTTAAGGAAGGTTTCCATACAACAAACTTGTTTTTTTTTGCCTCTTTTTTGGTATTTTCAATTGAGAGGTGGATTCTGCACAGAATTCAAAGCTTAATCTACCCTCTGTGTCGTTGTTTTTCTGCCAGACATAATATTTAAACTATGATTGTAGACACATCATACATAATTTATTCACGTGTGCGGTTTTTCTCTGAAGATAGAAATAACAAAATCCAGTACTCAGCTCGTTTGTCATTATCAATATGACCTGGGGCTTGACATTAATGCATCCCGTTTTCATCATCATCATCATCAGCCAGAACTCATCCACTGCTGGGCATAGGCCTCTCTTTTCTTGTGCCATTCTCCACGGTCCTGTGCCAGCCTCATCCAGGTTTTGCCCCCATCCCGTTTTAGGTCTCCAAAAATAATGAACACAGTCACTCCAAAAATGATCCAACATTTTGATACTTATAAACAAAAAATCTTCTTAGATCCTCATTACCACATGTGCATAACCCTTTTAAAGGTTACCCTTTTATAGTATTACGTATGTTAACGAACCTTAAAGTAAGCTAAGACATAATATCTGTAAGAAGAAACCAGTTTGTGGCGTTTGTTCTTTCCTTATCTCGCGGTATGAAAGTTTGCGAGTGCACCTGCGCATGCGCCGGTTGAAGATAAAAATAAACGTCTAAGTAAATTATACGTATGATGCATGAGGACACTGGCATAGACACTGGTCTTGCTTTTTGATAAGGGACATCCACTCGTAAATTGATTCCTTGAATTTAGTTTATGATTCTAGACCAACTAGAGTAGATAGATTTGAATAGTCGCATAAATTATACGGCGTATAAGGGAATACAAACAGCTGTTTCTTAAATTTTACCCGTGTGGGGTAGGTATTGCACTTTGTATGATACGTCTGATTTATTACAGGTACTCGGTAATAAAAAAAAACTGGGTTTTTTTGGACAGTAATGTAAAGATTGCGGTTTTGCCCAAACTTGTCGTTGAAAACCCAAACAAACATACCTATGATCAGAGAATACAGATCGTATTTTTCTATGACTCTAGCAATAGACGATATATAAATCAGTACCCGTATAAAATATAATCTCGTATAGTCCGATCAAGTTAGACATGCAAATGTACAAAAAATCACGTACATAAATATAGGTACGTAGAGTTAAAAATTGTTATGAATGTTTGGAACACCGATAAAGCATCCTGAAAATGATTGTTGGCAGAGTAGACTGCCCCGTCCAATTTTTATAAATGAATAGGTACTGAAAAGTCCCCATCGATCCCGAACTTGAAAAAAAAAATCAATTCTCAAAAATCACAATCTGTTGTTCCTCTCAAGTAAATAGAGGATGTTCCTTGACATAGTGACGCTAATAAGGTGCCGTATGAACAGCAGGCGATCATTACACAATGAGAATAGTGATCACTACATAGTATAAAACAAAGTCGCTTCCCGCTGTCTGTCCCTATGTACCTATATGCTTTGATCTTTGAAACTGCGCCACGAATTTTGATGCGGGTTTTTTTTAATAGATAGAGTGATTTAAGAGGAAGGGTTATATGTAGCACATTCCACCTGTGCGAAGCGGGGGCGGGTCGCTAGTGTCTAATAAAAGTCATCACTGATGACTAATAAACGGTCGATATCATTAATTTGCATTATCAATTAAGTTTGATCAAACACGATTAGGTATGTAGAAATGATATCAAAGTAATTATTAATTAATTAATGATTATTTATGTGTGGTCCTCCTGACCGGTTTCTGTCATGGCGGTCAATCTTCGCGGAGATAAGCTTATCGACGCGGGAGATATTATAGCATTTATAACAAGTATGTGGACAGGTATAGGTGTACTCTCTGTTCCTTTACTCTCATAGTCCTATGGGCCGGCAATCTGGCACGATCGGAGAGAGAGCAGGGGCTCTAAAATGTCCACTATAGCAGATCATAATATGAATTGTGTTAAAAAGCATAAAATGGAGCATAATAGTAACTGCGTCTGTGATCATTTAGGAAAATAGATCATAGTAGGAAGATAATATAATTCATATTATAATCTGCTAAAGTGGCCATTAAACCCCCAGGTACAGAACCAACGGCTTATCGTGCTGACTGCCCCGTTGGTCTCGTCGTCGCAAGCGCATCTGTTAACAGTTAGTTGACAGTTAGACTGTTTCTCTGGGACTTGGTCCAGGTTCATTGTCTTGGCGCTTTTCTGGTGGTCCCCGCTGTTGATTCTGTCTTTTAGCAGTTGTAGCGGTTTGAGGATGTCCTAGGTCGGGTTAAAGGACTATTGGGATATTTCATTAGAAATTTCTTAGTCGTTTCCCGGAGTTTGTAAGTTGGCGGTATGATACCCCCCTGCCTAGGCATATTTAACCAGCCTATAACGTTCCTATTTCTAGGGCACAATTCTAGGAGTTCTATGAGACCTATAAGAAGGAATGGCTGTAAACCAATACGCGGGCCGAGAACAGCGTAAATGTCTTCGGATGCTTTTGCTTTAGGAGTAGGACTAGATCTTTCAAGATGTTTACGTTCACTGTTTTGAGGGCAGTCATCATCATCATCCAGCCTACAACTATTCATTGCTGGCATCTCATCTCATCCAGTTGCTACCAGCCACCCTGCGAAGATAGTCGCTCTAACGAGTTTGAGGGCGTCCCACCTTTTTTTTTTGGCTGTGATTTCCCAACCTAAAATTCATATTAATTCAAATAGATGATTTCAAATAACTCCTCCCGCTCTGGGCAGAGCTTTAGGGAGTGTCAGACTTCTACTGACTAAAAGCCACCCATGTTCATTCTTAGCCCTTTGTGCCGAGGCCGCCTGATGGTCCCACCTTACGCTTGTTGACTCTCGCATAATATTTATAAAAACAAACATAATACCTTCTTACTTTCATAATGTAGGTAGCGTATCTCTGAAGTTCAATGTTAATGACGATAATATTTAATTAGCACTCTCAATGGCTATCTCTTATTTACGTTGTGACGCTTGAAATCCAACTGTCTGTACGGTCAGCAACAAAAGTTAAACTTAACATTTCGGAATTTTAATTATTTGATGTACAGAACTCCAGCTATTATTTTTAATGTTCCAGATTCCAGAAGATTATTCTTTAGAATATTCCTCGCTCTTCAATAACTTTTTACCCAACTGCGGCGAAGCCCAAAAGGAGGGTTATGTGTTTTACGTGTATGTATCTATGTCCGTTTCTTTGTTCCCTCATAACTCCTAAACAGATGAAGGGATTTGAATAAAATATCGAAAGAACAAACACAAAAGAACTAAAAAGTAGGAAAAAAAAAACCCGACTTAAAAAACTGAAAAGCAAAAAACAAGCACATTTTAAATTGTACATAACTTGGAAGCAGGCGGTTTTCATTTGAATATTAAATTATGAAATTAAAAAACATAATGTAAAAGTTTTTTAACTATTTTTTTTTAGTAACGAGTAGTAATAGACAAGTTTTTATTTAAAAATCTGCTTTGAAACTTTGCGTATTGTTAATTTACTTCTGATGCTATCTGTACGTTTGTATTTTTGTCTCACTTAGCGATCGGTTCGGGTAATGATTTATTCATTTGATGTAAAATCGATAACGTTACAGTTTGAGTTACATTAAATATGTATACAGCGGATTCCCAGGTCACGATATGATGTCGTATGTTTGTTGACTAATATTACTTTTGTGATAATTTGGTATCTAAGTACCTAGTGGCTAATAAGAATGCTTTGACCAGCTTTGACAGACACGCACGGTCGGACAGTTCAAACCGCGGGTATAAACGTTCCTGTTATAACGAAAGCAAGCAATAGGCAAAGATTTTTGAAAATTAATCAGTAAAAGGGGTTACATAGGGGTTTATTCATATGTGATGTGATGGAAATTCGTCATTTTGCTTGAGAAATACAGCCGGGGTACACGGCTGATCTCATATAATAATATCTTGTTAGTAAAATGACAAGACGCTAAGAACGCTAATTTGTATTTCTAGTGTTAATGAAACTGTTATCGAATCACAAGTATATCTCGATAAATCCAACATTTCTTGGTCCAAACTTTTTATAAGATAAAACATTTGCATTGCGCTAAAAAAAACTTGCTTACAAGGGTTCTAACAAAAATGACACAGCCGTTTTTGAAACTCGAAAAGTCTTTTAAACAGACATTTTTTTGGACATTTTACCTCGTCATACCTTTTTTTTTTGGTGGGTGGAAAATCATCAAATGACCCCCCCCCCCCCGCTCTTGGGCAGAGCGAAGGGGAGTGTCAGACCTCTACTGACTAAAAACCGAACCCATGTTCCTTCTTTGCCCTTGCGCCGAGGCCACGTCATCTAGTACAAAAATCCGCGGAATACCTCGTCATACCTTGACGTTAAACAATATATTCACATTGCACTAACATAGACAACGAATGTCTAAAAAGCGGGAAGGAAGGAAAACTAAATGAAATACTTAGCAGTGACGTATTGAAATACTTAGCAGTGACGTATATAGGTAATTGTATGTAAGATTTTAATTCCACGAAGGGGCAAACTTATCCTGTGTCGGTTTGTACGCAATAGTTTTGACGTAGGCCGTGGTAATAATTATGATATCGTAGCAATTTAACAGTACTTCTGGACACGGCGCGTATTGTTAGGAGGTTCCTCTCAAGAGTCTTGATTACTGGTAGCTTGGACCCTGTTCCCGATACTGGTGGGCTACTAAATGTAAATAATCCTACTAATATTATAAATGCGAAAGCTTGTGAGGATGTTTGTTACTCTCTCAAAAACTACTGAACGGATGTAGATGACATTTAGAATACTATAATTTATAACCTGGATTACCACATAGGATACTTCTTATCCAGGTAGTATGATCCCGTGGACCCGTGGGACAATTATCGAACTCCACGCAGGTGAAGCCGCTGGTACAAGCTAGTATGTTATAAATACGTAGTTTTTGTGTTTGGACGAATACTAAATTGACAAATTAAAAGCAGCCTATGGTGTGACCGACGGACAGTAAAGTCTCAAGCTCGTATTGTATAATTTTATCAAAATCAAAAAATCAAAACTCATTTATTCAAACTAGGCTGATAATCAGCACTTTTCGAAGGTCAAAATTTACTTTACTTTACTATTTACATTTTTATAAGACAGTCCCCCAAAACGCCCACCCATCGACACTTCCTAGTGTTTAGCTGGAAAGAAGAAGTGGCGGAACAAACTCCCCAGCACATATCACTTGCATCGGTGAAGGAAAACATCGTGAGCAAACCAGCATGCCTGCGAGACATTTCTTGAAGACATGTAAAGCCAAGACAGATGCCTATGGGCGGCATCAAAACTGACACCAGGGTAGCCACTAGCCACAATATAGAAGAAGTCATATTTAAAGCTAAAGAGTTACACTCATCATTTTTCATCATTTCCGCCCGTAATCACCCACTGTTGGGTGGGTATACTTTGCGTTGGGTATTGGCCTCCCCTTTCTACTGCCAGTCTTCCCTGCTTTGTGCGTCTCTCATCCATCCACTTCCCGAGCTCCTGACGATATCGTCCACCCAACGCGCTTTAGGGCGACCCTGGTTTCTCACGCCCAACCTTGGCCACCATTCGGTCAGAATCTTACTCCATCGGCCATCTCCGCGTCTAGCCAAATGTCCTGCCCAATTCCACTTTAGGCGTATCGCCCTGTCCCCGACGTCGAACACTTTCGTCTGACTCCGGATCTCGGTGTTGCGCACTCGGTCTAGTATATATATGATCCCGACCGATTTCGGCCACAGCGACTTGGATCTGCCTATTAAGAGCATCGCTGGTGTGCTCTCTGGTGACTGACATAGCCAATTTTTGCAGTGAAAGTGCGTTCACATTCACTGCAAGTCAGCACCCCTCCGACGTAATTGTATTAGATGCCCGCGGGTGGTCGGGCCTTAAGCTCGTCACGTTTAACTCGGTCTAGTAGGGTTATGCCGACTATGCCGAGCATAGCCCTACTAGACCGGTGCACAGTCTTTTTAGTGAGCGTCGTCAAGAGTTAATCTACTTACTATTAACTGTCCCAGGCTCGTCAGGGATCCTTTCGGAGCAAGATGTTCAATGGCGAATTCCTTTTAATTTCCATAATGTCAGTCGTAACAGGCCATTTAATAGTGATTGATCGTGCAAAATGACTATACTCACCAGATGTCCCAAATAGAAGCTCAGAGAGGCGACTATAAGGCCAAACACATGTTTATATGAATTAATCAATGTCAGACGAGTGTAACGTTGTACGTGTTTTAATTAGTTAAAAAGGTAACGTACAACGTTACAGTTCAACCTATTTCAGCCCCGATGGAGAACCACGCTCACTTGAATTTTTCTTGTGCCTTACCCGTGGTCTCTCCGCCTTTAATCGGAACCTCTGAATTGGTAGAACTGTAACGTTGTACGTTACCTTTTTAACTAATTAAAACATACAAACTTAAATTCAACAATTAAAACAGTAATATCACTATTTGTTTACATTCAACTGTCAATGACAGAACCTTTTCTGTCACATTGGCGCCCAAAACGTGGTTTTATGGTCGTACTCGTTGAGTTTCACTTGTGGGTATATATTTTTTTTTTTATGTTGGTGTATTTTTGGTGGTTGTCTTGTTCTTGTAAAACGTTTTGGTTGGCAGCAACTAAGGTGTACATAGCGGTAACTTCATTTTTTTTATTGGTTGGAACGGATTGTCTCGTTATTATAAAATTGTTAATTTTATTGTTTGGAACGACTTCATCGTTCTTCTATAGTGGTAGGGCCAATTGTAACGGCTCGCCCCGGGGAGGTACCACGCTCATTCCTATTTCTTCCGGTAAGCGGCTCTGCTGTGAGCTGGTTGAAGGGATTGGGTTGCCGGGTTTTCTATTACTGGCTAATTTTTTAGACATAACACCCTTGTCTACTTGTGACACAGTGTATATAATAATATCGCTCTTGTGTCAAATTTTTATAAATAACTTAGAATCAATTTTCTTGTAAATTTTACCAATTTAAAAAACTTATATTCTATTTTATTAAGCAAGTACATAACTTGTTATAACTTTTTATACAATGTTTATAATTGTATTTCTCCGTGTCGATCTCACCTTAGATCCATCCTTAAATCCCCTCCTCACAAATCCAGCTATTACTCCTATTCCTTCTCTGTCCATGCTGTAAGGTTGTGGAACTCACTTCCGCCTAGCATTCGGGACCTGAAGACTATTTCACAGTTCAAAATCAGAGTGAAAGAATATTACCTTTCCTCTCCATTGTGATCTTTATGTACATATATGTATTTTATTTGTTTATGTATATTAGCATTATGTATTTATTTACGTATATATTACTATTATACTTATGTGTATTTATTATTACATAGGTTAAGTTAGTTAAGACACATTATCACTCAATTGTTTTCCGCTTCTCACACACTATATTCTACATTTCTTTTTTTTTTCATTTCTCCTTTTGCAGGTCTGCTGGCAGAAATTTCTTGTGAAATAAGCAGTACCTTTGTACTAAAATTTTATATTATGTTGTTTTCCTGTGTTGTCTAGTAATTGTGTGTACATAAATAGTAAAATAAATAAATAAACATTTCATAACACAAGTATTAAAACTTGGATGTTAAACTTTTTACCCGAGTAAAACTTGTAGTTTTAAACATTTCATCGGGGTAACTATGTTGTGCAACGGACAATCCTTTTCTTACCAACCTATTATTGTAATTGTTTAATTTTAACTTAAAGTACTGGTACTGCTCAGTAGGTACAGTCAGCAACACTAATTAGTTGCTATAATTAATTGAACTTAAATTTTTTTTATTTTTTTGACAGTTTAGAACTCATACTTCATTCTTTTGTTTTCTTTTATTGTCATGTCTCACATAGTATGAGTACAGTCAGGAACATAAGTTTTTGAACATTATTTGAGCTTTTATTCTAAACTGACAATACAACTCAATACTTCATACTATTGTTTTTGTTTTAATGTCCTGTCTCCATATATGAGTACAGTCAGAAACAATAGTCATTGGACATATTTGAGATTTTATTTTTTATTGTTTTACCGTATTATTATAACGGTACTTCTTATAATTTTTGTCGTTAATTTACATATGGACTTAGTACAGTCAACAACAAAAATTTGTGCATGAATTTTTTTTTTTTTTTTGAGAATTTTTTTATTCTCATTGTCTCACTTAGATTACTAACGCGTACACATTAGTTGCACCTAGCCTTACTTGTTTGTTACCTTTTAATTTTTTGTTTCAAATTTTTTTTAGGACAACAACCAAAACGTTACTTTAGTTTATTTTTTGTAACATTCGGAGTATTAGGGACTCCTTGTTTATTGCTGTTCAACACTTCCCAGTATTATTGCGGTTATTTTTTTTTTTCAATTTTTTTTTAATAGGGTTTAATTTTAAACTCTTTTCATATTTTGTCACTGCATAGTACAGTGTATTTTTTTAATTAGATTTTCAATTTTTAAAATTTAATTTATATTTTTGTCACTGCCTAGTACAGTGTATAATTTTAGCCTCCCGCGGAGACACGCACGCTTGATGATTTCATCGGTGTCTTCACACGTGTCCTTATCCGCCACTTTATCGCCTCCTATTTCAGCCCCGATGGAGAACCACGCTCACTTGATTTTATCTTGTGCCTTACCCGTGGTCTCTCCGCCTTTAATCGGAACCTCTGAATGGGAGTAGTCGGCTCACCTATTTCAGCCCCGATGGAGAACCACGCTCACCTGATTTTATCTTGTGCCTTACCCGTGGTCTCTCCACCTTTAATCGGAACCTCTGAATTGGTTGACGCCTAACTTGGTACGTTATTACCGGGAATTAATATTGAGCGGTTTGCAACTCATTAAATAAGCCTTTGCAGGAGCGGGTGGATACTCCTTAAATAAGCCTACATCCAATTTTTACCCCTTTCTTTAACTTAATATTATAAACCCAGTAGACTTCTCTTACTTTCTTTTTGCCTTCTGTTTTGCGCGAGTACCAAGTCGAATACAGACATGGAACTCTCACATACTTGTTAGGTTGCGGACTCACCTCATGTTAAGGTGGTCTGCTAGTTTTGAAATTTGGATATGAGATATGATGGATGAATGATGAAGAATAAAAGGGTCGTAACTCAGATAGAGGTATAATAGAGGTAAAGGATTTTTACTGAGGTAAAAACCCTCACCAAGTGGCGGGGTACTGTAACGTTGTACGTTACCTTTTTAACTAATTAAAACATACAAACTTAAATTCAACAATTAAAACAGTAATATCACTATTTGTTTACATTCAACTGTCAATGACAGAACCTTTTCTGTCACACGAGGACATTAGCGTAATTCGGACATAGTCATCTTTATCATTCAAATTGAAATAAAAATGATCGGGGAAAAACTGGAGTTCTCGAAATAGTTTGCAGAGTAAGCAAGCTGAACTAGCTGTTTATCGAAGGACGGATGGCCGTTGGAGCAAACGCCTCCTGGAGTAGAGGTCACGTATTGGCAAGCAGTAGTATGGTGCCCCCCCCCCCCCCCCCCCATCTAACTCCGGTGACCTTAAGATGGTGTGGGGGATAAGCTGGATGTGGAAGGCGGAGGACATGGTGTTTTGACACAACCTGGAGGAGGTATGTGTCTAGCAGGCGCGAAGGCACCAAAGCAACCAATTCCTGCTGCCTTCCTTATTAGCTTTACGTACTTGTGTAGTAGAAGACTGCGGTAGGCTGAATGAATTGATTGATCGTTCCATTCCATTCCACAAACGGCAGCTACTAAGCTGCTGTCGAGGGGTAAGTCTCCTGGCCACGATGATTTAAGTATTGAACATCTTAAGCATGCTGGTCATCATCTGCCTAGGGTTTTATCGATGTTCTACTCCTTCTGTATAGGACATTCTTATCTGCCTGAGCGGATGATGAGAACTGTGGTGGTGCCAATTATTAAAAATAAAACCGGCGATGTCAGCGATAAGGCCAACTATAGGCCCATTTCATTGGCTACTGTAATGTCTAAAGTGCTTGACAGTTTGCTTAACAAACAGCTGGATAAATATCTGACTTTTCATGATAACCAGTTTGGTTTTAAAGCCGGTCTCTCTACAGAAACAGCCATATTGTGTTTAAAGCAGACTGTCAGGTACTACACTGATAGAAGTACACCGGTGTTTGCTTGCTTCCTCGACTTGTCGAAGGCATTTGACCTGGTTTGTTATGACCTGCTATGGCAAAAACTGCAGCAAGCGGCAGTGCCAGACGAACTGATCCGTGTGTTCCAATACTGGTACAGCAATCAGGTCAATGTTGTTCGATGGTCGGGGGCTTACTCAACCCCGTATAGATTGGAGTGCGGTGTGAGGCAAGGGGGGCTAACCTCACCGAAGTTCTTCAACTTATACATTAATGCACTGATAGAGAGGCTCAGCAGCATGCATGTCGGTTGCCATATTGGAGGTGTGTGCCTTAACAATATCAGCTACGCAGACGATATGGTGCTGCTGAGCGCCTCTGTCTGTGGAGTGGCAAAACTGATTGGCGTTTGTGAGGAATACGCAAGAGAACATGGTTTGCTGTATAATACGAGCAAGAGCGAATGCATGGTCTTTCAGGCCAGGGGGAGTCCAAATTACTTACCAGCAATTAAGCTCAACGGATGCCCACTTAAAAGAGTTGGCATGTTTAAATATCTTGGACATTTATTAACCTCTGACCTTAAAGATGATGCAGACATCGAAAGAGAACGTAGGGCGCTGTCTGTTCGTGCGAATATGATCGCTCGCAGATTTGCTCGGTGCTCGAGGGACGTCAAAATAGCCCTGTTTAGGGCATTCTGTACGTCCTTTTATACTGGCAGTCTGTGGTTGGATTACACGCAGAAACAGTACAGAGCCCTACGTGTCCAGTATAACAACGCGTTCAGGGTGCTCTTGAGGCTGCCTCGCTTCTGTAGCGCGTCGGGGATGTTTGCCGAAGCTCGTGTGGATTGTTTCCACACAATCATGCGCAAACGGTGCACATCCCTGGTGCGTAGGATGCGGGGCAGCCGCAACAGTATCCTGAGTGCGTTTTCTGAACGTTTTGACTGTCAGTACGTGAACCACTGTTGTATGGTTCACGTACAGACTAATGTTACAATTTTATTTTAAATCGTATCGTGTAAAAGAGCGATACTTACATCTTTTTGAATTATTAGGCCAGCGATTTATCCTAGGCGGCGATTTTAATGCTAAGCATACGCATTGGGGTTCAAGACTTACTACAACTAAAGGAAGACAGCTCTTAAGTGCAGTTAAAGAAACACATTGTGAAGTAATGAGTACAGGCAAACCTACATACTGGCCCACTGACCACCAGAAAATACCGGATCTTATAGATTTTTTCATCTGCAAAAATATATCCACCAATTACATCAGTTTGGAGGAAAGTTTTACTATGAACTCTGACCATTCTCCGATTATACTAATGCTAAGTCAAAAAATCCTATTAAAAGAAAGCCACTTAACCTTGGTTAATAAGTCCACAGATTGGGACAGTTTTGCTCTTGATCTAGATAATATTATCGACCTTAAAACTCCGATAAAAACGCAAGATCAGCTTGACTCAGAAGTAAACAAATTTATTATTAATATTCAACAATGTGCGTGGAGCAATACACCTCAGCTAAAACGCAAATATAAGGGATTTATCTATCCTAAAGAAATTGTGGATTTACTATCAGAGAAAAGAAAACAAAGGAAGTTGTGGCAGCAAACAAGGTTCCCGCGTCATAAAACGACACTAAATAACCTAACTAAACGACTAAAGAGAAAAATTCTACAATTTGAAGATGAATCTCTGAATACCAACCTTCTTCAGCTTACCAATGACAAATCAACGGATTACTCACTTTGGAAAGCGACGAGAAATCTAAAAAGGCAGATTATACAAATACCGCCCATCAGAGATAGCAACGGAAAATGGGCAATAAGCAATGACCAAAAGGCGTTCCGATTTGCTCAACATTTAGAAGAAACCTTTCAACCGAACGAAAGCTCTGTAGAAATACATGAGAGTGTAAATTTATCACAAAACCAAAGAATCAAGCTTGTGACTCCTAAGGAAGTAATGAGAGAAATTCAAAACAACATTAGCTCAAAAAAGTCTCCCGGTTACGACCTCATCACAGGGGAAATTCTAAAACGCCTCCCACGCAAAGCCATAGTAAAGCTGACCAAACTAATAAATGCTTCATTTATCTTAAAATATGTACCTGAGCCATGGAAGGTTGCTGAAGTCATTATGATTGCGAAGCCTGGGAAACCTCCCCACGAAGCATCATCATACAGACCCATTTCTCTGTTACCCGTAATATCAAAGTTATTTGAAAAACTGTTACTAAAACGGATAAAACCAGTAATAGAAGATAAAAACCTAGTTCCAGATCACCAGTTTGGCTTCAGAGAAAAACACTCAACGTTAGACCAGGTACATAGAATAACTAATGTTATTGAAAAAACGCTAGAAAATAAAGAAGTCTGTGCTACCGTGTTCTTAGACGTCGCGCAAGCTTTTGACAAAGTTTGGCATGAGGGTCTCATATTTAAGCTCAGACGCATGCTACCAGAATTTGTAGATATCCTAGAGTCGTATTTAACTAAAAGAATGTTTAGAATACGCCAAGAGGACGCATATTCCGAGCTAAAAACCATAAAAGCTGGGGTGCCTCAAGGAAGTGTGCTTGGCCCAATTTTGTACTTGTTATACACTTGTGACATCCCAGAGCTGGAAAACAGCACCATAGCGACCTTTGCAGATGATACTGCTATTATGGCCACCGGATCAAGCCACAGAGAAGCAGTAGAGAAAGTTCAACTAGCTGTGAACAAAGTTTACGACTGGACACAAAAGTGGAAGATCAAACTGAATGAGTCAAAATCAGTTCACATTAACTTCACAAACAAACACAGTGACTACCACCCACTCTACATAAATGGTATGCAAATACCTTATGCTAATACAGCCAAATACCTTGGCATAACTCTCGACGCCAAGCTGCGTTGGAAAGCCCATATCAAAAAGAAAAAACAGGAACTCGATATTCGTTATAAACGTTTGTATTGGTTACTGGGAAGGAAATCCTGTTTATCAATACATAATAAGTTGATAATATACAAGCATATTCTGATGCCAATATGGACGTATGGTATCCAACTTTGGGGCTGTACTAAGCCAACCAACGTCAAAATAATTCAACAGTTCCAAAATAAAGTACTCAGGGCTGCTGTAAATGCACCCTGGTACATAAGAAACGATGACCTCCACCGTGACCTCGACATGGAATTCGTCACCACCATCACACAAAAATTTGCTGAAGCCCACGAACACAGACTCCATCGACACGTGAATGTTGAGGCAATCCAGCTGTTAGACAACACAGACATAGTGCGTAGACTAAAGAGAACTAAACCATTTGAATTAGTGTAGTGTAAGTGAATCAATAATAGTAACAATGTTGTGCTATTTATATAACACATGAACAAAGTGTTTTATCAATTTTACCAGACTCTAAGGAAGTGTTACGAACGTGTGTAAAAGTGCATACCTAATTATGGACACTATTCTTAGCATTAACATAATTTATAACGTAGCATAATAAGTTAGATTTAAATTGTTTATTAGTCTTCTTAGGCTAGATTGCAATTAACTAGTAAGAACTTGGTTCTTACTAATAAAGAAAAAAAAAAAAAAAAAATTTTAAATCGTGAATCCAATTTATTTAATTTTGTAATATTTATTTTGTGATTTTTGTGCCTACTAACATAGTTTATAAGTTTCAATTGTTACTAACCATATTATGGATCATTGTTTTCTGACAAATAAATTATTATTATTATAAGCAGTAGTCATGACGATATACTGCTAGGTTGAACTTTTCGCTACTATACTAAAATAATAGTATAATAAAAACAAACGCTAATGCATATTCAAAGCATCTATTCTAATTCTAAATCAGCACGGAAGTAAAGTTTAAAACAAGAAGGGTCCTTGACACAGTTGACATAACGAACAAAAGCGACGTAAAAAGCGTAGTTTCCTACGTACAGACCATGCCCCCCAGGTCAGTAGATCAAGGTGACTTGCATACATCACTAGGTTTTGCATTCGGTTTGTTTTGCTATAGAGATATGTGCTTTATATTAAACATGTTTAATGCATAATGTCCAATGAAAAGCTAGAATTTGTGTTTTGACGTTTTGCACTGGGTTAAGTCGACTGGTCGTTTAGTAAACTGCCCCATTTGACGACCTTGTTCGACGCTGTTGACAAAAAGCTTGTGAACATAAAGCATTCAGTGCAAGAAGGGTTGTGCGCAGTATAGCAGTAGACAGTCAGACTCTGCCCTCACTATAACTATTCATATTGCTTCTACAGAAAATACTACTTACCTATATGGAAATACAATACAACAGATCGTTCATGCTCATAATGAAAGCAGTCCACAGTCTCCTTCCATTGCAATTTTGTAGGGAAAGAAGAGAACCGCAGTGCCTAAAAATTCAGCTAAATCTTGTACTTTAAAATGGATGTTTAACGGTCATCATCAATAGCACCTGCACTGCTTAGTACAGCTCTCCTCTCTTTAGCGCCATGCTTTCCTTGTCTGCGCGAGTCTACACCAGGTTTTACCACCGATCTTCTGAATCTCACCCGTCTGACTGTTCGCCAAACAGTAAACCAATCAAATCAATTCACAGCTCTATACACCTGCATAACTTAGACCACTGACCACATAAGTAAAAGTACCTTCCACTTCTCGCATACAAATGAACTTCCCCCATATAGCCATTTTTGGGAACATGACGTAACGGTTTCGACACCTAGTGTGTACACTGATTTATTCTCGACACATAATCTCGTCGCCGTTCCGTGTTAGAGTAGTCGCTGCAACTAAAATTGGGGACGAGTCGACACAGTAACATTCGGTTTCTAATTTACGTCGCGGTGTCTTAACATTGTTACCATATTTTAACCAGTTCCCACAAATCATTCATTCTATTGCTCTTATCCGTTCATTCGTTGACATATTGACATTGACTCGTGAACTGACGTGAATTATAAAAAAAAGAAACAACCATTTTATCACCTAGATAAGTAAACAAAGAGTTTGTTTTTATTGATTATTATGGTTTCCAGTACTTAAATCTTAATGGGAAATTAAATCCATCGTGTAATTAGTGGGAAAGGTTGAAATTTATCGTTGCGCCTCATTAATATCATAATTTAACCATTCCGACTAAAATACACATTGTTTTATTTTAATGATATTTTTATTTTCTATTCTCAAAAGCTTCTATTTGAATGCAATAATAAAGTGGAATATCTAATAACTAACTATTTTAGTCGTAATAAACCGTACTAACGATCTTCTTCTTCTTCTTCAGTCGGTCCCTCATTACTGAGGATCGTGGTCACTGGACCCCTTCAAGCGGACCATCTGCCTCCATCTACTCCGGTCCAAGGTTGCCATCACCACCTGTTGAAATTTGCTTGAGGAAATAGCTTCTTTCACTTGGTCGGACCATCGTGTTGGCGATCGGCCTCGCGGTCGCTTGCCTTCAGTATTGCCAACAATGACCAGCTTTTCAAGGCTGCTATCTCCTCTTCGCATTATGTGGCCGAAATAGGACAAAATACGCTGTAGGCAAACTGTAGACAATCGAGTCTTGATATCGAGTTGGGAAAGGATAGACACATTTGTGCGTTTGGCCGTCCATGGAATTCGGAGCATCCGCCTCCAGCACCACATTTCGAAAGCGTCTATCCTCTGTCTTTCTCTTGTTTGGATTGTCCACGTCTCAACTCCATAGAGAAAAATCGGGAAAACTAGTGCTCTGACCAACCGGGCCTTGGTTTTAAAACTTAAACCACGATTTTTCCAGATGTTCTGGAGGCGTGTCATAGCATCCTTAGCCATGGCTATCCGCCGTTTTATTTCTGGAACGCAGTTACCTTCATTACTTATATTAGAGCCCAGATAAACGAAGCTGTCCACAGTATCGATGCCTTGGATGGTATAGGCACCCGATAGCTTTCCCGCACGATCTACCACCATAAGCTTGGTTTTCTGCCTATTTATTGCAAGCCCCAATTTGCCACTTTCCACCTCCAATCTGTGCAGTATCTCTTTCATGTCCCCAAATGTTGTAGCAAGGAGAACGGTGTCATCAGCGTACCTCAGATTGGAAATCCGCTTTCCACCAACAGCAAACCCCTTGTCCCAGCCCTCAAGAGTCTGGCGAATGATATACTCTCCATACACATTGAAGAGCAGAGGTGAGAGGACGCATCCCTGCCTAACGCCTTTCTTGATGGAGAACACATTTGAACAGTCGGTGTCTATTTTGACGAAAGAGCGGTTGTTGATGTAGAGGCATCTGACTAGGTCAATAAGATGTTGAGGCGTTCCCATGTCCTTTAGAACCTCCCACAGCTTGTCCCACTCCACACAATCAAAGGCTTTGGTGTAATCTATGAAACACAACAAAACAGGGCTGTTAAATTCCCGGCTTTTTTCTATAATCTGGCGAACGTTCAGAATTTGTTCCCTCGTGCCTTTGCCTTTAACAAAGCCTGCTTGCTCTTCTGGAATTTGTGGCTCCAGAAAGTGTCTTAGCCTGTTGTTAATGATGTACAGGAGTATTTTGCTGATGTGTGGAATAAGTGCCAAGGTCCTGTAGTTGCTGCAGTCTTTGGTAGAGCCTTTTTTATGAAGTGGAACAAACACGGACTCTGTCCACTCTTCAGGCCATCTCCTGGTCTTCCAGACAGAATTGCAGATGTTAAGAATCTGTTTGACACCTTTGTAATCTAGGTTTTTTAGTAACTCGGCGGGAATTCCATCTTTACCTGGAGATTTTCTTTCCTTAAGACATTCAAGTGCATGTTCGACCTCTGACTGCAGAATTTCGGGTTCTTGCGGTGAAAAATCTGTCTGCGCGCCGACTGTGATAGGTTGACCGGTGTCATATAGTACTGTGCAGCGTTTCCAGCGTTCCAGAACCTGATTTTTATCAGTGAGGATGTTACCTGCTTCATCTGCGATTGTACAGGTTTTCGTATTACGAGTTTTAGTCAGCTCCTTGACCTTGCGGAAAAGATCTCTAGTTTGATGTTTCGCAGAATTCTGTTCGAGATCAGCACAGATGTTGTTGATGTGTTGGTCATAGTCTTTGCGGCAACTTTTCTGGACCTCTGTGCTGAGTTGATCGTATAACCTTCTATTCTCCTGCAAGGTAAGACCTTTTTCCTTCAACTCACGCCTTCGAAGAATTAGGTCAGCTGTTTTGTCTGATAAAAAAGGTTTCATGGTACTAACGATAAATAAAGAAAAATATTTTTTGTTAATTGAAAAATATTCTCGTCACAACAAGTTACAAAGTTACGATAATGTGTCGACATTGTGTGGACATGTTACGTAAAGTCGTCACAAAGTAACAGATTTTTTAAAATGGTCTCCCTTTGATTTATTGTCCACAGTTTCCCAAAGTTTGCTAGACAAAATGCCATATTGCATTGTTTTAACTATAGAAGGCTCTTCTCAATTAATATCTCTTGTACCAAGTACGTGGGTGAAAGATCCTCTATTGGCCGCGTACAAAAAAAAAACAGCGACTAGAAGCTCTTCAGACGAGATGAAAACACTGTGCCAGCCGAAAACTGGAAAAAAATAAAATGCAAAGTAAAAGTCAACGGAATCGATACTTTTGCGGAAGGTCTCAAATTAGAAAACCTATAATTCCATGATTATGATTATATTATGATTTCGAAATAAAAATCGTTTCTTCTTATGTTTTCATTTTATTATTACCTTATGGGCGTTGTCAATACAGGAATCAATACCATTTGGGAGTTGCAAAGCATACATAAAAGTTTACATCTTGCAAATTGTATTCTCTTGATTCTTCTGCTTCATAATCAAGTGATGTTGCATAAACATTGATATGCGAAGAATTGAAAGGTCGCTCAAAAAAATCAAATTTGTTTTTGATATTCCTTCCAACGACCTTAATTTTGTCATTCGCAGAAATTGCGTACCTACATCATTTCAAATATGTCACTTGTGTACAGGTTTTTTATTCTAAATAGCAAGCTTTCAAATGGATATGCACTTAGAGAAGGTAAAGAACCAAATCTAGAGACATCATTAACAATATGACATAAATCATCATAAATACATCCATCCTGACAACCTTTTGCATTTATAAATATTAGTAAGTAGGATAGGATTATCTTACTTGTACTTGTGACGTTATTTTGGTTCGTTTTTGTTAACTCTCCTGTAAAATGTTGAAGTCCATCGACATCTACGTGATATTTTGGGTAGTTTACTCATTTTTAACCGACTTCCCAAAAAGGAGGAGGTTCTCAACTCAATTCGATTCGTATGTTTTTTTTTAATTATTAATCGGTAAACCGGCAGTTAACACAAGGCAAGTTTGAGAATGACTGGATCAGGTGATTTCCATTTATCCAAGTTAGTGTTATAAGTATTCCAGAACATTGACGTAACGTTACTACACATGTTACCAATCAGTTACTACACATTGTTACCAATATTGTACACTAGTTACATACAATGCGCAAAGTGTTTAAAACGTGTGTACACAAATTTTTCTGTAACAACTCGACATAGCTACAACACAAAGTTACTAAAACTACTTACTGTCACTTTGTTACTAAACGGTTACGACACATAGAAGTGCACCCCCACACAGTCGCAATATGTCGTATCAGTTACGAAACTGATGCGACTTGTTACACCTTTTACAAATCTGCGACCAAAAATGGCTATATGGGCCGACTTCCTCACAGGATGACTGTGTCAGCAGTCACTGGTTACTAAAGACAGTTGACGACGCAGGACTGTCACCGGACTTCCCGGCGAATGTCCTCATAGTTATTGGCCCAGGTTTATACTTCCGTGTTGGCAGCCTTTGAAGATTTCTTTGTTTGTTGGTTTTGCTTACCTACATAATTTTGTAGAAGGAGTGTGATCGCACTAGTTCTCTTCAAAGGAAGATTAGAATATAACCTCTTTAGTGGACTTCTTTGGGCATCATTTTGGGAAAAGTGATGTGTTTTGGTGGCAAGGTAAAACAGTCACAGCTGCTTACGATTCATAAGCAGCTGTGACTGTTTTACCTTGCCACTTACTGAACATTCGTAAGTTACGAATGTTCAGTAAATTCGGGACAAACGCTGACCTTATTGGGGAGGTTCTTTAGAAAGGTCTAATGCCTATTACGATGTTCTGTAGTTTCTGCCTAGCTCTATGAAGAAGGCGTGAGTTTATGTACCTATGTTTGTATTTAACCCAGACCTAGGAATCTCATGGTATTTTTTACTTACAAAAACAAAAAAATCCCCGGAGCTTTATTTCCCCCCCCCTCCCCCCAGTTGTAAGTTTGTCGTATCGTAGCTGCCGCCTTCGTCGTAAAATATTAACAACATTGTTTTCTTGTCCAATTTTATGGCTAACTCATTAAATGATCTTGACTTAATGTCTCATGACGCGCGCTCTGTTTTTGTCAAGAATTATCCTTATACAAGAATCTAATTATGTGTAGAGACAAATAAGGGATGAAATCCAATCATCATTTCCACGTGTTTCATATCTTTGTGTTTTTTGATGCCCGCGGCTTCGCCCGCGTGGATGTCGATCTAATTATACTATACTAGCGGACGTCCCGCGGTTTTACCCGCGTAGTTCCCGTTCCCGTGGGAATACAGGGATAAAAAGTAGCCTATGTTACTCGTGGATAATGTAGCTTTCGAATGGTGAAAGAATTTTTAAAAACGCTCCAGTAGTTTTAAGCCTATTCATTACAACCAAACAAATTTTTCCTCCTTATAAT
Organism: Diarsia mendica; assembly: GCA_949316265.1. Lineage (NCBI taxonomy): Eukaryota > Metazoa > Arthropoda > Insecta > Lepidoptera > Noctuidae > Diarsia > Diarsia mendica. Next base: position 1,725,862 of record OX438903.1, on the reverse strand, counting down.
ATTAGTGTACACTAAAGCCTTCCTCGAGAACCACTTTATCCATTAGTGAAAACAGCATGGAAATTTGTGCAATAGTTTTTGAGTTTATCGCGAACAGACAGACAGATGCGGCGGAGGACTTTGTTTTATAATATGTAGTGACTATAACTGTTGCCAGCGGCTTCGCCCGCTACAACTCGAAAATTATCCCACGGGAAGATAAAATCGGGATAAAAACTATCTTATATTGTGTTAATCCAGGTTATAAACTATCTGTGTACCAAATTGTATACAAATCCGTCCAGTATTTTTTGCGTGAAAGAGTAACAAACATCCATCCATCCATCCATCCGTACATACATACTTACAAACTTTCGCGTTTATAATATTATGTAGGAAAACATTATCATTTGGAGTAAGTTAACGACAGCTGGTCTGATGGAATTAGGGAAAGAATTCTGTCGTAATTTGGCGAAACACAGATATTACCGCAAAGATAATATAACCCGAATTCGAGGTCGAGTTAATTAAGATTTGTCTCAGACCTTACTTTGATGAGATGTTTCCTTCTGCTTACTGTCAAGGTCGACGGTCAATGTTACTCTTTATCATTGTTTTGGCAAATTAGACTTAATTTTGTCTCGGAATTAAACTTAATTTTGTTTATGAAGACTACTTTAGGAACTATTTACATTGGCACAGGCGTATGTCAAAACTCACTTACGAACAGTACCTAAGTCGTGGGTTCGAACCCAAGGTATTATTTCATCACCCACTGCTTTCAAAACGGTAAAGGAAAACATCGTGAGGAAACCGGCATCTCTTAGGCTGAGATTCAGAGACAAGAACATAAGACGGGCGAAGACCGCTCTAAGCCAAGTCGTGGCTAAGCGCATCTTAAAAATTTGTATTCAGAGACACAGTCCCCGTCAAACTTACGTCGGTCTTAGCTAAGCTTACACTCTCTTCTCTATGGCCATTTTTAAAAGCAAAATGTTCATCGGTGAGTTACGGTTTTTATGAAACTGTGTAGCCAGGCGTAAATAAAAATTAAAGCAGGATCGCAATAAATACAAAATGCTATTGGAGTGAGTGAAACAAAATATTTGAGACACAAACCTATTTATTTATGTTACAACCTCTTTGTAAACCTCGGGAGTTATGAAAGTTTGACAAGTGAGCGAAGATACGGTATCATGGCTGCTAGAAAGGCTCCCTTTTCATCTTACGAAAAAGAATTTCTAAAAGAGTTAATTGGTCCACATGCCGCGATATTGGAATCGAAGAAAACGGACGCAGATTATACATAAAAAGAAATCGATCCTTTTTTTATTTTTTTTGGTGGGTGGAAAATCATCGAATGACCCCCCCCCCCCCGCTCTTGGGCGGGGAGTGGGAGTGTCAGACTTCTACTGACTAAAAACCGAACCCATGTTCCTTCTTTGCCCTTGCGCCGAGGCCACGTAATCTAGTACAAAAATCCGCGGGAGAAATCGATCCTGTGGGCCGAAATAACAAGGGCATAATATAATAACTCGCCGAGATGCCAAGAAGTAAGTTTATTGTTCTTTACATAATTATTAATGAATTACTGGGTGGAATAAATTAAGCACAACATTGTTTTTGAATAGCTTAACATTTATTTACCTATTTCAAATTATATTATTTTTTATTATTATTTTAAATTGCCAATTAAAGCATCGTTACAGATTCCTCCAAGATGATGCCGTAGGTAACAAACACAAAATTTAAATTAGTTACACCTTAGCCCACTTGGTGACGCTAGTTCCGTCTTAAGTAGTCGATATTGACTACTTGGCTTATCTTAGTTCACGCTAAGTTTAAGACGTGTTCCGAACGTCTCTGAATACAAATTTAAGGGTAAGTCGTTGATTTTGACAGATGGAAGTGTAAGTTCAAGCTTAGACTCGTCTCTGAATCTCAGCCTTAGAACCAAAAAATTCGAAGACATGTGACATCTACCAACCCGCACTGGGCACGCGTGGTCGATTATAGCCCATCCCTCTCCTAGAGAGGAGCCCTGAGTCCCTGCAGTAGGAACATTATAGGCTGATGATGATGATGGACACAGTTAAAGGATGCCACGTTACAACATAGGATAAATTTATCCCTATGAAATTATGCACATGCCAGTAGCATTTAGATACCCGTGAAATAATGTCTCACCTCCAGTGACAAAGCCGCAGGTAAAAACTAGTTAAAACTTAACAAGTAGCCATAAAATTAGTTCTCACAATAAAACAACAAGTCCTCACATAAAAATATGTGCGTCATACATAAGGGACAAAGTACTGTTGTGCACACAATCTAAGTGAAATGTCCGCGACGAAACGAAGGTCGTCTCAGCATTGTTCATCTCTCGCGCCGCGACTAATTGCGTTTTATATGAGGCGTTCGCGAAGCACGTGCTACGTGACTGTACCGTCAGTGCCTAGCGTTACCTGAGCTCTTGTATAGGGCAAGTGGTGTGAGAAGAGGGATCAGGAAATACTGGGTCATGACTGTACTATAACTGAGCATAAGAAAACTGACTCTACTACTCCGAAATAAAGCTCATCTCAGCGGAGTCTATCTACATAGAACCCGATGACAGGGGGCGTTCAAAACCAGCTCTTATTGCCACGGAATAAAGTCGCTGCCAATATCTTAACCTATCTCGTCAAGTTCACTTGTTCGTTAAACTACTTCCGAGTTATTGTCAGTTGATTCATCTTGGTGCGGGCAGTGGTGACAAGTTGTTCATTAAGATTTTAAATAAACGATTAAGATTAACTAGTATGGTAGAACTCTTTGTTTGAGTTAATTCGGGGAAGTACTAAAACCTAATACCTTCCGCCCCTATGTATCGCCATCATTATTCACAGTCTGACTTCACCTAGTGATTGGTATAGGCCTCTCATTGTTTGTGCCAATGTCCACGCTTCTGTGCCAGCCTCATCAAGGTTTTACCGCGACGTCAAAGTTTGATCATCTCACCGGCACGCGCGGGTGTAGCGCTGCGGCCGGCCGCGCGATTTTATTTATATGGATTTACAAAGCAGCGCGGCACTTTGCGTGCGGCTAATTTGAAGGCGCCCTAAAGTTACTTTATAAAAAACTTTTTAACAAAAAATAAAACCGACTTCAAAAAAAACACAAAAAAGTGAAAAATAAACTTTAGAGGAAAAACCAGTCTCTGAAGTCGGTGACTTTTGTTTGTTTGATTTCATTTTTTTGCCACCGACTTCAGAGACTGGTTTTTCCTCTAAAGTTTATTTTTCACTTTTTTGTGTTTTTTTTGAAGTCGGTTTTATTTTTTGTTAAAAAGTTTTTATTTTTCACTTTTTAGTGGCTCACATGTTCATGGGTCAATGTGAACAATGTAGTTTTTTTTTGAGTTTTGTTGATTTTTCAAAAACCGCTTGTCCGATTTCGAAAAAAAAAATTATGGGACCATTTCGGAAGTATACCCTTTCCAACAAAGAAAGAATTTCTCAAATCGGTTAGCAAGTGACGGAGTTATGCCCGAACAAACATTAAAAAAAAAAAAAAATACAAACATCCGAATTGAGAACCTCCTTCTTTTTTAGAAGTCGGTTAAAATACTATAAGCTAGAGAAACTGACTGCCTCGTTGGTGTAGTGGTCGCTAGTGCCTACTGAGCATGAGGAGTTCGATTCCGAGTCGGGCAAGTGTTATTGGGTTTTTCCATCAGGAATTTCTCAGTACAATTACCGGCACGGTTCTTGAGCGCTCGGCGGAAGAGTGGGGATCGCTGTGCGCATCGTACACTTTATGACAAACTAGTGACCCGCCCCGGCTTCGCACGGGTACAAAAAAGGTATTAAAACCTTCCTCTTGAATCACTCTATCTATTAAAAAAAACCGCATCAAAATCCGTTGCGTAGTTTTAAAGATTTAAGCATACAGACAAACAAACAAATAAACAAACAAACAAACAGACGCGACTTTGTTTTATACTATGTAAGGATAAAACGCACACCCGTTTATTATTTATTGGTCGTGAGGTAAGTGCATCAGGAGTAAAGAACCAATCCCTTGTGACGGCTATGACGCGATGCGCTACGGGCCAATCACTGCACTTTCCCCGCCCCGCGTCTCACTTCATACCACCAAAGGGACCCAATAACTCACTTTTGCGTCAGCGCTCAAGAATCGTGCCGATGATAATAGCATCCGCGGAGACTGAATTTGTGACCGGTTTATGGCAAATGCTCTCCCTCTATTACATAACTGGCGCAATGTGGGTAATATTGATAGATTTCCTAGGAGAAAAACTCAACAACCTTTTATATACTATCAGGTACACCTCTGCCTAACTGCCTCCGCGGTCGAGTGGTTTAGGCGTTGCCTTATGATCCGGTGGTCGTGGGTTCGATTCCCACGGGAAGCATACTTTGTGAAGTTGTTTCCAGTTTGGTTATTATAGGACATTGCAGGCTTGAATTACCTGATTGTCTGATAAAAAGATGGTTCCGTGCTTCGGAAGGCACGTATAAGCCGGTGGTCCCGGCCGCCAAATGGCGGTCGTCAAACCATGTCAGAGGCCCTAAGGCGGTTTAGAAACTCTGGCACTAGGGTGTGTGGGGTCGTTAGACCTTACTGCCCACACGATAAGAAGAAGAAGAACCTCTGCCTAATCTTTCGGGAATTACAGTCGTACTGTTATGTTATGTTTCTAGCGAAATAATCCTCTCTTAGGCAGTACAATTAATTTCTCCAAAGAATTAGGGCAGACGGCTGTCGGCTAGTCTTGGTTCAAGACCAAGCATGGTGGTATTAAGCCGACCCAAATACGTATTCAGAATAACTTCATTATGAATTCCAGACTGTTATCTGATTCTCATTCATATGACGTCATACGTTAAATCCTTGTCCGATTTCTTTTAAACATTATAAATTATCATGTTTTCTGGAGCGAAAACCTGGTTTTTTCTGTTCTCTCATTTTGGGAATTTTATTTTTTATTTTTATTTAAAAAAAAAACGTTGCCCCACACTAGGAACTTCTCCTGTATCGTGGGTGCGTTTACAAACATTGAAACTCACATACACAAACACGCCCAGACCCGAAACAACTATCTGTAGGCCATACAAATACTTGTTTCGTGCGGGGATCGAACCCGCGACACGTAGCGCATCAGTCCAATAGCTTAGCCACTGCGCCAACCGTGTCGTAATGTATTCTTTGTCTTTTTCTTCGTCTTCTTCGTCTTCGTCCCCAGCAACACATCTTTCAGTTAAGTTAGATAAACCACCGTTTCCTTAGTCTTTTTTTCTTGAATTACCCCAAAACAACCTCTCTACAACAAAAAACCTTGAATGTAGTTAGGTCAACATAAGGATGTTTTCAAAAAACCACAAAATATCATAAAAATATGCAGAGAGGAACATGAACTGCCTATTCTATTCAAAATAAAATTCACATCAAGCTTTGAACCATAAATACTAAAGATAAAATCAGGTAACGTCACAGAGGGACACTGGAAATATTGGAAGACACTTTCGGGCGACACTTTGAATTTTGTCATTACTTGTCACGTAATAGTAGTGTTAAAGACATTATTTCTAATATAGGTACTAAATTACAGAATTATAGTTTAGACGACTACTGTATTATTATGATTGGCGAGCAAGATTTTAAACGCACCGGGGAACCAAATGAAATGGTCAGGTTCATTAGAGAATCTCTTAAAACTGTAACTAATACAAATGTTATTATATGCTGCCCTACTTATGTACAGGGGGCTCTGATACACAATTATAAAGTAGAAATGTTTAATAGATTACTTCATATGGACATAGAAAATCATAATTTTGCTTATTTTTTTGACAGTAATTTTGACCTATCTGATGAAACATTCTCATATAACACGGGCAAACTTAACAAGCTCGGGCAAGAACGCATTTATGAAAATATATTCCGTCGCGTACTCATTGATATTGAGACCTATCCAAGTGAGTATGACTACAACTGTTACTGTGACTCTCCAAAATCACCAAAAAATACCCAAAAAACTCTTTTTCGTCCCATTACATAAAAAGGTTGCTGGTAGTAAGGAAAATTCAATGGAAAAACAAAAATTTATACTATTACATCAAAATATAGCTGGGATCTTAAATAAAATTGATGTATTTGAGATCACAATTACCGACTTGGCAAATCAGATTGGTGATATAGATTTTATTTGTTTGAGTGAAACTTTTATAAAATCAGGTCATGAAAGTAATCTGGCTCTTACACACTACAACTTAGCTGCTAGTTACACAAGACAAGATAAGAAACGCGGTGGAACATGTATTTTAGTGAAAAAGGGTCTAATTTTTAATCCGTTACCGATAACTGCTGAAATGGCCATCGAATTTTGCTTCGAATGCTGTGGTATTGAAATATTGAGCCATAATTTAATTATAGTGTGCATTTATAGAATTCCAGATTCCGACGTGTTTTTATTTTTTAAAAATCTTGAATTATTATTACGCAATATAACCCGCAAAGTTAAAAAAAAAATTATTTTATGCGGAGATTGGAACATAGATATATTAAAAGATAACAAATATTCAAAAGAACTAATATCAATACTTAACAATTATAATATAGCACTACATGTTAAGATGCCTACTAGAAAACATACTAGTATAGATCAAATCGCTAGTAATGTTCCCACACTTGACATGAAATGCAGTATACATAATTTAGCTCTCTCCGATCACGATACCGGACAATCGTTAACTTTTTACATACAAGAGATGAATAAGAATAAATCAAAAACTATACAATTCTGGTATGAAACGAAAAGAGATTACGACAAGAGCAACATAACAAAGTTTTTAGATTGTTTAGCAGCCTTAAGTTTTAGTGAAATGTACGAGGAGACAGACTGCAATAAAGCGTTTAATATATTCCACGACTTGTTCACGCTCTTTTATAAATTGTGTTTTCCCGAAATACTCATCAAAAAGACCAATAAGCCTATTAAAAACAAATGGCTTAGTAGAGGTTTAAAAATATCATGTATAAAGAAGAGAGCTTTATATTACGCATATCAACACGATGCTATAAGTAAAGGCTACCACAAGAAAAAATACCGCAATTACACTAAGATCTTAAAAAAATGCATATCAAAATCACAGCAGATAAACAACAACAATTTTTTAAATAATGCTAAAAATAAATGTAAAGCGGCATGGTCAATCATAAAAAATAACTCAAACAAACCAAATAACAACAACAACTTACATGAATTAATAATCTGTGGAAAAAAAATTACTAATCCTTATGACATATGTAACGAATTTAATGACTATTTTATCGAACTGACACAAAAATCTAACAATAATAATTATAACATAAATAACATTGACATTGACAATAACCCAAATACTTTATTTTTGACTCCTGTAAATGAAATTGACATTATTAAATTAATTAATTTATTAAATAACACCAATTCTACTGGACATGACGAAGTAACCACTACAATAATTAAATTAAGTGCAAAAATTATAGCATCCCCACTTGCTTACCTAATAAATCTCTCATTTGAAGAAGGTATTTTCCCAACGAAACTTAAAGAGTCTATAATTAAACCATTATACAAAAAGGGTAACTGTTCTGATATGGGTAATTATAGGCCTATCACACTGATTCCAATCTTTGCTAAGATTTTTGAAAAAGCAATGCATGACAAAATAAATAGCTTTGTAACTAAATATAACTTGCTTGTGGAGACTCAGTTTGGCTTTAGAAAAAACTTCTCAACAACTCTAGCCTGTTTCTCCTTAGTGAGATTAATCACTGAGGCTCTTAATAAAAAAATGTCTGCTCTGTCGGTATTCCTAGACATGAGCAAGGCATTTGATTTTGTCTCACATAAACGACTACTCTACAAACTGGAAAAGTATGGAATAAGAGGCAAGGCGCACGATTGGCTTAAAAGCTATTTGTCTGATCGCCAACAGAGAACTGTTATTTCTAGAGTAGAAAAAAATACTAGTAAAACATATTGCTCAGAATTAAAAATTAATCCTTCTGGCGTTCCACAGGGAAGCATACTAGGTCCGCCACTATTTTTATTATATATAAATGACCTCATAAAATGCCTAAAATGTGAATGTATTCAATTTGCTGACGATACAACATTGACGATAAAATGTTCCAACAAAACTGACATAGAAATTGACACTAATATTGAATTAATTAATGTAATAAACTGGTTAGCGGACAATAATCTTCATGTTAATGTTAATAAAACCAAAGTAGTACAATTTCAAACAAGCAACTTGTCAGCTACACCAACAATAATTCGACATGACACTACAATTTTACAACCAGAACCATCGGCTTTATTTTTGGGTATAATAATTGACAACAAACTGAATTGGAAGGAACATGTGGAAAGAGTATGCAGTAAGCTTGATAAGTTTGTATATGCTCTTCGCAAGTTGAGACTAGTGTCCAGTAAAAAAACAGTCCTAAATGCATATCATGGTTATGTTTCATCAGTATTACGTTACGGTCTAGTTATATGGGGTAATTCAGTAGACGTGGACAGAGCGTTTAAAGTACAAAAAAAGTGTATCCGAGCCATGAGTGGAGCAGAATATTTAGACCATTGCAGACCATTATTTAAAGAATTAAAAATTCTCCCACTCCCGTGTCTGTATATTTTTGAGGTGTGTTTATTTGTTAAAAAATACCCTCATTTATTTTCATTGAATGAACAAGTCTCGGAAAGATTTGTAAAACACGCTCAGGAATATCACTTCGAAATAACAACGTCAGTTATAGTTTTCACCAATTTATAGTTTATTCTTCAATATTAAATCACACAGTAAGTATTTAGTTTCACCAATTTATAGTTTTATTCTTCAACATAAATCACACACACACACACACACATTAAATTACTTTGACACTGATCGTTTATAGAGCTAGTTAAGACAACCTTTCAGTTGGACTGCTGTCGAACGAATCCCGACCTCGCTCGCTCTCGAATTATCCCCACTAAAAAGCCCCACTCTTGCTCCCCCTTATTTTGCCCTTATGGCGGTCGTTTAAAGTGCAAGTCAATACAACTACTTTTAAAGTGTAACAGCTCGGCCATCCGTTCCACAACGAGTCCCATCGTTGGATGTTTTAATTTAGTGGATACAACCAATAAATATTTTTCTTTGCATGATTTATAAGTTATAATATTTTAAATAACAATCATAGAACATTTTCATTAGAATAACAATCACTAAAACCTTATCAGCTAAAATATCATTCCTTTAATTCTTAGCCCAAACTACAATCTCGAAACATTTTCATTAGAATATTAATCCTAAGATATTTTCATAAGAATAACAATCATAAAACATTTTTGCTAGAATAACAATCGTAAAGACCTTATTAGCTAAACTAACATTCCTTTAATCCTTAACCCGAACTATACTCTTTAAACATTTTCATTAGAATAATAATCATAAAACATTTATATTAGAATAACAATCGTAAAAATCTTATCAGCTAAAATAACAATCCTATAAATGTCAGCCTGAACAACAACCATAAAATATTTTCAACAAAAACTAGAAGCATGGCGGTTGAAAAAGCACTTTGGATAACTTCTTAGGCATACAAATTTTACTCATCATACTTTTACTCAACGAGTTAACGTAAGGTCCCTGACACTGACCATTTCCTGTCAAATCTATATCTACCACCAGTCCATGACCTTGACTGGGGTCTCAAAGAATCATAACACACATCTGTCTGTTACATTGACCAATGCGTAATTCAGCTCAACGTATGGTCCATAACATTGACCGACGTCTTTTACCAGTCCATGACCTTGACTGGGGTCCCTAAGCATAGTAACTTATACATTGGTCGGTTTCCTTGACCAATGCGTAATTCAGCTTGACGTATGGTCCATAACATTGACCGACGTCTTTTACCAGTCCATGACCTTGACTGGGTCCCTAAGCATAGTAACTTATACATTGGTCGGTTACCTTGACCAATGCGTAATTCAGCTTGACGTATGGTCCATAACATTGACCGACGTCTTTTACCAGTCCATGACCTTGACTGGGTCCCTAAGCATAGTAACTTATACATTGGTCGGTTACCTTGACCAATGCGTAATTCAGCTTGACGTATGGTCCATAACATTGACCGACGTCTTTTACCAGTCCATGACCTTGACTGGGTCCCTAACCATAGTAACTTATACATTGGTCGGTTACCTTGACCAATGCGTAATTCAGCTTGACGTATGGTCCATAACATTGACCGACGTCTTTTACCAGTCCATGACCTTGACTGGGTCCCTAACCATAGTAACTTATACATTGGTCGGTTACCTTGACCAATGCGTAATTCAGCTTGACGTATGGTCCATAACATTGACCGACGTCTTTTACCAGTCCATGACCTTGACTGGGTCCCTAACCATAGTAACTTATACATTGGTCGGTTACCTTGACCAATGCGTAATTCAGCTTGACGTATGGTCCATAACATTGACCGACGTCTTTTACCAGTCCATGACCTTGACTGGGTCCCTAAGCATAGTAACTTATACATTGGTCGGTTACCTTGACCAATGCGTAATTCAGCTTGACGTATGGTCCATAACATTGACCGACGTCTTTTACCAGTCCATGACCTTGACTGGGTCCCTAACCATAATAACATATACATTGATCGGTTACCTTGACCAATGTATACGGATCTTTGGAGACACATTGAACCATGACACAGTAATTGTGAATCCCTTCTAATAATTAATTTAAATCATTGCCTTATTTTTTTTCTACTGTACTTTATTCACCTTTCTCATTTTCTTCATCTTTCTCACTACATTCATCTTTCTCACTTTCTTCGTCTTCCTCGCTACATTCATCTTTCTCACTACATTTATTTTTCCCTCTTAATTCACCTGTCATGCTAGAGTCACCCTTCTCGTTATTTTCGTCATTACTTGTTGATTCATTAGAGTCGGAAGCACGATCACTAAAATAAAGCCAAGGGGATATCTTATCTAGGGTTACTACAGCTTCATAACGTCTACCTCTTTTCGTAAGTGGGGTATCCTTGATAACGAACCTATCATTAGGAAGGACCTTCTTAATTCTATAGGGTCCTCTGCATTTAGCTTCCAACTTCTTGGATTGACCCTCAATACCCGTAATCGCTCTAATCACAATCAACTAAGGAGTTAAGATAAAAACTTTACATCAAAAAACCACCAACAACATTAGTGACAATACGCAAATAAACTCCCGTCCATAAACAAAGATTGTAGTGCAAACATACAAACTACTTATCCGCAGCTCATGTGAGGATAAAAAAACATCAAAATCCAAGTAAGTGAATTGATTTTGAGATAAATGTTGATCAAGAAAATTTTGAACGGTTGTGGTACTATTTTAAACATCGGAATACCCAACGCGCCAATAAATCAGTATCAAGAACCAGTACCGACTTTTGACACGTAACAAGGTTAAATAATAAGGATCAATTGGCCTAATGGTAGTGTGACCGGACTGAGACATTAGTGGCTCGAGTTCGAACCACGGTCGCACGATAGTCTTTTTGAGATTGTTTCTGCAAGTTCTTGCATTGCTACCTCAGTTGGACAACGAATATTGTTTATTCAAAATTACCGCTATGAACTCCTTTGAAATGGAATTTGACAACTTATCAACAAGAAAGCCACTACGGGCAAATTCACTCGATCATTTGTTCACAAATAATTCGACGACGAATAATGAATTGAATACGATAATTCGATGCCACCATGAAGAGCTTGCCGAACACGTCCATGAATGATAGCGACACTGTTACCAACCTCAACGAAACAATTAGACGATTAACAATGGAGCTTCAATCAGCACATCAGGAGATTGAAAACTTGAACAGCGAAAACTTCCGACTAAAAATGGATATAGGCGAAGGCCAGAAAATGATTGATACCTACAAAAAGGTTATTTCAACCGACACAAAAAAATATGACGCCGACTACTTCACGTAAACGTAATCTCATTAGAACGACCACTACGTCTACTCATTCTACACCTATGAATCTCGTTGGAAGGACTAATACATCTATCCATTTTACACCCCTAAAGAGTCAAGATGTGGATGTTGATCGAGTCAACTATAAATTAAAAACTTCTCATCCCCCATTACTAAAGCGCGACACCAAGAAAACCACGTCACTACACTACTCAGTAACATCTACGAACCAAAATAAGAGTCCAAACGAAACTATACAGTATCCACCCAAACTGATTCAAGATGAAGACTTAAAAAGTGTTTCCGCAACTTCAGGAAAAGTTGAAGAACTGAGACATACACCTTCTCCAAGGATATTAGTTTTAGGTGACCAACAAGTGCGGGAATTTGCTCAAGAAATAGCTACACTAAGAAGTAATAATAAATGGAACAACATATACTCGGTATCGGGAATCTCAAAACCATTTGCGACGAGCACACAAGTCCTGTGCAACTTTGACAAATTATCAGAAGGCCTAAAAAAAGTGACGACATTGTCGTATTAGGTATTGGCAGTAGTGATAAAAATCCCTATTTATTTTTAACAGAGTTATGTTCCTCACTTCATAAAGTAAAAATAACAAAGTGTTCATCCTTAATGTCCTAAATAATCGTCACTTAAATAAATACTAGCCTATTGAATCAACTCATAAAACTGATTGTGAAAAACTATCCAAACTGTCAATTCATTGATACATCTGATGTTACTTCATGTTACGGTAAGCACTAAAAACTATAATTTTGTATCTAAACTATAAGCTAAAGTAGCTAAGTAAACTATATTTTGAACAACGACGCGATTTTAATCAAGGTAATATAGCTAAGTTTGTAAACTGTCTACCTTCATTGACTTTCTCAGATATTTACCAGACTGAAGATACTGACATAGAATTTAATTATTTCCATGACATTGTACTTATTATTTTATAACTTATGTTTCCCCCTAATCAAATTTAAAATAACTGGAAAGCCCTTAAAACATAATTGGATGACAAAAGGTATAAAAAAAATGTTGTATAAACAAACGGCGCGCGGCGTCTGTATTTAAAATATCACCTTTCAACAGCAAACAAAAAACGTAATAAAAACACCTACAGTAAATATACTGCTATCCTAAAAAGATGCATGTTTCAGGCACAAAAAGGCGAGAACACGCGCTTTCTGTCTCAATCCAACAAATGTAACAAATGTAAGGCTGCCTGGAAAGTAATAAAAAGTAACACCAGCGAAAAACAAAATTATCATGACAAATAAAATTCAATTAGACAATCAAACTTCCACTCAACCTGAAAAGATCTATTGACTTCAAACCGCCGATGACTTGTAATCCAAACACTATGTACCTGACCCCAACTAATGACACCAATGTATATAAAATAATAAATTCTCTAAAATCAACAAACTCTACAGGCTACGATGACATTAACGCAAAAATTCTTAAATTATGTTCTCCATTCCTATCAATTCATATTAAAATTAGCCATATTATTTCCCGTTCACCAACATTCTTCACATCTTTCATAATTTCCACAAAATGTTTTAAAAAAATATTTTGGCTATCGTACCTGCGAGAACGTTTTGACCTACGTTCACTCCCAGTAGAAGAACTACTGCTAGGATCCCGCCGCTTTTCCTGTCGCGGGCGGCTTTGTCGGCGACGACGGCGGGACGCTCGTTCATCATTGCTGCTACTAGAGCTGCTCGGCGGGCGTCGACTTTCTCCACGGCGAACCCTTTTTGAAGCTCTCGATAACTCCGGTGTGCCACTTCTGGTTGCGTTACTTCTTGGCATTATGATGTTAAGTCAGGTTAGTTTTGGCGCAGGAAGGGCAATTAACAGGTGTAATTACCCAATTTTATACCACTTCTGAGATGTAAAACACGCTCAGGAATATCACTTCGAAATAACAACGTCAGTTATAGTTTTCACCAATTTATAGTTTATTCTTCAATATTAAATCACACAGTAAGTATTTAGTTTCACCAATTTATAGTTTTATTCTTCAACATAAATCACACACACACACACACACATTAAATTACTTTGACACTGATCGTTTATAGAGCTAGTTAAGACAACCTTTCAGTTGGACTGCTGTCGAACGAATCCCGACCTCGCTCGCTCTCGAATTATCCCCACTAAAAAGCCCCACTCTTGCTCCCCCTTATTTTGCCCTTATGGCGGTCGTTTAAAGTGCAAGTCAATACAACTACTTTTAAAGTGTAACAGATTGAATAAAAAAAATGCTGGCAAACTGTTAGTTCCTCCTCAGAGACTGCATCTCTATAGTAGAAATGCCAGTTGTATGACGATCAAAATTTATAATAAATTACCATCTACGTTCAGAATGTTACCAATAGATAAATTTAAATGTAAAATGTTTGCTTGGCTATTAGAGATGTGCTTTTATTCAGTTAATGAATTTTTAAATCATAATTTTTGACATTGTAATGAATATTCTATGTTATTAGTATTTTGGCATAATATCTATAATTATTACTTTACTATAGAGCTTATATTTTCTGACATTGCAATTAATCTTAATATATGTATTACTTTGACTTTAGAACTTGTATTTTGGACATAACAAATTAATCTTTATTTTACTTTTTGACATTTTAATTAATTTAGTGATGATTTGAATTTTGAATGTGCTTAGCTTTTTTTTTATATTTCTACGCCAGCAATGGTAGTATATGTGGAACATTATTAGTGTATAAGATCTCAAAATACCATATACTTGGAAATAAATACATTATTATTATTATTATTATTATTAACAGATGCTTCAACTGTCAACATTACCTCGTTATTTATTAAGATAATTTGTATTAATATGTATAATTCGGCATAGATAATAAAATTATCGTCAGTATCTGGACTGAGCCGGTATCATTGCGAATATATCGCATATTATAATTGATTCGTAGGACCTTGGTTTTGAATCTGTTGAAAGGTTATTAGAACAGCAATGAGATAATTATGTATATGAGCATCTTAATTATGTTATGTAAGCGTCATCTGGTGTTCTTGGGGTAGGGTAGTGATATTACACACAAACGTTGTTGTCGTTATTGGACACAGCCGGGCGGAAAAATCGAATCGAGTTTTTGAGAAAAAGTCCTTAATGGCTTAGCTCTAATTGTGCTGTGTTTATCCGAACAGGATTCAGCGAAACTTCATTCCGCAGTACTGTACAGATTTGTCCAAAAAATCCGACCTTCAAAAAGTGAGTAACAAGCACCCTTTAGGTTGGAAACTCTAACTCTGTAATTGATTGATTCGAGGATACAGTGGCCAAATTTTTCACTTTTGATGTTTCGTCGTATTAACATCGGAAAGAACATTTAAAAAAATCATAGAGAGTCTATTTACACTTATTTTGCACTCCTTAGCATCCTTTGCATTACAAGTGCGCCTAGTGCCTTATCTTCTGATACTATTAATAGACAAAGAAGTACAGAAATACCTTTATCTAGATAAGATATACATGAGATATCTAGAAAATGGAGAACAGAATTATTTTGATGTTTCTATCTTGTCTTTTCTGAATTTGTGTCATCTTGTTTTTTTTACACGCGCAATCTTGTAAGAAAACCTTGTCACAAGGAGAGATCAACTATCTCACAGGGTGTTTTAGGTTGGAAACTCTAACTCTGTAATTGATTGATTCGAGGATACAGTGGCCAAATTTAACACTTTTGATGTTCCGTCGTATTAACATCTGAAAGAACATTTAAACTATTTACTTACACTTATTTTGCACTCCTTAGCATCCTTTGCATTACAAGTGCGCCTAGTGCCTTATCTTCTGATACTATTAATAGATAAAGAAGAACAGAAATACCTTTATCTAGACAGGAGATATCTAGAGAATGGAGAACAGAATTATTTTGATGATTCTATCTGTTTTTTTCTGAATTTGTGTCATCTTGTTTTTTTTACACGCGCAATCTTGTAAGAAAACCTTGTCACAAGGAGAGATCAACTATCTCACAGGGTGTTTTAGGTTGGAAACTCTAACTCTGTAATTGATTGATTCGAGGATACAGTGGCCAAATTTTTCACTTTTGATGTTCCGTCGTATTAACATCTGAAAGAACATTTAAACTATTTACTTACACTTATTTTGCACTCCTTAGCATCCTTTGCATTACAAGTGCGCCTAGTGCCTTATCTTCTGATACTATTAATAGATAAAGAAGAACAGAAATACCTTTATCTAGACAGGAGATATCTAGAGATATCAGGAGATAGCCAATTATTTTGATGATTCTGTCTGTATTTTCTGAATTTGTGTCATCTCGTTTTGTTACACGTGCAATCGTGTAAGGAAACCTTGTCACAAGGAGAGATCAACAATCTTACTAGCAGCTGACAGTTTCATACATTAAACATAACAAAGGTACGAATAGTTTGATACATACTTCAAAACAGTAAACAAGTTTTTGTGAGGAAATGCCTCGTGTGGGACTAAGTTAAAAAAAAAACAACTGTCGATATATGACTCATGAATGTAGTAACAAACGACAATATGAAAACACTATTTACTTATTTCGGAATTAAACAATAGTTAAACTTTTGCCGTGAACCATTTGTGGTTCATTGGCAGGGAAAGAAAACGAACTCTCGTCTCGAACTGAACATGGTCCTCACAACAAAAGATAACAATAAAATTAACCCATACAAATCTGTATAAACATCAAACACGAAAAACCCTCAATATATCCAAAGATAAAGTCCCCATAAACTAACTCCATCATCTTCTTCCAGTCTGCTTCAAGATATTCGACCTGGACAGCGATGGAGTCCTCAACAAGAAGGAGCTGATCGACATGGTGGGCATACTCTGCACAGTAGCCAACGAGAGCTTGAAGAACCAGAGCTCCCGGGCCTCCACACCTTCAGACAGCAATGACTCCGAAGGGATGGAGAAAGGGTTTGATCCTGAAGTGATCCTGGTGAATTTGAGGGATAAGCTCGTGACTGTGCCGAAGAATGGAAGGAAGCCGGTGTTCCAACTGGGCCCTAATGGTGATAAGGAGGAAATTAGTATTTTGAAGGAGGTAAGGTTATACTAATCATTCTTTTTCTTTGTTGTAGTTTGGTTAGTGTCTAAAATGGTGTCAGAGTTTTTATGCGGCCCATTGGCCTCTGGAATGGCTTTATATTAATCATTTTAGAAATGTTATGGGCTGAACAAAGAAGTACTTACTCGTTGACCTCATCTAGTGCCATCAGGTAAGATCCACGTCAAAGGATGAAGATGCCCGATGAAAAAACTGGCAGAAACTAAAAGAAAAAAAATATCGCTTACTATCCTCGACGTATGTCATTGAGTTTTGGATGTGCCGTATCTTCTACCTATAATAATATTCTTATACTTCTTCTCCAATGTAAGAATGCGGTGTATGAACGTTAGGCCGCCACTGAAATGACTATAGTAAGTTTAGGCGTTAACCCTGACCTCCAAAATACTGTTAATTAACCTCTTTCCAGCAACAACAGCAAGAACAAGAAGAAAAAGACCAACAAGAGGACAACGAAGGTCTCATAGCCAGCGACATGGCGCTAACACTGGAAGACTTCCTGATCTGGAGCGTGGAGAGCGCGGAGGCGCTGGTGACGCCGTTCTTGGAGCTGGTGGTGGAAGTGTGTCACATTGTGCTGGGGCTGCGGCCGCAGTGCAAGCACCAGGAGCGGGACATCGGTGAGTCCACTTTGATGAACCTCTGGTAAACATCGTGAGTGTAGAAAGTAACATCTAGAATCGCTATTCTTAGGGAAGCTCCTTTCACATTCCCTCTTTTTCCATACAAAGAGGAAACGGAGCAGTGGTGGCCCAGTAGTCGTGGCCCCGACTTACGAGCAGTAAGTCGTGGGTTCGAGCCCAGACAGGTGCATTATTTTCTGCAGCACCACTGCTCTCAAAACGGTGACAGAAAACATCGTGAGGAAACCGGCATGTCCCAGTGTACATTAGAGTTACCGAGTGTTTGAAAGCGCTTCTTAATTGGAGAAGCTCCTTTCATCCAATCTGAAACTTCTATCTTTATGTGAATCTCTCGTCCAACTAAAACGTATCCCGTGGTGTGTCCTTAATTTTATGGGGGTTTGCAAATCAGGTAAATATAATGACCAAAGTGACTGGTTTATTCTTCTCGTGATAGAATTTTATTAGGATTTACAAATGTTAATACACAGGACAGACTTCAGTTATGGTTACGAGGTAGAGTCGAATGGAAAAGGGGGCTCCCGGACTGAACTGAACTGAAATGAACTACTCTTGCACCGACGTTAAAACTAGGGTGGATAGTCGCGTGAATGCTTAGTTATTGAGACAATCGACACGTGCAGCCGCTTTCTGAGTCCGGTATTTACCTCTGTTTTATGAGAGCTTACAGGTTTTATCCAATTCTTTCAAAACGTGTTGTAATTTGGAGTACCCTTTTCATTTTTTTTGGGGTGTGGGAAATCATCAAATAACTCCTCCTGCTCTTGGGCAGAGCGGAAGGGAGTGTCAGACTTCTACTGACTAAAAACCACCCATGTTATTTGGAGTACCCTTGAAACTTCAAGTAGGCTTATATTATAATCATAAATATTATCAAAAGATAGTAATGATTTAATTACCTGCGTCGTATGTTTATGCTAATTACGTAGGCTACTACCGGAGGACTCAAGAAAAACCGAATTTATTACAAACTAATTTATTTAATAAGAAATTACAATTATTGGAAAATGCAAATGACTCGATCGATGGGTGGATACGAAGTGAGCGGGCTCGGTCACGTAGCCAGTGTCTTCGGACCGCATGTCCTGTGTCAGCATTTTCCCCTCGTAGCAACTGGGTCGATGGTGCGCACGCGGTGTGCCTCGTGCCGTTGTGTCAGCGCTTTGCTTAGTAGTGATGCGCGTAACAAGCTACTGTACACTTCTAAAAACTAACTTTCATAGTTGGTTGTCCGCCCCGTTGGGGCTGCGAGTTGTTCGAAACAAATACCGCGGCCACGGCACAAAGGGCTAAGAAGGAACATGGGTGGTTTTTAGTCAATCGAAGTCTGACACTCCCTACCGCTCTGTCTAGAGCTGCAGGAGTCATTTGATGATAACCCAAAACTCCAAAAACAAATAAAAAGTTGATGTTGCACTCGGAGACTGCCGCGGTAAAGCTATTGCATAGCATTTTGACAACCTCAGTTGACAACCTTGTCATGTTCCGTAACGATAGCAACCTGGTTGAATACTGAATCTTGAATATTTTCGTTAGGGAATTTCTGGATTCGATCTCCACGCTCAAGGCCCGCGATAGATAAGTCAAAGTCAAAGTCAAAACATTTATTGCGAACCAAGTGTAACAATGTGGTGTTAGGTATATTTTGGTTAGTACTTACAACTTAGCAGCCTTTTACAAGCATTGCAATCTATTATTCGCCTGTCCATAACATCTATTTTAGCATGCATTAAACATGACACTGAGTTACCTATTTATTTTATATTATGTAGTACAATTAAATAAAGAAATTATAGATATTATGTCAAAATTAAATGTCAATGATAGTGGATACAATACAATTAGTCAGCAATATTAATGTCATTTTTCTCAGGTACCTAACACAATTTTTTATTATATACAGAGTTAAATAGGACAGGGTAAATATTATTGTTTGTAGTATAGGTCAGATCGCCACTTTTGTACAGTCGTTATTTTAGACTAGATTCTAAATATTCCTTGACTGAGTAGAAGCATTTTTGGATGAGATATAGTTTTAGCCTTCTTTGGAATATTGCTACGGATTTTTCAGTTTTAAACGTGCTGGGTAGCTTATTATATATTTTTATTGCCATATAATATGGGCTATCGCTCAACATTTTGATTCTTGAGGGTGGAGCGCATAACCTCTTTTTATGGCGAGTGTTGACGTTGTGTGTATCTTCAACTTTAGTGAATTTGTTGATATTTTTAAAAACAAATACGCAAATGTCAAGTATGTATATAGACGGCAGAGTTAGAATCTGATACTTTATGAAGTGTGGTTTGCAGGTCTCCGTATTATCTATTTGAGCTAAAATTCTTATACACTTCTTTTGCATAATGAATAGTTCCTCTGCGTTAATATAGCTATGCAATAGCTTAAAATGGCCTCACCGTAATTTGGTCTAGCAAAAAAGTGTTTACGCTGAGGAGCGTGAGTTCGCACACTTAATCTAGCAATTTAAATGTTCGCCAATCTCGAAATGACCGCACGAACAATAAAACGTAATAAAACAATCAAATGATTACATAACAGAGCTATAATTAATTAAATCTTCATTCAAGTGGTGCCTGTAATCACAAATATGTTGCTATAATTAGCTTATATTGTACATTGCAGAGTTATTGCACAAATAAACTTACAGTTGACTTTGTTATACAATACTGATTAACGAATACAACAATGTACAGAAATGCTAAATGTATGACCATTAAATAAAGTTAATTTTTAACCGACTTCCAAAAAAGAGGAGATTCTATGTTCGATTGTATATCAATGTATATTTTTTTAATAACTCAGTCAATTGTAAAAAAAAAAAAAAAAAACGAGTATTATACTCCCGAGGCGGTGCCATTATCACCATGTTAGGTCCGATGATGATGTCCCGATGTGTGTCTGATAAAATGCCAGAAAAAAAGTTGAAACTTTTCCAATCAAAATTGAATTTTATGTCACAGAGTTAGGGTTCAAACTTAAAACATTACATTCGAAATAATATAATACGGCTTCTTTCCATTGCGTCGTCGCTACTGAAAGTATAGCATGCTTGTAAATATTGTTATCTATGTATATCAGTGGCGCGTTACACTTGACTTACAGCGGACGATGACGGCTTATCGGACGTGCGAACTACAATTTTAATGTTATTAGTTAAGCGACGAATTGACATTGTGATAATGAAAGTTTAAATATGAAGTTCCTTTTTAAGAACCCACTGTCCGTCTGTCTGTCTGTCAGCAGGCAGAATCACACGAACCGTGATAGCCATTATAGACAGTTCAATTTTTACACAGATGATGTATTTCTGTTGCCGTTGTTACAACAAATAATAAAATTTAAATTAAAGGGGCTCGCTTTTTACGATGGTAAGGAACCCTACATGCGCGAGCCCGACTTGCACTTGGCCGGTTTTTTAAATTAAAAAAAAAAAACGAAAAACCCGCAGCCCCGTTAAGAACATCCTTAAATTATGTTCCCAAATCCCGTACCTACCGTCGAAAATCCTAACTAATGTTATAACTGTCTGTCTGTCTGTCTTTGCTTCACGCCTAAACTACTGAACCGATTTGTGTGAAATTTGGTACAGACATAGTTTGGAACTTGAGAAAGGACATAGGATATATTTTTTTATTTTTTTTTTCGCGAGATAAACCAAAAATCTGCCGAAAGTCACTATTCCACGCGAACGAAGTCGCGGGCAAAAGCTAGTACTTAATAATTCTTTCAAATAAACCTGGAACTCTAACAAAGTAGGTACTCATGTTTTAATGTTAAATACTCAACACGGGTAGTTATTAGTGATAACAACGTACCTATACCAAGTATTAGTACTAAAACAAAGTGTTTAACATGAGTATTATGTTGATAGCCACAGAACAACTTGCTACTGATTGTACTGATGACTTTACACTGATTGTGTTTTGTTTAACTCACGTTTTTCTTACAATGTTCGTTTATATGAGAAAATTTACTATGAGATTAAATAGTCGTGAAGTATTTGAAACTAGCTTTTGCCAGCGGCCCGCGTGAAAATGACGATTTTCCAAACAAACTTTCATCCCCTATTTAACTCCCTTAAGGGTTGAATTTCGAAAAATCCTTCCTTATTCCTTGTCTACATTATAAAGGGAACCTCTGTGCAAAATTTCAGCTTTTTAGGTGCAAGGGTTTGGGCTGGGCGTTGATGAGTCAGTCAGTCAGGACTTCTCTTTTTATTTATATAGATTGACGGCCTTGTTGGTATAGTGGTCGCAAGCGTGGCTGCTGAGCATGAGGTCTTGGGTTCGATTCCCGGGTCGGACAAAGCGTTACTGGGTTTTTCTGTCAGGAATTTCTCAATACTGAGTCTGGATTAGTGCCCGGTCGATGACAATAGGCACGCCCCCTTTTACCTAGGACTTAAATATAAGCGTGATTGTGCTATTAGGTTATATTCTCAATACTCATTGTAACTATAGTATTTAAGACTTGATATTTAGTACAAACGAAATAACTTCTCGACAGAAAAGAGATCTTCTTCATAGAAAGCTGAAAGCTTAGCCCTGTTTATAACTGACCTAGATATTTTTTTTACTACCATTTTTTGTCCCACTGCTGGGCAAAGGCCTCCCATTCCTTTACAACTCTCCCGAAGTGTTGCCTTCTCTGGCCAATCAGTAAGTAACGAGTCCAAATCGTCACGCCAGCGTTTCTTGGGCCTGCCTCGGTGACGACGACCGTCTTCAGGACAGATGGGCCAGAATCGTCACACAGTGGGTGTGGCGATTCTGGCCCATCTGTCCTGCCTGACCCATCCTGGAAGTGTGACCCGCTCAGTCCCATTTCAACCTCGCATACTTATCGCCAACATCGGCGATGCAT
The DNA here is from genome assembly GCA_949316265.1 of Diarsia mendica. NCBI lineage: Eukaryota > Metazoa > Arthropoda > Insecta > Lepidoptera > Noctuidae > Diarsia > Diarsia mendica. The sequence continues at coordinate 1,703,200 of OX438903.1, read as the reverse complement.
GTCTTGGAGCGTATTGTGGTGGTACATATATTATTATGTCACTTAAATACTTTATTCCAACATTTGTAGCTCCATCTCATAACGATTCGCATGTCGGTACCCGTCCTTAACAGATAACGCATGTTGTTCCGATGTAATTACATTAATTGTCGAGATAGGTGCGTAAGTGGGTCGCACGCTTACGTCGCTACCATAGTGTAGAGATAACCAGTAAAGCAATTTGGTTGTCTTGTGTTATTGACCGCTGTTGTAGCTATAGAATTAGCATTATCGTAAAAAAACTGTGTAACGATTTGGTGTGAAATAATGTACTTATATTCTATTTATCGTATCTATCAAATGCCGGCTTTAAGTTTGACAACATCAGGCAGAAAATAAAGCTCCATAGGCTTAGGGCCCCTTGAAAATAATTCGGGTAAAAAACATTCCATGAATTACCTGTTACATCAATTATTATTTATTTTGCATTCACAATATTAAAACAACTCTAAGAGACATGGTCCTGAACATACACTCAATATTAAGCAATCACTGCTTATACGTTATCGATAACACTTGCTACAAAAGCTGAATCATGCTTAGAATCCGTATAAGCACACTTTAAATCACTACCCTTCCTTTTGGCTTCGCCATAGTCGGGTAAAAACACGCGTGTGTGAGTCCGACCATTTGTCCTTAGTGGAATTACTGTTTATTGATACAAACATGTGTACTGTGACAATACGACGCACAGTTTGTGACGCATTCGTTTGTTTTCATGTTACCATCATAATTGTAATGAATGGCGACTTTGCGACGTTTGTATTGTGCCTTAGCTTATGAATTCATGGTCGTTATGGCGAACAGTTGGAGGAACCTTGATGATGAAGGCCTTGGCCCTCGTCTCTTTGTGTGTGAACGGGGGATTTGAAGAAACCACATAATATTGCTTTTTAGTCTTTGGAAATTATTTTATTAACTACTGTGGCCATGGGGTAAGGACATGAGAAACAACCAAACTTTGTGATGCTGAAGTCGATCCACTTCGTGGACGCTTAGGCATCTCTTACTGGTTACTAAAGGTCGACGAAGAAACCAGAATAAAAATCGAAAAAAAAAACAACCGACTTCAAAAACACCAAAAAGAGAAAAATAAACTTCAGAAGAAAAAATCAGCTTCTGAAGTCGGTGACATTTGTTTGTTTGATTTTATTTTTTTGCCACCGACTTCAGAAGCTGATTTTTTCTTCTGAAGTTTATTTTTCTCTTTTTGGTGTTTTTGAAGTCGGTTGTTTTTTTTGCAAAAAAGTTTTTTTATTTTTTCATTTTTAGTTGTAATAAGTACCTATAATTCAACCAAGAAACCTAACCCTTAACCTTCCTTCCCCTATTTTTGCTTTCAACTCTTAACCGTTGAGGAGTACCTAGTACCTTCCATTATCAGCTCATCAACATGAAGACAAGTGATGACTGCTAGATGCGAATACTTGAATAGCGTCAGAAAAAGGACGCAACACGTAATACGTGTCTATATTTTTCATATAATTATTTTTTTTTTTTTTTTTTTTTTTTTTTTTCCTTATCTTAGTGTTCATCAAAATGATGGACCCTAATTTTATTACAATCTAGCCTTGTATATAGACTAATAAGTAATTTAATTTTAACTTAAATTGCTAAATTGTCTTTACGTACTAAGAATGTGTCCATTGGCACTTTTCTTATTGTCTCTATTAAGGCGAATACACTTTTTCTTGTGTTTATTTAGTAACATTTTTGCTACATTACACTATTCACTAACACTAGCACTAAACACTAACTCGAACGGTTTTGTTCTTTTAAGTCTTCTCACTATGTCCGTGTGGTCGAGAAGCTGGATCGCCTCGACGTTCACATGCTGATGAAGTCTCTTGTCGTGAGCTTCTGCAGATTTTTGCATCACTTTATCGATGAACTCAACTTTTAGGTCCCGATGGAGGTCATCATTTCGTACGTACCAGGGTGCATTAACAATTTCCCGTAGTACTTTGTTCTGGAATCGTTGAATGATTAATGCATTTGTCTGTTTGGTGCAGCCCCACAGCTGAATACCATAAGTCCAAACTGGCATCAGGACTTGTCTGTATAGTAATAGTTTGTTCTGCACGGACAGCTCGGAGTTTCTTCCAAGCAGCCAATACATTCTTTTGAACCGTAGGTCGAGTTCATCTTTTTTCTTCTTGACGTGAGCTTTCCAGCGTAGCTTTGCATCAAGGGTCATACCGAGATACTTAGCTGTATTCTCATAAGGGACTTTGTTGTTATTAATAAAAACTGGATGATACTGTTGTTTTTTGTTGGTAAAGTCTATATGTACGGATTTGGATTCATTTAATTTAATCCTCCATTTTTTAGTCCAGTCATAAACTTGATTTACAGCCATTTGAACCTTCTCTACTGCTTCTTCGTGGGTGTTTCCAACGGCCATTATGGCTGTATCATCAGCAAAGGTTCCAATGGTATTGTTTACGGATTCGGGAATATCGCAAGTGTATAGTAGGTACAGGACCGGACCTAACACACTTCCTTGCGGTACACCAGCTTTTATGGGTTTAAGTTCTGAATACGTATCTTCTTGTCTTATTCTAAAGACTCTGTTTAGAACGTAGGATTCTAATATATCTGCAAACGGTTTCGGTAGTAGACTTTTTAGTTTACAAATAAGGCCTTCATGCCAAACTTTGTCAAATGCTTGGGCTACGTCTAGAAAAACAGTAGAACAAACTTTCTTGTTTTCCAACGCGTTTTCTATTACGTTTGTAATTCTGTGCACTTGATCTATCGTTGAATGTTTTTCTCGAAAACCAAACTGGTGCTCAGGTATAATGTTCCTGTTATCTATGATGGGTTTAAGGCGTTTTAGTAGCAGCTTTTCAAACAGTTTTGACATTATTGGTAGCAGGGAAATGGGTCTGTATGATGTTGTTTCGTGAGCCGGTTTCCCAGGCTTTGCGATCATAATTACTTCAGCAACTTTCCATAAGTCCGGTACATATTTAAGCCTTAGTGCGGCATTAATAAGGGTTGTTAACTTAACCAGACCCTTTCTTGGTAAGTTATGAAAGATTTCCCCAGTTATTAGATCGTATCCTGGTGATTTCCTTGGGTTAATTTTGTACTTTATTTCTCGTGCAACTTCTCTCGGTGTAACTAGTTTTATGGCATCTAGGTCTGGGATCACTGTATTAACCAGAGTGTGGTCTTCAATAGTTTCCCCCTCATTTGGTTGAAAGATGTTTTCTAGGTACTCTGCAAACCTCATCGCTTTTTGCTCATTTGTGCGTGCCCATTGCCCGTTTTCACCCTTGATGGGAGGGATTTGGGTTATCGGTCTCTTTAGATTCTTAGTAGCCTTCCAAAGGGAGTAGTTTGTCCTTTGGTCGTTACTTAGTTTCTGAAGGTAGGTTCTAGTTGATTCATCTTTGTAGTTCTGGATTACTCTTCTTACTTTTTTTGTAAGTTTGTTTAACTTTTGTTTGTCCTCAGGACACCTAGATTGATGCCACGTTTTTCTCTGCCTTCTTTTTTCCAAAATGAGCTGCTTGATTCTGAGAGGGTAAATGTTTCCCTTCGTTCTTTTGTTAAAGGCAGGTGTATTTTCCCACGCTGCTTGTTGGATGTGCATAATAAACTTTTCAACTTCGATGTTAAGTTGTTCGTGGGTTTTTAATGGAACTTTAAGGTCTATTAGATCATTCAATCTGTTTTTAAAGCCCTCCCAGTCCGTAAATTTATTAACTAGAGTGATACAGTTTTCTTTATACAAAGAACTCTCGCTAATTTCTAAATAAATTGCTGAGTGATCTGAGTTTAAGTCATAACTTTGTTCCGTTCTGGTATAACTAGTTGATAGATCCCTGGTTATGAAAAAATCGATTAAATCTGGAATTTTATTTGGATCTGTTGGCCAATAAGTGGGCTTTCCAGTAGATATAACTTCGCATTTTAGTTCTTTTATGGCACTCAGTAGTTCTTTGCCTTTAGTAGTTGTTAGTCGGGAACCCCAATACGTATTTTTAGCATTGAAGTCACCTCCTAAGATAAATCTATTACCAAGGCGGGCTAGGAAACTCATATACTGATCTTTTCTTATCATGTATCGTGGTGGACAGTAGATGGCACATACTGTTATGGGATATTTTTTTGTTTGTAGACAAATTGCCACGGCCTGGATATCTTTCTCTTCGTATTTAAGCATTTCATAGTGCTGCAAATTATCTTTAACAATAACTGCACTTCCGCCTCTTGCAGTATTGTCTGGGTGTAATGCATGATATACTTTGTATCCTTTGAATTTAGTATGACATTGCTTTGTGAAGTGCGTTTCTGATACAAGGCAAACATCAATTTTTTCAATTTCTAATACAACTTGCAACTCATTCTGATGTGTTTGTAACCCATTTGAGTTCCACGCCATAAGTTTAAGTGTAGTATTCATTTTTTGGTTTTAGAAGTAGCAGTTATGTTGCCATTTTCAATTTTTTTTAATCTCTCGTCGAATGATGACATTAGCTTTAATATTTCATCCAGCTTTTTATCGCTGTTCATATCAGCCAAAGGCGCTTTCACTGTGCCTCTTGTAGTTACTTGCGCGTATGAGATATTTTTACTAATTGTATTCATCGCACTTTGAATTGGTTTGGACTTGCCAGGGTCTTCACCTCTTCCGGCAGGTACACTTTGTTGAGCGTTGACATTACTTCCTTTAGTTTTTTTCAGTCTTAGCTGCTGTATTTCTTTAGCTACAATACATCCCCTGTAGTTAGCCGGATGTGGGGCTCCGCAGTGGACGCATTTTGGCTTCTCTTCTTTTGATTTTCTGCAATCCTTGGTGAGATGTTTACCTGTGCATTTTACGCACCTCGGTTCTTTGGAGCAGTACTTTTGCGTATGGCCGTATGCCTGGCACCTTTTGCATTGAGGTACCAGTTTTGTGGATTTTATAGGTTGTATCTCCACGGTACATCCCAAAATATGTTTAATGTTGAATATTTTGTTGGTTTCCTCATCATTTGAGAATGTCAGCATAAACATATTGAGTGGCTCTTTAGTTTTCCAACTCAATTTGTTGACTGCTTCTAGAATCTTGAAGCCTTTGCAGCGTAAGTCTTCGACTACTCTTTCCGGGATACATGTGAAATGCAATTTTTTTGCCATAACTCTTATTGGCCTTTCTTGCTTGTTTTCATAGGAGTGCCAAAGGCAATTGTTGTCTGAAAGGGCTTTTGAAATTGCTCTATACGATTCTTCGTTTTTGGCATTTACTTTTACGGTACCTCCGTTCATCATTTTGATGCTGAACTCGTCAGCTGATTGACTCTCGCAAAGAAAGTCATAGAATTTTTGGTAATTCTGAACACCATCTACAACCATAGGTGGTGGCAGAGGAGTTTTGATAACTTTTTCATTACCTCTATTACCGTCTCTTACGTGTTCATTTGGAGTGAGCTGGGCAGGAGAGGTGTTCAATTTTCTTTTCTTCCTGCTCTTCTGCCGTATCCACCCTGTCTCTCGAGCGAGTTCTTCTTCGTCCGTTGCATATTCAACAGGCGGTGATGAGGTCTCGGTGGCGGTTGTTGCTGGTTTGGCTGCGTTTTCCGCTTGAAGTTTCAGCTGTTGCTGGAGGTTTTCTATTTGACTTTTTAAGTCATCTAAGTTCTTTTGGAGCTTTAAACGCTCATTCTTTTCTTCACAATAGTATTTGTACAATAGATGTTCAGTCTCTGTTTTTAGGTCGACGGTATCCTTTTTCGATACCATTGTTAGATTTAAGCCAGTATTGACTTGGCCTTAACAATAATATTTGCCGTCAGCCGTCAGCATTACGCAATAACTAGGTCATTACGATGCAGCCGACCCGACGGCGTTGTTTTGATTCGTAAGCACTTTACACTGTGGTACGCGCGCGATCGCATGCAACACAACTGCTCTCAGCGAAAATCGAACGCGACTGATATATAATTATAACAACTAAAAAAATGTGTATTGTACATATCTGCATACCCCCTCAGAGCATACAGGCGTGATGTTACGTCATGATAATGTATATTCAATAAACATCCAAGCGATTCCAGCAATTACGACAGATTTGCCGTCTATTTTTGAAGAGTTCCATTGTATATCTCCGAAGATCAGCACCAGATCTTCACCAAATTAAAATGGGACCACCTCAGGAGTATACTCTTTCAAATAAAAAAATATATTTGACAATCGGTCCACTAATGGGGGAGAAATCAGGTAACATAAATAAAAAAAAAAAAAACACACGAACATTAGTAACCTCCTTTTTTGAAGTCGGTTAAAAAGTTGAGATTTTTAAACCACCATTTACTAAAAATACATTAGTTTTTTCTAGGCGACTGATTAGTGCTTGGTGACGTTAGTGGAGTTAGGCGTAATTAGAATTACATAAAGAAATTATGAAATATGAAGAAAAAATGTAGTGAATTTTAGTTGGTGAACAGAGAATCGATCCGTAGCATAGAATCACCAACATTCATCACTAGCTTTTGCTAGCGGCTTCGCCAGCGTGAAAATGACGATTTTCCATACAAACTTTCATCGCCTATTTAAATCCCTTAGGGGTTGAATTTCGAAAAATCCTTTCTTATTCCTTGTATATGTTACGGCTAATACCCGAAGTGCGGCTGCACCTAGTTTTAGCCGGTTAGAACTAGGTGTAGCCACTTACTCTTGGTTAAACCTAGTACGAGCCGATTGTTTTCGGGTAAAACTAGGTCTATCCTTCATCATGCCGGCTACAACTAGGTTCGGCCATTCCCTGTTGGATAAAACGGACTCGGGGCCCTGCTCTTGTGTAAATTTGGGGTCACCTCAGCATATCTTCTTCTTCCATACTTCTCTTTTACTAGTCATCTCAGCAGTCAACTCCTTTCTAGCAATATCACACAGTCCACCCATCGTTTCTTCCTCCTCTACTTTTAAAACCATCAACATTCATACCAAAACAGTCCCGAATCACATGGCATGGCTATTGGCCAATAACGAACGCAAATATAACTCGTAGCAAATTAAGAGCGTGTAGACTGTAGGCCGTGCAAATATTTGACCCCGTTATTTTATGGAGCTGATTAATCAGTCAATGTTCTCTGTCTAGCTAGATGGTGACATGCTTCAGTCGTTTAAGGAATATTGTGCTTTGAAATATGTAGGTTTTTTGTATCGAGTATTTTACTTCATATTTGTAGCATAAGAAAGAAATATTTGGGCGTTGTCCTCTGGTTTAGAAGCTCACTTATATCCTACTAATATTATAAACGCGAAAGTTTGTAAGTATGGATGTTTGTTACTCTTTCACGCAAAAACTACTGAACGGATTTAGATAAAATTTGGTGCACAGATAGTTTATAACCTGGATTAACACATAGTATAGTTTTTATCCCGATTTTATCTTCTCGTGGGATAATTTTCGAGTTGTAGCGGGCGAATCCGCTGGCAACAGCTAGTTTGAGATATTTTTGAGTAATAGGAAGAAAAAATCGTGTTGCGCCGATCCCAATTAATATGGTACAAGGGCAGGCAGGTGATGCTTATGAGGTAGATAGCCTAAGTTCCCCATAGGCTACTGTTTTTCTTTCACACATAAAAATACATTATTTCCACGTGGGGGGTAACAGCTAGTCTAAAAATAAAACTAAGTTAAACAAACTAGAACTGGATAGATTTCCCGCTATCAATTGGCACGTTTTATCGCTCGCACACATTACGTGCTCGATTTCCGACGTACTCATATCAATTACCCGGCGCTCATGAATGTCGCGAACAATTAATCGGTTGATGCACCAACATATTACACAGTATCGGTAAATAACTGCATTAAACTGCTTCCTTTTGTAATACAAGAAATGTTGAAATATTTAGCGTGTTTTACGTTTTTTTCATGATTTATATTAATGATTACCATTTCCGTCTATAAACCTAATTAAAGGATTTGAAAGCAGATTGGCAGATCGAAAACAGACTTAAGCTTTTGGAAACTTCCAAGGAATGCTCTTGCTTTTAATTCTTTACTAAATACATTCTACTTTTTAGGTTTCCGTACCTTAGTCGGCAGAAACGGATCACTATGTTATCCCCTTAGCTAGACCCTTTTTCTCAGGAACGCGGAGGAATCAAGCTGAAATTAATATCAAATACATCTTAGTCAGTCTGCTACCAAAATCAAACTTCACTGTCGCGATCAAAAGATATGACCGTTTATGTTGCATATTTGGGGGGGGGGGGGGGGGGGGGGGAGTGTATGAGGAACAGGGTCAACCACCAGACCAGCCAGGCACAATACCCGTCCGGTCGGAGGATGCTCCCTTTTCTATGGGGGATGAGGAACTTTACCATCCTGTTCCTCATTCCCCCCCCAAACATATTTTGCGATTTCACTAGGGAATCAAAACCAAGAGTCTATATCTAGAGTCACAGCACATGTAAAGAAAAATAACTGAAAGTCGCACTTAGCTGGTTTTTTGTTATTCAATTGAGACCCATGTCCCACAGAACGTTTTATATATTTTTTTGGTTAATGATGATATTTTATTCCCTTTTCCAGTACTGGGTTGGCTCCGGCGCTCAGTCCAGCGCGGCTACTCAGTGGGCCAGTTCTGGTACCTCGTGGCGGCCGAGTGGTGGGGCAACTGGTTGGCCTACACGTCGGCCAACAGCACCGACAACTGTTGCCGCGCGCCGCAGAGGCACATCGATGAGGCCATCGTGTGTGATGAGAGTTTCACTAGCAACTCTACAGGTGGGTCGAGAGGCAAGTTTTCACCTTTACCTAACATTTTCAATGTAAATAAAACCGATAGCTGAACGCTGATCCCAAAAATACAGGTACAGACCTAGTTTGGGGCTTAGGATCTCATTTGTAGCAATACACTAGTGTGCCTTTCTTTGTGACTATTCTCTGTTGCTACCAAAGTCTGGTAGGCCAAGGGTTGTAATTTTACGTTTGTAGTCTAGGTTAGAAAATTAATGTGATTTTCGTTTAGGTTTTAGCACAATTTGTCTTGATTAATAAAGAAAAAAAATTAAAAATCCAGTTTCCCCTGTCTATAATTAGTTTTAAATAAAATTGATTTTGGCCGAAATAAATATGAGTTACAGACAATATGAACTGGCTAGCCGGCTAATGCTAGTAGCTAATGTACCTCGACCACAAAAATCATAATCATTTAGCAAAAAACCCTAATTTCCATCAATCTCTGTACTCCAGAATCAATGGGTTCTCTGTTATGGCGCGCTGAGACCGCGTCAGTGGGCAGTGCGGGCAGCAGTAGTGGTGTCAGCAGCGCGGCAGCTCAACGCGGGCACAGACACCCGGGGCCTGTTGATAACAAGAGGCTATTGGCGCCCAACTTACTGAAGGTAAGTTCTATGTGGTTCTCTGTTATGGCGCGCTGAGACCGCGTCAGTGGGCAGTGCGGGCAGCAGTAGTGGTGTCAGCAGCGCGGCAGCTCAACGCGGGCACAGACACCCGGGGCCTGTTGATAACAAGAGGCTATTGGCGCCCAACTTACTGAAGGTAAGTTCTATGTGGTTCTCTGTTATGGCGCGCTGAGACCGCGTCAGTGGGCAGTGCGGGCAGCAGTAGTGGTGTCAGCAGCGCGGCAGCTCAACGCGGGCACAGACACCCGGGGCCTGTTGATAACAAGAGGCTATTGGCGCCCAACTTACTGAAGGTAAGTTCTATGTGGTTCTCTGTTATGGCGCGCTGAGACCGCGTCAGTGGGCAGTGCGGGCAGCAGTAGTGGTGTCAGCAGCGCGGCAGCTCAACGCGGGCACAGACACCCGGGGCCTGTTGATAACAAGAGGCTATTGGCGCCCAACTTACTGAAGGTAAGTTCTATGTGGTTCTCTGTTATGGCGCGCTGAGACCGCGTCAGTGGGCAGTGCGGGCAGCAGTAGTGGTGTCAGCAGCGCGGCAGCTCAACGCGGGCACAGACACCCGGGGCCTGTTGATAACAAGAGGCTATTGGCGCCCAACTTACTGAAGGTAAGTTCTATGTGGTTCTCTGTTATGGCGCGCTGAGACCGCGTCAGTGGGCAGTGCGGGCAGCAGTAGTGGTGTCAGCAGCGCGGCAGCTCAACGCGGGCACAGACACCCGGGGCCTGTTGATAACAAGAGGCTATTGGCGCCCAACTTACTGAAGGTAAGTTCTATGTGGTTCTCTGTTATGGCGCGCTGAGACCGCGTCAGTGGGCAGTGCGGGCAGCAGTAGTGGTGTCAGCAGCGCGGCAGCTCAACGCGGGCACAGACACCCGGGGCCTGTTGATAACAAGAGGCTATTGGCGCCCAACCTACTGAAGGTAAGTTCTATGTGGTTCTCTGTTATGGCGCGCTGAGACCGCGTCAGTGGGCAGTGCGGGCAGCAGTAGTGGTGTCAGCAGCGCGGCAGCTCAACGCGGGCACAGACACCCGGGGCCTGTTGATAACAAGAGGCTATTGGCGCCCAACTTATTGAAGGTAACTTCTACTGTTAATCGTCGCTTCCACATACTCTCTTTTATTTTATTATGCTGAAATGTGAGGGGTGTTTATTGGTTAGATACTGGGGCCCTGGACACAAAGGGCTAAGAAGGAACATGGGTGGTTTTTAGTCAGTAGAAGTCTGACACTCCCTACCGCTGTGCTTTGAGCTGGAGGAGTCATTTGATGATATCCCACCCTCCAAAAAAAAGCGACATCCACACGGAAACTGATGCTACACATATATAAATTTGTCCTTCCTTGCCCAGAGATTTGTCCTTCTTTCACGCGGCAACGAATCTAAATGGTGCATAGATTGGACTGAAGACCTGTTCGCGCTCGCTACGCTCGCTCGTTTCTTAGGGTAACTTCGAGGTTGATTATTCTTTTTTTTTAATTTTTCCAGGTCCGCACTCTAACGGGCGAGGGCGGGCACTTACGTCGCGACGTGACGCTGGCACAACATCGCGACTTCGAGCTCGTGCCTGACGCGCTGTGGAGGGCACTCGCGTTGTGGTATGGCGGACCTGACCCCTTGCCTAGACAGGTAAATAGGCCTTCACAGCTGGCGTATCAATCATCGATCACCCTCATCGTCATCATCATTTTTCTGACCTTTTCCTATGGGGACATTTGGGAACAAAAAACGGAGATACAAACTAACATATACAGGTCAAACACCCTCTTTTTGAAAGAAAGAAAGCTACAGTCACACAGCACCAACTAATGCCTTGCCTTATTTTTATTGTGTTTGATTTGTTTTAGGTTATCCGTCCTCCGAACTCAGACGTCGAGTTAGAGTTGTATCCTTTACATCTGAAGCTGATGCGTCATGTTCAGAGTACACAGAGTACGTATAACTGATTTTAATATAGTCTACCTGCTACCACCGTTATTTAACTTGAGTCGACTGTCGTTGTCGACATCGCCCACTAATCAATCCTAGATTTGACTGCAATTGGTGAATCTTTGAAGAAGGTACTTCTCCGTATATGTACGTTGCCTCCTACATCAGCCATCCTTGTCAAACCCATAGTTGCATAGTGTAGGTCTATACAATTATGGGTTTAAAAAGAATGATATGGGCACTTATAAAACCTAGATTTTACAAGATCATCAACATATAACCTGGGGGTCTAAAGCGGCCACTTTGGCAGATCATAATATGAATTGCGTTAAAAATCGTAAAATGGACCTTTCATAATAGTAACTGCTTCTGTGCCCATTTAGGAAAATATATCATAATAGGAAAATAATATGAATTGCGTAAAAAATCGTAAAATAGTCACAAACGCAGTTACTATTATGAATGGTTCATTTTACGATTTTTAACGCAATTCATATTATGATCTGCTAAAGTGGCCGTTTAGATGCCCTGACAGTGACCGGTAATTTTTTCTGTGACATCTGAAGTTTTCGGAGCTACCTTAGCACTTTTCTCATGAATAAATGTGGTGTAATAATAGTTGTTTTCCCAGGAGTGGCCCCACTGTCGGGTGGCGGCGGTGGCGCGGGCGCGTCGCTGTACAGCAGTGTGCCGCTAGCGCCCGCGCCGCCCGACCGACAGCTCGCCTATACTGCGGCATTCTCCCGCCTCGCTACTGTGCGACAGGTACGTACTCACATAGGGTGGTGCTGGCTGACCCGGCATTTTGTACTGAGGACACCACGACCAGTGCTGTGCCGCTCAGCTGGTCAGAGCGCACAAGCCGTGGTTCCTGTGCATCAAGGTGGTGGGAACCCTCACCAGTTAAGACTAGACGGAAGGTTAACTGAATGAAATCAATTTTTATCTCCTCCAGGTGTGCGAGTTCCTGTGCGGCGCGCTAGGCCTGGCACGTGAGGACATGCGCGTATGGTCGCTGGGCAGCGCCGCAGTACTGCTGGACGATGAGCGACCCACGCTGCACGAGCTGGGCCTGGGCGAGCGCGCGCGACTGCTGCTGGAGGTGCGGAACTCCGACCTCACCTGGCCGGAGGAGATAGGAGCGCTCAGGTACCGCAGTCTGTCCATGTCATACTGCTGCACGACGAGCGACCCACGCTGCACGAGCTGGGCCTGGACGAGCGCGCGCGACTGCTGCTGGAGGTGCGGAACTCCGACCTCACCTGGCCGGAGGAGATAGGAGCGCTCAGGTACCGCAGTCTGTCCATGTCATACTGCTGCACGACGAGCGACCCACGCTGCACGAGCTGGGCCTGGACGAGCGCGCGCGACTGCTGCTGGAGGTGCGGAACTCCGACCTCACCTGGCCGGAGGAGATAGGAGCGCTCAGGTACCGCAGTCTGTCCATGTCATACTGCTGCACGACGAGCGACCCACGCTGCACGAGCTGGGCCTGGACGAGCGCGCGCGACTGCTGCTGGAGGTGCGGAACTCCGACCTCACCTGGCCGGAGGAGATAGGAGCGCTCAGGTACCGCAGTCTGTCCATGTCATACTGCTGCACGACGAGCGACCCACGCTGCACGAGCTGGGCCTGGACGAGCGCGCGCGACTGCTGCTGGAGGTGCGGAACTCCGACCTCACCTGGCCGGAGGAGATAGGAGCGCTCAGGTACCGCAGTCTGTCCATGTCATACTGCTGCACGACGAGCGACCCACGCTGCACGAGCTGGGCCTGGACGAGCGCGCGCGACTGCTGCTGGAGGTGCGGAACTCCGACCTCACCTGGCCGGAGGAGATAGGAGCGCTCAGGTACCGCAGTCTGTCCATGTCATACTGCTGCACGACGAGCGACCCACGCTGCACGAGCTGGGCCTGGACGAGCGCGCGCGACTGCTGCTGGAGGTGCGGAACTCCGACCTCACCTGGCCGGAGGAGATAGGAGCGCTCAGGTACCGCAGTCTGTCCATGTCATACTGCTGCACGACGAGCGACCCACGCTGCACGAGCTGGGCCTGGACGAGCGCGCGCGACTGCTGCTGGAGGTGCGGAACTCCGACCTCACCTGGCCGGAGGAGATAGGAGCGCTCAGGTACCGCAGTCTGTCCATGTCATACTGCTGCACGACGAGCGACCCACGCTGCACGAGCTGGGCCTGGACGAGCGCGCGCGACTGCTGCTGGAGGTGCGGAACTCCGACCTCACCTGGCCGGAGGAGATAGGAGCGCTCAGGTACCGCAGTCTGTCCATGTCATACTGCTGCACGACGAGCGACCCACGCTGCACGAGCTGGGCCTGGACGAGCGCGCGCGACTGCTGCTGGAGGTGCGGAACTCCGACCTCACCTGGCCGGAGGAGATAGGAGCGCTCAGGTACCGCAGTCTGTCCATGTCATACTGCTGCACGACGAGCGACCCACGCTGCACGAGCTGGGCCTGGACGAGCGCGCGCGACTGCTGCTGGAGGTGCGGAACTCCGACCTCACCTGGCCGGAGGAGATAGGAGCGCTCAGGTACCGCAGTCTGTCCATGTCATACTGCTGCACGACGAGCGACCCACGCTGCACGAGCTGGGCCTGGACGAGCGCGCGCGACTGCTGCTGGAGGTGCGGAACTCCGACCTCACCTGGCCGGAGGAGATAGGAGCGCTCAGGTACCGCAGTCTGTCCATGTCATACTGCTGCACGACGAGCGACCCACGCTGCACGAGCTGGGCCTGGACGAGCGCGCGCGACTGCTGCTGGAGGTGCGGAACTCCGACCTCACCTGGCCGGAGGAGATAGGAGCGCTCAGGTACCGCAGTCTGTCCATGTCATACTGCTGCACGACGAGCGACCCACGCTGCACGAGCTGGGCCTGGACGAGCGCGCGCGACTGCTGCTGGAGGTGCGGAACTCCGACCTCACCTGGCCGGAGGAGATAGGAGCGCTCAGGTACCGCAGTCTGTCCATGTCATACTGCTGCACGACGAGCGACCCACGCTGCACGAGCTGGGCCTGGACGAGCGCGCGCGACTGCTGCTGGAGGTGCGGAACTCCGACCTCACCTGGCCGGAGGAGATAGGAGCGCTCAGGTACCGCAGTCTGTCCATGTCATACTGCTGCACGACGAGCGACCCACGCTGCACGAGCTGGGCCTGGACGAGCGCGCGCGACTGCTGCTGGAGGTGCGGAACTCCGACCTCACCTGGCCGGAGGAGATAGGAGCGCTCAGGTACCGCAGTCTGTCCATGTCATACTGCTGCACGACGAGCGACCCACGCTGCACGAGCTGGGCCTGGACGAGCGCGCGCGACTGCTGCTGGAGGTGCGGAACTCCGACCTCACCTGGCCGGAGGAGATAGGAGCGCTCAGGTACCGCAGTCTGTCCATGTCATACTGCTGCACGACGAGCGACCCACGCTGCACGAGCTGGGCCTGGACGAGCGCGCGCGACTGCTGCTGGAGGTGCGGAACTCCGACCTCACCTGGCCGGAGGAGATAGGAGCGCTCAGGTACCGCAGTCTGTCCATGTCATACTGCTGCACGACGAGCGACCCACGCTGCACGAGCTGGGCCTGGACGAGCGCGCGCGACTGCTGCTGGAGGTGCGGAACTCCGACCTCACCTGGCCGGAGGAGATAGGAGCGCTCAGGTACCGCAGTCTGTCCATGTCATACTGCTGCACGACGAGCGACCCACGCTGCACGAGCTGGGCCTGGACGAGCGCGCGCGACTGCTGCTGGAGGTGCGGAACTCCGACCTCACCTGGCCGGAGGAGATAGGAGCGCTCAGGTACCGCAGTCTGTCCATGTCATACTGCTGCACGACGAGCGACCCACGCTGCACGAGCTGGGCCTGGACGAGCGCGCGCGACTGCTGCTGGAGGTGCGGAACTCCGACCTCACCTGGCCGGAGGAGATAGGAGCGCTCAGGTACCGCAGTCTGTCCATGTCATACTGCTGCACGACGAGCGACCCACGCTGCACGAGCTGGGCCTGGACGAGCGCGCGCGACTGCTGCTGGAGGTGCGGAACTCCGACCTCACCTGGCCGGAGGAGATAGGAGCGCTCAGGTACCGCAGTCTGTCCATGTCATACTGCTGCACGACGAGCGACCCACGCTGCACGAGCTGGGCCTGGACGAGCGCGCGCGACTGCTGCTGGAGGTGCGGAACTCCGACCTCACCTGGCCGGAGGAGATAGGAGCGCTCAGGTACCGCAGTCTGTCCATGTCATACTGCTGCACGACGAGCGACCCACGCTGCACGAGCTGGGCCTGGACGAGCGCGCGCGACTGCTGCTGGAGGTGCGGAACTCCGACCTCACCTGGCCGGAGGAGATAGGAGCGCTCAGGTACCGCAGTCTGTCCATGTCATACTGCTGCACGACGAGCGACCCACGCTGCACGAGCTGGGCCTGGACGAGCGCGCGCGACTGCTGCTGGAGGTGCGGAACTCCGACCTCACCTGGCCGGAGGAGATAGGAGCGCTCAGGTACCGCAGTCTGTCCATGTCATACTGCTGCACGACGAGCGACCCACGCTGCACGAGCTGGGCCTGGACGAGCGCGCGCGACTGCTGCTGGAGGTGCGGAACTCCGACCTCACCTGGCCGGAGGAGATAGGAGCGCTCAGGTACCGCAGTCTGTCCATGTCATACTGCTGCACGACGAGCGACCCACGCTGCACGAGCTGGGCCTGGACGAGCGCGCGCGACTGCTGCTGGAGGTGCGGAACTCCGACCTCACCTGGCCGGAGGAGATAGGAGCGCTCAGGTACCGCAGTCTGTCCATGTCATACTGCTGCACGACGAGCGACCCACGCTGCACGAGCTGGGCCTGGACGAGCGCGCGCGACTGCTGCTGGAGGTGCGGAACTCCGACCTCACCTGGCCGGAGGAGATAGGAGCGCTCAGGTACCGCAGTCTGTCCATGTCATACTGCTGCACGACGAGCGACCCACGCTGCACGAGCTGGGCCTGGACGAGCGCGCGCGACTGCTGCTGGAGGTGCGGAACTCCGACCTCACCTGGCCGGAGGAGATAGGAGCGCTCAGGTACCGCAGTCTGTCCATGTCATACTGCTGCACGACGAGCGACCCACGCTGCACGAGCTGGGCCTGGACGAGCGCGCGCGACTGCTGCTGGAGGTGCGGAACTCCGACCTCACCTGGCCGGAGGAGATAGGAGCGCTCAGGTACCGCAGTCTGTCCATGTCATACTGCTGCACGACGAGCGACCCACGCTGCACGAGCTGGGCCTGGACGAGCGCGCGCGACTGCTGCTGGAGGTGCGGAACTCCGACCTCACCTGGCCGGAGGAGATAGGAGCGCTCAGGTACCGCAGTCTGTCCATGTCATACTGCTGCACGACGAGCGACCCACGCTGCACGAGCTGGGCCTGGACGAGCGCGCGCGACTGCTGCTGGAGGTGCGGAACTCCGACCTCACCTGGCCGGAGGAGATAGGAGCGCTCAGGTACCGCAGTCTGTCCATGTCATACTGCTGCACGACGAGCGACCCACGCTGCACGAGCTGGGCCTGGACGAGCGCGCGCGACTGCTGCTGGAGGTGCGGAACTCCGACCTCACCTGGCCGGAGGAGATAGGAGCGCTCAGGTACCGCAGTCTGTCCATGTCATACTGCTGCACGACGAGCGACCCACGCTGCACGAGCTGGGCCTGGACGAGCGCGCGCGACTGCTGCTGGAGGTGCGGAACTCCGACCTCACCTGGCCGGAGGAGATAGGAGCGCTCAGGTACCGCAGTCTGTCCATGTCATACTGCTGCACGACGAGCGACCCACGCTGCACGAGCTGGGCCTGGACGAGCGCGCGCGACTGCTGCTGGAGGTGCGGAACTCCGACCTCACCTGGCCGGAGGAGATAGGAGCGCTCAGGTACCGCAGTCTGTCCATGTCATACTGCTGCACGACGAGCGACCCACGCTGCACGAGCTGGGCCTGGACGAGCGCGCGCGACTGCTGCTGGAGGTGCGGAACTCCGACCTCACCTGGCCGGAGGAGATAGGAGCGCTCAGGTACCGCAGTCTGTCCATGTCATACTGCTGCACGACGAGCGACCCACGCTGCACGAGCTGGGCCTGGACGAGCGCGCGCGACTGCTGCTGGAGGTGCGGAACTCCGACCTCACCTGGCCGGAGGAGATAGGAGCGCTCAGGTACCGCAGTCTGTCCATGTCATACTGCTGCACGACGAGCGACCCACGCTGCACGAGCTGGGCCTGGACGAGCGCGCGCGACTGCTGCTGGAGGTGCGGAACTCCGACCTCACCTGGCCGGAGGAGATAGGAGCGCTCAGGTACCGCAGTCTGTCCATGTCATACTGCTGCACGACGAGCGACCCACGCTGCACGAGCTGGGCCTGGACGAGCGCGCGCGACTGCTGCTGGAGGTGCGGAACTCCGACCTCACCTGGCCGGAGGAGATAGGAGCGCTCAGGTACCGCAGTCTGTCCATGTCATACTGCTGCACGACGAGCGACCCACGCTGCACGAGCTGGGCCTGGACGAGCGCGCGCGACTGCTGCTGGAGGTGCGGAACTCCGACCTCACCTGGCCGGAGGAGATAGGAGCGCTCAGGTACCGCAGTCTGTCCATGTCATACTGCTGCACGACGAGCGACCCACGCTGCACGAGCTGGGCCTGGACGAGCGCGCGCGACTGCTGCTGGAGGTGCGGAACTCCGACCTCACCTGGCCGGAGGAGATAGGAGCGCTCAGGTACCGCAGTCTGTCCATGTCATACTGCTGCACGACGAGCGACCCACGCTGCACGAGCTGGGCCTGGACGAGCGCGCGCGACTGCTGCTGGAGGTGCGGAACTCCGACCTCACCTGGCCGGAGGAGATAGGAGCGCTCAGGTACCGCAGTCTGTCCATGTCATACTGCTGCACGACGAGCGACCCACGCTGCACGAGCTGGGCCTGGACGAGCGCGCGCGACTGCTGCTGGAGGTGCGGAACTCCGACCTCACCTGGCCGGAGGAGATAGGAGCGCTCAGGTACCGCAGTCTGTCCATGTCATACTGCTGCACGACGAGCGACCCACGCTGCACGAGCTGGGCCTGGACGAGCGCGCGCGACTGCTGCTGGAGGTGCGGAACTCCGACCTCACCTGGCCGGAGGAGATAGGAGCGCTCAGGTACCGCAGTCTGTCCATGTCATACTGCTGCACGACGAGCGACCCACGCTGCACGAGCTGGGCCTGGACGAGCGCGCGCGACTGCTGCTGGAGGTGCGGAACTCCGACCTCACCTGGCCGGAGGAGATAGGAGCGCTCAGGTACCGCAGTCTGTCCATGTCATACTGCTGCACGACGAGCGACCCACGCTGCACGAGCTGGGCCTGGACGAGCGCGCGCGACTGCTGCTGGAGGTGCGGAACTCCGACCTCACCTGGCCGGAGGAGATAGGAGCGCTCAGGTACCGCAGTCTGTCCATGTCATACTGCTGCACGACGAGCGACCCACGCTGCACGAGCTGGGCCTGGACGAGCGCGCGCGACTGCTGCTGGAGGTGCGGAACTCCGACCTCACCTGGCCGGAGGAGATAGGAGCGCTCAGGTACCGCAGTCTGTCCATGTCATACTGCTGCACGACGAGCGACCCACGCTGCACGAGCTGGGCCTGGACGAGCGCGCGCGACTGCTGCTGGAGGTGCGGAACTCCGACCTCACCTGGCCGGAGGAGATAGGAGCGCTCAGGTACCGCAGTCTGTCCATGTCATACTGCTGCACGACGAGCGACCCACGCTGCACGAGCTGGGCCTGGACGAGCGCGCGCGACTGCTGCTGGAGGTGCGGAACTCCGACCTCACCTGGCCGGAGGAGATAGGAGCGCTCAGGTACCGCAGTCTGTCCATGTCATACTGCTGCACGACGAGCGACCCACGCTGCACGAGCTGGGCCTGGACGAGCGCGCGCGACTGCTGCTGGAGGTGCGGAACTCCGACCTCACCTGGCCGGAGGAGATAGGAGCGCTCAGGTACCGCAGTCTGTCCATGTCATACTGCTGCACGACGAGCGACCCACGCTGCACGAGCTGGGCCTGGACGAGCGCGCGCGACTGCTGCTGGAGGTGCGGAACTCCGACCTCACCTGGCCGGAGGAGATAGGAGCGCTCAGGTACCGCAGTCTGTCCATGTCATACTGCTGCACGACGAGCGACCCACGCTGCACGAGCTGGGCCTGGACGAGCGCGCGCGACTGCTGCTGGAGGTGCGGAACTCCGACCTCACCTGGCCGGAGGAGATAGGAGCGCTCAGGTACCGCAGTCTGTCCATGTCATACTGCTGCACGACGAGCGACCCACGCTGCACGAGCTGGGCCTGGACGAGCGCGCGCGACTGCTGCTGGAGGTGCGGAACTCCGACCTCACCTGGCCGGAGGAGATAGGAGCGCTCAGGTACCGCAGTCTGTCCATGTCATACTGCTGCACGACGAGCGACCCACGCTGCACGAGCTGGGCCTGGACGAGCGCGCGCGACTGCTGCTGGAGGTGCGGAACTCCGACCTCACCTGGCCGGAGGAGATAGGAGCGCTCAGGTACCGCAGTCTGTCCATGTCATACTGCTGCACGACGAGCGACCCACGCTGCACGAGCTGGGCCTGGACGAGCGCGCGCGACTGCTGCTGGAGGTGCGGAACTCCGACCTCACCTGGCCGGAGGAGATAGGAGCGCTCAGGTACCGCAGTCTGTCCATGTCATACTGCTGCACGACGAGCGACCCACGCTGCACGAGCTGGGCCTGGACGAGCGCGCGCGACTGCTGCTGGAGGTGCGGAACTCCGACCTCACCTGGCCGGAGGAGATAGGAGCGCTCAGGTACCGCAGTCTGTCCATGTCATACTGCTGCACGACGAGCGACCCACGCTGCACGAGCTGGGCCTGGACGAGCGCGCGCGACTGCTGCTGGAGGTGCTGAACTCCGACCTCACCTGGCCGGAGGAGATAGGAGCGCTCAGGTACCGCAGTCTGTCCATGTCATACTGCTGCACGACGAGCGACCCACGCTGCACGAGCTGGGCCTGGACGAGCGCGCGCGACTGCTGCTGGAGGTGCGGAACTCCGACCTCACCTGGCCGGAGGAGATAGGAGCGCTCAGGTACCGCAGTCTGTCCATGTCATACTGCTGCACGACGAGCGACCCACGCTGCACGAGCTGGGCCTGGACGAGCGCGCGCGACTGCTGCTGGAGGTGCGGAACTCCGACCTCACCTGGCCGGAGGAGATAGGAGCGCTCAGGTACCGCAGTCTGTCCATGTCATACTGCTGCACGACGAGCGACCCACGCTGCACGAGCTGGGCCTGGACGAGCGCGCGCGACTGCTGCTGGAGGTGCGGAACTCCGACCTCACCTGGCCGGAGGAGATAGGAGCGCTCAGGTACCGCAGTCTGTCCATGTCATACTGCTGCACGACGAGCGACCCACGCTGCACGAGCTGGGCCTGGACGAGCGCGCGCGACTGCTGCTGGAGGTGCGGAACTCCGACCTCACCTGGCCGGAGGAGATAGGAGCGCTCAGGTACCGCAGTCTGTCCATGTCATACTGCTGCACGACGAGCGACCCTCGCTGCACGAGCTGGGCCTGGACGAGCGCGCGCGACTGCTGCTGGAGGTGCGGAACTCCGACCTCACCTGGCCGGAGGAGATAGGAGCGCTCAGGTACCGCAGTCTGTCCATGTCATACTGCTGCACGACGAGCGACCCACGCTGCACGAGCTGGGCCTGGACGAGCGCGCGCGACTGCTGCTGGAGGTGCGGAACTCCGACCTCACCTGGCCGGAGGAGATAGGAGCGCTCAGGTACCGCAGTCTGTCCATGTCATACTGCTGCACGACGAGCGACCCACGCTGCACGAGCTGGGCCTGGACGAGCGCGCGCGACTGCTGCTGGAGGTGCGGAACTCCGACCTCACCTGGCCGGAGGAGATAGGAGCGCTCAGGTACCGCAGTCTGTCCATGTCATACTGCTGCACGACGAGCGACCCACGCTGCACGAGCTGGGCCTGGACGAGCGCGCGCGACTGCTGCTGGAGGTGCGGAACTCCGACCTCACCTGGCCGGAGGAGATAGGAGCGCTCAGGTACCGCAGTCTGTCCATGTCATACTGCTGCACGACGAGCGACCCACGCTGCACGAGCTGGGCCTGGACGAGATGCTATGCTTCCAGATGTGTTGGGAATTCACAGCCGGCTTCCCTGTTTCACAAACATTTTTCATCATCCGGCTCGAAGGACCATATGGGTCCTTCGAGTCGGATGATGGAAAATGTTGTCAAATGGCAGTCAATGGCTCGAAGGACCATATGGGTCCTTCGAGCCATTTACTGCTAATACATTTGATAACTTTCGATGGACGAAAAATATATTCTTGCTGATTTCTTGATTAATTATTTATAGTTGTTTATAAAACCGACGAAAGTGTACTGAAATATATTTCAATAGTCACTCTACAATAAGGTAAAAATCAGTTTCTGATATGCACGTGTGCTGTACCCTAGGCCGTGTCATTGCTTCACATCAGGCTAGATGAGGACAACATACATATATAAACTCATACTTTTTTCCATGAAAGTAGGCAGAAATATAAGAACGCCACCTGCTACGATCCCTACATACTTCTTTTGCCTCGTCCACGTTCATACGTGTGGAGAAACGCAACCCTATTCAGGATTTAAAAAAAAAACTTTTTTTAAATAGTTCTTGTCTCTCTTTTTTACTTCTTATCGGTCATCATCATCAGCCTATAATGTACCCACGTGCGGGACTCAGGCCTCCTCTCTAGGAGAGGGATGAGCTATAATCCACCACGCGGGCCCAGTGCGTGGTTGTAGATGTCACATATGACTTCGATTTTTTTGGTTCTAAGACATGCCGGTTTCCTCGCGATATTTTTCTTCACCGTTTTGAGAGCAGTAGTGGCTTATCGGTCAGCTGGGAATAATTTATGCCAAAATAACATTAAAATGCTTATCAATAGGAAAAAATATTCATATTCATTTTCCTACACAGTTCCCTAAAAGAGTTCCACATATAAAAACCTGTGTATGAATTATTTTACGGTTGTAAAAGTGAAAACAGTGACCATGTAGCTTTGTGACAGTTTGTCTTCAAAGATATATGAGACTCTTTTTATTATGGTAAAGTGTACTTTTAGTTAGTGTTGTTTCTTTATATATTTACTAGTGACCCGCCCCGGCTTCGGGCACGGGTGCGAAAAAGGTATTAAAACCTTCCTCTTGAATCACTCTATCTATTAAAAAAACCCGCATCAAAATCCGTTGCGTAGTTTCAAAGATTTAAGCATACAAAGGGACATAGGGACAGAGAAATCGACTTTGTTTTATACTATGTAGTGATTACGGAAATAATAAGTGAATTTAATGTTTGGTTTGAAGCACGTGTTTTTAAGAAAGTGCGCAAAATAAATGTGATCAACGAATTATGTTGTTGTTTGACGATAGTACAAAATTGCTTTTTGTGATATGGAAGGAGTATAATATGGCCAGCTGTGGACCTAGAAGACCAAATATTGGTTTATATCCCTTACTAGCTTTTGCCCGCGTGAAAATGACGATTTTCCATACAAACTTTGCCCCCCTTTTTCACCTCTTTAGGGGTTGAGTTTTGAAAAATCCTTTCTTAGTGGATGCCTACGTCTACGAGAAATACGCGTGCGAAATTTTAAGTTTGTAGCCCTAAGGGTTTGACCTGTGCGTTGATCCTCACTCAGTTAGCTTGACTGCCCATATTGTCCCGTAATTTTTATATTCCATCCTAAAATTCTTTGTCATTTATCCCAGATGGGCAAAGAAACAACTGTAGATAACATGTCTTAAATATTCAACTTTTACACATTTGTTTAAACGATAATAAATTCACTCAACCTCAAATAAACAATAATGTTTTCAGTATGAGCAGTGGATCAAGTCGAGCCACGGAGCGTCGCGAGACACT
Source organism: Diarsia mendica (assembly GCA_949316265.1). Lineage (NCBI taxonomy): Eukaryota > Metazoa > Arthropoda > Insecta > Lepidoptera > Noctuidae > Diarsia > Diarsia mendica. The sequence goes on along the minus strand of OX438903.1, from coordinate 1,679,876 downwards.
GATAGCACCCAACCTGCCTGGAGCCACCGGGCTACATAACCTTGGGAATACTTGCTTCATGAATGCGGCCCTGCAGTCTGTGAGTACCTTATATTTGTGACGTCACGACGTGGCAGTGCCTTTATTAAAAAACAATGTATGAATGTTTTGGGCAATGTCTTTATTTACTTTGCTGCCAGTAGATGGCGTCGCCGTCGTAGTCATTAACATAATTTACACCAAATTCAATTCAAGATACTAATTTCTACTGAGAGACATTAATATAAAATCTTCATTAGACGGCAAAACATTTTGACCAAGAATTAAACATCAAGCACTGCTGACACCGTGTGTATCTAGTGCATTACGGAGCTGTGTCCCAACAGTGGAAACAATAATAAATTTTTATTCATTTTTTAATTATAATTATGTTGGTTATGCTTATTTAACATGTATTGTTGTAGGTATGGAACACGGGTCCCCTGACGAGGTATTTCAACTCGGGCATGCATCTGTACGAAGTGAACACAACCAACCCGCTCGGCACCAAAGGAGTGCTAGCGTTAAGATATGGAGAACTTTGTAAAGAGGTATTTATTTTACTTTTGTTATTTTTTTTTGGAAAGCTTACATAGAATTTAGGCATGTTGAACGAGCTTTTTTTGATCTGGTATGGAAAATCCTCATGGAAGCTTTCCGCCTTGGGGCGTGTGGAGGAGTTTGTCAGACTCGAACTGACTATCAACTCTGGTGTGTCCTTCCCACACTTGCACCGGGGATTTTGGGAACTAGTGCGCCTACTACGTCAAAGGAGCTATGCCAATTGGCTATTTGACAACTGTTAAATATTCAAGAAAATGTTTTGTCATTTCAAAGAACTAACAGAAATAACGATTGTGAAAAATGTAATAAAATCGATAAAAAAATATGGAGTAGCTAAATGTTTTAGAATTGTTTAGGGGGGGGGGGGGGGGCACTATTCTGTCCTGGTCGCGTGAAACGGCCATTTCTATTACGTAATTATGGCCGTATGAAATGTGACGTCACATTTTTGTTAGTCTTTGTGTAGCATGTCATTTAAAATCTGTTAAAACTGAGCCATTTTTTGTTCGATTTTATTACTTACTTTTTTTACTCACCGTGATATTTCTGTTAGTTCTTTGAAACTTTAAAATAATAAAACATTTTCGTGAATTGTTAACAGTAGTCAAATAACCAATTAACAAGTTGGAGGTCTATTTAAAGTTGGTTGAAGTTAGCGTGGATGTTTCGGGTGTTATCGCCGCTGTGCAATAGTATAACACAGTACCCCCGGTCAGGTATGGTCGTGCTCGGCGCGCTCGGTGGCGCCCCTGCGCGTGCGCTGGTGCGTGTCGCGGTGGGCGCGCGCGCTGGCGGGCGGCGGGCAGCACGACGCGCAGGAGCTGCTGGCGTGGCTGCTGGACGCGCTGCACGAGGACCTCAACCGTGCCATGCCCGGCTCCGTGCAGCCGGCACTCACGCACAACGATGACTCCGATGGGAGACCTGACCAGGTATGTTATTGCATATTACTGAACTACTGGACAGTCGGTTAATTATAAATAACTGCTTCTAACACTTAAACACTATAACTCTAGAAAAAGCATTGAAATAATTTCCAAAATCACTGTCCTTTTTATAATAAGATTTAATCTAAGTAAAGTTATATGAAAACCGTTATATTTTATTGTAGTCAGAACTTAAAAAAAACTCAATTCGAAAAAAAAAACATTTGGGTAAGTCATTTTTCTTACTTCTTCCTATAACTTATATTGCTAGCAGTGTTTCTGATAAAAAATATAACACCTAACATAAGGGTTTAGGCGCAGAACGTCAGAAACGCAAAATGACAGATTAGCAAATGGTCAGAAACGCATAATGCCAGGTGTCGCAAAATGACAAGATCTATAGCGACATCAATATCTATTATGTCGAATTCGATTTCAAACAAAACTAGTTTATCCTAGGCCATACCGTTTATCGTGTCATGTGTGCCTACTCGGATGTAGCGCTCGCCGGCCGCTACCACGGCACCGCTCGCTCGACTCGCGCGTGGATGCCCACAGATCGAAGCTATATCCTAACCAAACCCATTTAAACGGTTTTCTCTATGATCGTTCTTGTTTTGATAAGTCCTACTTTGGCCTAGGGCAAACAAGTTTTGTCTAAAAGGGTTTAGCCGGTAACATGTACATTGTCCAAGACGGCCTTTTCTTAGCCAATCTAAACAAAAACCTACTGAACCCTCAGGTGGTAGCAGCCGAAGCCTGGGAACAACACACATCACGCAACGCATCCATCATGACAGAACTGTTCTACGGACAACTGAAGTCTAAAGTGGTGTGCGATACCTGTGCAAGGGAGTCCGTGCGGTTCGACGCGTTCAACATGCTCAGTCTGCCGCTGCCCATGGAGTCCTATGTGTGCTGCGAACTTAGGGGTATGTGTACACGTGTGCAAGGGAGTCCGTGCGGTTCGACGCGTTCAACATGCTCAGTCTGCCGCTGCCCATGGAGTCCTATGTGTGCTGCGAACTTAGGGGTATGTGTACACGTGTGCAAGGGAGTCCGTGCGGTTCGACGCGTTCAACATGCTCAGTCTGCCGCTGCCCATGGAGTCCTATGTGTGCTGCGAACTTAGGGGTATGTGTACACGTGTGCAAGGGAGTCCGTGCGGTTCGACGCGTTCAACATGCTCAGTCTGCCGCTGCCCATGGAGTCCTATGTGTGCTGCGAACTTAGGGGTATGTGTACACGTGTGCAAGGGAGTCCGTGCGGTTCGACGCGTTCAACATGCTCAGTCTGCCGCTGCCCATGGAGTCCTATGTGTGCTGCGAACTTAGGGGTATGTGTACACGTGTGCAAGGGAGTCCGTGCGGTTCGACGCGTTCAACATGCTCAGTCTGCCGCTGCCCATGGAGTCCTATGTGTGCTGCGAACTTAGGGGTATGTGTACACGTGTGCAAGGGAGTCCGTGCGGTTCGACGCGTTCAACATGCTCAGTCTGCCGCTGCCCATGGAGTCCTATGTGTGCTGCGAACTTAGGGGTATGTGTACACGTGTGCAAGGGAGTCCGTGCGGTTCGACGCGTTCAACATGCTCAGTCTGCCGCTGCCCATGGAGTCCTATGTGTGCTGCGAACTTAGGGGTATGTGTACACGTGTGCAAGGGAGTCCGTGCGGTTCGACGCGTTCAACATGCTCAGTCTGCCGCTGCCCATGGAGTCCTATGTGTGCTGCGAACTTAGGGGTATGTGTACACGTGTGCAAGGGAGTCCGTGCGGTTCGACGCGTTCAACATGCTCAGTCTGCCGCTGCCCATGGAGTCCTATGTGTGCTGCGAACTTAGGGGTATGTGTACACGTGTGCAAGGGAGTCCGTGCGGTTCGACGCGTTCAACATGCTCAGTCTGCCGCTGCCCATGGAGTCCTATGTGTGCTGCGAACTTAGGGGTATGTGTACACGTGTGCAAGGGAGTCCGTGCGGTTCGACGCGTTCAACATGCTCAGTCTGCCGCTGCCCATGGAGTCCTATGTGTGCTGCGAACTTAGGGGTATGTGTACACGTGTGCAAGGGAGTCCGTGCGGTTCGACGCGTTCAACATGCTCAGTCTGCCGCTGCCCATGGAGTCCTATGTGTGCTGCGAACTTAGGGGTATGTGTACACGTGTGCAAGGGAGTCCGTGCGGTTCGACGCGTTCAACATGCTCAGTCTGCCGCTGCCCATGGAGTCCTATGTGTGCTGCGAACTTAGGGGTATGTGTACACGTGTGCAAGGGAGTCCGTGCGGTTCGACGCGTTCAACATGCTCAGTCTGCCGCTGCCCATGGAGTCCTATGTGTGCTGCGAACTTAGGGGTATGTGTACACGTGTGCAAGGGAGTCCGTGCGGTTCGACGCGTTCAACATGCTCAGTCTGCCGCTGCCCATGGAGTCCTATGTGTGCTGCGAACTTAGGGGTATGTGTACACGTGTGCAAGGGAGTCCGTGCGGTTCGACGCGTTCAACATGCTCAGTCTGCCGCTGCCCATGGAGTCCTATGTGTGCTGCGAACTTAGGGGTATGTGTACACGTGTGCAAGGGAGTCCGTGCGGTTCGACGCGTTCAACATGCTCAGTCTGCCGCTGCCCATGGAGTCCTATGTGTGCTGCGAACTTAGGGGTATGTGTACACGTGTGCAAGGGAGTCCGTGCGGTTCGACGCGTTCAACATGCTCAGTCTGCCGCTGCCCATGGAGTCCTATGTGTGCTGCGAACTTAGGGGTATGTGTACACGTGTGCAAGGGAGTCCGTGCGGTTCGACGCGTTCAACATGCTCAGTCTGCCGCTGCCCATGGAGTCCTATGTGTGCTGCGAACTTAGGGGTATGTGTACACGTGTGCAAGGGAGTCCGTGCGGTTCGACGCGTTCAACATGCTCAGTCTGCCGCTGCCCATGGAGTCCTATGTGTGCTGCGAACTTAGGGGTATGTGTACATAGACGGGGCCCGCCTCTGTAAATGCCTGCCATGGTTACATTGTAAAATTAATGAGGTTTTAGTCAGTAATAGTATGGCATTCCCTTCTGCTCCGCCCAGACCGGGATGAGTATTTATTGATGATTTCGAAAATAGAAGAAGAAGTATGTCATTGTGTACAAGGCATCACAGTGGTAATCTATGGTTTATGCCTACCCCCATGGGAAAAACACGTTAGTTTATGTATTTAATTTATGTTTGCAGTGATGCTGCTAGACGGCTCGGTGCCTATCAAGTACGGCGTGAGAGTCAACTCAGAAGGAACGTATCTAGATCTCAAGAAGAAGCTGTCAGAACTGTGTGGACTAGCGCCTGAATCGTAAGTCCAAACTGTCATCCATTAACCTTCGTTCAAAAAATTTAAATGCCATTAATTAATCACATCACCACTGCACTGCAGGGGTTCCCACGTGCGGGACTCAGGGCTCCTCTCTAGAAGAGGGATGGGCTATAATCTACCACGCGGGCCCAGTGCGGATTGGTAGATGTCACATGTCTTCGAATTTTTTGGTTCTACGACATGCAGGTTTTCTCATGTTTTCCGTCACCGTTTTGAGAGCAGCCATTTAGCGACTGCTCGTGTTAATATTTTTTCAACACACTTGCTCATAAAGTGGCTATAATTTCACCGCAAATAGGCACATAATGACACCTATAATCAAACTGTGAATTTTTCATTACTATTATTCACTAGTGAGATATAGGGGTTCTTTTTTAAAATTTTATTGGTTGAGTTGCTATGTTCTTAAAAAAGTTTCGATACAAAAAGGATCGTGTTCAATAGTAAAAATAAATTAATGTACCTAGTGCTTGCTCATTTCATGCAACTTTGAATTTAAATAGATAATTTCATCTTGTACGTTTTTAATACATGAAACTTTCATTCAAATAATACAACTTTTGTTTTCTCTGTAATAAATTTTGTCCGTGGCTAAAACTCTATCCGCGAAAAGTCAAAAATCATCTTTTAGTCTATGGCCATTGTTACAGTATTCATGGTGGCGCCACTGGTCAAGAAAAAATGCATCGCTACGTCAAACTTAGTACATTTATTTTAGTTCCGTGTTTTCCCGCCTGCACAGATAAGTTGGTAGAACTGTAGATGCGCGCGCATAGGTAAACCGATTAGTTTTTCCCGCTATTGTGAAAAAAAATCAGAACTCGTGTTCACGCCAGGACCAACCGAGCGTAATCACGGGCCCATGGATGAAAGGCCAACAATCCGGCTATCCTAACGGGAGCATACAGACACGGTACGCGCCTCTAATTAATAAACTTAATGTAATACACTTACCTGGGTTCTTCGAGCCGGCTATCTCCGTAACGCTGGCCGCTCGCAAGTTTGAGTAAATGTATATGTGTATTGTGTGTGTTTGTGAACCTTGCGATGGCCTGCAGCCAGATCCGGGCTCTCCAACGACGACCCGTCTTCCTCAGCCAGCCGCCAGACCACGTCAATCACGCGTGTTCACACCACACACTGTCCGTTCCAATTTAGTCCAACACAAAGGCCTCGATGCTCCGTTAAGTGACGAGGCAAACCCGAAATACTTAAGTAGTATCCAAATCTTTAACTACGAAGCTCGATAGTCGCGAAATTCACCGAATGAATTTAACAAGCGCGCGCGCAGCTGACCCGTACGTAGCTAATACTCGATCGACGCTCACAACGTCTTCAACCGTACTGCTCTGCGGAGCGCATGCCGCGCCCCTCCCACCGCCCCGCCCGCACGCCCCGCCATCTCGCTAGGCGCGCGGCGGTATAATCTAGAATGTTCGGTTCCGAAGATGACTTTTTAGTACTATTTTCTTCACAAGTGTGTTGAAAAACGTCGTATGATACACGTGTGTATTGATGATTACCGTCCTCGGCTTTCTTAAGACCCTCACCTGACGGCTCGGGTCTCAATGGCGCCTCAGCGGTAGTCACCAACGTTACACACTTGTACCATAATGTACTATTATCTTTTCTAGAATGTTGATCGTGGAGCTGTCAGGCGCCACAATCGGGCGCGTGTTTGACGACAACGCGAAGATATCGGCCGCGAGCGCGACGGAGCTGTACGCGTACGAGGTACCGCACGACGACGCCGACACAGACACCAGCGACTGCGACGACTTCACACACGAAACTAACGGTGAGACATAATACAGCAGTGTGGAACTGTGCCTAGGTTGCCTCGTGGCGGCTTTATTATGGAAGATATCGGCCGCGAGCGCGACGGAGCTGTACGCGTACGAGGTACCGCACGACGACGCCGACACAGACACCAGCGACTGCGACGACTTCACACACGAAACTAACGGTGAGACATAATACAGCAGTGTGGAACTGTGCCTAGGTTGCCTCGTGGCGGCTTTATTATGGAAGATATCGGCCGCGAGCGCGACGGAGCTGTACGCGTACGAGGTACCGCACGACGACGCCGACACAGACACCAGCGACTGCGACGACTTCACACACGAAACTAACGGTGAGACATAATACAGCAGTGTGGAACTGTGCCTAGGTTGCCTCGTGGCGGCTTTATTATGGAAGATATCGGCCGCGAGCGCGACGGAGCTGTACGCGTACGAGGTACCGCACGACGACGCCGACACAGACACCAGCGACTGCGACGACTTCACACACGAAACTAACGGTGAGACATAATACAGCAGTGTGGAACTGTGCCTAGGTTGCCTCGTGGCGGCTTTATTATGGAAGATATCGGCCGCGAGCGCGACGGAGCTGTACGCGTACGAGGTACCGCACGACGACGCCGACACAGACACCAGCGACTGCGACGACTTCACACACGAAACTAACGGTGAGACATAATGCAGCTTATGACTTGCCCCCACCGTAGCTCTGTGGACGGTGATACAATATAAATCAGTCACCTCCGTCCTAGCTCACCGTCCCCCCGTCTTGTGACGACGACAGGCGTGCGAGTGTTCCACGCGCGCCTCCAAGATATTTCAGCAACATTGCAGGGGCCCGCAAGTAGCGATACTAGCCGTGGCTGCGGGTTGTTCGAAAATGATACCTCAGCCCCGGACATAAAGGGCTAAGTAGGAACGTTTGTGGTTAATAGTCAGTAGAAGTCTGACACTCCTTACTGCTCCGTCCAGAGCGGGAAGAGGCATTTGATGATTTCCCACCCTCCACAAAAAAGGCCTACTACAGCTCCATGCGGTGTAGAACTGTGCCTAGGCTTTCTCGTGGCGGCTTTGTTATGGTATCCGATGAGCACCTCGCGGTCAGAGTGGCTCCGCTCCAGATTGTGCCCTAGCTGTCCTACCCCGCGCCGCCCAAAGCGGACGCACCACACACACCCACAGTGGAAGTCCGAGTAAGTGTAGTCTACAGGGCATCCACAGGATACTCCGATTAAGCAGATGGTCTGAGAGATGCCACTCTTTGACTCATTATTAAAAATAAAAGAACCCGTTCAGTACGTTTTCATGTTGTAAAATTAAAGTTTTATCAGGGGTTCTAATGCGCCTACCACACGCTCACACTACCCCACAGTGTTGCCTGCGCGATTACACGGTGCACACAGTACATCGCACGTGTGGTTTGTAATGGTAATACAGTTTTACCAACCATACGCGCGATGTACTGTGAAGTGTGAACGAAAAGTGTGGTGAAGCTTGAAAGTGTAGTAGGCCCATAAGTGACCCTTTTCTACTTCATAAACTTTATTGGCAGTGTGTATATATTTACGTCAGTCGTCGTCATTTTACAATGTTATATCATGATGGCACCGCTTTCTGGGAGTACGCGCATTGACAAGAGATGCGTCAGCGCCTATTTGTTGGAATTTAAACCTCTCTTACCTAAACTTTTAGCTTAAAATTTACTCCATTTAGCTAGAATAGTGTGATTGTGTCGAGTTATGTGAAAATTGGTATTTAAGGCTATCGAAGTTATTGTTATTTTATAAGTTTTTCAATAAGATCGTAGTATCAATTAATTAAGTTGTACTGTTTTGTTCCGTGTAGGCTGGAGCGAAGGGCAGCAATGGGCGGAGGTGAGTGTGGGCGGCGGCAATAGTTCCTCACTCTGCATGCCAGCACTCTTCTGCTTCAAGGTTAGCTACGCGCATCGCACACTCATGCACACACACACACACTACGACTATATTATATGCGGACGGCTTTCTGTTGCGGCGTACAATAACGTTGAAAAGATAATCCACTTTCTTTACCTAAAATACGTACGTCAATACGTATGTAAGAGAGTTTTGTCTTCCTCAGTAGCTAAAAATACATTAGCTTTGATTAAGTATTATAATTGAATGCTATTTATTCCTACGTATAATCCAGTACTTACTGGGTCAGATAGGCAATCGAATAAAATACTAATATTTAACATCCCTTTGGAAAGGTAGCCGACCCCAACTAAGTTGATGATAATGAATTTTACGTAAATTGGGATAAGAGCAAAAAAATGATAATCATGAATCAAAAAATCTAAATTAAAGATTTTTTTACTAGTAGACCAGTTACAGGCACTTTTGAAATTAAATAAAATTAATTCAAATAAGCCGTGGCAAAAAAGAGATGACCATTTATCAATTTATATCCCTGTAAAGTAATGTGATTTAATAAAAAATTGTTAATATCAGTGACGCATGCATCAGAAAGCCATTAATAAACAGATACAAAGATTACACTGCCGTAGCGATCATTAAAATTTACTGTCTTTATATAAAAACGTTTTCATCTGCATTTGTATGGACCACTAATGAAAATGGAGTTCCAAAAAAGGGGTAGAAAACTACCGAATACTTTAGTGGTGAAGGGCATTTTATTGAAGGGGAAATTTGACATAAAATTATTAGAAAGATTAATTATTACTTTCAAAACATTATTTTGCTCCCCATACTATTAACTCAAATTATATTTATGATTGTATCAACAATATATATCCTATGTAGTACTACCACATAAAGTTGATAAAAAAAATGAAATCACAGTGAAAACGTTTTTATATCCCCGTTCGGTGATGGCATGTAAGTGTAAGTGAAATATTCGACTACCTTACAAACATAACACATGTAAATAGGAACATACTGTATTATATTATATGTGACGTCATTATGTGAAGTGCTGACTAACGTGATTGTGTATATAATGTTTGTGTACATTTTGTTGGGCGCCAACTAAATGAAATTGGGACTATTACTGTCCCTTACTAACAGGTAGAGGGTAGAAGAGGGAGGGCTGCGGGTTGTTCAAAAGAGATACCGCGGTCTCAAAGGGCTAAGAATATTTAATACATAGTCTTAATTTAACTTTATTTGACAGCCCGTATACAGGGTGTAAAAAACCCTTCACGAAGCCGAAAATTTCATGGGATTTTTTTTTGGGATGAAAAATCAATGTAGCACACTCAAAACATTGTACTGGTGAATGCTTTGAATAGTAAACGGGTTCTTCTTCTTAGCGTGTCGATGACAATTCAAATTGAGTCGGCCCAAAATTTGGCGACGAGTTCGGCACTTTCAGTAGCCTCCAACAGCTCCTGTGATGTGCAAGTAGCAGGACAGGCTGGACACGATATCAAGTGCCCATAGTCTGTGGGGCAAGACCACATTCACACTCCAGGACAGAGTCATCTATGAATCTCCACCTGAACAGGTTTTCCTTGCTTCGGCTTGCTAGTATTAAAAAAAAATGAAATATTTGAAACTTTTACTTCCAAAATATGCCTAACAAGGTTCATTTGGATTACTTAAGGGTATTTTTCCACCCTTTACACTTCCGTCTCTTTCTTCTCTTACCTGTGTAAAAGAGATAGCAATAGTCTTCAGTTGGTGCCCAATAGGATGTGGCCGTTGTTCGTTTATGTGTTGAGATAGCCCCTCGTGACGGAGAATAATTGATGGATCAGGTAACAGATGACATTAGAATATTAGATACTGCACTTTAACGCTGTTTTTTTTATTTTTTTCTCATTTTATTTTTTGGTTTTAACGTAGAAAGTGATGTTTTACCATAGTTATTATGAGAATTTTTCAAAGTCAGGTCTTAGATTTCTACGGTTTTTCTTTCTATTTTATAATTTACTAGCGACCCGCCCCCGCTTCGCATGGGTGGATAAAGACACAAAACCTTCCTCTTGAATCACTCTATCTATTAAAAAAAACCCGCATCAAAATCCGTTGCGTAGTTTTAAAGATTTAAGCATACATAGGGACAGACAGCGGGAAGTGACATTGTTTTATACTATGTAGTAATGAATAATTTCAGTAAATTAATGTTAGATTTAACTTATTCTTAAAAATAAATATCTGTTAGTTACAAAGTTGAATAAGAAGAATAAGAATATTTCTTTATTTGCTTAGAATGTTGAACGATGTATTTGACCATCGTTAACCTTTGACTATACCATGAACCGCAATAAATTTGTTATTAGCAAACAAATGAAAATAGAAACGTCATCCATCATGATCATAAATATTTGCTAATTGTGCCGTTTTTTAGAAAAATCACCCTCGGTTTTTGAAAGTCAGATCAATTCGTCAGCTACGATTGATAAATCAAAATAAAGTTACAATATACAAACCAAATATATTTTTTTAAATTTTATATAGGCGCCATAGTCAGCACAAAACAATCAATTATATTGTTTAATGCCTTTGGAATAAGACCTAAATGTTATTTATCTGTTTTGTTTATTTTAAAATAAAGAAATACCAAAATCAATCCAAAACATTGGCTTTCAGAACCCGTTCATCAGTTAGGTACCACACCAGCTAAACGCTATGTGTTCGTAGACTGTATATAAAACGTTTGGTAGAGGTCACTTTTGTACAAATTCGCTTCTATTTTATTTTCCAAATTCTTTATAAATATTTTTTTTATTGTTGCTGGCAGACCCTCTGTCTTTGCCTCTGCTTTTAGTCCAAAAGTGCCGATTTTCCAATTTCAGATAGAAAAATTGTGACGTCCAGAATAAATGTGGTGGACTTAAAAATGGTTTACCAATTTTGATGAAATGTCTTTATTAGGTAGTCATAGTAGGTACCTTAGTCCTACAGGATGGAGAGTCCTTAACTTTTTGGACAAATATTAAGCCAAAAGAGCTCTTATTACAAAGTTTCAAAGCAAAAATTGGTAAATCACATCCAGTCACCTCGCAAGGTTGGTTCAGGCGCTCCCAAGGCTAGGAAAACACATCCAAAGTCTACATTATAATCGAACAACGGTTTCAGCGCTCGAGATCGGAAATTGTTATGTCCCAGAGTCCTCCCACGACGCTGTACAAGCACGCAGTGTTCCCGGAGCCGACGGGCAGCGCGTCGCCCACACTAAGCGTGCGCTCGCTCAGCCTCAAGCCGAGCGAGCCGCGCCTGCCCAACGTCAAGTTCGGCTCCTCGCCCTCCAATATGTGCAACATGAACGATGCCAAGGATGTGCCCGTTGGCAAGATACAGTATTTAGTGGCTGTTCATAGGTGAGTGTTTGATGTTATGTCTAATAAGTTTGCTTAGAGGATATACTGCTCGATATCTGTTATGTCTGTTACAGTCAATACTCTTAATTGGTCAAAACTATTTTTGACTGGTTTCAGTCAAACCCAACGACCATACAGCCACTAGACGCCTAATAACAGGCGACAAATGTCTGTCAACACATTAGGGCTATAGATCTTATAGCCGTCGTCACTCACAAAGTTCGCATTAGTTTCGACCACACCTGTGAGCCGTAAACACTTCCGCACTACACCTTTGAAAATTCGAGAAAATAAACATAATATGGCCCCGTGTACAGTACGTTGGTGTGATAAAGAAAGCCGGACTTCAAGTTTCCTGAAAGACGGTATCACATTTCATCGGTAAGTTAATGGTTCCTTAATATAAATCAAATTAATTTTCTGACATTATTTTTCGGAGTTCATCTTATACTGGTCATACTTGTATGCAGTGCACATTCTTGGAGCGCGCGTTGATGTCTTTTATGATTGCATCTCTTTCTTTTGAGAGTATTTTTTTTGCCATCTCTTTTCCTCGATTTTAAGTAAAAATAATTAGTGATGCTCCAAATCGCATGACCACCCCTGTTATCGATAAAGCAAAAAAACCTAACTATTTAAGTAAAAAATATATTGTTAGTAATTAAAAATTACAACAGGATACAGCTAACAAATTGTGAAACTTTAACGATTAATTTTAGATACCCACACGATCCAGATTTAAAAAAAAAAAATGGGCAATTGCAACCAAGCGATTTTTGAATGTTCTTACATGATTCAATCATATTCAGAATAAAGAAGGTACTTAAATGCAAGTTATTTATGTAAAATGTAAATACATATTTTATTAAATACAATTAAAAAATATCGATACGTTCTTGTTTGATTTAAACCTGTCTCATCCCTATGAAATGCAATGACCTTGAAAGGGCCAATCAGAATGCAGTACCCCGTTCCCCCGCACCTCAGCGAGTTGACAGAATTTGTTTCGTGCGTTAGATCGAGTATTAGGCGTCTAGTGGCTGTATGGTCGTTGGTCAAACCCTTATTGCGTGGTTATCGTGTGGTATCATTTTCATATTTTAGCACTAATTTTAACCATCTTTGGGCGTAAATAAGTTACGTATATAGTACGAAAATGAAAAAAGTGAAACCATACAGTTATTAAAGAATTCAAATAATTTTATTTTACACAGATACATTCAATGGATTTTTCATGGTATCCATACTACCAAAGGTCTGCATAGAAACAATCGCGCGCCCGTTTTAGTTGTGTCTCTTTCGCTCTATGCATTTCGCTCGTGATGTCGGATGAAATAGCGTGCATTTTAGCCCCGCCCACCAACTAGTTCGTGCCGTTGGCTTGTTTACCCTTAATTAACGACATTAGCCGAATTGGTATTTTTTATAATGCAGCGAAAATTGGACGCTCCACTTTTGTTCTATGACATATAATCTTGTAAAATATCTAAAATAAGCTGCCCTGCTGATTGGTTTTAGAAACATGTGTCTAACTCAAGTAAAGTAAAGTATTAATCTTAAAGTTGGATTCATATGTCACAGTTCCGGCAACGTGTCAGCTCCATTCAGTATCAGTCAGACACAGACAGACACACAGTGTTGCTTCAGCGTCAGTGATTCAACAGGGATGTTTCCTGACAAAAAAAAAATATATATATGTGTAGGTAGTCCGTCAGTTAAATTACCAAAAAATATTGTGTCTTCATTTTTACCCGACTGCGGCGAAGCCCAAAAGGAGGGTTATGTGTTTGACGTGTATGTATGTATGTATGTCTGTTTCTTTCTTCCCTCATAACTCCTAAACGGATGAAGGGATTAGAATGAAGCATACGTCGTTAGATTGGTCTTGGGCGAGTGTTATAGGCTACATTAAAATTAAAAAATAAAGAAAAATTGCGGATTTTGGGGGCAAAATAGCTAGGTTCAAAAAAAAATTTTTTTCCTATACCATCGAGTAGGGTATCAAAATGAAGGATTTTAAAAGGAGATCACAAAAATATATCACACTTATATGTTTAAAAGAAATTTAAAGTGACAAATCCTATAAACAAGCACAAAAGTTAAATCATCTGCGAAGATTTTTACGCGACCAACAAAAGAACAAACACAAACAAAGAACTAAAAAAGTAGTTAAAAAACTAAAAATCCCTGACTGAAAAAACTGAAAAGCAAAAAACCAAGCACATTTTAAATCAAACAAAACTTGGAAGCAGGCGGGGTCATTTGAATATTAAATTATGAAATGAAAATAGAATGGACCCCGCCTGCTTCCAAGTTTTGTTTGATTTAAAATGTGCTTGTTTTTTGCTTTTCAGTTTTTTCAGTCAGGTTTTTTGTTTACGTGACAAAAGACAAAATGGGTGTCTCATATTTTTTGGAAATAAATCTGACGGATTAATTAGATTATTTTTTGTCAACTACCCCCTATTCACAATATCAGTACTCACGCAGCTTCAGTGAAAACGTGACCGTCGTCAGGTATACCGTAGTATTCTACGGAGTTAGCAAAGATAGCTTTTGCTTTTGACGTAAGAAGAAGAGCAGCATCAAGGATTTTTGTTTTGTTTTTAGGGTTCTGTACCCAAAGTGTAAAAACGGGATCCTATTACTAAAACTTCGCTGTCCGTCCGTCTGTCTGTCACTAGACTGTATCTCAAGAACCGCGATAGCTAGACAGTTGAAAATTTCACAAATTATGTATTTCTGTTACCGCTATAACAAATACTAAAAACAAAATAAAATACTTAAATATTTAATATTTCCCATACAACAAATCCACCCAATCTCCTATCAAGATCGGAGACTCTACGCTCGAAGTTGTGGACGATTATGTCTACCTGGGACAAACGGTCCAGTTGGGTAGATCTAACTTCGAGAATCCGACTCGGCTGGGCAGCGTTCGGGAAGTTGCGCGGTATCTTCTCGTCCAACTTACCCCAGTGTCTCAAGACGAAAGTCTATGACCAGTGTGTGTTGCCAGTGATTATATACGGGACCGAAACGTGGTCGCTCACAATGGGCTTCATCAGAAAGCTCAAAGTCCCCCAAAGGGCAATGGAGAGGGCTATGCTCGGAGTTTCCTTGCGTGATCGAATCAGAAATGAGGACATCCGCTTGAAAACAAGGTTACCGACGTAGCCCGAAGAATCGCCAGACAAGTGGCAATGGGCAGGGCACATTGCTCGCAGAACGGATGGCCGATGGGGCCGAAAAGTTCTGGAATGGCGACCGCGAACCGGAAGACGTTGCGTTGGAAGGCCTCCCACTAGGTGGACCGATGACCTGGTCAGGGTGGCAGGAACTAACCCGCTGGATGAGAGACGCACGGGACCGGTCAATGTGGCGACGCCTGGGCCTATGTCCAGCAGTGGACGTCTTTTTACCCGACTACGGCAAAGCCAAAGGAGGGTTATGATTTTGACTGACTATGTATGTATGTTTGTATGTAAGTATCTTCATCTGTTCCCTCATAGCTTCTAATCTACTTATCGGAACTCGACATATGAGATATCGTTAGAACCGTCTTAATTTTCCGCTGAACATAGGCTACGTGACGTGTCACAAAAAGCAATTTGGCGCCCTCTAGCGGACAAAAAGTAAGGCTTAAAAAATAAAAATGGAGATAAATACGCCGTGTTTGGTATCATTTGAAAGGGCCTCACTTGTACATTTCCAAAATATTGCTAAAATTAAAAATCACGCCCTCTAGCGGACAAAAAGTCAAGAGTAAAACGAAAAGATGAAAAGCCGTAGTCACACGTTATAGGTACCAACCTAAACACTTTAAGACGCAGTCAACGGGGGAACCGTAAAAACGACCTGTTTTTCGTCGCAGAGTTAGCCGTATTGCTACTTATTACAATTCCAAAAAAAATACAGTGTATAGTCAAATGTATAGGTAAAAGACTTATGCAAAAATATTTTCTAAAAGTAATCAAGAACCTCGAAAAAAAAAAATCACAAAATCACAAAAAAATCACACGAAAAAACTTTTTCGTCTCGAAATGCTCAATATTTTGAGTGACAACTGTTATTTATTTTTTTACTATCAGAAAGGAAATTTAACCAACTAAAGACATATGTAAAAATATTTTAACATTACAGCGTACTTTTTTTTAAATAAATTAAATCTGCGAACTATCGTTCATTTTGGCAGTCACGAGCATCAAACGCATCGCCATTTTCAACCTTATTTGTTTAGGCGATGAGTTAAACGCGCGCTCAAGGTCGCGGGCAGCTAATGTCGCCTTAATACCGTGTGACTACGACTTTTCTTTTTGTTCTATCCTGAAAATCTTGTTAAATACTTTTTCAGCGTCGTTGTTTTGTCGTAGTCGGGTTTTAGTTTTTACTTTTTTTTGGCTGAAATGATGATACAACAAACGTAATTTTTCGTTTTGGTACGGAACCTTTCATGTCCATCTCGCACTGCTGGGCCAGTTTTTTTTTCTCCCAAAATGGTTTTGTATTTCGAATTCATGTACAGTCACCTGCATAAATGCATGGACAATTCAGAAATAAAATCGTGTGAAGCGAGAAATGACGCCACCTAACGTAAACGAGTTATCGACTATAAACGTTCACAGGAAAATACACACTAAAGTATCCATGTAATTTTGCAGGTGACTTTGCATTAGATAAATCATACAAAACCGTATTTTCACGATCCAATTCTATCAATCGCTCGTCCCCTATTTTGTTTGCTATGCCTATGCGTCCGTCATTTGACAAAAAAATATCGTTGTCAAAGAATACGTTCGTGATTGCTGGTGTCGGCACTGACACTGCGAGCACTATGTCTTCACTGACACTGACAAGTGTTGATGCGTTCATAGAGAATGTATGAAAGAATATTTGGCACTGTTCCGGTACTGTGTCGGAACTGGGGCTTCACGGATACCAACCACACGAGACCATACGACACCATACGAGTGCAATTAGACCGTGATAGAACGACGATATTGTGACATATCGAATGAGTTATAACGTGATGTTGACGCCCGCGCCGGTCGACCGCAGTCTAGTATTTAGGAATTTAGGATACGAGTTCTTTACCTCTGCCAAACGTATGAATCGCTCTGATCACGACAACATTCTGTGTCCCCAGAAAGCAGTGTCGTTCAGACGCGTACTTCCTACCGTGGCAGCGCAGTAGATCGTCCGTGTTCGGTGTGCCCGTTCTTGTGGGCGTACGCGACGCCTTGTCCGGGCGGCAGCTGTACGCGCGCGTGTGGCAGCAGGTGGCGCGGCTACTGAGTGCGCGGCCGCCGCAGCATGACCAACACAATCATGCTACTGACTGGTGAGTACTAGTGTACTAGTGTACTAGTGGCGTACGCGACGCCTTGTAATTGTAAGTAAGTGCGTCCCGAGCTCAGCGTTATAATTATAATTTTAGCGATAGGTTAGCCAAAAGTTCGAGTGTCTTAGTAGCGTTGCCAAACCCACCAGGTTAGTAGCGTAGCCAAACCCACCAGGTAACACTTTCTGGCGTCCCCTATATTTTGGTCCTTCGAGCCGGATGATGATCAATTTATGAGTTTTATAAATCGATGTCCATTGAACTATAATTTTTTGATTTCCAAATTCCTTTTAGAGTATAGCGTAGCGAAACCCATCAGGTACCACTTACTTGCGTCTTCTACATTTTGGTCCTTCGACGATTGAAGTCTATTGGACTATTTATAAAGATATTTTTTCCTAATTCCGATTAGCTTAATTTTCCTAGTTGTTGCAAGAATATCTGCTAAGTTGCAACCTTGTATGACTTGTTCCAGTGACGACAGTCTAGGCTACGAGTTCCCGTTCCGAGTGCGCGTGGTGCGCGCGGGCGGCGCGTGGTGCGCGCGGTGCGCGTGGCCCAGTCTGTGCAGGGGCTGCGCGCTGCCTTCTGATGACACGCCGCTACTCTTTCATACTAGTAAGTACGCCTGTTTATTTTATTTGTCGTGTGGTTACTACCTAACCTGCTGTCAACATTTCTATGTCGCCCATTGGTCTTTATTTTTTTTTTGAAAAACATGAAATGACTCCTCTCGCTCTGGACAGACGGTAGGGAGTGTCAGACTTCTTCTGACTAAAAACCACCCATGTTCCATCTTAACCATTTGTGTCGAAGCCGCGGTATATCTTTCGAAAAACCCGCAGCCTCGATGGGGTGACAAGATACCCTGGACTCGTTACAACCGTATTCGCCGATCTATCGCTAGTGTATAAAGGCTTGTGAACGGTTGAATGCCGCTCTCCGCGCCACTCGCAGCAGGGTGACGTCACATGCCCCACCGCCCGACTGTTGCCAGGCGGAGATTACCGTATCAAGTTCTTTCAAACCAGTCAATTACAATACAGCCACCTTCCGGCTTGACGACACCTGCCATCACCATGCTTTACCAGGGGCCCACAGAAGGGTGCCAGCAGAGGGAGGCCCATGCCCAGTAATGGGTAAACTCATGCTATAAATAATGAAATAACTTTATTTGACGATATTGAAATTATCAAATTATTATTGACCTTGTTTTGATTAGTAAGGCCCTTTACTCGCGAGAGACGTTTCAAATATATGTATTTTTTGTGTACCTAATAAATCATTCTGATTTGTTCCAATTCCTTAGATAAACGTCGTCGACGCAGCAAGCGCTCTAGCGTAGCAGCCACGTCACTGGACGGCGACGTACCCAACACCAACTCACCGATAGCTAAGAACAAACTCAACCGACACAACTCCGCAAGGCTCTCCACTGATATTTCAGTAAGTATTACTTTGACATGTTTATTTAATCAATTGGTTTTTTTGCACAGCATTCATTTTTCTGGTATGCATTCAGTTAATTAGTGAAATTATCTAGTGTGCTGAAAAATTACATTGATGTACATTTAAAAATATCCCTTACTTTTACCAACACCTATATTGTATCACCAACAATCTTTGACTTTGCTTTTATTTTTTATTTGACTTTAACTTAAAATTTTTGGCTTTGACTTTAACTTTTTAACTTTGAAATCCAATTTTTTATCGCACGCTTTTCGACGAATAATCATGTCAGTCTATTTTTTATTTATTTATTTAATATGGGCTTACTCTTGATCTCAATCTTGCCCTAAGGGCAGAGATGAGGTCGACGATGGAACGAGCTTACCCAGAAGAAGCCTATTTACTCGCGACTTAAATAGATTGGGGTTATATGAACTCGGGAAAACCGACGCAGGCAGGGTGTTCCACTCCTTGGCTGTATATTTTAAATATTGATTGATTGTGCACAGGGAGAAACGGAGATGGGTGAAGTAGGCGCGGCCGAGCTGGGCGCGTTGCTGGCGGGCGCGCGACGGGCCGGCGTCATGCTGGCCATCGACTGGGACCCCACGGCGCTGCATCTGCGGTACCAGTCCACGAGGGAGAAGGTATACACTAGCTTACATCATTTACTCTAATATGACTCCAATATCTCACCTGGACATAGGTTGCCATGGTCGTCCTGGAAGTCTAGATAGACTCCAGACCCAATTTGGTCGCAGCAAGGAAAACCTGCTGAGGTGGGAATCCGTGAATGACTACACTGGAGTGTAAATGTGGTGTTTTTCTTCAAAAAAATCCTCAAACACAAACAAAAAATGCTATCTGTGTTTTGCTATAGTGTAGTTATGTAGACGATGAATAAGGTCGGACCGGGAATGCTTCCCTGTGGAACTCCCAAGTGTCACATTTTTTTACAATATGTTATCAGTGTGCCACTTACTCACTTTCACACATTTGTGCCTGCTAGTGTCTAATAACAGTACTCTGATTCCAATAACCTCCAGTTTCTTTAGACGGATGGGTAATACAACAATGTCAAATGCTTTGGTAAGATCTAAAAATACTCTAAAGCATTTAAAAAATATATTAAGTATCCCTGACGTATACAAGTAGATTGAAACTTGAAGGTAAGACTTCTAGTTTGGTTAGAAAGCTTACTGCAATTGGAAAACAGTTTATTGGAGATTAGCTTTTTCGAAGCTAAGATCGAAACTAAGCTTTGATTTGCTACCTATTCAAATATTTTGGATAATTCCTAGGTTTATTGTTATGTGGGCTCTACACTCGCCCGCGAACCGTGGCTACGTGGTTCACTGCCGCAGTTCGCGCATGGACACGGCGAAAAATATAGACGTCTACACTAGCAACCTTTCGTATTTACGTTCTCGCATTTGACTACAATGTACGTGTATATTGCCGCTGCCCTGACATTGTACGCTTTAGCGTGTTATAATTATGCATATAAAATAAAAAAGCATGGGTTCTGCTTGATAGCACTCCAGAAAGACTAGTTCGCGATCATTGCTCGACCGGGTGCTCATTTAAACGTCCGCTTGCTACTACGTCTCGCACACAACAGTGAACACAGCGCGAGTGTGGATACGTTCGTGTTCGCGCTTTGTTCGCCGGGTGGAGAACGCCACGGAGCGCGACGCCGATGCTGCGAAACCAGCGATTGTAGAGTGCCCTTAATTTACACTGTTATACAAATTATGAATTTTTGTATGGGCATTACTGAGCCGCGTACTTTTCGCTCTCGAGATTTATGTTTAGTAAAATTGTTAATTCGGACTGTACAGTTATGGATTATGTGTTAAACTGAACATTATACGATAAATTACCGTGACAATATGGAGAACAGTGATAAATTAGTAGATTTCTAACGTTTTTAAGCAATATTTGATGTGCTATTGAGTGCAGTGACAAAAACAATTCGCGGGTGGCGCGAAATACAGAGTGGCGCCTTGCGCTCCCTCACTCTTGCGCGATCTAGCTATCTCGGTCTCTGTCGCACTCTCGGTGTTATTG
The DNA here is from genome assembly GCA_949316265.1 of Diarsia mendica. Lineage (NCBI taxonomy): Eukaryota > Metazoa > Arthropoda > Insecta > Lepidoptera > Noctuidae > Diarsia > Diarsia mendica. The sequence continues at coordinate 1,659,058 of OX438903.1, read as the reverse complement.
TTACGGAATCAAGATGGATTGTGGGGTTTGTACCAGAGAAATGAATATAGGCGAGACTATTGAATGTATTGCATGCAAGAAAGGATACCATTATAGATGTGTAAATATAACCCCGGCGACGGCGGTACAATTGAAGTCAACTTTTAAGTGTTCCTCCTGTTCTAACGTAACTCAGCGTATACGAGTAACAGATGACACACCGGTACGTGGTGGTAAGGCCGCTGATTTAATAGATCTAGTAGATCAGTCTTTTGAGGGAAATGTTACCCAGGAAAAAGCGCAGTTGTTGACATCGGACGAGATTGTCAATCAAATTAATAGTGTTATTCTGGCTAAAATCAGTGTTTTCGAAGCAAATATTATGCAGGAGAATAAAGCCAGTGTGGCTGTACTAGCGCTTGAAAATACTAAACTAAGACAGGAATTAAAGGAAGCTAATATGAAATGTAGTTCTTATGAGCGACAAATTAAAAGCTTAGAGACTGAGAAATCCCTAACTAGAGGGAAAAATAAAGATTGTGACATTGATACCAATTACCAGAACCAACGACAAATCCGGATACCAGCACCTACAATACCGAAGTGCACTACCGTCCTGACTGCATCGTCTCAAGCAACTACGCCTTCGCCGCTGCCGTCGCCACAGAGCCCCGTGGGGACTAGTTACGCAGCGGTGGCCAGGAAAACAGCGGATATGAAAGTTGACGATACCAGTAATAATGATTGGATAGAGGTTAAGAAAAATAACAGACGAAGTAACGGAATAAGGAAAGGTGGTAACAACTCAATTAGTTCTTTAAAAGCAGTTGAACGCAGGAAATTTTTACATGTATGGAGGTTGAATAAAAGCACTACAGAGGACCATCTAAAGGAGCATATCAAACAGACACTAGGAGGGGACCCGGAAGTTGTTGTCGAAAAGCTAAAACCTAAAACCGAGCGAGACTATGCTTCATTCAGGATTGGTGTTACATTAAGTAATTTTGAGAAACTTTGTGACCCTGAGATATGGCCAGTGAATGTAGAATACAGCGAATGGATTTGGTTTCGTCCCAATACTTCCCCAAGTCAACCGGAAACCAAGTAGTAATTTACACATTTTATATCAGAACGTCAGGGGACTTAGAACTAAAACAACACAATTTTTATCGCTATTAGAATCATCAGGAGCTGATTTATTTGCCATTACCGAATCGGGCCTTAATGAAGCGATTCAGAACGCGGAATTTGGGCTCCCTGGTTATCAAATACTGCGGTGCGATCGGGCGAATGGTCGCAAGCAAGGAGGCGTACTTTTAGTGGCCACACCGAGATTTGAGTTGCGACGAGTATCGGTACCAGGTGACATCGATATTGATAAACAAAACTTTGAACTGTTGTGTGCGGGTGTTTATAAGCAAAACTGTTTTTTATTTACTTGTTGTGTCGTGTATATTCCACCAGGGGCTGGTGATAACGAATATTTATCGATGTTTTCCATATTAGAAAATATATGTGTCAAATATAACAGTAATTCAATTATATTAGGGGACTTTAATATGTACTCGTGTAACAACAATATTTCTACCTATTACGAATATTTCATGGCCTACTGTGAATTTACTCAGTGCAACTCTGTACCCAACTGTAACAATAGGCAATTGGACCTCGTGTTGAGTGCACGGAGTGGCGTGTCAGTGAGCGCGGCGGACGAGGGCTTGCAGCCTGTGGACGCCTACCATCCACCGCTGGCCGTGCGCATCCAGCGCAAGCGTTCGCCCCCGCCGTCCCCCGCGCCACATACCCCTCCCGCATCGCCGCGTACGCGACACTCGCAATCTCAATCATTGTTTTTAAATCGTGTATGTTGGAATTTTAATAAAGCGGACTTCAATCAAATGTATAGTTTGGTAGCTAATATAGACTGGAGTGAGATTTACGGTTCATGTGACCCAGATATTGTTTTAGATTTATTTTATAAAAAGTTATATGACGTTTTTGACAAGTGTGTTCCTCCTAAAAGGAAACATAATTCCTTAAATAAAAGATACGTTTATCCAGTTTGGTATACAGCTGATATTATTAGAGATATAAAAGTTAAATATTTATTGCATAAAAAATATAAATTAAGTAAATCACGTAGTGATTATGAGGAATTCGCACGGTACAGGGCGAGGGTGAAAACTGAGACGGCTCGAGCACATGATCAGTACCGCAACCGCGTACAAGGGCACCTGGCGAAGGAACCGCGAGCGTTTTGGGAGTATATTAGGTCTAAGAAAGGAGATTCGAATCAGCGGAAGTTAATTAAGGACGGACGGGTATTATCAGATTCCGAATGTGCCAATGAGTTCGCTCAGTTTTTTCAGTCGGTGTACAATCCGGAACCTCCCGTACTGAGTGTGGCGGCAGCGAGCGCGGGAGAAGACGCGGGCGCGTCGCCGGGTGCACGGGTGCACCTAGCGAGTGTGGGCCCCGCTGATGTGCAGCGCGCGCTCACACGCTTGCTGCCTAAGCGCTCAGCCGGGCCAGATGGTATACCAGCGTACATTTTTAGGGATTGCCGTGCGGTGTTGGTCAAGCCGTTGCTACACTTGTTCAACGTCTGTATCAAGACCGCAACTTTTCCTGAGCGCTGGAAGCTTACCCGGGTCGTACCCGTGCCTAAAGTTAGTAGAGGTTCAGCACCCTGCGATTATAGACCTGTAGCGGTGTTATGCACTCCAGCTAAAGTATTTGAGTCGACCATTCACAGTAGTTTGTATCCACAGGTAAGCGCTCTGTTGTCCGACGCACAGCATGGTTTCCGTCCTGCACGGGGGACAACAGGCAACTTACTGGATCTTATGGTACATGTAGTACCGACGGTGGATGCGGGGCAACAGGTAGATGTGGCCTACTTCGATTTCAGGAAGGCTTTCGATACGGTCGATAACGACATCCTTTTGGCCAAATTGGCTGGGGTAGGCTTTACACCTCACACTTTGTCTTTTTTCGCCTGCTATTTACGTGACCGTTGTCAGTATGTCGACTGCGGAGGACAGCTTTCTGAGCCTTACTTCACGAGATCGGGAGTGAGCCAGGGCAGTAACTTAGGACCCTTTCTCTTCATTTTAACAACTAACGACCTACCAACAGTAGTCAGAAAATCCAAACCATTATTGTTCGCGGATGACTTAAAATTGATTCATGAAATAGGACAAGAAGCTGATCATGACATACTGCAGCAGGATATAGATAGCATAGCAGAGTGGAGCCGTAACAATAAATTGTATTTCAATGTGGCCAAATGTTCGGTGTTGTCATTCTCCCGTGCCCGCGACCCAAGGCATTACCAATATTGCTTGGACGGCATCAGAATGCAACGTGTCTCAGAGGTTAAGGACTTAGGCGTGCGCTTTACAAACGATTTGAATTTCCGTAAGCATACCACGGATTATGTTTGTAAAAAAGCATACCGCAATTTAGGGTTGGTCTTACGGTTAGGAAATAAGTTCACGAACATCAGTGCTCTGAGATCGTTGTATGAAGCGCTGGTAAAAAGTCATTTGGAGTGTAATGCTGTCATCTGGTCGCCACATGAAGCCAAGTACAAACAAATGCTGGAACGTATCCAGAACAAGTTTGTAAGATTCCTGTACTTAAGGCTATATGGGGTGTATCCAGGGTATCCTTTGCTATATCCTACTCTATTTGTGCTGGGCATGGTAGGGTATTATAAACTGGAAATAAGAAGGGAAGTAGCTCTCGCACCTTACGTATTCAAGATTTTGCGTGGTAAAATACACAACCCAGGTGTTTTAAGTACAGTTGGGTTGTGTGTACCTGATGGGTACGTGTGCCGCTGCTGTGGGTGCCGCCCGCTCGCACCAACCTGCTGCAGCCTGCGTGCACTCAATATGGTGTCACAACAAATTGATTGCTTCAATTGTACGCTGAGTGAATTCACACGGGCCGTATTTTGTAAATTGAGTCTAGATTGTTAATTATTATGGTTATCATTGATGTTTAGGTTGTTAATAAAATTAGTCTAGATTGTTAATTATTGTAAGTCTCATTTTGTGAACTTTAACTATAACTACACTGTTGTATTAGGCTAGCCTGTAATGATAGTGTGTGTGCGTTTAATTATTAATTCATTTATTTCAGATAATAATCCATATAACACAATTAAAATACAAATTCGGATCAGATTTCATACAACAAAACTAAACTAAAACAAATGAAATTCCCATCAAATTAAATTAAAACCGAAACAAAATCAAAATAAAGTCAAAACATTATACATAAAAATTAAATCAAAATAAAATTATACATTCAAAATTAAATAAAATTTTGTCAGTGAGCGCCCAAAACAATGCGCATCCACTTGTCTTGAATAGGACAATCCGTGCGAGAAACAATCATCTGTAGGATGCCGTTGCTACTGCCTCGCACACGCTGTGACAACGAAGCTACCTTTTTGCGCACAATTGCATGGAAGCCGTCCGTGCGTGCCTCCGCAAACATAGCAGACGCACTACAATAGGGAGGCAGCCGCATCAGCATCCTAAAGATGTTGTTATATTGGACACGCAGAGCATTAGCAGCACGATTAGTGTAATTTACCCACAGGCTGCTCGAGTAAAAGGACTGGCAATATGCCTTAAAAAGAGTTATCTTTACTTCCCTCGAGCAGCGAGCAAACCTACGCGCAACCATGTTCCCCCTGACTGCTAATGCTCTGCGCTCCCTCTCAATGTCAGATTAGATGTGGTTTAAATAAATAAATAAAAATAAAATGAACTGTTTTTAACCGACTTCTAAAAAAAGAAGGAGGTTCTCAATTCGGATGTTTGTATTTTTTTTAAATGTTTGTTCGGGTATAACTCCGTCACTTGCTAACAGATTTGAAAAAATATTTTTTGTTGGAATGATTAAACTTCCCAAATGGTCCCATATTTTTTTTTTATCGAAATCGGACATGTGGTTTTTGAAAAATCGACAAAACTCAAAAAAAAAACTACATTGTCCACATGAACATGTGAACCACTGAAAAGTGCAAAATAAAAACTTTTTAACAAAAAATAAAACCGTTTTCAAAAAAAAAAAACCGGCCAAGTGCGAGTCGGACTCGCGCACCGAGGGTTCCGTAAAAAAAATATATTATGTGATGTAACTAATTTATGGTTTTCGTAATTATTCCTTTATCTATGCTATAAGACGTTGCTTCGTACCAAATTTCAAGATTCTGAGTTCACGGGAAGTACCCTGTAGGTTTTGATTCCCTTGCGAGTGTCGAAAATTTGCGGCATAAACGGGAGTATCTTGATGTAACTAAAAATTTATGGTTTTCGTAATTATTCCTTTATCTATGCTATAAGACGTTGCTTCGTACCAAATTTCAAGATTCTGAGTTCACGGGAAGTACCCTGTAGGTTTTGATTCCCTTGCGAGTGTCGAAAATTTGCGGCATAAACGGGAGTATCTTTTGATCGCGTTGACTTAGAAGTTTGATTTTTTCACAGCTCCAAGAGACCATAGACTTGAGTATTTGATATGAATTTCAGCTTGATACCTCCACGCGTTCCTGAGAAAAAAGGTCTTGACAGACAGACAGACAGACAGACAGACGGACAACAAAGTGATCCTATAAGGGTTCCGTTTTTTCCTTTTGAGGTACGGAACCCTAAAAAACAAAAAAGTCAAAAATAAATCTGTTTCTGAAGTCGGTACCAAAAAAAATAAATCAAACAAACAAAAGTCACCGACTTCAGAAACAGATTTATTTTTGACTTTTTTTTTAAGTCTGTTTTATTTTTTGTTAAAAAGTTTTTATTTTTTGTTTGTTTACACAGGCGTGGGTAGAACACAGATCGGTAGCAGCCTGTAGACAAGAAGCCGCCCGTGCCATAGACCTGGCGAGCTGCCTGCGTGCCTTCACGAGCTGCGAGCGACTGGAGCAGCGCTACCACTGCTCGCACTGCCGCAGTGCGCAGCCAGCCACCAAGAAACTGCAGATGTGGCGTCTGCCGCCCATACTGGTATGTGTACTGTTATACAGGCGTGGGTAGAACACAGGTCGGTAGCAGCCTGTAGACAAGAAGCCGCCCGTGCCATAGACCTGGCGAGCTGCCTGCGTGCCTTCACGAGCTGCGAGCGACTGGAGCAGCGCTACCACTGCTCGCACTGCCGCAGTGCGCAGCCAGCCACCAAGAAGCTGCAGATGTGGCGTCTGCCGCCCATACTGGTATGTGTACTGTTATACAGGCGTGGGTAGAACACAGGTCGGTAGCAGCCTGTAGACAAGAAGCCGCCCGTGCCATAGACCTGGCGAGCTGCCTGCGTGCCTTCACGAGCTGCGAGCGACTGGAGCAGCGCTACCACTGCTCGCACTGCCGCAGTGCGCAGCCAGCCACCAAGAAACTGCAGATGTGGCGTCTGCCGCCCATACTGGTATGTGTACTGTTATACAGGCGTGGGTAGAACACAGGTCGGTAGCAGCCTGTAGACAAGAAGCCGCCCGTGCCATAGACCTGGCGAGCTGCCTGCGTGCCTTCACGAGCTGCGAGCGACTGGAGCAGCGCTACCACTGCTCGCACTGCCGCAGTGCGCAGCCAGCCACCAAGAAGCTGCAGATGTGGCGTCTGCCGCCCATACTGGTATGTGTACTGTTATACAGGCGTGGGTAGAACACAGGTCGGTAGCAGCCTGTAGACAAGAAGCCGCCCGTGCCATAGACCTGGCGAGCTGCCTGCGTGCCTTCACGAGCTGCGAGCGACTGGAGCAGCGCTACCACTGCTCGCACTGCCGCAGTGCGCAGCCAGCCACCAAGAAGCTGCAGATGTGGCGTCTGCCGCCCATACTGGTATGTGTACTGTTATACAGGCGTGGGTAGAACACAGGTCGGTAGCAGCCTGTAGACAAGAAGCCGCCCGTGCCATAGACCTGGCGAGCTGCCTGCGTGCCTTCACGAGCTGCGAGCGACTGGAGCAGCGCTACCACGCAGCCACAGCGTGTGGTCACGTGTCACAGCGCATTGCGGTGGGACGCGCGTCACACGTCCCGCACGCAGCCACAGCGTGTGGTCACGTGTCACAGCGCATTGCGGTGGGACGCGCGTCACACGTCCCGCACGCAGCCACAGCGTGTGGTCACGTGTCACAGCGCATTGCGGTGGGACGCGCGTCACACGTCCCGCACGCAGCCACAGCGTGTGGTCACGTGTCACAGCGCATTGCGGTGGGACGCGCGTCACACGTCCCGCACGCAGCCACAGCGTGTGGTCACGTGTCACAGCGCATTGCGGTGGGACGCGCGTCACACGTCCCGCACGCAGCCACAGCGTGTGGTCACGTGTCACAGCGCATTGCGGTGGGACGCGCGTCACACGTCCCGCACGCAGCCACAGCGTGTGGTCACGTGTCACAGCGCATTGCGGTGGGACGCGCGTCACACGTCCCGCACGCAGCCACAGCGTGTGGTCACGTGTCACAGCGCATTGCGGTGGGACGCGCGTCACACGTCCCGCACGCAGCCACAGCGTGTGGTCACGTGTCACAGCGCATTGCGGTGGGACGCGCGTCACACGTCCCGCACGCAGCCACAGCGTGTGGTCACGTGTCACAGCGCATTGCGGTGGGACGCGCGTCACACGTCCCGCACGCAGCCACAGCGTGTGGTCACGTGTCACAGCGCATTGCGGTGGGACGCGCGTCACACGTCCCGCACGCAGCCACAGCGTGTGGTCACGTGTCACAGCGCATTGCGGTGGGACGCGCGTCACACGTCCCGCACGCAGCCACAGCGTGTGGTCACGTGTCACAGCGCATTGCGGTGGGACGCGCGTCACACGTCCCGCACGCAGCCACAGCGTGTGGTCACGTGTCACAGCGCATTGCGGTGGGACGCGCGTCACACGTCCCGCACGCAGCCACAGCGTGTGGTCACGTGTCACAGCGCATTGCGGTGGGACGCGCGTCACACGTCCCGCACGCAGCCACAGCGTGTGGTCACGTGTCACAGCGCATTGCGGTGGGACGCGCGTCACACGTCCCGCACGCAGCCACAGCGTGTGGTCACGTGTCACAGCGCATTGCGGTGGGACGCGCGTCACACGTCCCGCACGCAGCCACAGCGTGTGGTCACGTGTCACAGCGCATTGCGGTGGGACGCGCGTCACACGTCCCGCACGCAGCCACAGCGTGTGGTCACGTGTCACAGCGCATTGCGGTGGGACGCGCGTCACACGTCCCGCACGCAGCCACAGCGTGTGGTCACGTGTCACAGCGCATTGCGGTGGGACGCGCGTCACACGTCCCGCACGCAGCCACAGCGTGTGGTCACGTGTCACAGCGCATTGCGGTGGGACGCGCGTCACACGTCCCGCACGCAGCCACAGCGTGTGGTCACGTGTCACAGCGCATTGCGGTGGGACGCGCGTCACACGTCCCGCACGCAGCCACAGCGTGTGGTCACGTGTCACAGCGCATTGCGGTGGGACGCGCGTCACACGTCCCGCACGCAGCCACAGCGTGTGGTCACGTGTCACAGCGCATTGCGGTGGGACGCGCGTCACACGTCCCGCACGCAGCCACAGCGTGTTGTCACGTGTCACAGCGCATTGCGGTGGGACGCGCGTCACACGTCCCGCACGCAGCCACAGCGTGTGGTCACGTGTCACAGCGCATTGCGGTGGGACGCGCGTCACACGTCCCGCACGCAGCCACAGCGTGTGGTCACGTGTCACAGCGCATTGCGGTGGGACGCGCGTCACACGTCCCGCACGCAGCCACAGCGTGTGGTCACGTGTCACAGCGCATTGCGGTGGGACGCGCGTCACACGTCCCGCACGCAGCCACAGCGTGTGGTCACGTGTCACAGCGCATTGCGGTGGGACGCGCGTCACACGTCCCGCACGCAGCCACAGCGTGTGGTCACGTGTCACAGCGCATTGCGGTGGGACGCGCGTCACACGTCCCGCACGCAGCCACAGCGTGTGGTCACGTGTCACAGCGCATTGCGGTGGGACGCGCGTCACACGTCCCGCACGCAGCCACAGCGTGTGGTCACGTGTCACAGCGCATTGCGGTGGGACGCGCGTCACACGTCCCGCACGCAGCCACAGCGTGTGGTCACGTGTCACAGCGCATTGCGGTGGGACGCGCGTCACACGTCCCGCACGCAGCCACAGCGTGTGGTCACGTGTCACAGCGCATTGCGGTGGGACGCGCGTCACACGTCCCGCACGCAGCCACAGCGTGTGGTCACGTGTCACAGCGCATTGCGGTGGGACGCGCGTCACACGTCCCGCACGCAGCCACAGCGTGTGGTCACGTGTCACAGCGCATTGCGGTGGGACGCGCGTCACACGTCCCGCACGCAGCCACAGCGTGTGGTCACGTGTCACAGCGCATTGCGGTGGGACGCGCGTCACACGTCCCGCACGCAGCCACAGCGTGTGGTCACGTGTCACAGCGCATTGCGGTGGGACGCGCGTCACACGTCCCGCACGCAGCCACAGCGTGTGGTCACGTGTCACAGCGCATTGCGGTGGGACGCGCGTCACACGTCCCGCACGCAGCCACAGCGTGTGGTCACGTGTCACAGCGCATTGCGGTGGGACGCGCGTCACACGTCCCGCACGCAGCCACAGCGTGTGGTCACGTGTCACAGCGCATTGCGGTGGGACGCGCGTCACACGTCCCGCACGCAGCCACAGCGTGTGGTCACGTGTCACAGCGCATTGCGGTGGGACGCGCGTCACACGTCCCGCACGCAGCCACAGCGTGTGGTCACGTGTCACAGCGCATTGCGGTGGGACGCGCGTCACACGTCCCGCACGCAGCCACAGCGTGTGGTCACGTGTCACAGCGCATTGCGGTGGGACGCGCGTCACACGTCCCGCACGCAGCCACAGCGTGTGGTCACGTGTCACAGCGCATTGCGGTGGGACGCGCGTCACACGTCCCGCACGCAGCCACAGCGTGTGGTCACGTGTCACAGCGCATTGCGGTGGGACGCGCGTCACACGTCCCGCACGCAGCCACAGCGTGTGGTCACGTGTCACAGCGCATTGCGGTGGGACGCGCGTCACACGTCCCGCACGCAGCCACAGCGTGTGGTCACGTGTCACAGCGCATTGCGGTGGGACGCGCGTCACACGTCCCGCACGCAGCCACAGCGTGTGCGAGCGTGTCACAGCGCATTGCGGTGGCACGCGCAACGTGCTGTCTTCTCGTTTTGGGACTACTTCCCTATAACCTCCGCGACATACCACGCCATCTACCAGAACTTATAAGCCAAAATACACACCATCATCATCATTAACAGCCTATTAATGTTCCCACTGCTGGGACACAAGCCTCCTCTCTTTGAGAGGGAATGGGCTATAATCTACCACGCGGGCCCAGTGCGGATTGGTAGATGTCACATGACTTCGAAATTTTTGGTTCTAAGACATGCCGGTTTCCTCACGATGTTTTCCTTCACCGTTTTGAGAGCAGCGGTGATGAAATAAATTACACAAAGTAATGTGACCTGCCTGGGTTCGAACCCACGACCTACTGTTCGTAAGTCGGGGCCGACACCACTGGGCCACCGCTGCTCGCCTAAAATACACACATCTAGGTTAAAAAAAAACAACAATTATTTTGCAATAAAAACTCAATCATAAATTCTCTTCCACAGATAGTTCACCTAAAACGTTTCCAATACGTGAACAACAAATGGATAAAATCGCAGAAAGTGGTGAACTTCCCATTCCAAGACTTCGACCCCACGGCCTACCTAGCGTCAGTACCACAGGAGACCATCCTGCGACATACGGAGATCCTGAACCTCAAGCCAAGGTCATCAGTGTTCGTTGACGACACCATCTCGGAGTCGGATAGCGAAGATGATGAGAATGCACTGCCTAAAGTTCAGACGAGGCCGAAAGTTGAGAGGAAACGGAAAGGCTCCGTTGAGGTGAGTTTTTTTTTATTCTTGCTTCTTTTTTTAATACATTTGGTTGATGAGGTTAGATTGAGGTCAAAAACTGAGCCTAAAGGCAAAACAAAGGCTTGAAACACGGCTGATTGCGGTCAAGAGGCGCAAGGAGTAAACTAGACAATTATATATTTAGAAGATCTTGTTATTTTATTTTACATCTCTCATATTCGATAAGTAGGTCCTTATTACCCCCAAATGGGGCTTGTAGGTGACCAATTAGCGCTCTAGGGTAATAATGTAGCTAGAAAAGCCCTAGGGCGGTAAGTAATTAAAAAAAAACACTTCACTCTTTCAAAAAAATTCGCGTACACCTAACCATCATACTGGCAATAAACATCATGCATTCAGCCCAATGACAAAAGAGGTCGCTTCGCTATTCAGCCTTGTCTTCGTATGAGTAGGTATAACGCCTCCCCCACACAGGATTCTGCGTCCCAATACCAAATGTTCTAAGAAATCATATCAACAATATGAGAACGCAGAAACGCGAAAACGCAAAAACGCGCCTGTGTGGGGGAGGCTTAATAGTCATCAATTTTAAATATCGAACGGCGAAGCTCAATTTCGTTCTTCTATAAATTTTAACTAATAAAATGTTTTATTCTTGTAATGCCGTTTTTTCTACTTACCTCACAATCGAGATGTAAAGCACAGTAGTTAGCTCGGGTGTAAGCATCAATTGCACCCTCGAGCTATAGGCGCCCTCGCTGCGCTCGTGCGCCTAAATATCTCGGGCTGCAATTGATGCCTTACAGCCCTGGGCTACTAATCTACTATTATTTTGGTGTTTCGATACCATCACATCTCAGAAAAGGATGATTTTTTTATTTGATCTTGTAGTATAAAGATACTATGCAATGTTACTTGGGATTGAAGCAATTCGTCTTTTTTTTCCATTCTCCTCTGTCTACAACAGGGGTTGGAAAAAAACAGTTTTTTTTACATTTTATAAAACAAACAGTTAAAAATGTTTTAAACAGTTGTTTTTTTAGTTTTTTTTCCTAAGTGATTTATCATCCATTTCTAATTGATTAAACCTGATATAATTCACTTTTATGCTATTTTAAAAACTGCATGACCAAAATTGATCTTAATTCAATACATGCGGTATGTTTCGACGTTCATTTTTAGTAGGGAAATCACCTAAACTTCGCTTAAAATAAGGGGAATACCCAAATCATTTATTGAATATAATCACATTCACGAATTACGGAAGTTCTGGGAATTCCCCGGGGGCTTTACCGAATGGAGTGTATAAACATAAAAACATTTGGATTTATTCATTTCGATACGAAACAAACTTGGTAACGAGAAAGCTGCAAAACTTGTCACAGTTTTTAGATACCTTAGGTGTTTGACCCCTAATAAAAAACGATGTTTTATTTGAAACTGTTTTAAACACTGTTTAAAACACATGTTTTAAACAACTTGTTTTAAACATGCCAACCCTGGTCTACAATCAGATTATCTCATTTTTTTCATCTTACTCTCCATCCATCAACATTTATATTAATCACACTTTTAGTTACTTACATGCTATTAGTCCCTCCCCATCAAAACTTTTTTTTTTTTTAATGTAGGGTAATCATCAAATGACTCCTCCCGCTCTAAGCAGAGCTGTAGGGAGTGTCAGACTTCTACTGACTAAAAACCACCCATGTTCCTTCTTAGCCCTTTGTGTCGAGGCCGCGGTATCTCTTACGAAAAACCCGCAGTCCCGACGGGCCCATCACATATGCCTGGGTGACATAATATGCATATACATTTCTTCCTTTAACCAGGTGCGAGGGAGAGAGAGGTTAGAGTCAACGAGTCTGGTGACGACGCCGGTGACTGATGACAATCTGATAGACTACCACCAGCATCATCTACTGAAGGACCAGGATCCCTTCGACTTGAAGTACAGATTATATGCTGTTGTGGTGAGTAGCATTTACATTTTTCTTCTGTAGATGTTCGACTGTATGTATACAGTTCTTTTTTTTTAGTCGTGGTCACTGTGTAAAAAACACATAACCCTCCTTTTGGGTTTCGCCGCAGTCGGGTAAAAAGGGTGTAAAAGTACCCTTTACGCATTTTTTTTTTGTTTTCAAATTCAAATTCTTTATTTCAGACGTGAGTCCATAGTGTTAGTATCAACAAAATAACTTAATGACTAGGGTTTTAGTAATCAGAAAAAGGAAAAAAATATGAAAGTCAGATGGTATGGATCTTTACCCAATGGCGCAGCAGAGGGGAGTCCCAACGATCTGAAAACACGCTCAGGAGACCGTTTGTGGCAGTGCGTAGCCGACCGACCATGGAGGCGGTCCTTTTTCTAATGATTGCGTAAAAATCATCTGTGCGCGCCTCCGCAAACATCGTGGAAGCACTACAACGCCACGACAGCCCAAACAGTATCCTAAACGCGTTATTATATTGGACACGCAGGTCGCTGTATGTCCTCTGCGTAAAACTGGTCCAAAGACTGCACGTGTAGAATGACTGGCAGAAAGCTTTGAAAAGAGTCACTTTAACTTGATTTGTACAACGTGCAAACCTTCGAACCAGCATGTTACATCGAACAGCCAACGACCTGCGCTCCCTCGCAATATCCATATTGTCCCTTAGGTCATCAGTGACCCAATGACCCAAGTACTTAAACTTAGTCACCCACGCTAAAGGAGTGCCACAGAGCGAGATACCCGGAACATCCGAGTAGTTTATGGCACTAGCCTTAAAGATCATAAGTTCGCTCTTCTTGCCATTGTACTTGAGCCCATGGGACACTGCATAGGACTCACAAATAGCCACCAGCTTCCTCAGAGCGCCTATCGATGGGTTTAGCAGCACCATGTCATCTGCATAACTAATATTATTCAAGCATACGCCGTCAATATGACATCCAACTTTGGTGCTGCTAAGCTCACCGACTAGCCGGTTGACGTACAAATTGAAAAGGCGTGGTGAACTTAACCCCCCCCTGCCTCACCCCACATTCCATCTCGTACATCTCCGACTGAGCCCCCGCCCATCTAACACTATTCGTCTGGTGATAGTACCAGTATTGAAACAAGGATGTAATTTCATTCGGTACTGTTGTATCACTCCGCTACTTATGCGCTTTGTGTGCTACAAAAGTTTCCGAATAACTTTTGTAGCACACATAGGATCGATGGGGATTTTTAAGGCTTTGTTTGTAATGGTATACCCCAGCTCTCCACCAATATTTGGCTCTGTGGGAATTAATGTTATTTCAAATGTCTATATTAACCGGACTAAACCATCTAGTTACGGAGATATTGGGGGTCAAAGTTTCAAATTTTAGTCAGTGTTCCAGACAGGATTAACCGGGCCTACCACGGGCCCATAGATGACACGCCAACAATCCGGTTATCCGGACGGGAGCATATGGGACGCGATTCGCGCCCGCTAAACCTGTATACTTATAACTAATCTTACCTCGTTTCTTAGAGTCGGCCTAACTCCGTGTGACCACTCGCAAGTTTTGAGTTATGTATGTGTTATGTGTATGTGTGTAAACCTTGCGATGGCCCGCTGCAGGGTCCTCCAGGACAACCAGGCCTCCTCAGCTCGCCATCTGACCACGGCGAGCACGCCTTGCTCACACTACTTCCCGTTCCACTTATAGTCCTCACAAGCCTCGGTGCCTCGTGTTGGCACAACGATACGACGCAAACCGTACTGTTAACTAGTATATAATACTGGGTGGCCGCGAAATGACCTCCAAGTCAACTTAACCAATGCGCGTGCGCTGTCACCCGTGTTCGTATTCGTATAATTTTATGACGCGCACAGCGCCTACTACCGTCCCGCTCGTCCCGCATAGTGGCATCTCGCTTGCGCTGCCCGACCGAGAACGATAGCGGCCGAACCCACACGGCGCGTGCGGTTGTATCTGTACTAAATGCTTGATTTCAAACAGTCAGTGAATGAATATGTTTTTTCGTTTCCAGTCTCATTCAGGGCAGATGTCGGGCGGTCACTACGTAGCATACTGCCGCAACCCGTCGGGCGCGTGGTTGTGCTACAACGACAGCTCGTGCCGCGAGCTCAGCGCCACCCCCGCCCCCCCCATCGACCCCGCCGCCGCATACCTACTGTTCTACGAGCGACAGGGGCTCGACTATGAGAGGTAACCTATCTTATACTGCCGCAACCCGTCGGGCGCGTGGTTGTGCTACAACGACAGCTCGTGCCGCGAGCTCAGCGCCACCCCCGCCCCCCCCATCGACCCCGCCGCCGCATACCTACTGTTCTACGAGCGACAGGGGCTCGACTATGAGAGGTAACCTATCTTATACTGCCGCAACCCGTCGGGCGCGTGGTTGTGCTACAACGACAGCTCGTGCCGCGAGCTCAGCGCCACCCCCGCCCCCCCCATCGACCCCGCCGCCGCATACCTACTGTTCTACGAGCGACAGGGGCTCGACTATGAGAGGTAACCTATCTTATACTGCCGCAACCCGTCGGGCGCGTGGTTGTGCTACAACGACAGCTCGTGCCGCGAGCTCAGCGCCACCCCCGCCCCCCCCATCGACCCCGCCGCCGCATACCTACTGTTCTACGAGCGACAGGGGCTCGACTATGAGAGGTAACCTATCTTATACTGCCGCAACCCGTCGGGCGCGTGGTTGTGCTACAACGACAGCTCGTGCCGCGAGCTCAGCGCCACCCCCGCCCCCCCCATCGACCCCGCCGCCGCATACCTACTGTTCTACGAGCGACAGGGGCTCGACTATGAGAGGTAACCTATCTTATACTGCCGCAACCCGTCGGGCGCGTGGTTGTGCTACAACGACAGCTCGTGCCGCGAGCTCAGCGCCACCCCCGCCCCCCCCATCGACCCCGCCGCCGCATACCTACTGTTCTACGAGCGACAGGGGCTCGACTATGAGAGGTAACCTATCTTATACTGCCGCAACCCGTCGGGCGCGTGGTTGTGCTACAACGACAGCTCGTGCCGCGAGCTCAGCGCCACCCCCGCCCCCCCCATCGACCCCGCCGCCGCATACCTACTGTTCTACGAGCGACAGGGGCTCGACTATGAGAGGTAACCTATCTTATACTGCCGCAACCCGTCGGGCGCGTGGTTGTGCTACAACGACAGCTCGTGCCGCGAGCTCAGCGCCACCCCCGCCCCCCCCATCGACCCCGCCGCCGCATACCTACTGTTCTACGAGCGACAGGGGCTCGACTATGAGAGGTAACCTACCTTTTTTGTTTTTTTTTTTTCAAATGACTGCCCCCACTCTGAGCAGATCGGTAGGGAGTGCCACACTTTAGGATAGTTTCATTAGAGAAACTACTCTACACCTCCATATAAAATACGCTGCTACCAAAATGGATACACCCAACAGGCAGTAACAAATAGTATACTGTTGAATGTCATGAGTAAATAGAGTGTAATCCGGCTCGAAGGACCATGTAGAAGCTAGCAAGATGGGTGAATGATATTACTAAAATTTTGATCCTGATATTCAATTTAACTTTATATCTAGCAGTACCATTTAGTCATCTTCCTAGTTACTACAATCGCATATAACTTCGCGTGTGCGGAATTTTAGCTAGTATTTCGCGCCATAAATTTCGCTACAAGTTTAGTATAAAAATGTATTGTTTCTATGCCCAGGTACCTCCCCGACATAGCGGGCAAAGAGCCAGTGATACGAGATGCAGAAGTCTTAGACCCAGACGAGAACGATCTCAAAAAGATGTGCTCCATCATGTAGGACTCTGAGGTAACTAGCTGAGACTCACACCACGCCGGCAACTGGGTCGTTACCCGACTGTGGCGGACAGACGAGTTGTGTTACACGGCAATGAAGGCGACGGCTTAGGTTGGTGACGTGCGTGTGGATATGTTCGGTCGACTGTGCGTCATTAGTTAACACTTGAACTGAACGCTGCAAGGATCTCTTGGCAGACGTTGGTATTGTAAAAAACAAAATGGCAGGTTTAGTTCTAACTTCTGATAAAAGTGTTCATGTTGTTACCGAAGACGTTTGGTTGACCGATATCGTTGTAATACGTCCAGTGTTGATGAGCTTGCATTTAAAGCGTGTATTTCGTATTTAGCCCAAAAATATGTAAGCGCGCTTGAACATTTTTCTACTTTGTTGCATTATTTGAGCTTTCGCTCAAAGAAATATTGTATTTTTACGAAAGTAGTTAGGGTCTATATTCTATTGTTCGTAAATCCACGCTGCGACACCAGTCTGAGCCGATTGTAAGTAGGTGGCTTATAAAGAAATGCAGTTATGAATATTATGGCCCGAAGATTCGGTGTATAGTTTTGGATAAAAACTAAAAATATTACTATAAAGAATATACTACAATTATGTCTAATGAAATATTATGTGGTCTGTCTTAAATCTTACAGACAATACAACCGCGATGGGACCACAGAGAAACGCTCAAATTTTTATTAATTTCATCATTTAAGTATCTCTGATTGATAATAATTACAAATAATTAATTTCTACGTTTTCCATTGTTATAATTAATTATAATAATGAAAGGTTGTTCAAAAGTATTCTTTATTATTAATTATTGTAAACAGCGATGGCACCCAAAAATTAACTAATGAAAGAGAGAGATAGCGCGATATGACAATAAAAGCGTTAGAAAGAGAGCGAACATCTCTTGTGCCATCGTCAAATGATATCTATACATCTTATCATAGACGGCTATAACCAAACACCAAAACTTCTTTACACAAATTAAAATAATTGTATTAAAATAACGAAAACAAATTAATTTTTGTAATAATTTATGTAAATTATGGTGATATTGATTTTATTTGAGGATGCCATTATAATGCAGGAAAGTTTGCAGGAAGTACAGATTATAGATACGAATACTTCCTCTACCTAGGTTTTTTACTTATTGTAAATAGCTACTTCATCCATACACAGTATGGAACATCGCGTTTTTGTCAAGAATTGTCTGAAATTGTTTAAAAATTGGAGTATTTTGAACTTTTCAATACTTACACGCAATCCTGGTTTACACAGATTGTTTTAACGACGCAAAAACTATATCTACATAGAAATCGCGTAGCGTTGCAGCAATCAAAATATGAAGAGAGAGGGAGATAGAGGAAGAGAGAGGGAGACAGAGGAAGAGAGAGTAAGAGAGTGAAGTATCCTTATTCTATAATCTGTGGTTCCCAAGTCCAGGGTAATGTTACAATGTTTTGTTATTGATTGCGTAGTTGTAATGCATTCCTATTGTTAGTTCTTTGTGCATTGAGACAACATGCGGGTTTCTACATGGTTCGAAGCTTTATAGCTAATGTGGAGGGGGACTTGTCAGCATTCTTAAGAAATATATACACTAAATAAATAAAGTATTGCGTAGGTCACCTTTTTACCTTTGCAAAGGCCTGATCCATTTTTGTTCCCACTAGTTCTACGATTTCGTACCACCTTGAATCGTAGAACTAGTGGGAAAAAAATCCCACTAGTTCTATCGTAGGACTGTACAGTAGAACTAGTGGGAACGATCCAGTAAATCAGTTGCTTCGTTAGTTATGCATTCGCATGTGCTGTTACTGAGCATGTCTATGGATTCGATTCCTAGGTAGGGACTTTGTGTTTTTCGTCAATAATTTCTCAATACCAGTCCGAGTCTGTGATCGTTTGATATAAAGGTTGCAATATAAATAGTTACACTATTTACTCCTCTGCATAACTCGTCGGGAAAATAAATATTAAAAACAAAGATAGGCGCGAAAAACATAACCCTTTCCTTACAGTCGGGTAAAAAGCAGACGAATCAACTGTCAAATCTTATGAACGCTATACTGTGATTTAATTCAGAGCTGAGTGGAACTTTTTAGACTTATGATAGTTTAGTTGTCAATGCTAATAAGTCTCCTTCCACCTTTAAACATTATGTTTTTATAATTATTATTAAATAAAAAGGTTGGCAACGCGTCCCTCTGTATATAAAATTCGTTGGTGAGATATGCCTGTGCTATCATTTCATGAACGAATCTAGTGTTAAATCAGTGAGTCAGGGCAAGTGTGATATTGTTTTCTGTTATATAAAATTTATTAGTTTTATTGGTATCTTTGCCTAATAAGTGTTTTTGGGTGTACTGTAGCGCGTTATTGTAAATATTATCCTTAATGATCTTAGTATGAACCGTAAGATTTGAACTTATTGTCGCAACATTTAATTCGTTGTGACGTCATAATTACCTAGAAGGGACATTTGTTTAACCTCTACCTTTGCGTGGACAGGAAACAGTCAATATCACAGTGAACTTTATGCCCTTTACAATAAGGTTCGTATTGGTTTGCTGCTGTCAAAGGTAAAATAACTCTACGTATATTGGTCCATAAGTGTCGGCGGCATTAAGTCACATTTTTCTTCAGCATCATACAAGATCATAGGGATGATATTTCCACCGGTTGCTATGGCAACGCGTTGTCAAACCCCAAGTTATGTTGTAATCTACTTATAGTGGCGTCATGATTCTTTTGGCGATTGTAACACTTTGCTAGGAGGGCTGGCTAACATTTGTAAGTACTGGTACAGTATCGTGAGATGTAACGTGTAATGTAACAAAAAACAGTCGTCCTATTAATGATTGGAATCAAATATAACAGTTCACAATTCAAAATTAATAATAATATTTATCCGTGATGGTCAACTGGGCTTATCCCAGTTGTATACGTCCCTGTGTGCCTATGTGCCTTGTTCTGTTCTGTCTCCTGCTGATATGAAGGTAAGTGGAAATTATGTTTTTCCTACTCCTCCGCTATTCTTTTCTGATTAATTTCGTACGGGGTCCAAGACAGTTAAATTGTTTCTCTGGGACTTCGTCTCACTATATTGCTCTTTATTGCTGAACTGTTAGTAGCTACTGTTGATTCTGGTGCACAGGAGTTACAGTGGTTAGGGGATAGTGTGCCGCGTCCTAAACTTATGTAACACAACTAATAGACGAATTTTCTTCTGAATTTGCTACATTACAAGTTACGTTTAAATCTGTAACCAACATAATTTCTTATTAAAAAAAAACTGTTGTCGTAAGTCCCTCCTCTAGGATCATGTCGCACTACCCGGCGAACAAAACGTCGGTGTCGCCTATTGCGTTATGTGGAGACTGAAGTCATGTAATATATAAACGTGATGTGCTATATTTTACTCATTGGAATATTTTATTATTAATTACTGTAGATAGTCTGCGTTACTTTGTGTTTTGTACCAGACAACTTGGAGATTTTGAAAATGATTGATTTACTTTTAAGTATTGAATATTTCGGTAATCTATAGTGAGTCCATACAAAAATAAAGGACATAGGTTCGAGAGATTTTTTCGATATTGAATACGTGTATAAAAACTTTACTATTTCTTTTTTCAATGAATGGAAATACGTTGTATCTTTAAAAATCTACTCTTATCTTTATTTTACATGAAAATATGTCGACTTTTCAGTATTTTCATCCCTGTCTACTCTCTGTTAAGTTGGTACAAAACACAAGAAAACATTATAATAAAATAATATATTCTTCTAGCGCGGAAACTATTTAGTGTTATAAGCGTTTTATGTTAACAGCGATTAGTTATTAACTGAAAACGACCGATTTATCCAGTTCTTCACATTTGCACAAATATTGCAAGTTACTACGTATTTAGTATTTGCAATAAAGAAAGCATAATTATGAGTGTCTTTGTGCATGTGTGAATGGCAAGGGAAACCGAGAGCTTTAGCACCCAAACAGCTCACTATAATTATCTTTTTATAATTATTATAATTATCGTACTGCTTAGGGCACAATTTCGTGATGCTTAATAAATTCTAGTGAGATACGATATATAAGTATTAGACACATATGATTAAGTAATATATTATTATTATTATTGATATTATGAGCCGGTGTGCACGATCCTAGTTAATCCTTTATTATGATACGATTTATTTGAAATAATTTAATGAAAGTAGCTTTTATAACGCGACATTATGATTTAGCGATGTTAGCTACCGTTGAGGGTAGTTCAACATTATTGTAAGTCGAGGTACTCGTAGTGCACTCCTCGGAGATTTAGTCGATATTTTTATTTATTCGATCGTGTGCACCAAATTAATCGTTATTTTGGTGAATTTGTAGTATTGTGGTCACAATACATTTATATGCTCTTATGATATTATGGCGGGTTAGCCATAAGACGTATTTGTGGTCACAGTAGTACCGATTGACTCCTGCGCCCAGTAGGTGCGCACGCAGGGAAGTTACATGATATGTATTGTTAACGTGTCGTTGTATCCGTTGCGTGTACCGTGCCATCAATCAATTCGCTTTCCATTTCTATACCAAAGCATTCTTCTTTCTCACTTTGTTCAAGCTTTACGTTCATACAAGGCCGCCACACATAGCTGCCGTGTCCATGCATACAGTGCCACTCGCTTGTAGCATTGTATAGCAGGATGTAACTGGTACTACTGTACCAAGCTCACGGCTGCGAAAAGTGTAATATCAAATTGTTATCCAATTAAGTATTTTGAATATCCCTGTGCAATAAAGAATTTCTTTTGTATGTATTACTGCCTTTTATTTTGTGTTGTTTATTTAAGTACCCACGCACAAGCTTATGCGCCCACCACACGCTCACACTTCCCCATGGGTTTACTTGCGCAAACTGGCTTGAACGTGGAGCACTGTGCGTGTGGTTGGGAACACAAGCCCCGCGCACACCCCACGGCGCGGCCTGAGCGCGGCGCGGAACGGTACCTGCGAGCCGCCTGCGCGTACTTGTCTGTGCGTGTGGTTCACAGAACATTTAAACTCTAGCGAGAAGAATGTCAAGTACGAACAAATAAAATGGCACGATTTTGAGCGCCTCCTGGTGGGCGCCCTCGGAAACTCGCGAAAGAATCCGATTTCTTAAGTTCGACCGCTCTCCACTAGATGGCGCTGCGCCCATGACGCTTATTTCTGAATCTGAATTTCTAAGGTGTTTAACCACAAAAGCAGAGAACTGGGAAACTGTGACCAATGTTAATTATTAGTGTGCAATTTCACTGATCACAATTTTCCAGCTCCGCTTTTGTGGTCAAACAGTACTTATCAGGTGATACGAAACAATTCTTGGTTGTAGAAAACTTTGAATTTTGACAAAACTTACAAGTTAGTGGGTTGTCTTTTATATCAGAATTACTTTATTTAACACAATAAATGTTTCAATAATGTTCGACTGGCCTGTTGGTCTAGTGGTTAGTGACCCTTACTGCTATGCCGGAGGTCGTGGGTTCGATTCCCACCCAGGACAAATCGCTCATTAAATTCAAAAGGGCCACATTCCAAAAACTTCATTTTTTACAGGAGAGCGTTTTGAAGTTTTGCTCGTCGTTTTTTCGTATTATTTTGTGAACCATATATTATAAATACATGTGGTATATACCATTCGATGCGTATTTTAAACCGTTATTTACATATAGGACAATTTTTACTGGAACTCTCACCCATAAACGTACAAAGTCAAATAAGTCCCTTTTGCATATAAAAATGGTCAAAATGTCATATAAATTTATGAAATAAAAGGCCACAAATCACACTAAAAATAAGTTTAATTTAAAACTTTACGTTGCAGTTTTGTTAAATGTTTAAAAAAACATGAAATAAAGAATCACACACTTGTGTTACAACTAAAAAACATACAAACATGCAAAATCAATCACAGAAAATGGTTTAATTAAAAAAAAAGCAAGTAAGAATCTAAAAATATTTTTTTTCTTAGTTAAAAATGCTATTTCTGTAACTCTGTAAGTCTAGTTTGTGATGTTATCAACGTGTGAACGAAATTATTCAATAAAGGTGACTATCTATCATTAAAATAACTACTAAAAAGACTGCAAAACATACAGCCATAGCATACAGCCTAAATATTCTTAATCTGTCGATTCTTGATAAAAGTACTGAATCTGATGTGAGAAGTTCAGAAAAAAGAGCTAATTTCGTTGTTGAGGAAAGTACAGAATGCGAATCAGATAGCAGTTCCTGACTTCGGCCCTTTCTTCAATAGAAAGAGGAGTTCCTCAGGGATCTATCTTAGGTCCGATTATTTTTATTTTATACTGCGCAGACATAATAAAGTGTCTGCAGAAATGCAAATATCACATTTATGCTGACGATGTGCAATTATATTTGTCCTTTAAGCCTGACGACATTGACTCAGCTATTAAAGACCTAAATGACGATCTGGAAAGAATCTCCACCTGGTCAGATGAGAACTGTTTAGCTTTAAACCCATTGAAAACAAAGTATATGCTGTTTGGTACGAGGCAGCAGTTAAAGAAGCTACCTGTAAGCCTTAATTTGACTATAATGGGTGAACCTATTGACCGTGTTAATGAGGTGCGGAACCTAGGGTTGTGTATGGACAACAGCCTTAGGTTTGAGAAACACGTCGCTAACTCCGTAAAAAACTGTTTTTACCGCCTGAAACTTTTATATAAAATGAGGCCTTACCTGTCCGAAAAGCTTCGCGAACAGCTAGTCGAAACCCTTGTACTATCCAAACTAAATTACGCTGATACGGTTTACGGCCCACGTTTGCTGGCTCGTACGGATAGACTAATACAAAGAGTCCAAAATGCGTGTGCTCGATTCTGTTACTCGGTTCCCCCTAGAAGTCATGTCACCCCTTATCTGAACAAACACTGTATGTTAAAAATGAAGTCGAGGCGAAAGTTACACCTAGCGTGTCTTCTTTTTGGTGTTATTAGGACTGCGAAGCCAAAGTATTTGTACGACAAGTTAAGTTGGATGGCTAGTAAACGAGAGTGTGCACCTAGGCTGTCCCATATAGCCATTTTTGGTCGCAGATTTGTAAAAGGTGTAACAAGTCGCATCAGTTTCGTAACTGATACGACATATTGCGACTGTGTGGGGGTGCACTTCTTTGTGTCGTAACCGTTTAGTAACAAAGTGACAGTAAGTAGTTTTAGTAACTTTGTGTTGTAGCTGTGTCGAGTTGTTACAGAAAAATTTGTGTACACACGTTTTAAACACTTTGCGCATTGTATGTAACTAGTGTACAATATTGGTAACAATGTGTAGTAACTGAGTGGTAACATGTGTAGTAACGTTACGTCAATGTTCTGGAATACTTATAACACTAACTTGGATAAATGGAAATCACTTGATCCAGTCATTCTCAAACTTGTCTCGTGTTAACTGCCGGTTTACCGGTTAATAAAAAAAAAAACATACCAATCGAATTGAGGACCTCCTCCTTTTTAGGAAGTCGGTTAAAAATGAGTAAACTACCCAAAATATCACGTAGATTTCGATGGACTTCAACAATTTACAGGAGAGTTAACGAATTAACGAACCAAAATAACGTCACATCACAAGTACAAGTAAGATAATCCTATCCTACATAATAATATTTATAAATGCAAAAGGTTGTCAGGATGAATGTATTTATGATGATTTATGTCATATTGTTAATGATGTCTCTAGATTTGGTTCTTTACCTTCTCTAAGTGCATATCCATTTGAAAGCTTGCTATTTAGAATAAAAAAACCTGTTATGAAAAGGCAATCAACCATTAGAACAAGTAGCGAATCGTATGCAGGAGCTTTTAAAATTAAATAATGTAAACCAAAAATGTGACCAAACCTATCCCGTCGCAAATTATTATAAAAGTTTCCTGGCAACAGGTGAAAAAGTATTTACTCTGTCAAAATGAATAGGAATTACCAGTTGTCCAGAAACATTAAAGATAAATGGTTTTTAAGTGTACATACGCGTGTATGTACACATAAGTGACATATTTGAAATGATGTAGGTACGTGAATTTCTGCGAATGACAAAATTGAAATCGTTGGAAGGAATATCAAAAACAAATTTGATTTTTTTGAGCGACCTTTCAATTCTTCGCATATCAATGTTTATGCAACATCACTTGATTATGAAGCAGAAGAATCAAGAGAATACACAAGATGTGAAATGTAAACTTTTATGTATGCTTTGCAACTCCCAAATGGTATTGATTCCTGTATTGACAACGCCCCTAAGGTAATAATAAAATGAAAACATAAGAAGAAACGATTTTTATTTCGAAATCACAAAATCATAATATAATCATAATCATGGAATATAGGTTTTCTAATTTGAGACCTTCCGCAAAAGTATCGATTCCGTTGACTTTTACTTTGCATTTTATTTTTTTCCAGTTTTCGGCTGGCACAGTGTTTTCATCTCGTCTGAAGAGCTTCAAGTCACTGTTTTTTTTTGTACGCGGCCAATAGAGGATCTTTCACCCACGTATTTGGTACAAGAGATATTAATTGAGAAGAGCCTTCTATAATTAAAACAATGCAATATGGCATTTTGTCTAGCAAACTTTGGGAAACTGTGGACAATAAATCAAAGGGAGACCATTTTAAAAAATCTGTTACTTTGTGACGACTTTACGTAACATGTCCACACAATGTCGAAACATTATCGTAACTTTGTAACTTGTTGCGACGAGAATATTTTTCAATGAACAAAAAATATTTTTCTTTATTTATCGTTAGTACGGTTTATTACGACTGAAATAGTTATTAGATATTCCACTTTATTATTGCATTCAAATAGAAGCTTTTGAGAATAGAAAATAAAAATATCATTAAAATAAAAACAATGTGTATTTTCGTCGGAATGGTTAAATTATGATATTAATGTGGCGCGACGATAAATTTCAACCTTTCCCACTAATTACACGATGGATTTAATTTCCCATTAAGATTTGAGTACTGGAAACCATAATAATCAATAAAAACAAACTCTTTGTTTACATAATAGGTATCTAGGTGATAAAATGGTTGTTTCTTTTTTTTATAATTCACGTCAGTTCACGAGTCAATGTCAATATGTCAACGAATGAGCGGATAAGAGCAATAGAATGAATGATTTGTGGGAACTGGTTAAAATATGGTAACAATGTTAAGACACCGCGACGTAAATTAGAAACCGATTGTTACTGTGTCGACTCGTCCCCAATTTTAGTTGCAGCGACTACTCTAACACGGAACGGCGACGAGATTATGTGTCGAGAATAAATCAGTGTACACACTAGGTGTCGAAACCGTTACGTCATGTTCCCAAAATTGGCTATATGGGGTGTGCCTAGCAATTATCGACACAATCTCATAGGACAGCAGCTTTCAGAGGTACTTCCGATACGCTGCATCTAAAGTGTGGAATAATATTCCTCCACCATTACGGGTACTGGGCACTATTCACACATTCAGAACACGACTGCGGCAGTATTTGATAGAAGCACAGCAGAGACTGGATATGGTCACAATGAATGCTTCAATCATATAAACGCTCAGCAACTCGGTAGTTGCTGAGCGTTTATAATGATCAGTCTGTACTGCACCGTGTACCTACGTACTTACGCTATGCTATGCATAAACGCGTACTATTGCGACACAGTCATGTTAACGGTAGGTAAATAATCACGAGCGAGGAGACCCGTCGCACACCCGTCGCGTGAGCACAGACAGAAGACCCGTGCGGCGCGCGCAGGCGAACAGTGACGCGAAGGTGGGGTGGGAGTGGGAGCGAGACAAAAACATGCCTGGCCTTGAAAATTAATCTAACATTGCACATAATTATATTGCACAAATACTCGTAAGTACCTATTTCTATTTATTTTCTTTGTTTTGTAGTGGCGATTGAATTTTTTTTTCTTTTTTTAATGGGTAGTTGTTTGATATTAGGACATTACTTATAATACCTATAACTATTAAACTAATTTTATTTTCTTCTAAAAATATTTATTCTGTCTTGGCTTATCTCTGTATTTATTTATTGTTACCAGTATTATTACTTTTTTACACAATTATATATTTATTGCTTACATTTTTCTTTATTATACACATATTTATACACATTTTCTTAATTTAAGTACCTACTCGATACTTATATATTTATTGTAACCATATATTTACATAATATGTTTGAAACTGTTTTCTGTATGTTACTTACCCCCTCAAGGTTCATTGGAAGACCAGCGTCAGACAGCTTCACCTGTCTGGCATGAATGCTGAAATGAACCTTTTTGGCGCAGCCGTGAGGCACACAGCACATAGGTACCTACTATGTATTTCCATTTTTGTATTTTTTCATATTTTTTTTATTATTGTGTGTGTGCTTGATGTACTGACGTCAAATAAACATTTTTTCTTTCTTTCTTTTCTTTTTCAGTTCCAGTGAATCTTCATCTACGAGTTCGCGACTATTCATTCTACAAAGAAAAAAAAAATTGAGTTGCTGTAGGTACGCAAGTTACCAAATACCTACTTATATAGCACCACAAACAGGCATATACCCTTTAATAGATCTTCTATTCATATTTTCATCATTTCATTTGAGGTACAGAATCATTCGAAAATGCCATACGATGATGTAGGTAGGTAGCTGGTAGGTAGGAAAAATTAAAAAACTTGTTCATCATTTCAGCCGAAAGACGTCCACTGCTGGACATAGGCCTCCCCTAAGTGTCACCACATTGACCGGTCCCGTGCGTCTCGTATCCCGCGGATCCCCGCAACCTTCACCAGGTCATCGGTCCACCTAGTGGGAGGCCGCGCAACGCAACGTCTTCCGGTTCGCCACTCCTGAACTTTCCGGCCCCATCGGCCATCCGTTCTGCGAGCAATGTGCCACTGCCATTTAAGTTTGACAATTCTTCGGGTTACGAGTGTCGGTAACCTTGGTTCTCATGCGGATGGCCTCGTTTCTGATTCTATCACGCAAGGAAACTCCGAGCATAGCCCTCTCCATTGCCCTTTGGGTGACTTTAAGCCTTCTGATGAGGCCCATTGTGAGCGAACACGTTTCGGTACCGTATGTAATCACTGGCAACACACACTGGTCATGACGAGAAGATACTTCTCAGCTTCCCAAACGCTGCCCAGCCAAGTCGGATTCGACGATTGACCTCTTTCTCAAAGTTGGACCTACCTAACTGGACTGTTTGTCCCAGGTAGACATACTCGCCTACAACTTCGAGTGTATTATCTCCGATCTTTATAGGAGTGGGTGTAACATGGGTAATCAACATGACCTTGGTTTTGTCCATGTTCATTTTAAGACCCACTCTTTCGGAAGCTCTACTGAGGTCATGGAGCATTGCACTGAGGTCCTCCATGGTCTCAGCCATGACTACTATATCGTCGGCAAATCGAAGGTGAGAGATGTACTCGCCATTGATGTTGATGCCTAACCCTCTCCAGTCCAGAACCTTGAAGAGATCCTCCAGTACAGCGTTGAACAGCTTCGGAGATAATTATGACGTCTCCCTGTCTCACACCTCGTTGCAGAAGGATAGGTTTCGTGGTCTGGTCCTGAAGCCGGACTGACATGGTGGCGTTTTTGTACAAACACTTCAACACCTCGATATACCGTTTTGTGTATAAAATTACCTTAATTTTGGAAAGAATTGTTTGAACAATAATGTACTTTTTTGTTTAATGGCTGTTTTGATGTTCGTGACTTATGATGTCTAAAAAATATATTCATAAAAAGTGCAGTATTTTTATAAAACGGTTTCTTTATTGCTAGATAACCCATATTCCAAATACTGCACTTTTATTTCAATAAATGATTACCAAAATTGTAGTATTTTAAATCAAAAGAGACGCATTTCAAAATATGGCACTTTTCCTTATTATATAATATTGTACTGACGTGTTTTCTTTATTAAAAACGGTCACATTTCAAAATATGGCACTTTTCACTATAAATTATCACTTCAACACCAGTTGCTTTCCGGAATGTGGCCTTTTTAAATAAAAATGACGTGCGCTCACGCAGACTGTCGGGTCACAATTGACAATATGGCCGTTTTACTCTGAAGTTAGTCGTCAATGTATCAAAATGGCCAACGGGCAGTTGTGTGATTGGACCATTTTAAACGTTAAAGCAATGGGTGTCTTTTTCAAATATAAAAATTTGACCAATTTTGATACGTTTTATGCAATAAAAATGATTTTGTTTTTTTTCGGAATGTGGCCCTTTTGAATTTAATGAGCGAAATGTTTGTGTGATGAGCACGATCATTTGTTCTGTGTCTGGGTGTAATTTATCTATCTTCTTCTTCTTCTTAGCGTGTCGATGACAATTCAAATTGAGTCAGCCCAAAATTTAGCGACGAGTTTGGCATTTTCAGTTCCAATCATTAGCTCCTGTGATGTGCAAGAAGCTGGACAGGCAGGACACGATGTCAAGTGTATCATCGTCTGTGGGGTAACACCACATTTGCAGTCCAGGGCAGAGTCATCTATGAATTTCCACTTGAACAGGTTTTCCTTGCTTCGACCGACCTGTGTCCGGAGTCTATTTAAGGACTTCCAGGTCAGCCATGGCAACTCGTGTCCAGGTGGGAGATGTTCGGCAAGTGGCACAAATGGGTTGGGTAGGAAAACACTTTCGCGCCACAGCTTGAGTCTTTCCTTAGAGCGTTCGCCAGAGAGCGGGGGCACACACTTCAAAAAACTGTTACGGCTTTTTAGCCTTTGCGGAACGAGGATGTTATTGTGTAAAGGGTGTCTAACGTCGGAAACCATTTTGGCTCTTTCATCAGAACTAGCCACCGCTCTACGAACTACTGGTGGCGCTATGCCTGCTAGTGGATACAGCATCTGTACCGGGGTCGGTTTAAGGCAACCAGTGATAATCCGGCACGTTTCATTAAGAGCTGTATCCA
This sequence comes from Diarsia mendica, assembly GCA_949316265.1. Classification (NCBI taxonomy): domain Eukaryota; kingdom Metazoa; phylum Arthropoda; class Insecta; order Lepidoptera; family Noctuidae; genus Diarsia; species Diarsia mendica. Next base: position 1,629,386 of record OX438903.1, on the reverse strand, counting down.
CCACCTTTGCGTGGGCTGACCGACTCCACACGGGGCACGCAAATTCACCGGCAGAGAAAGATAGCGCCAGCCCAGTAGTCCGCATAACGTCAGGCGAAGCACCCCACTTTGACGAGACCAGTCGCTGTAGAAGATTGTTGCGGGAGTGCACCTTCTGCTTGATATTTTTGCAGTTCTTGCTGAATGTAAGCGACCTGTCTAGAGTAACACCGAGATATTTTGGGCAGTTGCTATGCTCGATGGATATCCCACTCCAAACGATGTTGAGTTTGCGGCTCGCTTCTCTATTGCGAAGATGGAATACGCAAGACTGCGTTTTACTTGGATTCGGCTTTAGTGAGTTAGCGAGGTAGTACGTGGTTAAGTCACTAAGAGCATCTGACAAAGACACCTCAGCCTCTTCAAAGGTGGTGGCTTGGGAGGTAAGGGCAAGGTCATCTGCATAAAGAAAGCGAGAGGTGTGTGGGCTGGATGGCTGATCGTTGGTATAAATGTTGAATAGGAGCGGTGCCAGGACACTACCTTGAGGTAGGCCGTTTTTTTGTGCTCTCCAACGACTTTTTTCAGAGAGAAGGTGGACTTGAAATCGGCGGTTGTGGAGAAGTTCTCGAAGTATACGGATGAAATTGTGATCATTGATCAAGGTTTCCACCTTCCACAACAGCCGTTTCAGGTTAACTGTATCGTAGGCAGCTGATAAGTCCACGAATACAGCACCAGTGACCATTCCTCTCTCGAAACCATCCTCGATATGTTGAACAACTTTAAGAGTTTGGTTACTGCAAGACTTGATAGGCCTGAAACCAGCTTGCTCGGGGATTAATTTCGGGTCAATGACGCCCGTAAGACGGTTCAGCAGCAGTCTCTCGAAAAGTTTATATGTGTGACATAGTAGAGAGATAGGGCGAAAGTTTTTAGGATCGTCTGCTGCTTTACCTGGCTTAGGAATTGCGATGACCTTAGATTTCCTCCAGAGACGGGGAATTGAAGCTGATTCCAGACAATTGTTGAAAAGTTGCAGCAACCACGACACAGCAACTGGGCCTAGCTGTTTTAGCTGCTCGACTGAGATATCGTCGACTCCAGAGGCTTTACCACACTTTAGGCCACTAATTGCTGTAACGATATCAGTAATGTCGAATAATTTACTGATATCGTCACAGACGCCATCAGGTTTTTGTGGCTTAGGGATCTTACTGGAACGGCGTGTCGGTCTGCCATTTAGAATTATTTGATGTGCTATCTGGTTGGCGGTGACTTGGCTTGGCGGTGCGGGTTTAGGGGACTCACCGGTCAGCTTTCGAACTGTACTCCAAGCCTTTTTACTGTTATTGGTCATGTCTATGCTAGTAACAGTGTTCATCCACCTCTCCCGTCTATTTTCGCCTAGCTTTGATAACAACATTTCTCCAGCAAGTGTGGTTTCCCCTGAGAAGGGATCAGATCGAAACAGTGATTGGTATCGGCTCAGCAATTCACTGGACTCTGTCGACAGCCCTGGGATGTAAGAAGTCCTGCAGCCTCTTGGGATGTGTCTTCGGGAATTAGTAGACACAATCTCAACAAACTGGTCGTAATTTTGCGGGGTCGGCAAAAGATTGAAGAGGGCGTCATCAATGGATTGTTTGAACGATTTCCAATCTGCCTTGTTGTAGTTGAATCGGCGTTTAAAGGGGACGTTTATAGGTCGGACCACGGGTTCGATGCAACACATAATTGGTCTATGTTGAGTGCGAGGGATAGGCGAACACACGCTCTTGGTGCACTGAGCGCCGATAGAAGAGCTGACGAATATTAGGTCTGGATTGTACCCGCGTTTCCAGCGACCACTGTTAAAAGAGGCCGGTTGTTTAGCGTCATGAATTAGTGCTAAATCATTCGCCTCAGCCCATTCTTCGACTGCATCTCCGCTTATGTCCGTGTCGTTGTAGCCCCAGTTGGTACCGCGGCTGTTAAAGTCACCGATTACAACTTTAGTTGGCTGGCTGTTGAAGTTCTCTGGTGGTACGAAATTAAATGTGGTGCCGGGAGGTTTATAAATGGAAGTGATGGAGCAGTTGCCAACATCTACTGTTATAATTTCTATGCCATTCTCGTTTGAGCATTTGGTGGAAAGTATACTTACGCCGGGAGCAGCAAACACTGCGTTACCGTGTTTTGGGTGACAGATCTCGGCGATAAGCGTGAGTCCATCGATGTGTGGCCGGCTTTGGGTTTCATCTCGATGGGTCTCTTGCACACAAAGAATGTCGCAGTATGTTTTGCGGCATAAATCGGAAAGAATTTCTGACTTATCTTGAGAGAACCCTTCGATGTTAATCGAAACTACGCACAAAGCCGGTTTTGTAGGAGGACTTGGGATTGTCATCGTGGTGAAAGGATTAGCCAGTCAGCGTGGGGACTCGCTGACTGCCCAGGGTGCGCCGTACGTATAGTAGTTCAGTAAATACGTCACTCGGGGAGGCTCCTTTCATGCAATTTATCTATAATATGTATGTATTTAGAAATATATAAGTATATTTATCAGTTGTCTAGTACCCATAACACAAGCTCTGCTTAGCTTGGGACTAGATGGCGTTGTGTGATAGTTGTGGAATATTATTAAAAAAAAAAAAAAAAAAAAAAAAAAACATCACAAAAAAAGTCACTGTCTCGTACACAACACTCAGCTGTTTCGGCACACAACAGACGGAGGAACCTAGGTAGACTTTACTCTACGTCGTTAATGGCGAGGATAACACTACCTATAACGTTGCAAATTGCAAAAAGAGAAGTTAGTAAAGAAGTGAATTTACAAGAAAAAACATTAACATGCGCTCGCGTCGCGCCATGTTTTTCTTGTGATGGGGCTGCCAGGTACTTTTAACCAAAACTTACCAACTTAATTTTAAGAAATCAAATAATTTTGAAAATAAATTGCATATCTATTTAATTCTGCATTAATTACATTTATATTTATTCAATTTTAATAATATTAACATTGAATAAATTAGATTGATTAAAAAAAAAATATTATTCAATTCAAATTAGTTCAATCAATTCAATTTAATTATTATTCATTGATTAAATTATTATTCAATTTTAATAATATTAACATTGAAAAAAATTAGCCGAAATATTATACTGGCTATGATAGTTCAAACCAAAATGTCGCTAAAACTACCATTATGGTAGCTTTTAAACATAGAGGCATCTTTTCATTTTTACGAATGTTGCCATCCTTAAAGACGTTATTTTACAGACCGAAATTTTTAGGACTGGCGACACAGTTCTAGCCCCCGTAGGTATTCCAAGTTTTACCCAATGAGTCGACCCCGCCTGCTTTGGGCGTTCAGTGCTCACACCGCAGTCGAGGCGTTTTGTCGTATCAAAAATGTCATTTAAAAAATGGCAGACCTACGTACGTATGATCGCGACTTTTTAACTGAATTTTTAAGTCTACTCTATATAAATCACTGCCTGCAATTTGAAAAATTAAATAGAAGGATTAAAGAAATAGTTCTTCACTGAAGTGTGTGCGTGTAGTAGGCCCATTAGCTTGACAAATAATGTCCCTTTTTAGTGTTCCGTACCTTTTTTTAAAAAAAGGTGGGGACTCCTCCCGCTCTGGGCAGAGCGGTAGGGAGTGTCAGGCTTCCCTTCTACTAACTAAAAACCACCCATGTTCCTACTTAGCCCTTCGTGCCGCGGCCGCGGTATCTCTTTCGAACAACCCACAGCCCCGACGGGAAGGTTCAACAAGGCACCCGTATAAGATCACTCTCTTGTCCGACTGTCTGTCCGTGTATCACTACCGATTTTTAACTAGCGGTAAGCAAAACCTAACAAATGCCTAATTAAAATCGTATATCGGATATATCGTTTTAGCTGGGGAAACAATCTGCGACTCTCGGGGGTGCTGCGTGTAGCCACTGAGCTACTCGCGTTACACCGACCACTTTCCCTCCCGAAGAATAGTGTTTCGAAGAAACGTAGGATCATATTCAGCGCGTATTCGACCTACTGGCTGTTGAGATGCGAGGTTATCGGTGAATGTGGGTATGACGCAGACGCTTCTGCCTGCCCCACGTCAAGCAAATAGCGCCATGGCACGCGCGAGCTTGCGTACGGTAACGACGTCACCTACCAGACTGACACACCCAAGTGAGTCGCACCCATCCACACACACGTGACCTAGTCAAACAACATACACTCAGTACACGCCCCACTCTATAAACACGCAACTCCACATGCGAATAAACTTACGTCATGATACGATGCGGGCTCGCATCGGTGGCCCATCAGTGGTGGCGGCCCCGACTTACGAACAGTAGGTCGTGGGTTCGAACGAACCCAGGCAGGCACATTACTTTGTGTAATTTATTTCATCACCGCTGCTCTCAAACACGGTGAAGGAAAACATTTTGAGGAAATCGGCATGTCTTAGAACCAAAACTTCGAAGATATGTAACATCTACCAATCCGCACTGGGCCCGCGTGGTAGATTAAAGCCCATTCCCTCTGAAAGAGAGGAGGCCTGTGTCCCAGCAGTGGGAACATTAATACTGCTCCTGAGAATCACATAGGTCCTACCAGTCAGTAGGTCTTTTTTTTTTTTGATCGGTGGAAAATCATCGAATGACCCCCCCGCTCTTGGGCAGAGCGAAGGGGAGTGTCAGACTTCTACTGACTAAAAACCGAACCCATGTTCCTTCTTTGCCCTTGCGCCGAGGCCACGTAATCTGGTACAAAAATCCGCGGCCAGTCAGTAGGTCTTGGAAGACACATCAGTATTCGGAGACCCACTGGTGGGTCTGCTTGGTGGGTCTTTGAAGACGAAGCGGAGAAATTCTTGATGGAAAACTCTATTAAACTTAACCTGACCAGGGAATCGAACTCGAGATCTCCAGCACAGCCGTCGCGCTTGCGACCACTAGAAAAACGAGGCAGTCAGGCGGGAAAATTTAAAACAAATCTCTAAAAATGTTGTCAGTAAAGAAATGAGTGAAAGATACGAAAGATACAATGCTTATCGACTTTTGTCGCTGATTGTACTTGCTAAATGTCGTTTGGTAATGACCAAGGTAACTTGGTTTTATGACAATCAAGTTTTAGTAACTTGTAGTGTTGTAATTAAAAAACATATAATAATGAAAATACTTGCTTTATTTATGTATATATTATATGTATTGTATTTTTAAAATATAAATATCTAAATTAGGTGGTAAAATAAAGTAAACAATTGCTGTTCCATTACATTATGAATTTATGACCGTGTGGGAATTTCACTTTCGTTGAAATAATTCTATGTGGCAGGTTTAGAATGTAATAATAATAATAGTCCTCCTGACCGTTTTTCGGCCACGGCGGCCAATCTCAGCGGAGATTAGCCATTTGCGCGGGAGATATTATAGTGCACAAGTGCGTGCGCAGGCACAGGTGCACTCTCTGTTCCCTTTCTCTCATAGTCCGATGGGATGGCAATCCGACACGACCGGAGAGAGATCAGGCGCAGGAATGTTTAGAATGTACAAAATACGAGGTTAGCACAAATATAGGTAGGTACACGAGTGTCTAAACCAAGCGTGCCGCTTTTTTACCATCTACTATGACGTCATAAGCACTATTTCAATACTATACAAACAAGCTACTATAAAAATAGACGTTATTTATTCCTTATATGTCTAGATTAAGTTCTTGAGATGTGAACTTGTGACGTTGTTATTAAAACAAATAAGCTTGCTGCGACAGTAGCCACGTTGAATTGCAAGTTAAAGTTTGCTAAACAAATATTTTTATTTATTTTTTTGTGGTTATTTTAATTAATAAGTATCATAAGGTGATTACCATCTTTAACATTAATTGCAATGACACAATTATGACATCTTTAGCAATGATTAAAGCAGAATGCAATTATGGGTTTTTCAAAGATGGCTGATGTAGGAGACAACATAAAAATAAGAATATAACTAAGAATAATGTAGGTATTTAAGAAAAAGTGGCCGAGTGCAAGCCGGACTTGCACATGAAGGGTTCCGTATCATGAGTTCTTATAGGTTTTCCTGTAATCTATACGTGTTGAACTAATTTCTGTATTTTTTTTTTCAGATTTTTAGGCTCAGTAGTTTCGGAGATAAAGGGGGAGGGGGGGGAATGGTCGGACAGACAGACAGACACACGAGTGCTCCTTTAAGGGTTCTGTTTTTTCCTTTTGAGGTACGGAACCCTAAAAAATAATACATTTAGGCACAGTAGTGTTGCTTCACATAAAAAGTTATAATTAGTACTTAAAAAGCAAACTATAGCTAAAATATATTTAAGAGTTACAAGTAGTGGTAATTTTAACTTCAAATGTTTGTAAAGCGACCTGCCCTATCTAGGTTTTCATAAACCTGTGTTTCAGGCCATCACATCCATATCCGGAGGAATCAACTTATTCTAAGGTTCGTCAATAGCGGCCAAGAAATTCTAGGATTGCTTTGGTGGCCAATGAAGTTTAAACGAATTGGAGATACAATCCGTTTGGCTCACAATATGTTTCTTTCGGTAAGGTTTAGGCCTAATCTCATGTATTTTATGCACCATACGCTTTCTAATTAGCTGGAAGTTATACATTGTCCAACCTTTTTCTAGTGCATACTCATCAACGAAATTCAGTAATATTATTTCGGCATAGGTATCTAACTCAGGTTCAGATTCTGGCGTAGGTAAACATTTGATATCATTTCCATGGGATGGAATATTGTAAAGTTCGTTGTTATTTGGAGATAATTTGCAAATGCACAATGCCTTGTAACTAAAAACTTCAGTTATTAACATTTCAGCTAATGCACGGCAGTCATTCGATTTTTCCAAGAATTCAGCTAGTTTGTCAGCACGAACATACACACCGGAATCATCCATTAGTTCAACAAGTTCCGGAGCAGGTCCACGATACTTTAGTGTCCACCTTCTATCAGTTTGACAGCTAGCAAATTCCGGGGTAGAATCCATGTGATGGTGAAAAAATCTTAGTCTTTTCTTTTGACGTTTATCAGCATTTTCTGCCTCTTCTCGTTTTCCCACAACACGTCTCAGTAGTATCAGTTTTTGACGGATACTCGTTTCAATCTCTTCTTTATTTGTTTTTATCCAACCGTTCTCCAGCTCATAATCTGCAACAAACTTAAGCAATGCCACCATTGCATTATCATCCAATTCAGGTCTCACATTTGAACCGTTGTGGTTAGAGTATCTTCTATACGTGGGTTGATCATTCCACGAACATGTACTCATTGCACTTTTTATAAATATTTCATTAAGTAACATTCTAGCCAATGTTACACTATCCTTCGACGATCTCTTGAATTTAGCGAGTTGACTAAGTTCAACAAACACACAGGAATCTTCTATCAGTTCAACAAGTCCAGGGGCATATTCGCGGTATTTTAATGTCCATCTTGAGTTATTTTTGTCGTATTCCGGAGGAAGAACAAATTGAAAACCATTGTCCTTAAGAGTTTCACAGCGTTCTTCCTCTTTTTTAAATTCATTATGTCGAACACTTCTCATCTCCAGCATTATTTGACGAATACTTTTCAGAATATATTGGATATCTGTTCTATTCCAGTTGCGTATCTGGCCATAGTTTATAACATACTTCTGCAAGGTATCCTTTGCGTGTTCATTTAATACAGGACTTGCTTGTCCACCGTGGATGACAGAAGCATTAGTTGTTTCACCACTCCACGAACATGTACTCAAAGCACTTATAGTGAAAATTTCTGTTAGTAACATTCGAGCAAAAGCTTTGCAATCGTTTGACCATTTCTCGCATTCAGCGAGTTTGTCAGCATTAACATACACACCGGAATGTTCTATTAGTTCAACAAGTCCCTGAGCATGTTCACGATACTTTAGTGTCCATCGCGAGTCATTTTCATCGTACTCCGGAGGAAGAACATTTGAATTTTCTACTGTTGTATCTTTTGATGAAGATGCTGGTGGTAAGTCCATCTTATCTTGTGATCTATGCAAAGATCTGTAAATAAAATAAATTAATTTACACAAGTGGAAATTCGAAACTAACATAAAAACCGTGAATTATTTTACAGAATCGTATTGATAAAAAGTAAACTTATAATTCGTTTAGGCTTGATTTCACCAAACAACCTTATTGCACACGAGGCGGAATTCATAACCGAGCCAGAGGTAAGTCTAGGGAACCCTAAAAGTTCAGCAGTCAATGGTGCCGATTCTCTTGTACACGAACTCAACTCAACTCAACGTCAATTTGAGTTTGAGTTACTTAACAATCGACTGCTGAGCATGAGCTCCTGTGTTAGATTCCCGGGTCGGGCAAATTGTTATTAGGTTTTTCATTCAGGAATTTCTCAGTAGCATCCACGGAGTCTCGATATGTGCCCGGTTGATGACAATAGAGACGCCCCTTATTACATGGTGTTTAAACATAACCGGCAATGTGGGTGTTCTAATAGATATACCTCTGCCTAACCCTTCAGTGATTACAGGCGTGATGTTTTATAAAAATACTTCTGTTTTTGAAAATATTATCTTCTTAGCGTGTGACCCTGGGATGTAATAAACAGGTAAGGTAATGTTTTCTTAAGAGCGTAGACGGGCTGCGTATAATATACGTATATATAACTATTGCCGTCGCGCTGCGCTCTAGCAACCGGGCGGTATCAATATGTGAGTGCGATAGAGACAACTGCAGCTCAGAACGATTTTACCCACGGAACAGAAAGAACAGTGGAAATGCAAAGTAGGCGTAGCACGGCTGTCATATCTTTGCACTGTATTGCAAACTCTCAAATTTTTGACTTAGTCGTGTTTTGACATCGCTTCGAGTCGCTAGTCTCCCGCCTATTTAATTTTTGCATTAATATACCGTATTGTCACGTATTGTGCGATTTTGGAGCGTAAAAATGACTGTAGAAAAAAAAACTTAAAAACGGAGGTGTTTCCTATCATCGGTAGATACGATTTTATTTGTTTTCTAATAAAATCGTAGTTAATATCAATTTTCTAAAATTTACTAAAAATGTGACAATCTGTCACATTATTAGAAAATTATAATCAACCTTTTCCCATTGAAATAAAGTTTATTTTAGATCGAATGTCGATTGTTATATTTTGAACAAGGATCTTTTTTGTTCTCGAAAGTTCCATGCTACTCAATTAGTGATGTGGTTAAGATCGGTTGCAGATTTGATCGATAGATATCGATAAAATAAAACAATGTTATACTTACTGTTTAACATTTCAATACAAAGATCCTAATTATCACATAACATTTATTTTGAAAGGTGTACCTGTACAACATTAAAGTTACATGTTTTGTAGCTAATATAGAATCAAACTTTTACAAATTTTAATAATGATTGAGAATTGCATTGACATTTTACGTAAAAACTGACACAATAATATTGACAAGTGTTATGTTTTTCTTTTGTATGATGGCATCTTTACCACCGAAATATACCTGTTTAAATAAAGTATGAATGTAAGGACCATAGAGACCACCAAACCATAATAATAAAGTGATTATTATTATAAAGATACTAGCTGATGCCCGCGGCTTTGTCCGCGTGAATGTCGGTTACCGCGACCGATGTCGGTTATCGCGACCAAAAGTAATGTGTTCATCCCTCCCTTTCAACCCTTTTTTCGCACCAAAAGTGAACGCGCACCTGACCGCGCCGCAATCGCCGCAGTCATCGCATTTTATAAATCTTTATATGAAATAGTATATGGCATCACGCACCTATCCGCGCCGAACCATCCGTATTTTCTAAATCCTGTAGGTATACTGATTCCACAAGATTCCACAACCTTAAAAAGTAGCCTATGTCCTTTTTCAGGCTCTAGACTATCTGTGTACCAAATTTCATTCAATCGGTAGTTTTGGCGTGATAGCGCGACAGACATCGAGAAACTTTCGCATAATAATATTAGTTTAAATGAAATCGAAAATGTTCACTAGTAAATAGTATTATGCTGCAGTGCAATAATTACGATTACAACATTTTTATTGGCTATAAGTTGGAAGTAGTATAAATAAAAGTATCTCTAAAGTAAAGCAAAGCAAGCAAGCAAGTAAAGTATATCTATCATTCATTAATCATATGTTTTAGGTTTCCCAAGGAAGAAGTTTCTCTTTTATGTTAAGTCCTTAGAATTTTCTCATAGAAAAACTCTGTTAGTATTTATTTGTTTGGGTTTGTTGTAAATAGTTTTATGTAGGTAAGTAATAAAATATTGAATTTTATTTTGTTTTATTATTTACAATTATTAATAGGTACAATTATTTGTTTATAATACCTACAAACTTTTTTTCAAAATAAATTGGTTATCTATCGATAATATAGATAAAAGCTTAATGTGTCTCTTCCTTGGCCGAGTAGCAAAAAATACAGACCTGTGACGCGAATATAATCCTTAATACTGCAGTTTTTAAGTGTATTATTGCGTCCATTGAAAATACTGCCATCTATGGACGAGTAGCGGAATTTACTAGGCAATAATTTCTAGTATGATTGCTGATTACAAAACGTCGTATTTTATTTCTGAGTGAAGCAAAATAAATGCTATCGTATTACCACGAAGGTATATTTTTAAAATGTAGAATCTGTGAGTTACGCTAGTTGTGATTGAAATTGAAACGACCAATCAAACAAATTGTGTAGTTGTAGTGCACTGTATGATTAATGGTTTGATTGTGTTAGTTTGGCGACACTGGTTCCGATACAGATTTCGTCACTTAGCACTTCTACCTGTTCTTTATGTTCTGTGATTTTACCTATAAAAAACCTTGACCGATCGACGTTTCGTATTCTCCTGTTTTCTCCTCGAAACCTAAGCCAATTAAATTATATTTGGTATCAAAATTTAAAGGAAGAATAGATCTATGCCCCTATTACTTGTTTTTATTTTAAAAACTTTTCAATTTTCTTTGGTAGTCATCTGATTACGTAGGTAAAAACGGGGTATTTTTTTAGGTTTTTGGTAAGTCATATTTATTTTTGTAATAAATTTTTGGAAAAAAAAAATGACAGGGGCATGCCTTCAATAGACCTGGATTTTTATAAATAAAAACGATTACTCTAGAGGCATTATCCAGGAAGAGAATAGGGGAATACATTTGTATGGAAAAATGCAGCCCGTCTACGCTCTTAACGATTGTTTTCAAAACGAGGGGCGGTTTAGAAACTCTGACACTAGGGTGTGTGGGGTCGTTAGACCTTAATGCCTACACGATAAAAAGAGAAGAGAGATTATAGATAAGGAGCTAGTTGCTACGACTCTTTCAGGGTAAGTTAGAGTGTATTTTATTAAAGTAATAGTTAAACATTTATCGAAAAACATCATTTGAAAGCACAGTGAAATTAAGAAGTTTTTAGAGAATATTTGCCAAAGAAAAGGTGTATAAAAAAATGAACTGAATGTGAATATCCCGGTGTTTTGAGTGTTTTAATTTATAGTTTAGAGTCTTAACTTTTTAGAACAATTGATAAAACTTGCGATTTTGTGCGACCGTCATATTTTTTTTTTCGGTTTTCAGAATGACCACCGGCATTACAAAAAACTGTTTTTTGATATTTGGACCTCAAATGCGAAAAAGGAGCGGATTGATGCTAGTTTTGTTTTTATAATAAGTAATTAGCCTTGAGTACATTTTTTGGAAGGGATATTCAATTTATCAAGTGTGTCACTGATACAATTATTTTGTTTTCAAATGAATACTTACAGCATAGTGCAATAGACGGAATTAAAATACTTAAGTACTAATAAAAACTTATTCGTACAATTTAAAAACGCAATGCGTTCACAAGTTAAAATAGTAAAACCTAAGCGGTGTCACCCGATTTAAAGACTTGATTTTTCAGAAAATTATTCATGAGGTTACCTAATCTGTGGACGAGGTACTAGGAGTATGTAATGATCATAGCAGGTGGCATTCAGTAACCATAGTCTACCTCCATGGGAATAGGGCACACAGCAGGGGTTAACACTCCAGAGCTGAATCATCTACGAATCTCCACCTGAACAGGTTTTCCTTGCTACGGGCAACCTGTGTCTGGAGTCGTAGTTCGTAGAGCACTAGATAGCATAACATAATTTTTAAATGTATTTACTAACAATGTTATGGATATTGTGTCTGAATCAAATAAATGAATTGAAAATGAAATGAATAGCGTCACTCATGCACGTAAGCATCACAATGGAAGGAACAAACACAAACAAAACCTTGAATAAAACGGGTAGGCAAGGAAAACTAGCTCTAAGAACTATAAGTTGGATAGCCATTAGGATATTGATAAAATATTTTTGAATAACTCCAAGTTTTCTATCTCAACTACTCAAGGCAAAGCTTAATGATCCCATAAAATTCCCACAGCTGGGACTAGGGTGATTTAATTACATTACAACTTTTAGACAATATTTAGATTTTGCTTTTTCCTTACATATTATATGCAATCTATAACATGATAGGTTGTTACAGTTGTTGTTTGTTAGAATGATTATTGTATGAATCATTTAATGATTTAAATAATTGCTTTTCTTATCATCAGACATCGTTTGATTTGATACCATATCTGATATAATATCTTTAATTTCACCAAATTAATAAATCATTAAACGGTGGACGTGTGCTCGTAAAGGTGCTTGTTAGGTATAGTGGAACTGCTCGCTGAGTTTTATTTCGGAAATTATACACATAAAGGTAAGATTTGTTTTCTTAGTCAAAGTTATCGGGTCAAGGAAGTTTAGTCTGGTTCATTTCAAGGAGTACACTCAGTTGCCAAACAGCCTGTATATTGTATCTATATATTATTTCTTAGAAACAGGGGTGGATTTAGGTACCAGCAGGCCAAATAGGCTGGAGCCTAGGGTGGCAGATTAAGGGGCGGCAAAGGAGAAGTAGCAGCTTCCTTAGAAAATTACCCCACGTCCGACAGCTGAGAAAAATATCTAAAAACAAATGAGTATTGATAAATTGTATACTTCCGATTGTTATCCTTACTGGCTATCATACTTAGAAATTGCTCCAAAGATTCTTTCAGGCGTAGTATTATCACATATCATATTACATATACCGTCTGTCTGCGGAATGGCTGACGCGCAGCAGTCGCGCTTAAGTCCACTAGACCAACGAGACAGTCACAGTAGGAACGAGTAGTATACAAGAAATTGAGCTCTATCTCATGCCCACGCTGAAATTATATTAAAAACATTCGGCCATAATATCTGATGGTCTCCCAATCTGAATTACTAATTGGTTCATGGCCCCTATTACAAAAACTGTATGTGTACCTACCTAGTAACAAACAAGAAACAAACACACATACTAGTAACAAATTGAATGATTAAAGGAAGAATGATGTTGTCATGTAAAACATAACTAAGTAAATGAATTGCAAATAAATAAAATTCTTACCTTGTTCGTTTTCCTGTCACTCACAGTGTTAAATTGACTAAATAATATAATATTCTTATCAATGAGGGAAACAATACGAATATAATATTTAGTGACCGGACATAATACTGTGCGTGTGCGCTTGCCGATTAGGTTTTGAATTAAAACAAAACGCGCTTATAATTTTTATTATCGTACGTCTCTACGTCAGAAGTTTACCCGAAGGCGCGCGGCGTTCATTGGTTAGCGACTTGTGCTTATTTCTCTCTCTATCAAAATGTGCGAACACAACAGAGACACACATATAGTACACGCACAGAGTACACACACAGTGATACATAGAGTATTGCGTCACCGCAGTCACCTTAAGGCGAATGCTCACATACTGCCCGCGAAATTCAAATTTTCTTACGTTTTTTGCAATTTGCAGGCCAGTGCTTGGTTGTATGTTGATGAACATTTGATTCGCGACTGTAAGACGTATTTAGTTACAGAATTATAATCATCAAAATCATCAATACAACCCTCCAAGTTCATATAGATCGAGGAATAACTTTGACCTTGAAAAAATAGTTTCTCGATCTATATGAACTTGGAGGGTTGTGTTGGTGATTTTGATGATTATAATTCTGTAACTAAATACGTCTTACAGTCGCGAATCAAATGTTCATCAACATGCAACCAAGCACTGGCCTGCAAATTGCAAAAAACGTAAGAAAATTTGAATTTCGCGGGCAGGGTGTGAGCTTCCCCCTTAAATGAAATCTGCTCCATTTCAAACTCGGGTTTTCCCCGTTGAGCGGGAAATTCAAACGTCGCTGAATTTGTTTATTGATGTCTTTTCTTTCAAACATTAATGTTCAGCCTACACTTAGCGAGATGAAATTTTGATCATTTATCTGTCCATCTGTCCGTCCGTATGTCACAGTCACAGCCACTATTTTCGAAAAATTATCACTACACGACTACACAGTAACCGCAAATATAACTTTGTCATTCATACAGAAACTATATACGCAAAGTTGAGAGAGTACATGACATCAGCTAAACACTACAAGCAAACCAAAATGTCATAGATCACCTAGATGTGACCACATTTTGATAAAGCATAACGGTTCTCCGTAACAACATTGCAGAATACTAATTAATTATCTCTCGTAAGCGTGACGTATGCGTTGCTCCAAAATTGGCCACTGCTAACACGTGGTTATCACCACGAAGAGGACAAAGTTATACAGTATGATTTTCTGTCTTTTTTACGCAGTAGGTCGTACATACAACTCAAACTCGCACACATACAAACTACAGACACAAATTAATGTTCGTGGTATATATGTATGCCAATATTCTGGAATCACAGTGTGCTCGATTCGCAACCGTGAGGTCGTGCGTTCGGGAATATATTTGAATTTTTATCGGTGAAGCCATTTCTGTGTATTGACTCATTTTAACAATAACAAGAGTAAAGAAATAACTTAAAATTCATACAGTGAAAATATTGTGAACATGAATGAAGGATTATCTGAAGAGAAGGCAAGTATTTCATAAACGTTGAAAAAATTAATCTGTTATTCTATACATTTTGTCGTCAAAGTACCTATCTAATATTATTGTGTGGGTGTTTACGTGATTTCAGCGGAAATTCAGTAGTTTATTATCAACTTTTTTCCGTGCTATGTACCTATTAACAAAGAGTTATCATAGGTACCTACCTACCTATAACGTAGTTTTTTACCCGACTGCGGCGAAGCCCAAAAGGAGGGTTATGTGTTTGACGTGTATGTATGTAAGTATGTATGTATGTCCGTTTCTTTGTTCCCTCATAACTCCTAAACGGATAAAGGGATTTGAATGAAATATACATCGTTAGATTCGTCTTGATGGCGCGAGTGTTATAGGCTACATTAAAATTAAAAACAAAGAAAAATTGCGGATTTTGGGGGCCAAATCGCGGAGTTCAAAAAACTTTTTTTTCCTTTAACATCGAGTGGGGTATCAAAATAAAGGGTTTTAAAGGGAGATTACAAAAATATATAACACTTATATGTTTAAAAGAAATTTTAAGTGACAAATCCTATAAACAAGCATAAAAGTTAAATCATTTGCGAAGAATTTTACACGACCAACGAAAGAACAAACACAAAAGAACTAAAAAGTTGGAAATAAAAAAAAGTAGTTAAAAGACTAAAAAACCAAAAAACCCGACTGAAAAAACTGAAAAGCAAAAAACAAGCACATTTTAAATTAAACAAAACTTGGAACCAGGCGGGGTTCATTTGAATATTAAATTATGAAATGAAAAACATAGAACTAAAAAATAGAACCCCGCCTGGTTCCAAGTTTTGTTTAATTTAAAATGTGCTTGTTTTTTGCTTTTCAGTTTTTTCAGTCGGGTTTTTTTAACAATGTTTTTGAACTGCAATAAATCTAGTCCTTTCTCAGTGATGATTCAGGTCAAAAATATTAGGTATGTTATAGACATAATGAAAATGAGATTCTTCTTGTCGTTACCATGTTTACGTGTTGTTATAGCAACTATTTTTCTGATCTAAGTGGGTGAATTTCCCAAATGACTTATTTTTTTGTCTTCGGTGAAATTAGTATTTGAAAAAAGGAATATTGTTCTGAATTATTTTTTTTAGTATTCAATAGATAG
Source organism: Diarsia mendica (assembly GCA_949316265.1). Classification (NCBI taxonomy): domain Eukaryota; kingdom Metazoa; phylum Arthropoda; class Insecta; order Lepidoptera; family Noctuidae; genus Diarsia; species Diarsia mendica. The sequence goes on along the minus strand of OX438903.1, from coordinate 1,613,331 downwards.
TTATTGCGTTGTGGCAAAAATATAATTTACCTAGGACTATTTACAAAGGTAGAAATATATACATAAACCTCTATTTTTTTCAAATCGGTGCTGTCCCTCTACTTTTTTTACAAACAAAAAGCTTAATACACTAATAAAAATAAGTAAGTTAAGGATTTAACTTATTCTATTTCATAGAATATTAGTTATATTATTAATATATAACATATTTTATTACATAATTAACGATTATTATTACTGAGAGGCACAAACGTACTTGTCCTGCGAAAAGTTCTCATATCGCTGGACAAAAGTAATTTAAACCTAACTTTACATCGACGAGTCCGACAGCGTCCCCACCCCAATTTTATTTCTCTCGTTAGTGTGTGCTAGTGCGCAGTCAAGATGGACGTGTGTCAAATCGCTGCATATTCCCGACAATAAATATCTCTAAAACAAGTTATATAATATTTAAGGCTAAAAATAAATTGATTCCACCACATGACCCTCTAACAATTAATGATATCCCGCTACAGCAAAAACCATGCGAAAAATACCTCGGTCTAAGAATGGACAGCTCACTAACGTGGAATGCTCACATAGATCACATAAAGAGTAAACTTTCGGCACTCTCCGGGTCACTGCGTAACATTGTTCGTTGTATTCCACCAAAACTGCGGTATACTATTTACAACTCCCTAGTAAAGCCACATCTACTTAACTTAATCGAAATTTGGGGCAGTGCTGCTAAAACAAAATTATCTGAACTTCAAATTACCCAAAATAAAATCATAAAAATACTATTTAACTACCCATCATATCTAACATCTACTAGCAAAATTTATCAAGACACAAAAATAATGAACATAAAACAACTTTACATTTACAACACATGCATTTTCATCAGAAATATTCTTAACAAAAGCGTTCACTCAAACTTAACACTCACTCAATATAAACAAGTTAGTCAACGCAGTACACGGCGAGCAAGCTTGCTAGTTTTACCGAAAACAAGAACTAACTATGGCAAAAAAATGCTAACTTTTGAAGGAGCACAGCTTTATAACAAATTACCGTCCTGTATAAGAAATGTACACTCTTTCAATGCATTCAAAACTCAACTTAGCCAGCACATAATTGCGGATCGATCACTTCTGGAGAAATGAATGCATTGGATGGGTAACTATTAAGTTGTAATACTGATGACGAACATTGTAATCTTTATTTTTAGTATTGTTCTCAAGTAAGTGACTTTATGTTTTTATTGAGAATAAAGTTTCTTTAAACCGAATAACGTAAGTACGCCATTTCAGTTGCTCCCGGACAATTATTTTATATTATCGGTGGTTGCATTTTTCTAGTGTAATGAGTAGTTTCATTATTGTTGTTTGGTTCTAACAGAGGTAGTAAGTGAATTAGCTTCATTGACTGTTATTGAATTTATCCTAGATATTATGCATTTTTTCTAATTTTCAAAAAATTGTGTTATTTCTCACGTCGCTGTTCTCATATCGCTGTAATCGGTGGTCTTTATTACCACCGATGTGATAATTTACACCGAAATGATGAGAAAAAATCAATCGGTGTCTTATATCTAATATCGGTGTTTTGATTCATGATCAACGCACAGTTTTGTCACATCGGTGGATTGCTTTATCATATCGGTAGATATTTTATCATCTCGGTGAGTCGTTTTATCATATCGGTAGATCCCGTGTCATTTCGTTAAGTATACAAAGAAACAATGGAACATACAAACATACATCCAAACACATACATTATATACATACATATACACCGTTAAATTTCGGTCGTTTTAATCCCATGGCTGGTCGATCTGGTACATGGAACACTATCGATTTGTAGCGATAAAATCAAAAAATAAAGTACCTTTTTTTAAACTCGTATTAGGATAGATTATCATATCGCTGGATATGTACATCATTTCGGTGGATAAACTAATCATATCGGTGTACAGAAAAATAATCGGTGCCGGTTTATCATATCGGTGGAAACCAGAATTCAAATTGAATTTTCTCTTTAGTCTTAAATGTTACGTTGATGATATTAAATTTGGGGATATTTGATATCCTAAAGAGTACATAAAACCTGAAAAATATAAAAATATAACATAAATTAAAAAGTTCACCGATATGAAAAAAAAAAATGGCAATTGTTGAAATTCACCCAAGTACATATCTCAAGGACAATAATAATAATAGCAATCGATATGTTTACCTTGACCGACCGACAGACGAGTTCAAGCACCGGACTACTGACATGTTGTTAATATTATATGTTTAGTTTATTTGGTTTGTTGACTAACTTGTTGTGTAGTGCTCGCGAGTGCTACTGCTGGGCATGAAGTTCTGGGTTCGATCCCCAGGTCAAGCAAAGTGTTATTGAGTTTTTCCATTAGGAATTTCTTAGTAGCATTAACGGAGTCTTTTTGTGATCGGTTGATGGCAATAGGCTCGCCCCCTATTACATGGAACTTAAACATAACGTGCGCAATGTGTTATTTATTTATTTATTTAATTTGGCTCCTCAACAATGAGTACACTGTTACATTTACATAAAAACATTTCAAACTTAAGTCTAAGTGCCCCATCACTTAAAGAAGAGCACTACATGCAACATAATATGCGCCTTAACAGCCAAAACACGAGATAAAAAGAAATATAAATACAACATAATGAAAATGACGAAAGAATAATCAATTCACTGAAATAATCAATTAAACAATTAATTATCAATAAAACAATCAATAAAATAATCAATAAAATAGTCAATAAAACAATCAATAAAGTAATCATTAAAATAATCAATAAAATAATCAATAAAATAGTCAATAAAATAATCAATAAAATACTCAATAAAATAATCAATAAAATAATCAAAAAAAAAAGAAACAATAAAATACTCAATAAAATAATCTATAAAATGATCAACATTAGGTTAAGTTAGGCCAAACAGAATAAGACTTAGTATTAGATAAGTTACAGTTTAACATTTTCTTTATAGAAGGCACAGATGTCTGACATAAATCGATGTGTTCATCGTGTTCTTTGTACACAGCATACATTCTGTAGAGAGCGCAATGCTGCCTCAAATTTGTATAGCTTTTGGGCATGCAAAACAGTTTCCTATTGGATTTTCTTGGTAGATTTCGTGGCACATGGATAATTTTGTTATGTGAAATTCTCAGTAGCGGCCGGTAGTCTTGATTTATGCTCGATTGATGGCAAAAGGCACGTCCCCTATTACATTGGTTTTAAATATAACTGGTGAAATGGGTGTACTAGTAACTCTACCTAATCTTTATTGGAAAACCGGTCTAATGTTAAGCTTATTTTATTTCCAGATGGATAGAATTGACTATATAGATTATTACGAATACCACGTCGTAAAATTCTTGAAAAATCCTTTCAAAGATGTAGAAAGAAGCAGTTGTAACCATCTCTGCGTGCCAAGGTCCTGGCTCAAATGGTGCAGTCGTGAAAATAAAATAGTCGAGGTTTGGTACCCCACTCAAAATCCAGGCAACATAGACGAAAAAGTTAGAACAAGAGAAAAGAAATCCGAGCAGTGGGAGTCCTTTTTATGCACATTGGAATATAGCACTCGTAAGATATTTTTCATAATTTGGTGTGTAAAATCGTTAAAAAAACTTGCTGCGGTACAGTGGTGATCAAATAAATTACACAAAGTAATGCGCCTGCCTGGGTTTGAAACCACCACCTGCTGTTCGTACGTCGGGGCCGCAACCACTGGGCCACCACTGCGCTTCATAATACTTGCGTTATATACTGATGTTTTATTATTGTTTTCGTTTGCAGATTCCTATAAAAGCGCAAAAGAGAAAACCATGGAGAAAAATAATAAAGAAGGTAATTATACATTATATTATAAAAACAATCTGTAGGTTTACAGGTGTACTAGTTGAACACTAGGGACTTGCTCGTTGATGTAGTGGTGGCAAGCACGACTGCTGAACATGTGGTTCTGGGTTCACTTCCCGGGTCGGACACAGTATTATTGGTTTCCATAAAAAAAATCTCAGTGGCGGCCGCGGCGACGGGATTCGGAGGGCATCCGACAGATAACTTAAGTCTCATGTAATCATGAGACTTAAGTTATCTGTCGGATGCTCTATTAGGTACTTACCTACACCTTTGTCTAACCTTTCGGGCAATACAGACGTGATGTAATGTTTTGTTCTAAGGGGTCATTATCTTAATTTTTACTACTTGTGGGATACATCTGCTTTTCCCCACATTTTATCGAGATAATTATGTGACCCAAAATTTGGATTAGTAGAAAAATGGAGCTACTTATTTTACTCTCACAATTTCAACGTTGGCTCCGTAGAAATGGCTGATAATGATGAGTACAACGACCTCTGAGGGTTTTAGCTTCTTCATTAACACCCTTGTATAACTGAACCTAATAGAGGGACCTGTAGTATATACAATTAAATAATACTTCGTTTTACTTTAGGTCGGACTCCACCTGCAACGGTGGAGAAAAAAGCAAGCAAAACCACTTCGTCAGTCATTGAAAACGAAGCTACTGTCAACAGTACGCAAGATGCCTTAGCATGGAGTGTATCAGTAAAATCTGCAAATAAAATTACACTTAAAAGAAAGACAAACGATTTTGACACATCATCTCATCATAAACGTTCGAGAGAGAATGAGCCAAGTGAATCTGTTGACGAGGTCGCGGGATCATCTAGTCAAGCAATCAGAAGTAATAATCAGACGGTTCCTCATAAAAATTCTAATGGATTCCAGTGTATACAAGAAACACCAGGTTTAAAATCTAGCGATACAAATAGTACAGAGCAGAAACAAATTATAACTCAAAATGCTTCAACAGCGAACAATTCTTTGGATCTCAAATTAATCGCCCAGTTACAAATACCTATTAAATGTTTTGAGTTATTAGGAGAACTTCAAAAGCTTTTAGGTTTTCCATTGGTAAAAGAAATAATTAATAAACTCTTAAATAAAGATTCTGATGATGATAATAATGACTGTGGTAAAAATCATTGTAGTGAAAATGATTGTAATGAAAATGATTGTAGTGAAAATGATTGTAATGAAAATGATTGTAGTGAAAATGATTGTAGTGAAAATGATTGTAGTGAAAATGATTGTAGTGATGATGATTGTAATGATGAGGATTGTCATGAAGATGTTTCTGACGATGATATTATTTTAATTGATCCAATAATAAAGGAAGTTGTTCCTCCAAAATACAATGTTAATGAATCAGAAGACCATAATGAAAATAATGAACTATCTAAGAATAAAAGTCCTCAACCAATTAGAAAGGTAGCTCCAAAATTGGATGCTATTGTCTCAAAAAAAGTTGATCTTGATGATAGTGGTGTTGATAGTGAACGAAGAAAGAATGGAAACATTTATCTTCTAAATAAGGAAGTTGTATCTCCGAAATACAATGCAAATAAATCAGTAAATCGTGATAGAAATAATGAACTTCTGAAGACCAAAACTCCTAAATCAATTAAAAAGGCACCTCCGAAAGTTGCAACGATGATGCGGAAAGATGATCCTGATTATGCTGGTGATGATATTGAACGAAGAAAGAAAAAGAAAGGTCCTTTAGAACGAAGAACCAACGTATTTACGAGTCCAAAGCAAAAGCCGTTTGTTTTACCTCCGGAATACGACGCAAATAACTCGCGATGGACACTAAAGTATCAAGAACCTGCCGAGGGACTTGTAGAACTAATACAGTATTCCGGTGTGTATGTTGATGCTTCTAGACTGATGAATTGCAAAATAAAAGCGAAATGTGGCGATGCGTTATGTGTAATGTTATTAAGTGAAGTCTTTACTGAAAGTGCATTGAGTATATGTACTTTGACTGGTAAACAATCTGCAGGGTCACAAGAGACAAATGTGAGACCTGGATTAGATGTACATGCGCGAGAGGTTATACTAGACTTTGTCGATGATCAAGAAAAACAACGAAAATATCGCAGACGTGGCGATAGATCATATAGGATGTTATTAATGTCCAATAAATTGAAAGCGATGAGAGTTAAAGTAATTTAAGAAATCTTAGAATATAGCACAGGCAATTAATCCATTTTTAGTTTTAATGATACTTCTGTTAAGAAATCAATTGTTTTACAGCCTATGAGTCGACTACACGCAAAAGGCTTACAACGCCTATCGCGTACAGTACAATAACACATAGTGATAGAAGGCGTTGTTGAGGTTGCGACGATACTGTAGCGCATCAGGGATGTTTGCAGAGGCACTTATAGACGACTTTTACGTAATCTTGAGAAAGCGTGTTGCGTCCATGATGCGGCGGGTCCGAGCCAGTGCCAACAGCCCCTTGGTCACTATGGTCGACACCGGAAGGTAATACATAAGAACTGGACCAGCATAGCTATTCAGAAACAATCGAATCGAAGTCGAATCGATCGTGACGTGACACCTTTTCGAGTATCAGATTTTTGGTTCGAACGATTGGGAAATGCTATTATTCACAGATACGATCGACATGGTAGTACATTAACACTCGTGGTGAAATATTTTATGACACCAATATATTATCTTTAATGAGTATTTCCATAAGTTCTACTATCAAGTACTGAATATCCGCCGAGTAACTAAAATTATAATCCAAAACAATTTTAAAATCATTTTAGTTTTAAATGGATACGCAACGACTCTTACCTATGGTAATATAGTACAAATTGGCGTCGTAATTCTGATTGGATTACAGTTCCGATACTAAATAGCTGTCGGCAGGATTGATATCATCATCTCGAATCACCGTCGAATCTAGAACTCAGCTTCGGTTTTGACAATAGCGATTTTCGATAGTACGATGGATTGATTTGGTTGTGAATAGCTATGCTGGACACAATTATTATTACCGTCAGATAGTTTCTTGAAATAATGTTTGAATAGTGATTATTATCGTACTAATATTACTTATAATTTTGACTAGTATTTTATTATTACCAAAAATATATCCAAATATACTACTATAAATGTACTAACTAACACTAGTGTTTAAGATGTATTACTAACAAATATAATTTTACGATCTTTTATGTTTAATTAATGATCGATGGTGATGACAATGCTGTTGTTAAAAATCATTTTAAAAAGGTAGAGCTTTTTTGATGATAATGCCATTTACGTTTTAGCTGGGAGTTTACATGTTAGTTAGTGTGGCAATAACACAGATACAAAGAACAACCACGCAATATTTCTCAAATTGTATGTATCTTTTTTGTACGGCTTACCGTTTTAAGTGCCAGGGTAATCCGCAAAATTCAAGTTTTCTTGCACATTTCACTTTTTCATGAAATAGTCATTTAATGAACTTAACAAATGAACTTAATGGGTTGTGCTGGTTGATTTATATGATTTTAACTTTGTAAACCCATGTTTGTTACGGCGGCGAATAATATTTTAACCATCTTAGGCACAACGGTACATGATTGTCCCAGGGTATTTACAATAAACGCTAGAAAAATTTAACTTCGCGGGCTACCTTGTCGCTTATTTTACTTGTTAGTATAATTATGTAAAGACAAGAAATTACATTTAAAATAGTGAAATTTATTTAATTGTAAAACAACATTGTAAACCAAATAATCTATTGTTATAAGATAATGATGTATACCTACGTTAACACACACAAAGTGATGTTATACAGTAACGAGCTTTTAGGGAGCGTTCAAGTATTAGGTACTTACGTAACGAATTTGGGGGTCTTGTAAAACCCGTGGGATTTTAGCTACGCTTTATGTAGCATATCCCTTCAGGAACGGTCGCGTAGAATCACGCACACAATTTACGCATCACGCATTTTATAAAACGTTTTTTTCTCAAAATTTCAAATTTTAAGTAAAAATGGTCACTTGGTGATTACGTAACGTTTTACTAGAGTGGGGGGGGGGGGGCTATAGATAAGCGTTACCGCGCGTTATATGGAGGGGAGGGCGGGACAAAAATCACCAAATATTGCGTTACGTAATACTTCAACGCTTCCTTAGGTCGGGGCTTTGCTCCGTTATCTGTCATGTACATTTGGGGATACTGCAGCTTCCTGTTAGTGAATCGACAATTGCCGGAATCGGATCAGTAGTTCCATAGATTACATCATACATACAAACAAATCTACCTCTTCATAATATTATTAATATAGATATGACGAATGTGCATTTATCCACATTTTTTTAAATGTTTTTTATAACTTTAATATTTCAAATAAATGATTTTACTGTAACAAAAGTTGTTTTTTTTATTCCTGATATAAAAGTCATCTGACAAACGTCGTTCTGTCTGTCCGCAACATAATCAAAAACTACTACTTACCTATACCATTTTTTTTTTTTTTTCTCTTCTTTATTGCAATCTATCAATCTTGCAGATATTCAGCAATATATGTGGACGATATTATTTAATTAAAGGGCTTGCACGAAGGCCGTCCAGTGACTGCTTCGTTTTTTCTTGTGCCTCTCAAAGAAGGTCTTGAGGAATCTTTCTTTTCAGTCTGCGAGCAACTGTTTGGGTGTTCATTAAATTTGTAGCCAGTATATTTGGATGATGAGTGATTCGCTTTTTGTACGCTTTTGTCCTTTCTGAGATTTCTTCTATAACACTTTTGACGCAGAGGTCGTGATGGAGTCTAGTGTTTGAGACATACCATGGTGCGTTTGTTATTATTCTGAGCATCTTTGATTGGAATCTCTGTATTATTTCAATATTTGAATTTACTGCTGTTCCCCAGAGTTGTAGGCCATATGTCCATATGGGTTTTATTATGCATTTATAAAGCAATAGTTTATTTTGAAGTGAGAGTCTTGATTTTTTATTTAGGAGCCAGTACATAGTGCGCAACTGTTGGCCCATAGCTAATCGCTTTGTGAAAATTTGCTTCTTCCATGTAAGTCGTCTATCTAAGTATATTCCAAGATACTTGGCGTGATCTTCCTGCGGTAGAGGTATGCCGTTGAGAGTGACGGGTGGGCATGTCTCTTTCCTGTTTGTGAAAGTAACCTGGACAGATTTGGTTTCGTTGGCTTTGATTCGCCAGTCTTTGAGCCATTTGGATACTTGATCGAGACTGCTCTGAAGCTTTTGAGCTGCAATGTCTGGTGAATTGTCCATTGATAAAATTGCTGTATCATCAGCAAATGTTCCAGTAACTACTCCATCGGTCGTAGGGAGATCAGCTGTAAAAAGTAGATACAATGTGGGACCCATGACACTGCCTTGCGGAACTCCAGCTTTGATAGCATATATGGGCGTTAACTCTTCTCCTTGTTTGACAAAAAAGTGTCTGTCGCTTAGGTATGACTTAATCAGGTTGTAGAAATTTATAGGTAGGTCCTTTTTTATTTTAAAAAGAAGTCCGTCATGCCACACTCGGTCAAATGCCTGAGATATATCCAAGAACGCTGCGACACTGTATTGTTTTGATTCGAGAGCTTTGTTTATATGTTCCACTAGTCTGTGTACTTGTTCAACAGTACCATGCTTTCTGCGAAAACCAAACTGATGGTCAGGTAGTAATTTGTTTGCAGCAATAATCGGGGATAATCTAAGTAAAATGACAATCTCCATGATTTTTGATGGGATGGGTAACAGGCTGATGGGTCTGTATGATTGCGCCTCAACCGGATTTTTTCCAGGCTTAGGAACCATAATAACTTGGGCGATTTTCCATTGGGGAGGGACCATTCCTCTTCGTAGGATAGCATTATACAGGAAAGTGAGAAATTTAATCCCTTCTTTTGGCAGCTCCCTTAAGATTTTCCCTGTAATAAGGTCGTAACCAGGGGCTTTATTTGGATCTAAAGCCTTAATTGCTGCTTTTACTTCTCTATAAGTGAGTTTATTAATGGGAGGGTCGAGTTGGTGAGTTTGGCTCAATAATTCTGCGACTTCTTGGGTTTTAGAGGAGCCTGTATCTGGATTTGGTATGAAGACCTGTTTGAGATGTTCAGCAAATGTAGCAGCTTTGTCCGCATCGCTACAAGCCCATTCTGAGTTACTTTTACGGATAGGAGGTTGATTAGTTACCGGGCGTTTAAGGTTTTTAGTGACTTTCCACAAAGAGTAATTTGTCTCTGCTGTAGCATCCAGGTTTTCTAGAGATGTTTGTATACCTAGGTTTTCATTATCTTTTAGCAGAATTTTCAGTTTTGTTTGAAGATAATTAAGATGTTTTTTATCAGTAGGATGACCTGTTGTTTGCCACTTTTTCCGAGCTTTTCGTTTATCAGCTAATAGTTCCCTTACAGATTTTGGGTAATCTTGCTTATGGTACGAGTTTGCGGCAGCTGGGGTAGCAGACCAGGCAGATTGTTGAACGCAGCTATTGAAATGTTCCACCGCTTCTGTTATGTTGTCGTCCGTCTTCAAAGGAATTTTTAAATCTAATTTGTCTGTCAGTAGCTGTCTGAAGAGCTCCCAGTTAGTTTTATTGGAGTGTAGCTTACAGGGTTTAGGTACAACTGTGATTTTCCTTTTCAGTACTATTTCTACCGGGGAATGATCGGAGGATAGTTCCGTGCTCGTTTTACTTGTTATAAAGTTGTTAGGGATGCCTTTTGTAATACAGAAGTCAAGCAAGTCTGGCACTTTTTTCAAGTCTGTAGGCCAGTATGTAGGTTCTCCGGGAGAAACAGTATTTAGTTTTAATTTCTCAATGGCCATTAGCAGCTGCCTACCTTTAGTAGTTATAGTACGTGAGCCCCAGTAATGGTGCTTGGCATTGTAATCACCTCCAGCTATGAATCTGTGACCTAGTGTGGAAAGAAACCTTACGTAGTCTTCAAACTTAAGTTTATGTTTAGGTGGACTGTATACAGACGAGATTGTAAAAGGTCCCGCCCAGTCTTCAATGACGACATTTGTTGCTTGTATTTCATCTGTGCAGTAATGTACTGTTTCATGATGTTTGATATTATGTTTTATTATAACTGCACTTCCAGCGTGTGCTTTGCCGTCGGGGTGCATTGTGTGATAGGTTTTATAGTTCTGGATGTTAAAGTGGCTCTTTTTGGTAAAATGTGTTTCCGTAACTAGGAGGATATCTATCTTTTGTGTCTCTAAGTATGCCTTAACTTCAAGAGTATGTTGTGACAGCCCATTGGCATTCCATAGGGCAATTTTTAAGCAGTCGAAGTTGACAACTTGGTTGTGAGGGCTAATATTAGGTTTGTCATGGTGTTCAGTTGCTGCATCATTTGTTTCATTAAGTTTATTAATTCAAGCATGTCATTTTGGTTAGTGTGATTTGTCTCTGTTGTTATATTGTTCTGGAGATTGTTATTTATTAGCGCTTCTTTGTATGATGTATGTTGGCTATTTGTAGGTTCTTTATCCTTAGACTTTTGATTTTCGGCTGTAGCTTCCTGTTTCTTGCTGCGAACATAGGTGTTTCTTCGTTCGGGTGCCTTTGGAAATTTAAGATTTTGAAGCTCTCTATAGATTTTACAGCCTTTATAATTTGCCGGGTGATTTCCGTCACAGAGGACACATTTTACATTATCTGATCTGGTTTTCCTAGAACATTCGATCGAGAGATGGTCACCAGCACATTTGATACATTTAGGGCTCCGGCGACAGTACTTTTTGGTGTGTCCATATTGCTGGCATTTGGCACACTGTGGTAGTTCACGTTTAGGTCGAGGAGGTTCAAAAGTTATGATGCAGTTCATGAGATTTTTGACCTCATATATGCTCTTATTGTTGAGGCTTGTTTTTAATTCAACTATAAACAGTGGCAGTGGCTTCTTTGTTGCTCTTTGTTTGATGTTCCATATATTGGTACTGCAATGCCCTATTTCTTCTAACGCCGCTTTGATTTCTTCAGGTTCGGTTGAAGGGTGCATGTTTTTAAGGATTACTTTAAAGCTCCGTTCATGCTTGGGTTTATACGTGTAGAATTCTGTGTTTCTAAGTTCTAGTTGGTGTACAATGGTCCTGTATGTCTCTGAGTCTTTTGGCTGTATTTTAACTTGATCGTTGTTGATAACTTTCAGGTTATACATATCAAAGGCGTGTTCATTAAGAGTCTTAAGAAGGGGTTGGATATTTCCCACTTTATCAACAAATATTGGTGGGGGCTTATTTATCTTTTCAGCAGCAGTAGTAGTCTCTCCCTCAGAGTTATCAGCATCTAAGCTAGCAAACCTGTTTGTTGTAGGTATTGGTGGATTCTGGGACAGCCAGTAAGTATCCAGTTTTGTTTGTTTTTGGTGCCCATTATGTTCTGGGCTTGAATTAGGCCTCTTTTTCCCAGAAACTTGTGACCAATCAGCATCGTTGCTTCCACTGGATCCGGGAGTAATGTCTTGCGTTATGAGAGTAGTTTTTGGGTAATCACCAAGGGATAATGTTCTTGGTCTAGACTCAAACATTCCTTTGTGGAAGATTTGTTGTGTTAGGGTCTTATTGTTAGCAGTATTGGTATTTTGGTTGTTTGTTGAAGAGTTAAATTGTTCATTCATTTCAATTCCCACGAGTGAGGACGATATAACAGTCACTACCTGGGGTGACGCCTATTCCCAGGAGAAGGCAAATACAACAGTGGTTGCCCGTTCCACTGAGGTTGGCGCTAGAAACTGGTTTCCCACCAGTCATGCATCCCCTATACCATTTTTCATGATGTTTTCATTAATTGATAGAGTGGTTCTCGAGGAAGGTTTTAGTCTGTTAATTTGTCAAGTTTTTGACATCCACGCAGGCGAAGCCTCGGGCATCAGCTAAATAAGTTCTCCAGTATAAAATAAACACTTAAAATCAGTATTAAAACATTTATTTATTACGTAAAAATTTTACTTATAGTATCTATCATAAATTATGCACTTGTTTCCAAAAATATTGCATCCAGTGATTTAATTAAAAATATTCAATATAATAAATATTTCACTGATGCAATTGTTTTGTCTTCAAGTGAAGACTTACAGCAACGTGCAATGGACGGAATTAAAATACAAATAAATACTAATTTGTACAACAACGCAATGCGTTCACAAGATTAAATAATAAAATAGTAAAACCTAAGCGGTGCCACCGATCTGATCTGATCTGATTTAAGTTCAGAAAATAATTCAGGAGGTTATTTTAAGTTAAATAAAATCACAACAGTCGAGGAAGGCTAAGTTCTCTCAATGGCCTTTCAATTACTAAAATTGTAGCCTCATTTGGATGACATCTCGAAGCTTTTAAGATTCGATACAACCGATATGAACAAATTGCGGAAGCCGTTCCGGACACCAGATACCGGTGTCCGTAGCATCGTGTTGAATGAAACGTGAAAAATCAACCAGCAATATGTATCGGAAAAATAATCCATAGGAAAGTTTCATCCCATGACACCGTCTAAGATTTACTGCTAAATATGTACACTATGTAGGTAAGTCTAGGGGCTGGTGCTCTGTGGCTGCGGCTGACGTCACAGCCAGCGCTGCCACGTGGAGTGCTGCGTGGAGTCGCTCGCTTGCAGCACGTTTGACAAACCACCGTGTGGGGCTGGGTAGGGGGACTGGAATGAAAAACAGCATTATTGCCTCATCATCCCTAGTTAGGTAGCAGTGGTGGCCCAAAGTCCTGGGATCGAACTAAGGTAGGTGCATCATCATCATCAGCCTATAATGTTCCCACTGCAGGGACTCAGGGCTCCTCTCTAGGAGAGGGATGGGCTATAATCCATCACGCGGGCCCAGTGCGGGTTGGCAATGTCACATGTCTTCGAATTTTTTGGTTCAAAGACATGCCGGTTTCCTCACGATGTTGTCCTTCACCGTTTTGAGAGCAGTGGTGATGAAATAAATGACACAAAGTAATGCGTCTGCCTGGGTTCGAACCCATGACTTTCTGTTGTTTATCGGGGCCGCCATCACTAAGCCACCACTGCTCTCAAGGCTCTCTCTGCAGGTGCATTACTTTGTGTAATTTAATTCATCACCACTGCTCTGATCGTGAAAAAACCGCCATATCCTAGAATCAAAAATTCGAAGACATGTGACATCTACCAACTCGTACTGGGTCCGCGTGATGATTTATAGCTCTCTTTTCGAGAGAGGAGACCTGTGTCCCAGCCGTAGGAACATTATAAGCTGATTATAGTCAATACTAACAGTATCCCGTAAGAGTCGGCACTATTTAGTTTTAGTCTTCTTCGAGTGTGGAATAGAGATGATGCTAGACATTCCGTATAGCTCTGTCTCTTTCCCACACTGGTATAACATTAAAACAATACTACTATAAGAAGTGACAGTAGGCCACCTGATGGGACCTTCTTCGTGGTCGAAGCTTCTGCCGCCAAATTGTGGTGGTAGCCATTTAGTGCGCGAGATCCTTCAACTTTCCCTAATGTTATTTTATAAATATTTGTTTGCAAGTGTTCTGCAAATGTTCGCCCTTATCATCATCATCATCATCGTGTCAGCCGAAAGACGTTGACACTGTGCGTCTCGCATCTAGCAGATCCCCGCAACCTTCACCAGGTCATCGGTCCACCTAGTGGAATGTGCCCCTGATACTGATACTGTTAGCCTATATCATCCCACAGCAGGGCAAAGGCCTCTCCTCATGACTTCCAGTTATTTCGATCTAAGGCCAATGTGGACCACTGGTCGTCGGTCTAGCGCCCTAGCTTTCCCAAATACTCTCAATAGTTGTATTTAACATGTACTCACACTGACAGTACCCAGCCAGCGTCGCTTGATGAAGTCGGCGGCACGCTCTCCGATCATGACGGCGGGCGCGTTGGTGTTCCCTGACGTCACCGTCGGCATCACACTCGTGTCCGCCACTCGCAGGCGATCTATACCCTGAACCTAAAAAGGATAGAGGAATCATGTTTAAAACTAGAAGACGACCTTGGAACTAATCTTCAGAGGGTACAAGATTTTGTCTTGCTAGGCTAAATTGACAAATATGAGCCAATTTACTTTATAATCACACAGAAAACGATTGAAAAATTCAACGTTAGCAACCCGCGGTTTAATGAGAATGAGGGGATCCAGGAACACCATTAAATCAAGATAATACAGTCGAGACGGTTTTCTGTTTGAAGTAAACAGAAAGCCTAAATAGAAGTTGGAATAGCTTTATCGACCATGTCTAAACCAGATCGCTTGCACGAAGAACCCCATTTCTAACACAACCATATTTAAGTAGTTGTTGTAGGAACTAGGCAAGCTTACCTGCAACAAGTTATCAACGACAGCGCTATCGTCTCCTCTCGGCCCCATCTTGCAGGATCCCGCCTGGTGGTTCTCTGGAGCAGTCTGCATCCTCACGGCACATTCCCAGTACGCGTCACAACCGAACTTGATCTTCTCGCAGCCCTTCACCGGTGTCTTGTCCAGTTTTACTCCGTAACGTTTAAGGGCTTTGGTCTCAGCTAGCTTGAGAGCAAACTTGATGCCTTCCACTAAAGTTTTGACATCATCTGGGTGGGTTAGGTAGCTGAAATTGTTTGGGAAAAATATCTTTAAGTAAAGTACTCTGTGCTTAAATCAATGGAGTATCCAATTTTTTTCACTAGGTGCTGATTCTATTTAAATGGAAAGGTACTCACTTGGCATATATCTTGGGATACGCAAATGGATCATTGGACGCGATCTCCAGGCGTCCCCTACTCTTGGGGTGCAGCACAGTAGGAATGATTTGGATAGATCTGGAGCCGTTGTCCAACCTCTCCCCCACCATGCCGGTCTTCGCGCAGTCAGCCAGGAAACCGCCGAAGAACAGCTGGATGTCAGGGTTGTCTTCCGCTGGGTTCGAGTACTTCGTGTTTATGAACGCTGTCACTTCGGAAATGCCTGGGGAAGATTGATAATTTATATCCTCTCGAATATGCAGGTTTGTTTCCGTTGTAAGATAAGTATTGCACTCCCCTCGGGGCTGCGGGTTGTCGAAAGAGATACCGCGGCCTCGACACAAAGGGCTTAGAAGGTCAAAGGTTTTTAGTCAGCAGAACTCTGTCACTCTCTACCGCTCTGCCCAGAGCGGGTGCGTCATTTGATGATTTACCCAACCTCCAAAAAAAATTTGTATTGTTATAAACCTCTTACACTTATGAATTAACAGGCATGAGTGTGAAGTTTTAAACTAACGAATAGGGTTATTTTGTTATGTTAGCGGAGGCAGCCATCTTTAATCCAATTTCATATTCGACGAAGTTAAAAGATCTTTAAACAAATTTGGAGCACTTACCAGTCCCAGACATGAGTCCATCTCTGAACAGCAGGTACTCCATAGCGGTGGCCCAGTTCAGCGGCGTGGTGTTGTTGTCATTGACCTGGAAGTTCAAGAAGTGCGCCACGTGGTTGTGAAGGTTGCGCCCGACTGCGGGCAGGCTGTGCACCAGTTTGACTCCCGCGCGGGACAGCACCACGGGGTCGCCCACACCGCTGAGCTGCAGGAGCTGGGGTGACGCTACTGCACCGCCGCTGTGGGTTAGAACGTTGAGGTTAATCTGGGTCTGATTGACAGATTTTTGAATAGGATGTAAAATTTATCTGCCTCTATTGTAAAAATGTGCTTGTTTTTTACTTTTCCGTTTTTTCAGTCGGGGTTTTTAGTTTTCTAACTACATTTTTTTATTTAACACTTTTTAGTCAGTTTTCTTTAACTTCGTTATAACTATTATAAGACGGTAGATTTCGATTCGATTTTATATTCATTCCGTACACGTAAAAAAATCCGGTTATAAGTCAGAAATGCGATATTGTTTGTTCTAATAACTTTAAACCGTTATATATCCTAAACGGTTTTAAAAAATGAAAAATGATAAAGGAAACCTAATATTCATTTTCAAATGCCTATTCAACGATACCCCACTTGACGTGGTGCGTCGATTTTTTTTTTTTCATTTTGACAATATGGCGACTAGTTGTTACTATAGTGAGTATTGTTTACTGTAATGTTTTTAGTGACCTTCGCGAGGTCAAGACGAATCGATTGACGTACGGATCATCAAAATCGGCCAAGGCGTTTGGCCTCTACAATGCCACATAGGAACAAACATACATACATACATACATAGACTGATAAACACATAACCCTTCTTTGCTTTGCGCAGTCGGGTAAAAAGAGCAGGCGGGTTGTACTACTACTTCGATTGTTATCAAACTTTGGGCTTTCGCTTTTTGTCCCGCTCTGGGCAGAACGGAAGGGAGTGTCAGACTTCTACTGACTAAAAACCACCCATGTTCCTTCGTAGCTCTTGTGCCGAGGCCGCGGTATCTCTTTCGAACAACCCGCAGATCCGACGGGACTATTAGGTACGAAATCAACTGCCAATTTCAAGTAGTACCGGCCCCTCCCATAATCGTCGTTTGGTATGAAAACTGACAGTTACACTTCCGTATGAAATTGTACAGACGGCTACACATCAAGCTATACATTTCCAGTATAAGCTAGTCTCGCATTGTATACGATTTCCATACAGTGCGAGATCAGCGTAAACTGGAAATGTATAGCTTGATGTGTAGCCGTATGTACCAAAACTTTTTTCATTTTTTTTTAAACGTTACTACACTTGAAATTTCTCCTGTACCGTGGGTGCGTTTACAAACATTTAAACTCACATAATAATATACAAACACCCAGACCCGCAACAACTATCTGTAGGTCATACAAATATCTGTTCTGTGCGGGGATCCAACCCGCGACACGCAGCGCAGCAGTCTAATCGCTTAGCCACTGCGCCGAACGTGCCGTCCTGCCACCACTGCACCACTCTGCTTAATACCACCCGATACTGTTTTCACCCCCATTAGTATTAGGTACTGCACAAAATAATTACCTACTCTTATTATATACCGGAGACGTCAAAGAGCTTTAGCCAGTTCCAAGGCCTTTGCTCAGCAGTGGAATGATGCAGGCTCAGTACCAGCACAGGTACAGGTTTCAGGTATGAAAACAAAATTACCTCAAAACAATCTCATTATTAGCGAAAATAGTTTCCGTGCCTCCGAAGCTGTTCCTGACTTCCACCGCATACGCCTGCCTGGTGGTCTGGTTGATGAGAACCCTGGTGACGGTGGCGTTCAGCATCACGTGGAGGTTGGGGCGGTTCTTGGCGGGACGTAGGAATGCTCGGGCTACTGACAGGCGGGAACCGTTGCGGTTCGTGGTCTGCGCTATCGAGAAGCCGGTGTGGACCGCGCCGTTGAGGTCTCGCTGTTTATAACCTAGAGTGTGCGGGAGTTTTGTTAGAGGTTTCATAGTTTTAGATAAACAGGGTTACTGGTAATTAGTGAACGATAATTACTGCCATACTTAGAGATATTTTATGCTTACTTAAGCCGCCACTTAGTAAAGATTTAACATACAAAATGCGGAAATGAGTGCGGCAATTGGACACGAGGTTGTATTATGATAACAAACCAAGTGGTTTGTTATCATAATCATCCTCAATCCCAGAGAATCTTTTTTTTATAAACATTCACCGTTATCAGACAGTCATTAAGGAGCTGGCTTGCGAACCGTCTGTTGCCCCTATAGTATTGAAACAGAACGGCGTCACTGCTGATTGGTCGCAAGAGACCATCTCAAAGTACAAAAGTAACACTCAAAACATGTTCTAAACCTCACCTAGTTCCTCTCCAGCCTTAACCAAGCTATAGCTGAGCGGCGGATGGTACGGGAACTGCGCCACAGTCAGCGGTCCTCCGGTCGCGTGATAGCCCTGGTCCATGTCCTTCAGCTGCTTATTGTCTTCAGACTTGAGGAAATACGGCAGAACCTCCTCGTACGACCAGCCCTCGTTGCCAGCAGCGGCCCAGCTGTCGTAGTCCTTTCGGGAGCCACGGATGTACATCATGCCGTTCATCACTGATGTTCCACCCAGAACCTGTAGATGAGGGTGTTGTGGTTAAGTTTTATAATTGTGATTGTGACTAAAATCAAAACTCTTCCAGTCAAATAGGCTAGGCACTTTTACTAGTTTCCAAAATGAAAAAGCGTTTATTTTTAATCCTTTTGGACATGAAGGCTCAAAGTCTTGATATTGTCATCATCATTGGTCTGTAATGTTACAACTACACGGACACAGGTCACCTTATGAGAGGAAATGGGCTATAATCCACCATGCGGGTCCAGTGGGGGTGTGTTACATATGCCACAGCCCACATGTCTCCGATTTTTTGGTTCTAGGATGTTGAAATAATAATAATAATATTCCACAACTATCACACAACGCCATCTAGTCCCAAGCTAAGCAGAGCTTGTGTTATGGGTACTAGACAACTGATAAACATACTTATATATTTCTAAATACATACATATTATAGATAAATTACACCCAGACACAGAACAAATGATCGTGCTCATCACACAAACATTTGTCCTGGGTGAAATAAATAATACAAAGTAATGCACCTGCCTAATTCGGGGCCGCCATCACTGGCTAAGTTGTCTAAGTAAAGTCATAAGTTTCTATATAGCTGGTTGAATTCGTAGTAACAGAAGACGACAAAGTGCTTTGGACAACTGTTTTTCAACAATACTTTGAGAATTATTGAAAACCACAATACCGTTTAAATATCGACAGATTGTTCCGTTAGCTTACCTTCCCTCTAGGCCAGTAGCACTTCCGATCGGTCTCGCCAAGACAAGCAGCAGGTTCGGACTCGGTCTGATAGCCCCAGTCGATGCTGGAGCCGATGAAGTTCAGGAACATGGACGGCACTTGAGCACCCGTCGGCTCATCGAAACCTGGAACAGGTAATCATCCTCATCAGGTCTTTAGTACTCCTGCAGGGCTATTGCGTATCTTTTTAATGTCAGTGGCTATCATAAGTGTCCATAGATTAACTGGTTTGTTATTTTTTTTTCTTAAAACTCACCATTTGACAATTATTTGATAGACACTATAAGTTATCCACTGTCATTAAAAGATACGCAAAAGCCCTGCTGGTTGTCTTCAGAAGGCAGCCAGTCTCAACAGAAACTGTTGGTTTTTACGCATGCAATCATTATTTTACCTAAGGTGATTATCACACCTGTCGGGGCTGCGGATTGTCCGAAAGATACCGCGGCCTCGGCACAAAGGGCTAAGAAGGAACATGGGTGGCTTTTAGTCAGTAGAAGTCTGACAGTCCCTACCGCACTGCCCAGAGCTCGGAGTCATTTGATGATTTCCAACCCCCCAATTAAAAAGGCACCTTACCTGCTTCTAACAGTAGCACCCGCCACTCGGGGACCTCAGAGAGGCGCGCGGCCACAACGGACCCTGCCGACCCTCCTCCCACCACGATGAAGTCGTACACCGAGTCCATGTGCCGACGGTACTGCGGAACAAGACCAGAGTAATATGTTAGGTGTTACTTCATGGAAAGTTCAACTTATCCTCAAAAACAGTAACGTTGTCCGGAATATATTGAGGACTTTGAAAACCCTTGGTTTGTTCAAAATGATAAAAAAACACAAAATATTTATTTCAAGTAGGCCAGTTACAGGCACTTTTGAATAGTCGAATTAAACTAACTGCGGCACTCAGAGATATCCAACGATTACTCAAGCCGCCACCCAGCTAAGGCTTGACATACTTTTGTATGACAAAACTGCCAAAAACCTTTACCAAGCGACGGCCCAAGCAACCACTGAAGCTCTCCGAGTGCGGCACCAAACTACAAAACTTTACTAATGAAGCTAAATAAACTAAGCTACAGTCCCAGTCACAAGGCATAATAAGTTAATAACTCGTGAGTGTACTGTAGTTGTCCATTCCAAAGCGTTGGTCTCATGAGAAGAATGGCAAGAAACTTCATGGACACTCTTTTAAAATCGTTTGGGTTTACAATATGTTCAAGGCACAGACATACCTAATCTTATCATGAAGACTATGCAGATTAGGTGTCTGAGGTGGTCTTTTGAAGAAATAGCACCACACAGATTTGAGTGGACCCGTCCAGTCAGTGCAAGCATTTGTCAGTTATCGTGGAGCTTGACTTATAACTATATACTCGACTTATAACGATAGAAATATTTACATAACAGAATTTGGCACAAATTCTCTAGGAGAACTTTAAAGTTTAAAAAACACCTGTGAGACAATTTTGATTCTAAATTAGGGCTTGATAGATTTCCAAATTCGTCTCAAAGAATGCAATAATTGGTAATATCTAACTTAAATTTATACCTATTTTTAAGTAACAAAACAGTTTTAATAACCAAATTAGAACAAGACCACGTTGCTCTACTAGTTTCCGATGTTGTTGGTTCAATAGTATACAAAACTAACTATTCTAGCGTTCAATTCGATTAACTAATTCCTTTTCATTTCTTTTAGAACCTTAAATTTCATCTTCCTGTCCTTGTCCCATTTTATTTTGGGACCGGCGCAACATATAACAAACACTAGCTTTTGCCCGCGACTTCGTTCGCGTGGAATAGTGACTTCCGGCAGATTTTTGGTTTATCTCGCGAAAAAAAAAAAAAACTATCCTATGTCCTTTCTCAAGTTCCAGACTATGTCTGTACCAAATTTCACACAAATCGGTTCAGTAGTTTAGGCGTGAAGCAAAGACAGACAGACAGACAGACAGACAGAAAGACAGACAGACAGAGTTACTTTCGCATTTATAATATTAGTTAGGATTAGGATTAGGATTACAAAGGAGCAAAATGTCCTATAAACCTATCCCCACCAGGTAGCCCTCGAAATTCGAATGTTCTTAAGTTTTGTGCAATTTTCCGCCCAGTGCCAGGCTGTGACTTTACTGAATAACATTATAATATCACCAAAACAACCCTCTCAGTTCATATAACTGTCATGAATGCCTTTTTTCATCAAATAGTCACTCAAGGAAGTATTATGAACTGACTGTGTTTAATCATTATTACTCTATAAAGGCATATTTTTTACGGTTGCAAATCTTATTATATAAGGTCCCATTAAAATAGGTGGACAAATTTTAACACAGCGTTCAGTAAGCCTAACTAAAGACATCTAAACAAAATAAAACACTTTATAAAGTTATTTTATTTTGACTTAAAATAATAAATTGCCGACACTCTAGAACAAACTCATCCTTTATAAGTAGGTATTTTAATGCCTTTTTCTTATATTTTTTTACAATGTCCTTATTTTAGCGGTCTGATAGATTTCTAAAATTTTGTCCACCTATTTTAATGGGACCTTATATTTAACATGACATACAACCTGACACTGACCAAAAAATTGCACAAAAACGTAAAAAAAAATACGAATTTCGCAGCCTACCTTGAAGGATTCACAACCTTTATTGACTCAACACATCAGCTGCTGTTTCATTCACGCCTTATCAATCATTACATCAATAATAACCCACAAGTGATCATGATGTTATCAACACATTTATACCGATTCGTTCCACATTTTTTTATTACAAACACTCTGATTACTTAACACAGCCCGATGCCGAAACTGACCGCAAATCTGACCGGGAAGTGATTTACTTGCGGTTGTAATGAGTGCGGTGGAGAGACGCTCGGGGTTGGAGTCAGTGAGGTGTTACTGTGAAGAACTAGCAGTCAATTACGAGTGGTTAAATAGCGTCACAAACCCTTTCTTTTAAGAGGATGTAAAATCATCATGTAATTCCTCCCGTTTTTGCAGAGCGGTAGGGAGTGTCAGACTTTTACTGACTAAAAACCACCCAGGTCCCTTTTTATCCGACTGCGGCGAACCCCAAAATGAGGGTTATGTGTTTGACGTGTATGTATGTTCGTTTCTTTGTTCCCTCATAACTCCTAAACGGATTTGAATAAAATATAATATAATGGCAATAATATAATGGCGCGAGTGTCAAGGGTAATCGCCGACGGGACCCGCAGCCCCGACTACGGGGAGAAAAGACTCCATGGATGGACTTTGATGAGGACCTGGCCCAGCAATGAGGCAGTAAGAACGAAAATAAATAAAAAACGTTTGGTATATTAGTTCTTTAATAAATAATCTTGACTGCTAGCTAAATCAGTCCAGAACTCACATTTAATTTGCATGATTGATAACCCTTGAACGTGACAGACAACGCGATGACCAACGTGGGGAAAACCAGGCATAGATAACGCGCGCTCCCAATCCATAAACGCACAGACGAATAAAAATATTCACGCGCACACAAATAGGTACTGATGTACGCACAGTAAGGCCATGGTCCCATTGAGAGCTATTTTACCAGTAGCTCGTTTGAAAATTTGGTGGATGCATTGTTCGTCGCCAAATTTTCAGATTCAATGCAGATTTTCTTCGACAAGAAGAAGAAGAAGAGCTAGTAGCTGCTCTAACGTAGTCTGACATGCCCATAAAATGTGTGCTGAACTATTGTTTTTTGTGTTGCGTCTATTGTACGCAATTCGTTCATCGTAGCTTCAAACTAACTTGCTATCATACATAGGAGACCATGCCGTTCGATAAATAGAGTGAAAGTCAATGTAATAATAGCTAATGGAGTTGTAGCTAATGATGGCACAATTGACTAAAACTGCATGTAAAGCGGTGTCTATAGCTCTCACTGGGACCATACCTTAACACATAATAGTTTAACTTAAGTTCGTTCATTCCAAATTTGCGAGAGTGAGGGTGTGACGTTGGGAATCAAAAATATTAAATAATCTCTTATATTTATCAAACTCATAACACTGCAAATACTGAATCAAATGGAAACTTAGAAGAGTAAGAGGTAAGCCTAGTTTATTTAATTACAAATTCTAAGTGAGGAGAGGTCTGTGAGGTTTATCGACGAATTCAGGAATACCTGATATAGCGAGAACTGACAAATAATTTAAAGATAACTGTGACATACATATAAACATATTATGACTTATTTGGTAGAACAAATGTAGCTACCAAGGATTTTATTATTGCTAAGGAAGATGTGTGGTTTAACGATAATGGATGAGGGCATGAGAGGAAATCTGCAAGTGGCGCCGGTGACTTGAATATTGTGTGGTAATAGGTTGGCTTGACATGTGCATGTGATGCAGAGGAATGAGGAAAATGTCGTCAGGAGAGATTTGAGCATGAATGAGGATGGATATACCCATCCATATCCATCCAGCGTACGATGCATCGACTATGTGAAGAACGATATGCCAAGAAAGGACGTGTCTGATGAAATGATGCATAATAGAGAAGAATAAATGAAAAACACATGCTACGCTGACCCCAAATAAATAAAGATATTTGAATAGGCTGTGCAGGTGTAGAAGAATATTGATAATATTTTAACATTGTTTTGTTTTAGATCATAGTTCACCAGCAGAATTACAAGAAGAAATCTAGTGAAATGCTATGATGGACTTAAGTGCGTCTTCATCGAAAGACATGGCAACAGAAGTTGCAAAATTAACTGAAGAGAAAACAAATGAAGACCAGACAAATAATAATGAAGTTCAGAAGAAGTTTATTGTACCTCAGGAATATGATGAATATGACTCGCGGTGGACATTAAAGTATCGTGAACCTGCTCCGGAAGTTATTGAACTAATTAAACATTCCGGTGTGTATGTTAATGCTGAAAAACTCGCTGAATACAAGAAATGGTCGAATGATTGCAAAGCGTTTGCTAATATGTTACTAACCGAAATCTTTACTACAAGTGCTTTGAGTGTATGTTCGTGGACTAGTGAAACAACTAATGCTTCTGATATAAAAGGTGGACAAGCAAGACCTGGATTAGATGACCACGCAAGAAAAATATTGTTTAAGTTTGTTGAAGAGTATGGACTTATTCATAACTGGAATATAATAGACCACCAATGTTTCCTGAACTGTGTGCGCCAAATATTACTAGATATGAGACAGGCAGCTTATAAACATTCGAATACCATTAAACTGTGGCGTTTACAACCGCAAGAAGAAAAATATTTTCTAGAACTACTAGAAAAAATATCTGTTACAAAATCCCAGCAAGGAATGCCCGCGATGGAATGCGATCGACGACGGAAAGAAAATTATGATAAACTTCTTAAAAGATATCCTCATACAAATTTTCGTCTATTAATGTTAAAGATGATACGCCGTCTACAGAAAGAAGAAGAAGATTTTTATGATGAACTTTTAGGAAGGGTTTCTCAGACACGCAAGAGGATTCTTCCTCCCGAATATAATGAAAATGATTCACGATGGACATTAAAGTATTATGAACCTGCTCCGGGACTTGTTGAGCTAATCCCTTACTCTGGTGTATATGTTAATGCTCACAATTTCGTTGAATGCAAGAAATGGGCAAATGAATGTGCAACATTGACCAAAATGTTACTTAACGAAATATTTACCACAAGTGCATTACATACGTGTTCATGGGCTGGTCCAACAGCCGAAGACTCAGATGATACAAATGACAGACCTGAATTAAATAAAAATGCGATGGAAGCATTGCTGAAATTTGTTACAGTGTTTGCACTGAATAACGAATGGAAGGTTAAAGGCGACAACTGCACTAAAAACAGTTTCGGACAAAAACTGGAAGAAAGTAAAGAAAATACCGATAGTCTTTTTTTGAAAGTAGAAGAAGAAATATGCAGAATTAGTCTTGAACCATCTAATGCTACAATGGATGTAACCGCTTCTACATCAAAATTAAATGAAAACCAGACGAATAATGATGAAGTTTAGAATAAAATTATACCTCCGAAATATGATGACAAAGACTTAAAACGGACACCAAAGTATTGTAAACTTTCTCCAAGACTTGACGAACTAATGAATGATTCCAGTGTATAATGTGTATACTAACAAACTGTTGCATGATAATGTAGCAATGACTCGGATGTCACCATCTGAAAAATTTATGGAGTGGTGAAGTCCCAAAACTTTCGATTGCGATGAAAGACTATTCGATCTTGGAGTAAACTAATATTCTGCTGTCGTTGTATGTAGAGGTGTACCTATCAGTAACAAAAATGCAGTAAACCTTACGTTAGTGGTAATAAATCTTTTATTGTATTGAAACTCTGCCGCTTACTGTTTTGTGTTCGTGAACAAGGTTAAATTGGTACCACAGACATGTGGCCGACTGTACTAGTCACTCTGACTTGTATCCGCTATAATATCGATAATAAGACAAAGTAGCTAAATAACATCACTTTCATTACTAAAATAATTATTGTTAGACTATTTCTTGTTAACTCTAAATAGTTTCTTAACATTTTTTATTATTATTTTGTCTTTAACTAATAAATATTGTTTATTGAGTAACTACTTTTCTTTTTCTCTTCAACGAAATATTTATTTAAAACAATGGTTGGAACTGCTGTGATGAATGAGGAATGATATAAATGAGAAAGGAGTAAATGTCACATTGACGTCTAACAGGGAAGAATTGAAGAAGAAAACGTGTTGCGCCGACCCCAAATATAATGGGATAAGGGCAGGAAGTTGATGATGATAGTTGGAACTGCTGTCTTGTATGGATTAGAATGTTGGCGCAAAAATGGACAAAAACTGGAAGAAAGTAAAGAAAATACCGATAGTCTATTTTTGAAAGTAGAAGAAGAAATACGCAGAATTAGGCTTGAACCATCTAATGCTAGGATGTAACCGCTTCTACATCAAAATTAAATGAAAACCAGACGATGGATAATGATGAAGTTTAGAATAAAATCATACCTCCGAAATATGATGACAAAGACTAAAAACGGACACCAAATGGAGTGAATGTGGCTGGGATGAGAATGCTAGTGGCGAAAAGTGACGTGAATAGAGAGGGTATGAAATGAGTCGCTAAACAATAGTAAAGTGATAACACTGCCAACGGGGTCTAAAAAAAATTAAACGTCTAAAGGAAGTTGTTATTTTACTTAACCCAATGTCACGAACCCTCAAGATGCACCTCAAGTTAAAGGGGAAAATATTATATACAAGTCCGTGATTAGACCTGTCGTACTTTATGGATCGGACTGTAAAGAAGATGGATGATAAAGATTGCATGTAGCTGAGATGAGAATGATGAGGTGTGGTGTGACAAGAATGGCTAAGGTAGGGAACGAGCCCCACCGGAGTGTTCCCACGTTGCCGTCGTGGTGGGGCTTGCGTGTCTCAATGACCCTTGGGGCTCTGCCGGTAGATATACTCATGCCGGAAAGGTCCAAGGCGAGAGACCAGACAAAGAGGGACACGCGGGGGGCGCACCGCCCGGAGACGTGAACAGTGTTCGGGTCCTCGGGCGGTGTGCCTGTCGCAGGAGGAAACCTACTTTCTGCTCTCTGGTTCGCGTCTGCTCATCAGACGTGACTGTGGGAGCAGTGAGTAGGCGGAGGGAGAGATGAAGTAGGAGGAGATAGGGACCGCACCCTCTAAAAGGAACAATATGGAGAGAACTATTGAAATAGAATTACCCCAGGGCGGTACCAGCTGCACAGCAGCTGGAGAATCCGCCACGGTCCCTAGCGAACCGTCAAGCCCCTCGTATTCTGGGGGGGGCAACAATCGTTCTTCGCCGATTGCCAGTGGCAACAAGAGCCGAGGAGGCTCCCGGTCTGGAAGTCCTGAGACCGGTAGTGACGACGTTTTTGAAGATGTGCCTGACAAGGTGTCGGGCGAGTGCCGGGAGAAGTCTCCCGGCAAACTCTGGCGGGGGAGCTCGCTTGAGCGGCGACGAGATTCGGGGTCGGATTCTGACTCCGGGTCGTGCGCTAGCTTGGCGGGCTCCGGACGCGAGGTTTCGGGGGCTGCTAAGGAAAACGCAGAGCGTTTCCTTAAGCGGCCCAGAGCCGGAGCCGGAGCCGAGGAGTCGTCGTCCGGCGGATCGGACCGACTGACCTCGGCCCGAAAAATCCCTCGGGGAAGGCGTGCCGCTTCCCTGGAGGCTGCCCGGCGAGCCAAGGGGGACGCCGGAGAAGGGCTCCATCTTGGCCGAAAGGTCATCTCGTCGTCATCTTCTGGCGGCGAGACGGAGACCGGTGGAGAGCGCGGTGAGCCTGGTGAGCCAGAGACCGGTGTTGAGGCAAACACTGGTGGAGACCAGGCCACCGGCGGCGGCTCCGTTGGTGAGTGCCTGGCCGGGTTTGCGGAGTTCGTGGGGGCCGCTATACATGGCGTGTCACTTAAGAGGACGAATGAGTCAAAGAAGGCCGCGATCGCCGCGGCCTCGGCCTCCATTGTGGCGGCAGCGGAGGCGCTGTGTGGCGGACCTCCGTCGGACGAGGTGTCCGTTCTGCGGGCGGAGGTCACCCGCCAGGCGGTCGCCATAGAGCGTCTCCAGAAGGAGAACGCGAGGCTCCAGGCGAACCTGGCCAAGCTCCGAGGAGCCTGCCCTGAGGAGGTGCGTCAAGACGGGCGCGGGCAAAGCCAGCCCCTGGCTACCGAAAACCGGGACCTGAACCTGGTTCTGCAGAGGCTGGCTGACCTCGAGAGGGGGCACTCCCTCTTGGAGGGCATCGTTCTTCGGCCCTCCCTGGGGGCGAAGTCCTATGCGGACGCGGCAGCCGGTAACCCTAAGGCAGGGCCATCCAGCCAGCCTGAAGGCGGGGCTCAGCCAGGTGGGAAGCCGGCCCCAGCGCCACCGCGTAAGACGGCTGCCCCTCAGAAGGGCAAGGCGGGACCACCTCCAAAGGGTAAGGTGTCTGCCCAGGTGAAGGGTAAGGCCGCCCAGGAGAAGGGTAAGCCGCCTACCCCTCCGAAGGGCAAGGAGCCTTCCCCTCCAAATACCAAGTTGCCTGGCCAGAAAAAGGGCAAGGCGCCCGCGCCCACACCTCCTCCACCCCCTGAGCCTCCCGAGGGCGAGTCAGGATGGAAGGTGGCAGGCAAAAGGCAGAAAGAGCGAAAGGCGGCCCAAAAGGCTAGGCGTAGAGAGCGCAAGCGTCGCCAGAAGAAGCGGAGCGCTGCGGCGAGGCTCCGTGCCCCGAAAAACGCGGCTGTAGTGGTAACGCTGCAGCCAAACGCGGTTAGTAAGGGCATGGAGTACGGAGGCGTTATAGATGGGCTGAAGAAGAAGGTGAACCTCGAAGAGCTCGGGATCATCGGGGGCCTCCGAGTTCGACCCACCGCTACAGGGGCTCGATTGTTGGAGCTCCCCGATGGTTCAAGCGCCTCGTCGGCGGACGCTCTGGCTGAAAAGTTCAGGGCGTTCCTAAATGCGGACGAGGTCCGGGTGTCCAGGCCCATCAAGTGCGCAAGCCTGCGCATCGTGGGGCTGGACGACTCGGTCTCCGAGGAGGAGGTGTTGGCCGCCGTCACCGCGGCTGGGGGGTGCTCTGCCGAGCAGATCAAGGCGGGCACCCTGCGCCCGGACCGCGAAGGCATGCTGACTGTAACGGTCAGCTGCCCTGTGACGGTGGCGAAGAAGATTGCGGAGGGTCGCACCCTCAAGGTGGGCTGGTCGAGGGCGCAGGTCAAGCTCCTGGAGCCCAGACCTCTGAGGTGCTTTCGCTGCCACGTGGGGCAGCACGTAGGGTGCCGATGCACCTCGGAGGTGGACCGCAGCGAACTATGCTTCCGCTGCGGTCAGCCCGGTCACTGGGCTGCGGCTTGCCTGGCCACGCCGCACTGCGACGCATGTGCGGCGGCTGGGAAGCCGGCCGAGCACCGGGCAGGGAGCAAGGCCTGCGCTCCACCCGCCAAGGCCAGGGGAAAAGGGAGGCCCTCCGCCACCACCCCCACCGTCGCCAACGCCGAGGCCGCTGCCGCTGCCGCCGCCGCCGCTGCCGCCGCCGCCGCTGCCGCCGCCGCCGCTGCCGCCAAAGCCGCTGCCGCCAAAGCCGCTGCCGCCAAAGCCGCTGCCGCTAAAGCCGCGGCTGCCAAAGCCGCTGCCGCCAAGCCTGAGGGGGCCCCGGAGGGGGCTGAAATGGACTGCCATTAATTAATGGCCCCATTAAGCCTCCTCCAGGCGAATATCAACCACTGCGCCTGCGCTCAGGATCTGTTGCTCCAGAGCATGGCGCAGTGGTCGATCAACATCGCCGTAGTCGCTGAGCCCTATTTCGTCCCGCCCAGGCCAGACTGGGTGGAGGACCTCAGTGGCTCAGTGACCATCATTGCGTCGGCCGCCGCCGGCACCCCGGCCCTTGAGATGGTCAGGAAGGGTCAGGGGTGCGTAGCAGCACGGTTCGGGGAGATAGTAGTGGCGGGAGTCTACTTCTCTCCGAGCCGAACTCTCGCCGAGTTCCAAAACTCCCTCAGGGAGTTGAGTGTCGTCATCGGAGGCTATTCCCTTCCCGTACTTGTGCTCGGGGACTTCAATGCCAAGAACTTGGCTTGGGGTTCTCGTTACACGGATGTGCGGGGTAGGATGGTCGAGTGCTGGGCTCTGGAAACAGGCCTGGACATCCTGAACCGGGGTTCTGTGGCCACGTGTGTGCGGATGCGGGGCGAGTCGGTGGTGGACATCTCGTTCGCCAGCCCCGCTCTGTCGCAGCGTGTCGCTGACTGGCGCGTCATGGAGGGGGTGGAGACCTACTCCGACCACCGGTATATCCGGTTTGAGGTCTCTGCCCAGTCCCCAAGCGCGCCGGTCCCGCAGACCCCGAGTGGTCCGCGTTGGGCGCTGAAGCAGTTGGACCGGAAGCTCCTCCTGGAGGCCGCGATCGTGTGGTCCTGGGGGTCATCCCCAGCCAGGCCCGCTGACGTCAACACCGAGGCGGCTTGGTTCCAGGAGGCCATGTCCGAGATATGCGACATGGCAATGCCCCGAGTCCGGCCAGGAAGCGCCCGGCGTCATGTGTACTGGTGGTCGCAAGAGCTGTCGCACCTGCGTCAGTAGTGTGTGGTGGCGCGGCGCCGGTACACCAGGCATCGCAGGCGCCGCATTCGTCCTCCGAATGCGGAAGCCGTGGAGGCGGAGCTGTATGAAGGGTACAGAGCGGCGAAGACCGCCCTCTCCGAGGCTCGTCGGCGGGCCAAGGATCAGGCCCGCGAGGAGATGCTGGAGACTCTCAACAGAGATCCGTGGGGGCGCCCTTATAAGGTGGTGCGGAATCAACTCCGCACCCGGGGCCCCCCGCTGACGCAGAGTCTCCGGCCTGAGCTCGTGGAGGACGTGGTGAGCGTTCTGTTCCCTTCGCGAGGGGAGCATCGTCCCCCGCCAATGGCTCCGCCACCTGCGGTGCCGGAAGCGGACCAATCAGGATCTGATGACGACATTCCGGAGGTGACTGGGGTAAACCTGAGAGTGGCGGTACGGAGGCTTAAGGCCAAAAATACCGCCCCGGGGCCCGATGGCTTGCCTGGCAAAGCCTGGGCCCTGGCCTCAGAGGCTCTTGGGCCCCGACTGGAGGGGTTCTTCAGCGCGTGCATGGAGAGAGGCCAGTTCCCGCGTCGTTGGAAGACGGGGAAGCTGGTCCTCATTCAGAAGCCCGGGCGCCCTGCGGACTCGCCGTCCGCATACCGGCCCATTGTGCTGCTCGACGAGGTGGGCAAGCTCTTTGAAAGAGTAATTGCAAACCGCCTCGCCGAGCACCTTGAGGGAATGGGTCCGGATCTTGCGGAACACCAGTTCGGTTTCCGCAAGAGGCGCTCGACGGTGGACGCCATCATGCGCGTGAGAGCCCTCACGACGGGGGATGCGGTCTCTCGGGGCGGTGTGGTCCTAGCGGTGTCTCTCGACATCGCCAACGCCTTCAACACCATGCCCTGGAGCTGCATCAGGGAGGCACTCCGGTATCACCGGGTGCCGGCCTACCTTCGTCGTGTAGTCGGGGACTATCTGACAGACAGGGCTGTCATCTACCCTGGTCAAGACGGACAGTGGAACCGGCGAGAGATGTCGTGCGGTGTTCCGCAGGGTTCGGTTCTGGGGCCGCCCCTGTGGAACATCGGTTACGACTGGGTGCTGCGTGCCGACCTCCCTGACGGCGTCAGCGTCGTCTGCTACGCGGACGATACGCTGGTGCTGGCACGGGGGGAGTCGCACGAGGCGGCGGCCGCGAACATGACACGCGGGGTTGCGATAGTCGTTGAGAGGATCCGGCAGCTGGGTCTCGAGGTGGCACTTCACAAGTCGGAGGCCATGGGCTTCCATGGACGTGGGAATGTGCTACCGTCGGGATCCCAGCTAATGGTGGGAGGGGTTCCCATCGGCGTCGAGTGTACTTTGAAGTACCTAGGACTCGTCCTCGACAGCCGGTGGAACTTCGTGGAGCATTTCCGACGTTTGGCTCCCAGACTGGAGCGGGCTGCGGCTGCCTTTAGGTGGCTCTTGCCCAATCTGGGGGGGCCAAACGCCTCCTGCCGTAGGCTGTATGCGGGGATCGTGCGGTCCATGGCCCTTTACGGGGCCCCGGTGTGGGCGCGTGCCGTGAGGAAGCGGGCCGTCCACTACCTGAACGCGCCCCAAAAGGTCATGGCCGTAAGGCTTGTCCGCGGGTACCGCACGATCTCCCGCGAGGCGGCGATTCTCCTTGCCGGATTGCCGCCGTGGGATCTGGAGGCGATAGTCCTCGCGCGCCTACATGAGTGGCGCGCGGAGGCGCTACACCGGGGGGTCACTCTGCTGCCGCGGCACATTGCTGCGCGGCGGACAGACCTCCGGTGCGATCTCATGGCGGCATGGAGACAGCGACTGTCGCAACCCAGCGCAGGGCACGCCACGATAGTGGCGGTAAGTCCCCTCTTTGAGGAGTGGCTGGAGAGGCGCCACGGCGCCCTCACCTACCGTCTGACGCAGGTCCTCACCGGACACGGGTGTTTCGGGAGGTACCTGCACCGAATCAGGCGGGAGGAAACGCCCGGATGCTTCCACTGCGAGGATCGACCGGAGGACACGGTGGAGCACACTGTGGAGGTGTGCCCTGCTTGGGCGGAGCCCCGCTGTGTTCTCGTAGCGGCGATCGGCGGCGGTGACCTCTCGCGTCCGGCCCTGGTGCAAGCCATGGTCCGGAGCGAGGAGGAATGGGACGCCGTCGCCTCCTTCTGCGAAGCAGTGATGCTAGCGAAGGAGGTGGCGGAACGAGAGAGGGAGAGAACCTCTCAACGTCCCAGCCGCCGCGGAAGGCGCTCCGGGCGTCGGGGGTCACGCGATGACCTCCGGCCACCGTAGACGCGGGCCTGTGGACGGTGAGTAACGGGCTAGCTCGCCGTCCGGCCGTCGTCATGACGGCAACAGACCGTGTCGGCGGCGCGTACGTGTTCCACGCGCGCCTCAAAGAGATGTCAGCAAGGAGGGGCCCGCAAGGGCCGACGCCCGTCGGGGCTGTGGATATCGAAAGGTTACCGCGGCTCCGACACAAGGGCGAAGAAGAGGGAACATGGTTTGGTTTTTAGTCAGTAGAAGTCTGACACTCCCCTTCGCTCTGCCCAAGAGCGGGGGGGGGTTATTCGATGATTTTCCACCCACCAAAAAAAAAAAAAAAAAAAAAGGTAGGGAACGAGTATAAAGAGGAACTTTAAAAGTTGCACCAGTTACAGAAAAGTTGGAAGGGAATCGAATGTCGTGGTATGGACATGTTATGCGGAGGGACGAATCGTATGTGACTAAAAAGGTGATGGATAAATATTGATGGATGGAGAGGGAGAGGAAGGCCAAAGAAAAGATGAATGGATTGTGTGAGGAATGATATGAAAGAGAAATGAGCAAATGCCACCGTAACGTCTAACAGGGACGAAGCGAAAAAGAAAACACACAGGACAAGTCAAGAAGTTGATGAACATTGTCCTGGCGTTCTCCACCTGCTAACCTTTGGATTAAATAGACCCAAAAGTTGACTGGGAGAGATTGACTTGTGCTATTTCGTCCACCTACTCGTATATTTATTTATTTATTTATTTATTTATTTATTTCATTTGGGAAAACAAACAGTAGTATATTAAGTATACACAACCTTAAAACTTCTTAAAATTAAAATGAACAAATATACTACCCACAACATTTTCCACAGATTACTATGTTAAATAATAAAAACAAACTGTAAACAAACGTTAGCTGTAGCAGGGCTAAATCAAAGAAAACTAAATTTAAAGAAAAATAAAGATAAACAATATTTTATAAAAGATGAGACAAACTAACAAAAAAACAAAAATATAATTTCATACGTGTATCATACAGGTCCCTATAAAAAAAAAAGTAATATCCATATTGTGGAATATGGAGTCTACAGCTGATCCCTTAAAATGGAAGTTATTTCATTTTTAAATTTATATTTGTTTAGGAACAATATGTCTATTGCATCAAAACGCGAATTGTATGTGTCGACAAGACGGTATAGCGGTGAGCGCACACCAGCATTAGATCTACAAAAGCTGGTGGCGAACAGTCGCCTGGCACGTACCTCACGTCCATGCACTGTTCGAGGAACCAGGTAACACAAACCAGACACCAAGTCAGGGCAATCAAACTTGTTACGGCATATACTAAATAATGTCATTGTCTCAAGGAGGACGCGTCTTGACTGTAAAGTAAGCACATCGTATTTTTTTAGCAGCGATTTCATTGGTGTTTTCCTCCGGAAACATCTAAATTGCATAGTACGAAGGTACTTACGTTGGACTAATTCAATCATTTCGATATATTTCGCATAGTAAGGATTCCAGATTGGTACTGCGTATTCTAATTGCGGCCTAACTATAGACTTATATAGGTGCAAGAAGGTGGATGGGCGATGAAAATCTCTAGATGCTCTCAATACAAAGCCATACATCTGATATGCCTTATTTACAATGTTTTCTACATGTATATCAAGATGAAGTTTCGAGTCTAGCTGCACACCAAGATCACGAAGATTGCTAACTTTGTTAATAATACTATTAGCTAGGCGATAATTGAAATGTATGATATTTTTCTTTTTAGTGAGTATACTTACATAGTATAAAACAAAGTCGCTATTTTTGTCTGTTTGTTTGTCTGTATGCTTAAATCTTTAAAACTACGCAACGGATTTTGATGCGGTTTTTTTAATAGATAGAGTGATTCAAGAGGAAGGTTTTAGTATATTACTAGCTTTTGCCAGCGGCTTCGCCCGCGTGAAAATGACTATTTTCCATACAAACTTTCATCTCCTATTTAACTCCATTAGGGGTTGCATTTCGAAAAATCCTTCCTTATTCCTTGTCTACATTATAAAGGGAACGTCTGTGAAAAATTTCAGCTTTTTGGGTTCAAGGGTTTGGGCTGGGCGTTGATGAGTCAGTCAGTCAGGACTTCTCTTTTTATTTATATAGATTTGAACGACATCCACGCGGGTGAAGCCGCGGGCATCAGCTAGTACCATTATAAAATGCACATAAAACGTAAATAAACATAACAAAACTGATAGAAAGTAATGGATGTTTCGTGATTTCGTGACGAAACATCATCTAACGATCTTCCAACTTGATGCATATCATATGACAAGAAAAGTAATTCCCACGGTTAAGAAAGCCTTTTTTTTTTTTTTTTTTTTTTTGGTGGGTGGAAAATCATCGAATGACCCCCCCCGCTCTTGGGCAGAGCGAAGGGGAGTGTCAGACTTCTACTGACTAAAAACCGAACCCATGTTCCTTCTTTGCCCTTGCGCCGAGGCCACGTAATCCAGTACAAAATACCGCGGCCCCGACGGGACGGTTAAGAAAGCCTTTGATTGATTTTGTAAGGTATTAGATAACATACAAAATTATTGGAAATACGTGAGAATCCCTCTTTACTATATGGGATTCAAGTTTATTGAGTTGTAAGTACTGCTAACATCATTAATGCCAAAAAAAAAAAATGTGTTGTTCCGTTCCATTTCTTTCCCCAAGATTGTACCTACCTGATAAAATTCATCAGTATTTATCATTGGATCGCGGAAAAAGCGATGGACAGATAATGTCTAGCTAACATGTCTAACACAGTGAAGTGTAGCCGGCCATGTGTTTGTATGTGCCATTGTGCAGTCAATCATTTTTTGCTTCTTGCTTTGTATATCTCTTTGCACGAGATGAGAAAAGCGTGGTTTTTGTCTTTAAACGGCGGTTTTGTACGTTATTTATGGGAACAGTTGGTAGCATTAAGAAGCTTTAACTAATTAATTTCGTCGTTAGCCAATGAGAATGAAAACGAAATCTTAACTGAACACGTAAAGTTTTTAAAACGTTTGTCATATTATTTAATTTGTATTTTCTCATGTCCATCATGTTAATTTTCCCTCAGACTTTCGTTTATGTACCATTATTACCTTTGCTTAATAAGTATACAATAAACTAGCTGTTGCCCGTAGCTTCGCCCGCGTGGATACTGTAAAAACAATCCTTGATGCGGATTTATATCATTCTAAAATTTCAGCTCGATCGGTGCAGAGCTTTTTAAGTTTTTGAAGCGTACACAAACCAACATAACATTTTTATATATATTGTTAGCTGCGTCTCCGAACTATACCCCTCCAGAAAGCCCATAACTTTTGTGTTGTAAAGTGATTTCATTCTAATTCCTTAAAATATAGATTGATCGCGACAACAAACTAAGTCTCGATTTAGCAAAAAGTAAGATACAAATGAACTCAGGGATGGCATCATCATTGTCAGCTTTTTCCTTTTTTTTTGGGCTAACTTCCAGTCTAACCGGATAAAGCTGAGTAGGAACCATTATTGCACATACATCAACTGCATCTGACTTCCACAAAACATTAATTGTGTGGATGTAGTAAATAATTGTACTACATATTTGAAACCAGCTAATCTACTAACTACAAACAAATAAAATAGAGTGATGATTTTTTCATTACACTATCTTAGTAATTGGTAATTTATCGTTGCATATATAGAGTACTGTCTAGATTTATGATTTCCGATTAGAATAAAATCTTTGTTTTAGTGGCTTAATCACTGATTGTAATAACACATGCAGGAGTGTCCATGACTTAACTGATACCAGACGGAGGCACGTCTTCTTTTGATTAGCAGCTTGGAAAGTAATTACGTATCTTAAATACTTTAATATTTCGTAATTTCTTTAGTTTTCCTTTCGATTTATCAGCTAATAAGGTAATACAGAAATCATAAGATAATAATTATTTTAGTGATTTAAAAGAGAATTAATTTAAAAAAACAGAATGCACCAGGACCGATGGGCTAAAGTCATCATGCAGTGGGTGCCAGAAGACGGGCGTCGTCGCCGAGGGAGGCCTAGAAAACGCTGGCGTGACGACTTAGAGGCTTTTGCGCAAGATTGGCCGGAGAAAACCGCACAGAGAGAAGAGTGGAAGACTATGGGGGAGGCCTTTGCTCAGCAGTGGGACAATATGGGCTAAAAAAAAAAAAAAAAAAAAAAATCGATAAGATTACTAGCGTTATCTAGTATAGAATTAGTGGAATACAATTTATTATTGGGGCTTTGCATCGGGAAATGACATTGATATGAACGCACAGTAGGTCAACAATTTTGCCACAAAATTATCTGTCTCATATTTTTGGTGATATGAATTAAAAATTCAAGATAATATCATTTATACTACCGGTCGCGGTCTCGTGCCAATACATCTATGTTCAGCTATAGGACGTTGGACTTACCTGTGCCCTCCCACACGGATCCTCCAAGTCGCACTGGCTCCTTAGGAACACCTCCAGAAGCCCCATGAAGAGCATGAAGGCACCTCCTCCGCAGGTTGAGGCCAAGGTAGGACCCGGCTGCGTCATCGGGCAGTCACACGTTATCGCCATCTGGTGGACAAGTGACGAACCTTGTTAACATGACGTTTGGAAGAAGGATACTTTAAGTTTTTTTATTTTTTTATTTGGGACAAGCCCGCCACACTATTCCCAAACCACTGTAACTCCTGTTAGCCAGAATCAACAGTGGCGACCACAAAAAAAGCGCCGAGACAATGAAGCTCGATGAAGTCCCAGAGAAATGATTTAACTGTCTTGGATCCTGCAACGAAATTAATCAGAAAAGAATAGCGGAGGAGTAGGAAAAAACATAGTTTCCACTACTAAGGGCGGGTAGACCAAGCGAAATAGGCTCGGTAACGTCCCGTGTGTGTGAGAGCGAGAGCGAGAAGCGACGCGTGGATCGAAATTTACTTGAAATAATCATTAAAAAAAAAATTATAAATTCAATGAAAAAACGATCGGGTAGAATCGATTCTAAAATGAATTACCTATAAATTGATATTTTTTGTAAAATATGGTGGTTTATAGTACTCGTTTAAAATGTAATTTACTTGTAAAAAAAACTGCAAATCGAAGTTACTTCAGTATTTTTTTCTATCGAGAAAATTGTATTGCATCGTGTTTTGAACGGGCACATGGTAAAGAGAAAGAATGTATCCTAAATATATATTTATTTCAGATTCAAAATGTTATAATTTGCCTACCAAAAGTGAATTCTAAAACAGGCAAAACCGGGAACACATGGCCTTAAAGTTGTCGCATTGTGGCATTTCATCATTTAATTTTCCCAACTATGTTGGGGTCGGCTTCCAGTCTAACCGCTTGCAACTGAACCGGATTCTGGATTGACTGCCTATCCGACATCCACGACCCAGTTACTACTGGGTAATACGGAATACCCCTTTGGTAAAACTGGTTGTCAGAGTTTCGGTGACAGCCGGGCCCAACGACATAATGTAGGAAACAGATGATGATTTTGCTTTCGTGATTTTATTGTTAGGCTCATAGTAAAAATGGTTGGTGATGAGTACAATGACCATGTAGGAGGCTCTCAGTAATTTTAATTACATTTCCATAGTTAGAGGAAGTTTATGACTGACAACGGTACTGTTAATTATAAGTTTTATGACTGTAATCATACAGTCAATGGAAAGAAAGTTTGAAAATAAAATAAGGAGTTATTAGGAAATGCGGAAACCTCAGTGCTTACTGATTTTACGACTAAATTATTTCTGCGCATGATTGGACAAGTAAATCTCGATGCGCTTGGATACAACTGCTATTGTAGTCTTTTTCTTATGATTACTTAACTAGTTACTTAGTCTGTATCAATATTTATTTAATAGTCTTAACGTAAATCCTCCCCAAAGGGTTACGCAAAAGTGTATCGAATAATAGTAGGTACACCCGGATATGTTTAAGGCGAGGTTGCAGTACTTTGTTTTTATGTACGCACGACCTCGCCCCCCGCCCTGCCGCGCGAGCGATATAATGCCTAAATTTTGACTGTTTTTTGCTTCTTGGAGAAAAACTATAAAGAAATTATACAATCTGTTTTCACCATTTACTTCAGAATAAAAAGTTCTATCTACTGATATAACTTTCATATAAATTCATGATGAAATGTCTTAGCAGGACACGTTTGAAATTGTGATTTAGAGTCATGTTTGATAAAAAAAAGTATCGAGCCGATCATTCTAAATCGCGTTTCTATCTTTACGATTTACTAGAGAGTATGTTCAATTTTTATGTAATGATTTTTATTTATTAAAAAACTCGTATTTAGTTCGATTTTTATAGGTTCAAAAATCTTAAAATTACTGCAACCCCGCCTTAAGTCCAATGTACAATGAGGAGAGCTTTTTGCCATCAACCGGTTACAAACCCAGACTCCATAGATGCTACTGAAAATTCCTAATAAAACAACCCAATACGCGGCACGAGGCAATCAACTCAATATGCGAGGGAGTACTTATCTCAGTCTGTAGGTATTTATTTGTTTATTCTTACATCAATAAAACAGATTGAGTCATACACACATAACACACACGCATACATATAGGTACACTTGTGTGTATGTACAGTCGAACAAGCTAATAAGTATACAGGGTAGACATCTTTAGAATTCTATAACACTGAAAATATTGATTGTAATTTTGTTTTTTAAAGTGTTTCGCATTAAGCGACTGATGTCAAACGCTGTATCGTTTGGCATCAGTCTCTAAATGTATCTGTATACTGTTAAAAGTGAATACAAGTTGGTTGGCTGTATACTTACTTATTAGCTTGTTCGACTGTACATTGAGTCTTTATCAATGAATTACTGTTTATGTAGAGCAAGTGAGCAGTTGTAAGTTGTAAACTACTAACTAAGTATTGCAAGCCTGAAATTTATCTATAGATAATTCAATTAATTAAGGATAATCTTATCTATTGGTTAAAAGCTGCCTGGATAGTCGGATAAATTACTTTGCGTAATACTTTAACTTAAATTGTTGAGACAGTCGGCACACTCAATGGACTGGAACCTTTCACGTCATTTCGACTTTCGACAGATTTGACACAAAAATGTTGGTAGGTAGCTTATGGCTTATGGTGGTTACTTGGTCTGAAATAAAAGTTTATTTAATTTAATTTATGTCAGTTCCATACATTTTAGGCATTGCCCTCAGTTCCTCGGA
Organism: Diarsia mendica; assembly: GCA_949316265.1. Classification (NCBI taxonomy): domain Eukaryota; kingdom Metazoa; phylum Arthropoda; class Insecta; order Lepidoptera; family Noctuidae; genus Diarsia; species Diarsia mendica. Next base: position 1,573,159 of record OX438903.1, on the reverse strand, counting down.
ACCACTGGCCTGGATAGCCACTCTCTCAGCAAACGCTCTCTTTGCAAAGGTTATCCACCTCCATTAAAATGAACTCCAAAAATCTTTATTTATTAAAAGTTTCGCAATGATCCTCGCTAATTCGCACCAACATATGCGCGCGCGCCGGTCACAGGATGGTCACAGGGCACCCGATGAAGGTCGCACATCGCAATCTCTATGAAGGTAATGTCAGATAGGTGCGCACTGTGACCCAAACGAATAACCTATCGCAGAGAATCCCATTTCAATACAATATTCATTAAAGTTCATTATCAAACCCGACGTGTCTTTCAAACCATTTTCGACCCCTAAAACTAGTTGTCAGTTACTTTTATAACCCCTTAAACTAAACAGTGCAATGGTATTGTTGATTATTAGAATTCATGTCAACATTTTAATATATCGCAGAGATATTTTATCATATCGGCCAAAATCAATAATACATATTATGTGACAGAGATGAGAATGCTAAGGGGTGCGTGTGAAAAGGTGTGAAAGAAAGAGGGAGTCTGAAAGTGGCAACAGTGAATGAAAGGTGTGTGTCTATAAGAGCAGAGGATGACCAAAGAAACGATGGATGAACTGTGTGAAGGATGATATGGCTATAAAGGTGACTGCTGATATGACGAATAAAAGGGAAAGATATGGAAGAATTTACTCTAGGGTTTTACACCAAATCCTATTTATACCCCTGTATGAGTTATGTGACCCTGGTACAGACAGACTGTGGAATGTCAGAGGACATCGGACTGAGAGGTACTTCAGAATTGCCATCTATTGTCCGGAACCGCGTCCGTAATTTGTCCGAACTGGAATGGAACTAACATACACCATACAGTTCATTGCCCTCATTTACGATCTCACACTGCTTGACCTTGAACCATCAATTATCATAACACGTCATGATGATAATAATATGTGATTTATAATCATCTGTCGCGTGTCGTTGCGTTTGTAGGTCGGTGTGTCGCGGCCTTATCGTTCAGTCCCACTCATTATTGTGAGACTTATAATTAGCGAGTAAGAGTTAAGACAAGACATATTGTCTTGTGCAGTGGTTCCCAAAGTTGACTGGGCTACGACTCATCTGATTTTAGTTTACAAACTCGGGACCCACCTCTAGGAAATTTAAGCGTTAGCAATATTAATAAAGGACTTTTGAAATAACAAACTGTTTTAATACAATCTTTTATTACTTAATTATATAAATTTAATGGGAAGGATGAAATTGTTTCCTATGTTTCGCCATTACAGTTTTGACATCACTCTTTAACTTTAGTTACTTTTAATCGCAGTGAGTTTGATAAGTCCAATTTATACGATCGCGCGTCGTCAGTCAAGTCAGTCGTCAGTCGCCCGCCGTCCGGCCGCTGGCTCGGACGGTTGGTACTATAGGCAGGGCCCACTCAATATTCGCTCGCGACCCACCAGTGGGTCGCGACCCATAGTTTGGGAAACCCTGGTCTTGTGTCATTGCCAGTGTTGAAATTAAAGAAAAATATGGGATATTAACTTTGTAATGCCTGACTTATCTTATGTTTAATTTACTTGCACATAATCTTAAAATTCAGAATTCCATTGGTGTTGTAATGTGAGCACAAGAGAGATTCATCATTATCATCATCAGCCTATAATGTTCCCCACTGCAGGGACGCAGGCCTCCTCTCTAGGAGACGGATGAGCTATAATCCACCACGCGGGCCCAGTACGGTTTGGTATACAAACAACGGAGATTAGACCAATAATATGATTAAGAAGGTATTTCATGGATAACGATTAAGTGAAGTGGAGTGGAGTTTGGAAATGTAAATGGCATTATGCCTACCATGTTCTCACTGCAGTCGAGAGATGGGTCTACCAAAATCCACCATAATGGGTTTGCTGACCCCGTCAGAGCTGCGCGTACCACGATACCACGGTTTCGACATAAATAGGCTAAAAAGGAACATGGGTAGTTTTTAGTCAGTAGAAGTCTAACACTCCCTTTCGCTCTACCCAAGAGCGGGAGGGGTTATTTGATGATCTTACACCAACCAAAAAAAAAGGTTTTCAGGCCTAGTTAGTGTAGGTCGCATTACCGCTGAAATTGAACGCGATCAGACACCTAACTTGAGATCAAGAGCTCATAGTGTCATCTGTGTTGTGATAATTAGTTGCGTTATTTAATTGAGATTTAAATAAAGCTATTTAAAAATCAATTTAATAATTAGAAAAGTTATTTCGTAGGTAATTCAATAATCTAACCGAAATGTCCAATGAAACATGGTGACGCATTAAGCACACATCCGCTGTCCGGCAAGTAGATCAATGTAATTAGTCAACCAATCAATTATAGCACATAAATTAGTCAAATGTTATGTATTGCTCAGGATGTAGGCGATTTACGGACTTACTGCAAGAGTGTATTGAGTAGGTATGTCTAAGAAGATTTACTGCCGCACTCAGAGCTAAAGCTAAGCTAAACTAAAAACTAAAGCAAATCTTTACTAAATGTTTTTTGTAAAGGTTTTGACAGATTTGTCATACAAAAGTATGTCAAATCTTTACTACGTGAATCATTGAATATCTCTGAGCAGTTAAATGATTAAAAACTGCAGAATTATCATGCGGTCCTTGTTTCGCGTTTTCGAAAGGAGTTACTCAGCTTATCAATTTGGAGTCTGGTTTTGTGCGTGGTTGATGACCCAATCTGGTCCTTAGTGTCCACTTTCGACCTTTTTTTTTTTTTTTTTTTTTTTTGGTGGGTGGAAAATCATCTAATAACCCCCTCCGCTCTTGGGCAGAGCGAAGGGGAGTGTCAGACTTCTACTGACTAAAAACCAAACCCATGTTCCTTCTTCGCCCTTGTGTCGGAGCCGCGATATCCTTTCGACAAGCCACAGCCCCGACGGGCGTCGGCCCTTGCGGGCCTCTCCTTGCTGACATCTCCTTGAGGCGCGCGTGGAACACGTACGCGCCGCCGACACGGTCTGTTGCCGTCATGACGACGGCCGGACGGCGAGCTAGCCCGTTACTCACCGTCCACAGGCCCGCGTCTACGGTGGCCGGAGGTCATCGCGTGACCCCCGACGCCCGGAGCGCCTCCCGCGGCGGCTGGGACGTTGAGAGGTTCTCTCCCTCTCTCGTTCCGCCACCTCCTTCGCTAGCATCACTGCTTCGCAGAAGGAGGCGACGGCGTCCCATTCCTCCTCGGCCCGGACCATGGCTTGCAACAGGGCCGGGCGCGAGAGGTCCACTTTCGACCCTTTGTATGAAAATTCAAACTCATCCCGAGTTTGAATTTTCATACAAAGGAGAGGCATACCTCGTCCACTTTCGACCCCTATTTCGGTAAGTACCTACCTAAAATTAATATTTTGGTACAGTACAGTAATGTACAGCAGACTATCGGCAAAATTCAATAATTTATAATAACTTTACGATTACGAGTGAGATAAACTTGTATTTTAAAAGTACTCAACTGTCCTCGATTTTGGTTTTTCCTCAGACATCCTACCGAATACCTTTACAGGCAATTACTGCCGCACTCAGAGAGTCATCACTTAGTAAAGGTTTTGGCAGTGTTGTCATACAAAAACTGTCAAAACCTTTACTTAGTGATGGCCTAAGTAATCATTAAATCATTCTGAGTAAGGCAGTTAGTAAAGGTTTCGACAGTTTTGTCATACAAAAGTATTTCAAACCTTTTTTAAGTGACGGTTTAAGTAATCATTAAATATCTCTGAGAACCACAGTTAGAATAATTAGTCCATCCGAATGCTCGAATAGAATCAATTCGATCAGATCATAAGCCAGTTATTTTCATAAAATACTGTAACATTATGTTACGGCTAAGCACAAGTGCCGTTACTGAATTAGTTTCGGTCACGCAAATGTTCTGTCAGTGTGTAATGGCCTAATAGTCGTATTTCTTTGATTTGATCTTACGTAAAACGTTGTGTGTATTGACCTCAATCAGTCATAGGTACTCATTATTATTTAGATTTTACAGAATATTATGTTTATGTTTATGCTATGACTACCTTAGACACTTCTTGAAACTTCTAGCTGATAAAATTACTCTAATAAATATATTATGACTTCCCTATTTCAATCGGATTTTATACAAATTTTAAGGATTTTAATTTTTTACAGGGAGACCTAATACATTTTCGAAAATAAATATAAGTTACCTACACCACATAACATCAGCTATCTTACTATCTATCAATAACAGTTTCATCAAAATGGGGTCAGCCGAATCTTGACCATTTTTTTTTTTAATAATAATCCCCGCTCTTGGGCAGAGCGAAGGGGAGTTTCAGACTTCTACTGACTAAAAACCAACCCATGTTCCTTCTTCGCCCTTGTGTCGAGGCCGCGTTATGCCTTCCGTTAATCCGCAGCCCCGACGGGCGTCATCCGCAGCCCCGACGGGCGTCAAGCAAACCTTATAGCCTGACAGCCTTTAACGTAATCATAATTAATCAACTCGCTATCAGATTAACCTTTTACACGTCATTAAGTTAACTATCTGATAAGATCTTTCTTAACCTTAGGTGAACTTAAGGTTAAAAGTGCGTATGTACTTACTTGGTATTGTTCATGGAGATCAATGTAACTCGATCTTATGAATTAGAAGGGAGCGAGCGCAGCGAGCACAGATGGGTCAGATAAAATGCAAAATATTTTATTTATTTATTAATATGACGCATTAGTAATAAAACTATGGTTGGTAAAAAAGTGTAAAAAAATACCACTAAATGTAAGTATTGTAGTCACATCAGCAACTTAAAACATAGGTAAGTACTAAAAATAAACGATAACATTTCTTATCATAAAACTAAATTAATATGACACTTGCAGAAATAATTTAAGAGTTAATTAATAGACTTGGTTAAAATATTTGTCTATTATTTCACAATCACGTAGACATTTGATCAAAATAGACTTCAAGATTAGGAAAAAATGTACAGGACAAAGTAATGGTTAATTAGAATTACACAAAGCCAAGTTATAACCTATGTTAAATTCAGATCAATAAGGACAGTAAATATCCACAAAATATTCGATTATTAAGCCCATATTGTTCCCACAGCTGGAACAAAATTAACTTAATAAATGACATAATATCTAATGATGTTATAAACTAAGTTTTAGAAATATAGGATTTTACTACTAAAATATTTATTGAAAACAGTCAAATATCCTCTGATGAATACAATACTGCTAACGAAAATAAAAGCACATTCACCATTGCATTACGAAATGATGTGCCTAACTAAACGCAACAAAATTATTTCGAGAGTCCGAGAGGAGCTTAATTTCTTCATTTACTTTATGTTAAACGCTAGTTATATTTTTAGAAAAACAGATTTAGACACTTAACAAAGTTATGTCCAACAGTGCGTTTTCGTTCAAATAGAAATATGTAGTAAGTACGAAAAAATATAACAATTAGCGTAAATTAAAATGCATTAACAACCGTAAACATTAACTTATTAATACTACAAACTAAGATTTGTATTTAAATCTCATCTCTTGCATTTTATTGCGCATAGTATTTAAAATACTTTGGTTTTCACCGTAATTCCAGCTCTCCTTCTTTGCACGATCAGCGACATAATTCAATAACACGGTTCTTGCATGTTCATCTAATCCTGGTCTAACGTTCTTGCCGTTCTGGTCAAAGGCTCTAGCTCTTGCACCAGTCCAAGAACATGTACTTAGTGCACTCGTACTGAAGATCTCCCTAAGTAACATTCGAGCCAAAGTTTTACAATCTCTCGACAATCTCTTACAGTTAGCCAGTCTTAAAGCGTTGACATACACACCAGAATGTTTCATTAATTCTACGAGTCCTGGAGCAGGCTCACGATACTTAAGTGTCCATTTTGAATCATCTTTATTATAATCCGGAGGAAGCACAAATCTGCGTTTTCGAGAATGTTTCGAAAAAGAAATTGAATTACCGTAGTCACCTTTCCTTGGATTCCCTGGTTCTTGGCTACGTCCTTCTCGTCCTTTCTCGTTTTTGTTTTGCCGAAGTTTTTTACAGATGCCATTTAATATACAGTCATAATCATCGACTTCCCAATCCTGCTCTAGTCCATACTGTGTAACCAACTTCAGCAATGTTACTGTTGCATGTGTATTTAATTCAGGTTCATCATGTTTCATGCCGATACCAAAATTCTTGCCTAATTTGCATACACTCAATGCATTTGCAGTAAAAATTTCGGATAATAACATTTGTGCCAATGTTTGGCAATTATTTGACAGTTTCTGGCATTCAGCGAGTTTGTCAGCACTAACGTACACACTGGAATGTTCCATTAGTTCAATAAGTCCCGGAGCAGGTTCACGATACTTTAGTGTCCATCGCGAGTCATTTTCATCGTATTCTGGAGGTAAAACTATCTCATTGTTTCTCTTATGTAAAATTTTCATTAGAGGTTGATTATTACTATCATCATCACTATCTTTAGCTTGTGCTTGTGTTTCGTTCCTTTTATTTTCATTGAATGTTGAGACTGCCTGTGGCAGTTTCTTTGATATAGAAGCGATTTGATTATTCGATTTACAAGCTGGGCATGCGTTAACGATTCTCATGATTTTTTTCATTGCTTTAGTAAAAAGCATAGTGGTGCAGACTTGTAAATTGGTTTGGAGTTCCTGTAACTCACCCCTGCAAAATTCGTCAAAATATTTTTGCTTTGCAATTGTTTTGAAATTCAAGGAGTGCTTTGTTTCTACTGGATTTTTGTAAATATTTGGTTTATCCACTATAACAGATTCTTGTGTACACAGATCTACAACCGGCATTGTATAAGTAAGTGACTGATTGCCCCTCACCAATTCAAATACTTGATTAGATGGGCCCGCGACCTCTTCGATAATTTCGTTTGGCTTTGTCATTTTTGATCTTTTGTTATGAGCTTCTTCATCAGAATCCGGCGGTGCTTCTCGTTTTTGTGCTGTGATATTTGCAGATTTGAGGTACTTTTCAGGGTTCAGCATTATCTTAGCACTTGGCGTAGGTTTTCGAGACGATCTGCGTAGTTTATCATCTAAAAGAAAACATTAATGTTAAATGCAATAAAAAATTGTAGGTTTGGCTTTCTCATTTAGATTGTTTTCAATTTTACAAAACATTTTGTTAACTTTTGAACGACCACAGGTAAAAAAGGAGGGGGTTTAGCACGGCCTGGTATTTGATATTGTCGCTTAGTCTCCTCGCAAAATAAAATAACTATAAAGATCTAGTAGTGCATTTACCTTCACTATCCAGCAACTCTTGGATAAACCGTTTCGCGTCGCCATAGGAATCTGCAAAAAGTATCATTGTATTCACACAGACTGTCTACACTTCGGAACTTTATGTTCTTATCTAAAATAATATTTAGTTCAGTAGCTACAATCCATTCCATGGGTTTTTCCCCGTGACGAGTTTATTAGTCTTTATTTAGACTTCATAAAAGTATTTGCATGATAGTTTGTTTTGCAAACTCTCGCAAAGCTATGATTTCCTACGAACACTTTTTCAAACATTTAACGATATCGAGAAGCTTTTCTCTTCTTTATATAGTTTATAGTCTAAAATATCAATGCTGCAGGATGTCGGTCTATCTTGTTTTAGTGCCAATATCCACGCTCTTAATATCTCTTACCTGTTCCATATTTTATAACGGACTAGCTTTTGCCAGCGGCTTCGCCCGCGTGAAAATGACGATTTTCCATACAAACTTTCATCCCCTATTTAACTCCCTTAGGGGTTGAATTTCGAAAAATCCTTCCTTATTCTTTGTCTACATTATAAAGGGAACCTCTGTGCAAAATTTCAGCTTTCTAGGTCCAAGGGTTTGGGCTGGGCGTTGATGAGTCAGTCAGTCAGTCAGTCAGTCAGTCAGTCAGTCAGTCAGTCAGTCAGGACTTCTCTCTTTATTTATTAGATAAATATGACTTCCATTGGTCCGACTTCTGATTCCTTTTCTTAACTTTTCTTTCTGTGGCTAATAGGTCTTCATCGGGGTATGAAACCTTGACTTTAGGATCAATAGGTCCGCGGGTTTGGACCCAAGAGTTTGGTACACAGACATAATCAGCTATTTCTTTGTAGGGAGCTTCCAGAAATTGTATCACGTAGTATTGATGTTCACTCATCTATAAATATGAAACAAAACAAAGTTATAACCAGTTGTTATACGGTCAAGGCCAGGCAATGTTATCGCAATTTCAGCGCTATTCTATAAATAACTCGTTGGGGAAAGCCACTTTCATACGCAGATACTCATAATGTACTACACATACCTAGCAACACGCCTGTATTTCCGTTTGGGTTAGTGCATTTTATTTAGTATTTTTTTCTAAGTCTAATGTAAAAAGGCGCGGGCCTAGTGCTAGGCTGCTACTAACAGTTGGAAAAACCAATAACACCTAACCTGGTAATCGAACATGCTCATTGCTCATGCACCTTAAGATGCTCAGTACAGTACCACCACAGTGATTTAATTCAACAAAAAATAGGTAAAAAAACTTTTTAAGTTAAACGGTTTTATGTTAAACATACATTGCAATATTTAAGATAAATGTACTAAAAACCAAAAAATAATAAAATAGATACAGTCGTGGGAAAAAACCGTGGGGCACGTCAATTGTAATTTCCGCAGCACGACAGTTCCGAATTGACGTGCCCCACGGTTTTTTCCCACGACTGTATCTATTTTATTATTTTTTGGTTTTTAGTACATTTATCTTAAACATTGCAATGTATGTTTAACATAAAACCGTTTAACTTAAAAAGTTTTTTTACCTATTTTTATTTTCTAGTTTTTAGCCGCCATCTTGGATTTTAATTTTATATAGTATATTGTATTCTGCTTGTTGAGCCCTTTCATTTGATACCCATATTGATGGGATTAATAAAACATAAATTATCCGCCATTTTGTAGCGGCGGCCATCTTGAATTTATAATGATAATGAATAAACATAATTGTATTGTCACCAAAATCCAAAGTGTATACAAAATTTCAGATTAATCGGTTGACAGGAAGAGGGTGAAATTTGAATTACTAAATTTGATCCAAGAAAGAATAAAACAAACGGGGTGAGCTAAATAAAACCGTTTAAAAAATTATGAAGTAGTTGAACTGCAAATCAGTTTATTTAGATGTGAGCTACAATATTTTTATCTACAAAAGAGCATGCGCAGAGTGGTCTAGCAACAGAAAGTGGAAAACATCTATGCTAATCTATATAAATAAGAAGAGAAGTCCTGACTGACTGACTGACTCATCAACGCCCAGCCCAAACCCTTGGACCTAGAAAACTGAAATTTTGCACAGAGGTTCCCTTTATAATGTAGACAAGGAGTAAGGAAGGATTTTTCGAAATTCAATCCCTAAGGGAGTTAAATAGGGGATGAAAGTTTGTATGGAAAATTTACATATTTGTTGTTAAACCGACATACACGCAGGCGAAGCCGTGGGCAAAAGCTATAATAGTGTAATAATAAAACTAACGAGTTTCGAACTACCACTACACCACACTGCGATTACATTACACTTTGCTAAAGTCCAATTCTAGAGGAAGGGGATTTAACAGCATGCTACAATTCATAACACAAGCAAGCCTAGTGGCGGCGGCGTGGCTGTCGAAACTGCGGTTCTCAACTAGCGCAACAATAAAACGAAGAAAAAAGATATGGCAAATATTAGTGAACTTCCTAATAATCTATCTTTTATTACGATGTTATCTGAACGTGATCCGACAGTTTTAAGTAAAATTCTAAGTATTTTGTCCATGAACCCTGCTTGCAGTGTCGTTTAAGCAACTAATCTATCTAAGATAAGGAGCTAGTTGCTGCCAATTTTTAATTATTATTTAAATGATTTCATCGCTTGGTAGGTACATGCTGATAAATAATGACGTGTGTATATTTATGCAAAAAACCACGTAAAATACTATCAGTATTATGAGTAAAAAACGAATATGAAATACCGAAGTTTGAATCATAAGTCAAATACCTACTTTGTGGCGTAAAATAAATAAGAATATAGATCGGTTTTTGATGAGCAATGAACGCTACCCATTTGAACGATATTTAGATCTTAAAACAACTTTAGCAGTAGGTAGGTACGTATTAAATTAAGTCCTGAAATATGCAGATCAGAATATTCCAGGACTTAATTTAATACGTACCTAGACAGACACCTTCAATATAAATTAAAATAGTGTGTTGAAATTATTCCGAAATGCGTCATTTAGATTTAAAAAAAAAATGAACGAATTTGTCGTATCTGAGTGACCTATGACAACAGTATTAAATCATAAATGGACTTTTTCTTGTTTGTGGTTTTTACAGAGTTTCTATGGACTTCTTATTATTCGGAGTTGTATTACTGTATCTGTAAATTAAAACTGAGTTTTTTTATACACAATGATGACTATTCCGAATTCCCGTCACCTTTTTATTTTTGGGGCGTGGGAAAAGGTATCTCTTTCGAACTTTTTATTTATATCCGAAGTCAATGTGCGAAATAGAATAACAAGGACATGTGATCGCCAACGATACTCCTGAAGTCCTGACTATGAGATCTTGGGCTCGATTCCCAAAATGGGTTGTGTTAGTGGATTTTGCTCGGAAACAGCCTCAGTATTACTTGAATGTCACATTGTGAAAAAACAGATGCAAGAAATCTAGAATTACTTCTCTAGTCCAAACTATAGTTAGAATAAAATCAAACTACTTTGATCTCATCATTATCTGCCTAGCCTTTTCCTAATTTTATTGGCTCGAAGAATTTTGGGCCAATGACTACCAGTGTAGACTGTCAAAGATCTGAAAACGGCAGCCAGGACCAACGGCTTAAAATAATTTCTGAGACTAGAGGAAACTTGGTGTGTAATTTGTGGTCCAGGGCCCAACCTAGGCAAGCGTGGCTTAACCTGAGGATGGACCCGAACGGCTGTTATGATTTAGCAACGCGCTCTCCCTTCCTCTGGCTGGAGTCTGAATTATTGTTTAGTTGATAGTCTTGATAGTAATTGGACTCTATCTTTATACTGACAAAAACATTAAAAACGGGTTTACTCACGCCTCTGCCTAAACCTCTCGAGACATCAAGCGTGATGTTAAAAAAAGAGAATGTGGCACTCGGAGACTGCCGCGGTAAAGCTATTGCATACATTGAGGTGTAATGTACTACGTACATTGCATAGCATTTTTTATCAATTATTTAATTTGACAACCTCAGTTGACAACCTTGTTATTTTCCGTAACCATAGCAACCTGGTTGATCACAATATTTTCGTTACGGAATTTCTGTATTCGCTCTCCACGCTCAAGGCCCGCGATAGCTAGAAGTAGCTTAAAACTTAATTAATTTGAAAACAACTTACCTTATTTCCCGCGTTTTCCTGTCGTTACAATATAACTTCACTAAAATATTATTTATTATCTGTAAATTGAATAATACGGCTAAAAATACAAGCGGAGTCTGTGCGCTTGCCAAACAAAATTTGAATAAAAACAAGTAGCAAAGCAGACCTCATAAAAAAATATTATCGCAAATACGTCATGTTGGAAACCCGACGAGCGATTCTGTTTACTGACCTTTGTACGTCGTTCCTTCTCTGTCTAAACATGCGAACACAACAGAGATAGCTATACATTTATCAATGCGTCTTTGCCACCTGTTATCAAAGTGTGCGTGCATTTTAAACTCGGGCTTTACCCTCAGAGCGCGAAATTCAAACAACCGAAATAATGGTAGACAAGTTCTTCTTTAAATATCTTTTAAGGCGAGGTTGCAGTACTTTGTTTTAATGTATGATAAAAAAAGTATCGAGCCGATCATTCTAAATCGCGTTTCTATCTTTACGATTTACTAGAGAGTATGTTCAACTTTTATGTAATGATTTTTATTTATTAAAAAACTCGTATTTAGTTCGATTTTTATAGGTTCAAAAATCTTAAAATTACTACGGGGGGGGGGGGGGGGGGCTTACTTAACGGTTATATAATGTAGATAAAGAATAGGGTTGGGATTTTCGAAATTCTCACGGGTTAAGGACTATAGGGAGGGACAAAGTCGTTGGTGAAGGTATATTTAAGGTGGTTTTTCTTGGTGAACCTGTTGGTATATTGCGTGTGTTCTTCATCCCAGTTAATACTCTAGGAACTGGTCAAAGGCGTGCATTTTGAACTTTCGTTTCGTCATCAATTCTTTTTTTTTTGCAATCGTTGAATGTTTTCTATATCAAATCAAATTATTTATTCGCATAATATGGGTAGATAGATGGTACATTAATGTTACATCATATACTATCACAGTAAAGATCCTCATATTAACCATTTCTGGTATACGAATAATCATCATCTTCTTCACTTCTTCATCATTTGGTCCACGCCACACGTTATGACACGTTAAAATATGTAAGTACCTATAGGTACGACTTTTTTTTTTGGTGGGTGGAAAATCATCGAATAACCCCCCCACTCTTGGGCAGAGCGAAGGGGAGTGTCAGACTTCTACTGACTAAAAACCAAACCCATGTTCCTTCTTCGCCCTTGTGTCGGAGCGGAACCGCGTTATCCTTTCGATAATCCACAGCCCCGACGGGTAAGTACATTAAAAAATAACAATAAAACGAAATGGGTACTAATACATAGGATACATTTTTCATTTTAATTTATAAATAAACTACGTTCTAACTAAGTGATGGAATAAGTAATCATTGAAGCTCTCTAAATATGTATGAAAATTGAAGACTATAACAGTATCAAGTAGGTGTACCTACTCCTTCGAGCCTAGAGGACAATATTTAAATTAATTGCCAAATCGCCGTCTTTATACCGCAGCGTGTAAGTAACCCGGTCTTTTATAAGTATTTCTCATCACCCCTTGACCAAAACCACACCACAAATCCAATTTTAGAAGAAATTAACAAACAAACCGGATGATTAAACATTTAAGTAGAATGATGTCGTAACTCCGGCTGAGCTTGCCAGCAAAAATCAGCGAACACCGACCTCATCAGAGCTGTCGTAATGCACTTAGCGTCTTATTAAGGTTCGGTCATGCAATAAGGAAAATTCACCTGCATTGCCTCATATGTATAAACTAGATTGGATGCCAGTCTGACTGGGAGCATTATGGGAGTTCTGCAGTGAAAGTATTAAAAAGATCTACCAGCATTTTACCAGCAAAGGCGTCTTCTTGATAAAACTAATAAATACAGATCTTTAGAGGGTGCAACTATTTAATTTTATTTAAATTCAACTTCATAAAACAATATTATATTTTGACACATTTTTCACAAGACAAGTGACACGTCTTCTTTTTAATCTTAATGAGGTCGCATATTGCACCAACCTTAACATCTTCTCTCAATAGAGACCCATTAGGTTTAAGAGCTTCTGCAGCCTTGGTCTAGCTAATGCCTTAGTAAAAGTATCAGCAAGCTGATTCTCCGTGGTCACCTTGCTAACTTGCAGTTCTCCATTAGTTACCATCTCTCTTACAAAGAAGTGTCGAATCCGGATGTGCTTGGTACGTTTATGGTACTCTGGATTCTCTGCTAACTTGATAGCAGCTTCGTTATCAACTTTGAGTTCAGGGACGCCCTTCAATTTTGTCATATCTCCTATTAATCTATGGAGCCAAATTGATTCCCGAGCCCCTTCACTAGCTGCTACGACTTCAGCTTCTGTAGTTGATATAGCCACGCTTGTTTGACGCTGGCTCATCCATGACACAGCACCTCCAGCATACATGCATAATACACCAGTGGTTGAACGACCTGTGTTCAAATCACCTCCATGATCAGCATCACTGTAGCTTTGAAGAATGCCAGTCTTAAAGTTTCTTTTGTAGAGGATTCCTCTTTCTGGTGCGTATTGCAAATAGCGTAGTATTCTTTTAAGTTTGACACAATCCTGTTCTTTTGGATTTTCAAGACTTCTAGAAACCACACTGACTGCATATGCAATATCAGGCCTAGTTCCAACCATTAGGTAAGCCAATCCACCAACGACTTGTCTGTAATTATTTAGCAAACTTCTTACATCACATGACTGGTCTTGACATTGGTCTTCAGTTACGATTGGTGTCATTACCGGTCTGCAATTTTCCATACCAAATCTCTTAAGCAATTTCTTTGCATAACTACCCTGAGATATCTTGGTGCCTTCATCAGTCTTCTCTATTTCAATACCGAGGAAATATGACGCTGTCTTCGTGGTTATTTTAAACTTAGTCTTCATTTGTGCTATAAACTCATGAATAAGGTTCTGACTTGTTGCAGCCACCAAACCATCATCAACATATAGTGCAACTATAAGCTTTCCTCCAGACGACGTTTTCCTGATGAATAAGCAAGGATCTGAATCACTGACTTTGAATCCAATCTCCTTGAAAAAGTCCAAGATCCGCTTGTTCCAGCATCTTGGAGCCTGTTTCAAGCCGTAAAGGCTCTTCTTCAATAAGCATACCCGACCAGAACTATCATCATAGCCTTCAGGCTGCTTCATGAAGATTTCTTCATCAAGTGTTCCATACAAAAATGCCGTAGAAACATCGAATTGCAACATCGACATGTTCTCATTAGCTGCGACAGCCAGCACACTTCTCACAGTTGCCATTTTCGCTACTGGACTGAATGTTTGTTCATAGTCGATACCTTTCTTTTGACTAAAGCCCTTTATTACAAGTCTGGCTTTATATTTGTCCACTGACCCGTCAGCATTCAGCTTCACTCTATACACCCATTTACATGGTATAGCCTTCCTGTTCTTAGGAAGTGGCACAAGGACCCAAGTTCGATTTTCTTTTAGAGAATTCATCTCACAATCCATTGCCTGTTCCCAAAGATCCTGTTCAGAGCTTTTGATGGCCTCTTTGTAACAACTTGGTTCTTGGTAACCACAGCTAGCCATATTTAAAACATAGTCCTTGAGTTTCTCAGGTGGACGAAGCAACGATCTATCTCTAAGAACCCTACCACCATGTTCCATAATTTCCCGTTCAGGAATTTCATCATGGATATGATCGTTAACTGCTACTTCTATATCTCCCCCTAACTCAAAACTTTGTTCTAAATCATCACTCCTTGCATCATCAAATGCATCAAAGTCTTCAGTTGGAACGTCTTCTCTATCAACAAACTCTGTGTTTTCATTTTCTCTAGCTAAGAGCTCAGTGTCCCCGATTCCGGTACCAACACCTTCATTGCTATCATGAATTCTATTATTGTTGATTGTTCCACGACTGCCTGAATCTTCTGCATTCTGAGCAACCTGGGGTTGACTTACTGGATTTGACAATCCCAAAGGGATCTCTATTTCAGTTATTCCTGAATCATTAACTGGACTTTCCGCACCCAAGGGTTTTTCATCAAAGTTTACGTCCCTTGATCTAATCAACGAGTTGCTTTGCTCATTCCACAGCCTGTATCCATCATCATTATCATAACCGACAAGTTTACATTTCACTGCTTTCTTTTGCAACTTCTTTCTGGACTGCTTCGGTACATGCGCGTAACAAGTTGATCCAATTATTCGTAAGTGCTTTATTTGTGGCTTCTTACCAACCCAAAGCTCAAATGGTGACTTGTGTTCCACTGTTGTTGGACCTGTCCTGTTCAAAATATAAACAGCAGTGTTCACCAACTCTGCCCACAGTGTCTGAGGTAGTTCCTCGTGTGCATGCATCATAGCTCTCGCTGATTCAACTATCGTGCGATTTTCCCTTTCACTACACCCGTTTTGTTCTGGGGTGTATGGCATAACTAATCTTTGTTTTATACCCATATCCGCCATTACCTTCTGTATCTTCCGATTTTCAAATTCTCCACCGTTATCACTCAATAACTCCTTAACTGTATGACCAGCTACCTTGGCAGATGCCAACATTTCTTTGAGTTTCTCATGTACTTCTGACTTCTCTCTCAGGAAATACACAAATCTATAACGCGTAAATTCATCTTTGAAGAGTACAAAGTAGCGATACTTGGATAGCGACAGAGGGAATGGACCACACACATCCGTGTGAATGCGTTCTCCAGGCTCATTGGCTTTCTCCCGTACACCAAACTTCAGTCTGTGTGACTTCCCAAATAAACAACCTTCGCATAATTCTCCAGTTTCCTTAGTTTTTATACCGAATTCCCTCTCGATTAGACTTCTAACATGCCTCTTGTTCTGATGACCTAAGCGTTCATGGTAGAGTTGCAACATATCTACTTTCTGTACCAAATTCACAGCAACTTTAGATGGTGGTACAATCCTACAGTTGAGCCTGTACAGACCTCCATACCTCTCTCTATTTCCAGTAACTGAGATTTTTCCATCAATCTTCATTGAACAAGTAGTGACCCGCGACTCAAAAACGCTTCCTGGATTTTTATCTTGTGTCGACAACACCGAAAACAAATTCTTACTAATCTTAGGAACGTACCAAACATCTCTCAATGTTGACTTGACAACCTTCTTGTTAACAGTAGCTTCAATGCTTAGTGATCCTTGCCCAATAGCCTTAATCACGTTTCCATCAGCTGTTGTTACAGTATGATCTACATCAAAATATCTGAAATCTTGAAACAAATCTGCGCGCATCGTCACATGATTAGTAGCGCCGTTGTCCACGTACCAGTTATCTCTATCTGATTCAGATTCTTTAGTATTTACAGATTGTAACAACATGTTTACTCCTTTGTTGCCTTGAGTATTCCTTATAGGACAGTCTTTCTTGAGGTGTCCAACTTCTTTACATTTGAAACATCTCACTTTCTTACTTGACTCTCGAGTGACGTCATTGCCCTTTTTAGTAAATTTATTTCCTGTTTTCACCAAGGCGTCACAACTAGACTCACCGTCTTTACCGTTGTTTCCAAGCGCCTTTTCATGTGCACACAACTGGCTTGTGATGTTCTCAACCGTCCGATCCTTTTTAGACAAAAGCAACCAGCTCGACTTAAATGAAAAATAGCTCTCTGGTAGTGTGTCCAGTATCTTGCAGATTAATAAAATGTCAGGAAGTTCCTTCAACTCCTCTTCTTTCATTACCTCCTGCCTCAACCGGAACCAGACGTTTTTCAATTTTGAGATGTGCGTCGCCATATCATCACCTTGATCTTTTCTGTAACTGAAGAACTGCAAACACAAATCATACA
Organism: Diarsia mendica; assembly: GCA_949316265.1. Lineage (NCBI taxonomy): Eukaryota > Metazoa > Arthropoda > Insecta > Lepidoptera > Noctuidae > Diarsia > Diarsia mendica. Next base: position 1,555,986 of record OX438903.1, on the reverse strand, counting down.
GACGATCTTCGCTCACGCCTTCATACAATCTGTGCAGTTCATCCCATACATCCTTTGACGTTGTGAACCTGATGACCTTATCCAATGTGTCGTCAGCAATATTGTTCGTTATCAGTAACAATGCCGTACTGTCCAATTTGTTAAAGTTTTTAACCTTTTCTTCATAAAGAGCCAAATCTGCAGCAGCTTTATCACCAGCCCCACTTGCAGGTATTTCCGGTCTTTTTATGTTACCCAGTACTATATCTTGAAGGTTCTCCACTCCTCGTAGAAGTGCCGTCATACGATATTTCCATTGTACCCAGTTGGTACCCTCTAGTTTTGCGATTTGTATTTTAGCGAGATCCATGTCCGATTATTTCTGGGTAAAAGGGCCCATAACCTGATAAAACTAATAAATACAGATCTTTAGAGGGTGCAACTATTTAATTTTATTTAAATTCAACTTCATAAAACAATATTATATTTTGACACATTTTTCACAAGACAAGTGACACGTCTTCTTTTTAATCTTAATGAGGTCGCATATTGCACCAACCTTAACACTTCTCGTATAGAGAAGACATGAGTAATTGAGTATATTATGTATGGTACCTTCATAATTATTAAGAGTATCCTTCAGGCAACAGTCATATTTACAAACGCAAACACCTGAAAACAAAAGGAGTGTCGTGACACACTAGGTCGTGTCGGCAATGCCAGCATAATTCGGCACATCCAATCGATATAGGTAGTCGACTGTAAGTTATGTTCGGGCAAAAGCAACTTGGCTTACCTCGAATTGCGAACCGACCTGAAAATTATGTAGAGTGGGCAAATACCGAACAGGGTTGGTCGGTAGTAAAAGTCAAATGAAAGACAAATATGCTTCTGGTTTGGCTTTACTGCTCAGCTAATACGGCCGAAATTCATGTGCCGTCCTAAATAACGATCATCATTCATCATCATCATTTCAGCCAAAAGACGTCCACTGCTGGACATAGCGTCTCGCATCCAGCGGATCCCCGCAACCTTCAACAGGTCATCGGTCCACCTAGTGAGAGGCCTTCCAACGATAAATAACCTAAATAACGGTACGAGCAGGTAACATCCCTACAGACCATCAAGGACAGTAACTTTGTGCTAAAACATTGAACCAATATAATTAAAGAGAGTGCGACTAGCCTACACTTATGACGCAAAGGCAGTTCTTCCGTTCAACGTTCCTCATTCCACGGATACTCGTATGTAACATACATAGTAAACACCGGGATAACACACTCGATCATCTTCACCCACGCAGCATGAAATACCTACGTCATGAAATGACATACGTCATTCACTGATACCAGTGACTGGTGACCGGAACATGTAAGGGTGATACCAAGCCATACATGTTGTGTGGAACACATCTGTCCGTTGCTTGGGATTAAAAGATAATTATTAAGGATGTGCATGTGGATGTGGGTGTGTGTGTAATAAGGATGTGTGTGTGATATGGCACCACCTTCCATTTGCCGCGAATACTCGTTATTCGTTGGTATTCGGCATTAATCGTATTTTTTTTGTTATTCATTGAATACCGAATAAAAGTGACTCGTTCAAATACAAGCAAAATCGATTGGGCGGGAAAACCCTACGGTATGAAACGGTTACGGTTATACAAAACGAGGTATTCCCCGTAAAATGGGTTGCCAGCGTTTAAAAATGTAAAATAAATCTTAGATTTTTTATAACAGTAATGGTGGTAAAGTTAATAATGGCAAGTATTCGATTATTCACTGTAACAACTACTTATTCACGGCATCACAAGCTATTATTTTGTCATCACGGCATCACAAGCTATTATTTTGTCGTAAGTAACCCAAAAGGGGTTTGGCTAAAGTTGGCGTCGTTTTGAAGTTGCGCGGCCAGTAATGAAACTTGGATATTTTGAAAGAACAGATTAAAGCGATCCAAAAATATTATGGATGCATTTCTCTAAATCTAATCGCAACGGAGATATTTGGTTTTGAATTGCTCATTAAAATCGAAGAAGTTATTACAGTCTATTGCACTGTTTAAGGTTCCAGTCGTATTTTTTTCAGAATTCAGACCACACGGTAGGCGCAGTGGCTCAAGCAGTTGACTGCTGCGTTACGTGTCGCGGGTTCGATTCCCACACAGGGCAAATATTTGTATGACTTGCAGATAGTTGTTTCGGGTCTGGGTATTTGTGTGTTTGAGTTTAAATGTTTGTGAATGCACCCACGATACAGCAGACTGAAGTTCCTAGTGCTGGCCAACGATGAAAAAATAATCAAAATAAATTAAATACGTACGTAGATTGCATGGCTCGATGTCTGTTATCTATGGGCTGATGCATTATAAAGACTTGGCATTGTGATCGTTTGTGTATTATGACAGACCCAGCATACCTCTTTAGACTCTTATATGTTTAAGATTTGGATGTATAACACCATGGATGTAATTAACAGTGCATTTTGCATTTGTAGCCAGCGAAGTCTGAATCGTGTCGGCGGGACTCGTATTACACATTCATCTAGACGGACATTTACGTGTACATTCTCGTAGAAACTGCTACACAAGGGCTGGATGCAATATTGCTCTTGTATCATTTATTCCTTTTCCCAACTATGTTGGGGTCGGCTTCCAGTCTAACCGGAGGCAGCTGAATATCAGTATTTTACATGGAGCGACTGCCTATCTGACCTCCACGTCCCAGTTAATACTGGGTAATACGATACCCTTTGGTAAGACTGGTTGTCAGACAGAGTCAGGTCACTGACAACCAGTAACGACTGCTAAAGATCTATATATGGCAGCCGGGACCAACAGCTTAACGTGCTTTCCAAGGCACGGAGGAAACTCGGTATATAATCCACACCCACCCATCCACAGACCCACCTAGGCAAGCGTGGCCTAACCTAAAGATCGACCCAAGTAGCAGTTATTATTAAGCCAGCTCTAATATCAACCTTTTAGACACATAACTAAGATTTCTTTACGCAGAACAGTAATTGAAGAAGACATTTTTATAATATTCAAACTCAAATATCTCAGTTTAGAAATGACTTAGGACAAAAATAATTTAACATGTATGTGTATTTGACACAGCACAACAAAATAACATGAAAATTAAAAGTGGCCGCTCAAAAAAAAAAATGACGCCACTAGCCCATACAAAGTTAGCCAAACCCCTTTGGCTGATAGAAAATGCCTTGTGGCATTAAGTCCGCCTAGAAGAAGTAGATCACATCACTCATCATAATCTAGGCTTTTACCGACCACGTTGAAGTCGGTTTCCAGTAAAACCAAATGCAGCTGGATACCAGTATTTTACATGGATGGAACCACTGTCTATCTGACAGGCAAACTCGTATCAGAGATACAGCGGCCCTGAAACACAAAGGGCTACGAAGGGACATAGTTGGGTTTTAGTCAGTAGAAGTCTGACACTCCCTTCCGCTCCCCTGAGAGAGTCATTCAGTCATTTAATGGTTTCCCATGCACAAAAAGAAAATGAAAACTCGTATAGTACGCCCATATTTTGATATAGGACAACAACGGTTCTCTCTCAAGGCAACAAGCGACTGTTGAGACATGTCTGATGTCATATCATAATTCATATGACATATTGGTTACTATGTATTGTTTAAACGATATCATCATGAAGGGGACAGAGCTATTTAATAAATATTGATATCTTTTTCACGCCCACAGTTTGGTCTATTTTTAATCGTTATGCCAAATTCATGAATTCATGGCATGGAATCAGTCTGCGTTCGATTCGTAAGCGCCGGACGTGTGTCCACGAATATATTGTGTTTTATATATTTGGCAGTGGATCCGTACGTTTTTCCTGGTACAAAATTGCAAACAAGAGTAAAGAAATAATTAGAATATATAAATAGTGAAGTGACAATATTGTGAACATGGAAGAACCAAGTAAAGACATTGTAAGTTTTTTTTTCTGAAGTTGTTGTTGATGATTTAAATACAATATTATCAGTTGTTTTTGTGTTCTTAAAAAACCCATCTTTGAGTATTATATATCTAAAACAAAATATCGTGGTACAAACAAACACTTGCACATCAAGCTACTGGAATCTGTCAAGTATTTCCAATTTTAACCTTGAACCTATAGCGATAAAATTTTAATACTGTTTTTAGTCCATTGAGATGTTACATTTATCGTGCATTTGTTATAGGGCGCAATGTTATTTTTTAATTATCACGGGGGTGTCAGTTTAAAAACTTTAAAGTAAAATGCAAGTTTGTAGGGTTGCAGCCCTTGTCCCACGGCAGCCATCTTGGAAAAAGGGGAGGTTCAAAATGGTTTTTATGGTGGTTTATCTGACCTATTTATCCTATAAACAAATTTTTATTGTGACACCTATAGTTGTCACAATAAAAATTTGTTTATAGGTTTTGTTGCAAATAAGATTATCTACAACTTTTGTTCTGTAACTTTTAGTCGTAGAGTCAAAAATAAAAAAGTTATGTGCCCTTGATATGTAAAAAATAAAATTGCGTCCTCTAACAAATGCACGCTAAATGTAACATTTTGTCTGTATAATAGTGAAGTTTGACAAAATTATTTATGAACTACAATTTATAGTCCATTCACAAGAATGGTCCAAGAGGAAAAAAGTGTTTACGATGTTTTTATGGCCTTTCCTATTCGATATAATCATGTAAATATCTCGGGAACTATCGGGAACTCGGGAAAGTGGCCTTGGTCGACAGAGTTCAAGGTTTCTACAAGGTATCTTAACTGTGTATCCCGTGTATACGCGTTTAATTTTAATAGATTAAGCATTGATATAAAAACTAAAGATACGGTCGTCCGAACATTTTGCTCGATGCGTTCCCCTTATAGAGAAACACTAACGTCATCTATAAAAACTAATCAGGCTGCTCGTAAACGTAACCTTATTTGAGCGGCGTGGCGTGGTATTATCGAGGTATAAAGAAATTAAATAAAGCTTTCATTAAAATGTTAATAAAAAGAAATCTTAAATTTTCTTTTTTAATTTTCATTTTCTTTTAAACTTCGGTTTAGTCAAGACCTATTTGGGACCAAATTCGAGGCGTCATTTTATCATGCGGTCCGCCCAGTCCTTCTTACGCAGTAATATATAAGTCAATGAGATTGAGATGATTTCCATCCTGACCTAACTCAGCTAGGATTGTCTTCTCACGAGGGAACTCCTCAACGGCGAATAGCCCGGAACCGAAATTTTGTAAACGTGTTAAATTTTGATACTTTAAAGATGATTACATTCATGAACTTATCCGGCAGCCAGGATCGTCTTCTCACGGGGGAACTCCTCAATGGTTTTGGTCACTTTTGATAAATAAACATGATTTCTATGTACTGACATTCTGCAACGAGGATCGGATCATTCGGATCCCGATTGGAAAGGTTTTTTAATTTTATTAAATCCGTCAGAAAATTCTCAAAAGCGTCCGCGGTCTGTAGTCTTGATTCATGAGGCTCGTCCCCTATTACATCGGGCTGAACCATAACTGGTGAATGTAGGTGTACTGTTAACTACCTACTGTGACGGATTCTCACAATTCGGGTTCTGTTGTATAATAAAACTGTTTGCTTTGTAATAACGATTATATTGTTCCAATCACTCTTACTTATAGCCTTACATAGCAGTTCTAATTTAAATAAACACTGTAACACTTTTTGTATAAACAATAAAATTAGACTAACAATTGCACAGCATTTCAGACTCAGCTAATATCAGACGTCTGTCTCAGTCGACTTCATAGATCAGAATGCCCACACTTTTTTAAAAAATCACCGACCAAGTACATTTCGTTCCAGACTGAACGAAATGTTTTCATCAATCTGTTCGTTCTTCATAAACTAACAAAGTTATGGCATTTTGAATCAACTGATTTACTAATATCGATTAAGACATTATGAATCAACAATAATCATCGAATAGGGTATTATAAATTGAATATAAATATAACAAAATATTTTAAGCTTGATTTAACTGAGAAATTTGTAAAACAATATTAAATAATCATAAATTCATTACATTCGGCCGTCCGACTACGTGCGGTCTCCTGACGCACGGTATATAATCACTTATATTAATTTTTAAAAACTTAAATAATACTAACTAAATTATAAAGTTTCATTTGAATTAACTGTAAACTAAACATTATAAATGTATTACTATTCATTACATTCGGCTATTATTTGGACTCAGATTGACTCTGTGGCAGTTCATTGTCACTTTTATTACTTTCGCTATCAGACGTACTACTGCTGTTAGCCACTGCATCTACATTATCATTTTGTTCGGACACATTTATATTGATCCACGGTCGAATCCTGTCTACTGCTACCACACTATCGTATTTATTCTTGCGTTTACTAAAACCAGGTATTTCGACAATTTTATACCTATCATTGCCTAAAACTTCTGCTATTTTAAAAGGGCCTATAAATTTTGACATTAACTTAGTACTATTACCTTTATTACTAAAATTGGTTCTAGTTATTTTAATTAAATCCCCTTTCTTATAAGTCGGGGCAGGAACTCTATTTTGATCGTAGTTCAGTTTTTGTTTAATCTGACTAGATTCGATATTTGTACGAACTTCTTGCCTTACTTCTGTAAAATTGGGATTAGGCTCATTGTTAACATCTAACATATTACTCAAGCTATCTTTCAATCTGGTTCCAAATAATGCTTCAGTAGCTGTTTTCTGAGTGGTGGAGTTTGTGGTATTATTAATTCCCCACTGAATTTTGCCTAGACACATGTCCCAGTTCCGTTCGTCCTCACCGTCAGAATATTTTGCAAGTGAACTTAAGATCGTTTGGTTGTATCTTTCGGCTTGGCCGTTGGCTCTGGGACACGCGACAGCATTCAAAACATGTTTTATACCATGAGTATCACAAAAGGACTTAAAAGCTGCTGAAGTGAAAGAGGTACCTCGATCTGATATTATTCGGGATGGTAAACCGAAGTCATAAAAAATATTTAATAATACCTTAACCGTTGTTTTCGTTTTTGTATCTTTAACAGCTCTTACAAACAAATACTTGGTAAATCCATCCACTATGGTGAGGATGTAAGCATTGCCGTTCTTGCTTTTGACAAATGGACCCAAGTGGTCAATGTGAATGGTGTGGAACGGAATGCTTACTTTCTCTATTGGATACAACTGACCATTCTTATGTCGTGACGTATTATCCTTATTATAGGCGCACTTAATGCAGGACTTAACATACTTTTTAACAAATCTGCGTAACTTAGGGAACCAGAAAACAGATTGAATTTTCTCGATTGTCTTCGATATACCTAAATGACCAGCGTCATCGTGGTTAGATTTACATATTTGCCATCGAGCATTACGAGGAATTACTAAACAAAGCTTATCATCAACTCTCTTATACACTCTACTATTCTTAACCACATAATTTTTCCTAATTTCTTTAGCTTCTTCATCTGACTCAGGTTTAAGTATTTTATATATTCGGGATATATCGGGATCTGTCATTTGTAAAGTCAAGAGCCAGTTATCAGTTTCGATACTATAGACTGTGACTGCAGAATTATCGATATCCTCGGGTGTTAATTTTGTGTTACGGCTCAGTGCGTCCACATGAGCCATACGGATGCCTGGATGGTACTCTACGCTAAAATTGAATTCACTCATTAAAAGCCACCACCTAGCTATTCTGGGTATTAAGTCGCGCTTGGTTAGTGTAGTCCGAAGGGCGTTACAGTCTGTCACAATTTTAAACTCTATCCCCAACAAATATACCCTAAATTTTTTTAATGAACATACAATTGCAAGGGTCTCGAGTTCATAAGAATGCAAGTGACGCTCCTCGGGGGTGGTTTGCCGGCTAAAATAAGCTATTGGTTTGAGAGCGCGTGGCTCCGGCTGCCATTGCATCAATATCCCACCCACGCCTAAAGAACTTGCATCCGTATGCAACTCAGTTTCAAAATTAGGACTGTACAGCGCTAAAATTGGTCGGTCAATTAATTTGTCTTTTAGGGTAGTAAACGCATGAGATTCTACATCTGTCCATTTAAAAACATTGCCCTTTTTGAGTAAGTTCGTTAGAGGTCTAGCTATTTCCCCGAAACTTTTAATAAATTTTCTAAAATATCCCGCTAATCCCAAAAACTGACGGATTTCATGTACGTTCTGGGGAACAGGGAACTCTTTAACGGCTAGAATCTTATTTTCATTAGGACGTATGCCTTCAGCGGAAATTTCATAACCTAAATAGTCAAGGGAACTATCAAAGAAACGGCATTTAGATAATTTTAAAGTAAGCCCATTCTGTCGCAACAACTCCAAAACATTCCTCAACCTTTCAAATCCCTCCTCCAAGGTAACCGATGGCACAAGAATGTCGTCCAAATAAGCCAAAGCCGATTCATGACGTTTACTACCTAGCATTGCATTCATTAGCCTCTGAAATACAGCTGGAGCATTTGCAAGACCAAAAGGCATTCTTTTAAATTCGTAATGCCCATCTGGCGTTACAAAAGCAGTTAGCGGACGACTATCTTTCGCCACTGGCACCTGGTAGTACCCAGAAGCCAGATCTAGGGATGTGAAGAATCTATTGCCACTAAGGTTTGTCAACTGATCGTCGATTATCGGCAAAGGGAAACAATCCTTCCTAGTCTTATTATTTAGAGCCCTATAATCAACACACAAGCGTTGTTCCCCTGTCTTCTTCCTCACTAATAGAATAGGACTCGCATAGTTTGAATTAGACTCTTGTATAATGTCATTTCGCAATAATTCATCTATAATCTCTCTAACCTGACCCCTTTCCGAAAAAGACAATCTGTACGGTCGGTAAACTACGGGTTTATCATCTAATAAATCTATTTTTATTTCGGTTGAGCTGATACAACCAATTTCTCCTAGGTTGAATGCAAAGCAATCACGATAACTGAGTAAAAGCGAATGAAGCCTACCTAATGTCTCTTTGTCAATTTGGGGACCTACTTTTATGTCAGATATTAGTAAAGGTTCATATTCTGAATTATCTTTCGTTACTCTATTTGTATAGGTGGCACCTCTCTCAACAACACAAGTTCCTTTAGCAATAGGACATTTCTTGGATAATTTAAGATTTTGACCAGATAAATTAGTCACGGGCAAACAGCACTTCCCATCAACAACCCTATAAACTCCCTGGTGCAAATAATGCTCTTTCCCAGGCTCACAATTGCAGTAACCTTCAATATAAATATCTCCACAGAAGCCAACGTCAGATGCGGTAACTTCAACTAATCCTGATGATGAAATATCGGTATCGTTATCGATATTTAACTTTAAGCACTTCACCGGGTGTACTACGGTATCGGGGCTCTGGTAAAACGTTAGCTGATGGCTATTTTTAAATACTGTTACGCAAGGAAGTTCAGTAACATTTTGACCTATAAGTAAAGCTGACTGAAGGAACTGATTGCTAACTACTAATACCTCTACATTAACCTCAACTTCATCTAATTTCAGATCAACATTGCTCCTATATACTGGAAAAACTTTAGAGTTGCCGAATCCTTTGATTACTGGCAATTCTGTTGTATTTTTGGTTAAATTCAGATTTTGAGCGTCAGATTCCCTGATTAAACTACATTCGCTGCCGAAATCAATAAAAGCAATGAAAGATTTATCGTTTACCCTAACGGTTTTGTAAAATTTGTCGCTGTTGTTATTAAAGGTAGTAATAGTCAAAATTTTTCGATCCTGGTTATCTGTCTGTTTGGATTCTTTTCGTATGATTAATGGCTCTAGTTTACAATTATCATTATTGTGGCCTACACGTTGGCATTTCAAACATTTGACAAGGGGTTTGGGGCATCGAAAGTAAAGGTGTCCCTTTGAGCGGCAATTAAAACAAATAACCGAACTTTCACTTGAGGGTGTAGCAGTGTTACCCGGTCGAACTATCATATTATCACTTCGTTTTCTGTTGAATGTATTATTTTCTAATATAGGACGTTGGGAGCTTAGGAAATTCAATAAGTCTTCTGGTTCGCGACAAGTCTGTGCCTGTGCACTGCTTCTAATCGATTTATCTAGTATTCCAAGGATAATACAATCGACGGCCTTTTTGCCTCTTATTTCACATCTGTTTAATAACGTTAACTTGTCGTAGAAATACTCTCGCAAACTTTCGCTACTACGACTAGTGCGAGCTAACATTTCCTCGAGAAGCCGACCATAATTTTGCTCATTCGGGAAAGCTCTTATGAGTTTGTCCTGCCACTCTGTCCAACTGAAAACAACACTAGGAAGGGCTTCAAACCACTTCTTTGCCATACCAGAAAGTTTTTGTAGAGCAAAATGTATGGTCTGCTTCTCATTCCATTCATAGATTACTGCACATTCGTTTACTTTCTTAACCCAACAGTCAATATTCTGAGTTTTACTTGACGGATCAAATTCCGGTATCACATTGTTGAGAAGATTGTTATTTAAATTACTGGTCCTGCTTTTATGTTCTTGAAGGGTAGTAAACATATCAAGTACCTCTTTAGTAGAAAAACTGCCTCTCTCCCTGGATCTTCTCTTACTCGAACTCCGTGAACTACGGGGTGACTCACTGCTGGATGAGGAGGAGCTGGACGACTGCTTACGTCTCTTCTTTGATCGCTTTTTGGCTCTTTTAGACTTAGCTGCTGCTTTGGAGAAGGTTCGTGAACATTTTCTTTTTCCTTGGCGCTCATCTTTACGAGTAGGCGAGCCTTCAGGAGTCATCGCTTCGTCAGAATTCATACCTCAAAAGAATAAAGTCTAATTAGAATCATTTCAGTATATCAATTTATTGTCTAAACGTGTTAAAAACTTCATTTATTTCCTCAATGAATCATCCTTGATTAAAAACAAAATATAATAACCTAGCTTTAACGCTCGAATGAACACAAACCATTCAATAGGCATACTTAATTTCTTATTAAAGTATACTTTGTTTCCTATTCTAGGTAGGTACACATGACCTCTACTGTAACATTCTATACGCTCATGGTTTAATAGGCATAGCCTCTAGTAGCTAAAGCACACTTGGCTTCTTATTGTAGGCACACATAACCTCTAGCAACTAAGCACACATGGCTCAATAGGCATACATAACCTCTAGTAGCTAAAGCTCACTTGGCTTCTTATTGTAGGCACACATAACCTCTAACAACTAAGCACACGTGGCTCAATAGGTATACATAACCTCTAGTAGCTAAAGCACACTTGGCATCTTATTGTAGGCACACATAACCTCTAACAACTAAGCACACGTGGCTCAATAGGTATACATAACCTCTAGTAGCTAAAGCACACTTGGCTTCTTATTGTAGGCACACATAACCTCTAACAACTAAGCACACGTGGCTCAATAGGTATACATAACCTCTAGTAGCTAAAGCACACTTGGCTTCCTATTGTAGGCACACATAACCTCTAACAACTAAGCACACATGGCTCAATAGGCATACATAACCTCTAGTAGCTAAAGCACACTTGGCTTCTTATTGTAGGCACACATAACCTCTAACAACTAAGCACACGTGGCTCAATAGGCATACATAACCTCTAGTAGCTAAAGCTCACTTGGCTTCTTATTGTAGGCACACATAACCTCTAACAACTAAGCACACGTGGCTCAATAGGTATACATAACCTCTAGTAGCTAAAGCACACTTGGCTTCTTATTGTAGGCACACATAACCTCTAACAACTAAGCACACGTGGCTCAATACTTCAATAGGCATACATAGCATCTAATCTTAGGTACACGTAACCTCTAATAACAATGCACACGTGGGATGCTAGATTTGTAATTAGTAATAAAATTAATAATCATATAAGATGCTTGCACGTACCTTAGATTGGGTCTTTATCCCACTTCTGAACTGTGACGGATTCTCACAATTCGGGTTCTGTTGTATAATAAAACTGTTTGCTTTGTAATAACGATTATATTGTTCCAATCACTCTTACTTATAGCCTTACATAGCAGTTCTAATTTAAATAAACACTGTAACACTTTTTGTATAAACAATAAAATTAGACTAACAATTGCACAGCATTTCAGACTCAGCTAATATCAGACGTCTGTCTCAGTCGACTTCATAGATCAGAATGCCCACACTTTTTAAAAAAATCACCGACCAAGTACATTTCGTTCCAGACTGAACGAAATGTTTTCATCAATCTGTTCGTTCTTCATAAACTAACAAAGTTATGGCATTTTGAATCAACTGATTTACTAATATCGATTAAGACATTATGAATCAACAATAATCATCGAATAGGGTATTATAAATTGAATATAAATATAACAAAATATTTTAAGCTTGATTTAACTGAGAAATTTGTAAAACAATATTAAATAATCATAAATTCATTACACTACCTAATCGTACGTGGAAAACAGGCATGTGAAATGTTATTTTATTTTCAGATTGACACGTACAAATACCATGTCGTGGAATTCTTGGACAGTCCTTTCAAGGACACAGAAACAGTCAGACGTGATTTTGTGTGCGTACCGAGATCCTGGGTCAAGCGGTGTAATCATGTATATAACATAGTCAAGATTTGGTACCCCATAGAAGATACAGAGAGAGAAGAAAAAGTTAAGAAAAGGGAGAAGAAGTCGGAGCAGTGGCAGTCCTTCCTTTGCGTTCTGAAATATAGCAATGGTAAGATATTACTCATACTTTCAGTTTCAATTTTGTGCCTGTTGAACCCGTCTGTCTGTCTGTGTAATACTGGAATTTTATTATAAATACTTATTTATTTGCAGATTCCTATGAACAAACCCAAAGGTACATCCGAAACCAGAAATGCTCGCAGAATAGTAATACTGAAGGTAAATATAAAAAAATACCAGGTCAGGCCAGTTACCGGTTATATGACGTTTTCCCATCAGGAAAATCTCCGCACCCACGAAATCTGAATTTGTGCCCAGTTGATAGTGATAGCCTCGCCCCCATTTACATCGGACTTAAACATAACTGGCTCAATGTGGGTGTGCTGTTAGCTCTGCTTAACCCTTAGGGGTTTACAGCCGTAATAAAATTTAAAAGTATAAAGTTCTACAAGCATTTCAATTGAACACTTCTATGGGGTCATTGTACCCCGTCGGGGCTGCGAGTTGTTCGAAAGAGATACCTCGGCCTCGGCACAAAGGGATAAGAAGGAACATGGGCGGTTTTTAGTCAGTAGAAGTCTGACACTCCCTACCGCTCTACCCAGAGCGGGAGGAGGCATTTGATGATTTTACATCCTACAAAAATAAGGGGTTATTGTACTCATCTCAATTATACTACTGGATATAATTTTGCTTTATCCCACATTTTATCGAGACATCCAAAGGTCAATTTACGTTAGTAGGAACCTGAAGCAACTGATTTTTACTCTTGGGATAACAAGGTTGGCCCCGTACTTGAAGTGGTTGATAATGACGAGTACAATGATCTGTTAATACATTTTGTGTTAGTTCAGTAACACCTCAAGCAAGTGAACTTATTAGAGTAGTTTTAAAGAACGTTTTTTTTTGGTTTTAGATCATACACCGCAGTCTGAAAAAGAAGAGGAAAGACCATGCAAAACTACTACTACCCTTAAAAGGAAGGCACCAGAAGATCCTGAAAAACCAGTTCAGAATAAACGATCTATAGTGAATGAGCCAGGTAAGTCTGTTGACGAAGTTGCGGGACCATCTAGTCAAGCATTTAGCAATCAGACGCTTCCACACAAAGCTTCTAATAAAGATATGTGTAAACAAGGAACTCCAGTTGTAAAGTCGAATGATGTAAATAGTACAATGAAAAAGAAGAAACAAACTGTAAGCAAAAATGCTTCAAAAGCACCCTGGCGTCCCAAATCAGCCCAGTTACAACAACTTGTCAAATGTTGTGAGATGATACTAGAACTGCAAAAATGTTTAGAGCAGAGAGTAGCTATGAATACAGATAAAAGCCAAAGTGCTGTAACTGATGATAATATTGTATCTGCGTCAAGTGATGAGCCAGTGCAAGCTCCAAAATTAAACGAAGAGAAAACGCATGAAAAGCAGCCAGAAGAAAACGATTGCGATGATGAAGATGATGAACCAAAAACTAAGAAATGTCCTTGTCCTAGACAACCAAAGCCATTTGTTCTACCTCCTAATTACGATCCAAATGACTCACGGTGGACACTAAAGCATCGTGGACCTGGTCCAGGACTAGTTGAACTAATGGAAGGTTCAGGGGTGTATGTTTGTGCTACTAGTCTACATTATTGCAATACGATTGCGTCAGACAGCAATGAATGGAGTCAAAGGTTACTAAGTGTAGTTTTTAATGAAAATGCATTGCGTACATGTTCTTGGACTGGCATGAAACCTCCAGGTACCTGCTCGGTAGTGAGACCTGGCTTAGATGCAACTGCACGAGAAGCATTACTTGATTATGTGATTACAAATACAGACCTGGACAGCGATTATGATGTGAATAAATTACGGAAAGACCTTTTAAAAGATATGTATTCTACCATGTCGGAAAAGAGAAAAGAGGCATCTTAGAATATAGCAAAAAAAGGGATAGATAGAGACGTATTCATTGCACACACTCTTTTGTAAACTTGATAATATTTTCTACTTACGTGGTGTTTGAACTTAAAACGACGAAATACGAATATGAAATATTTTTTAAATAATTTTTTGTCATACGTTTATAATACTGATAAATATTGTAATGTTTTTAAGTTACTGTAGATATTTAGGAACAGACAATTCATCATCATTCATCTTCTGCCCTTTTTCTTCTGTATCGTAGGTATATGCCTAATCAGTGTTAGAGTAATAACGCTGGGTCTAGGCCTCTGACTTGGAATATCTCTCAGGCATGCGACATGAGGACACCATCCTGAATATTCTGTCCTTATTCTAGCTTATTTCGGGTCCAGTCCATTGAAATGTTACATTTTTTTTTGTTGCAACGTTTGCCCTCGGGCGCTATCTTGGAAAAAAAGTGGTTTAAATGGTTTATCTGACGAACTGTCAAAAAATAATTGTAAACATTTCTTACTCTACAACTTTTGTCAAAATTCCCACTTCACACATATCTAAAAATTAAAACTGCGTCCTCTAACAAAATGCAACCCCAAATGTATCTTTTCAATGAACTAGCCGGTGAAGAAAGGAACTACGAATTATTATTTATCATAAAAATAATATTTCTCTTCATAATATTTTACAAGTTTTTCTTATACGGGTTTTGTATAGTCTAGCGTTTTATTGTAATGTTTTACTATAATGATAGATAATAAGACGGGATTGTTTTATGTGGAGATTGTTTTATGACTTTTTATAAATGTATTTACTTCTAATATGATATTTCTTACAAATAAATTAAGTTTCTTTAAAGTTTGTTTTTTCATCTCAGATTAACAATTTAATATTACAGAAAACTAACTTGCCCACGATACTATACATAATTATTTAGAGAATGCTGGGTTTATTTGTAAACTTGTGATTTTTATTAGGGTTCCGTACCCAAAGAGTAAAAACAGGACCCTATTACTAAGGCTTCGCTGTCCATCCGTCTGTCTGTCACCAGGCCACGAACCGCGATAGCTAGACAGTTGAAATTATTCACAAATTATGTATTTCTGTTGCCGCTATAACAACTAATAATAGGTCTTTACCTATGTAATTGGAGATTCTATAAATAACCGGCATTTTCAGATTTAATTATCTGTGGATTGGCGCGTAATTCGAAATTCAAGTATATTTTATTCGAAAGACGTGTTAATTTAATTTCAAATTCAGTCATTTGTTTTTTGATAGTTTTTTTGTTTTTGTGACATTGTGGTAGTTTTTGGCGCCATGGATAAACTGCAAATTCGTACAATTTTCGAATATGAGTTCATACGTGGAAATACCGCTGCGCAAACAACACGAAACATTAAGGACGTGTACGGGCTTAACACTACTTGCATAAACACGGTCCATTACTGGTTCAATCGTTTTCAATCTGGAAATTTTGAGTCGAAGAACGAGCCTCGCGGTTGGCGGGTAAACATTGTCGACAACGACGAATTGAAGGCGATAGTGGAAGCGGATCCAACTCAATCTAAGGCTGAGCTTACTGCAGGCCTTGGAGTTAGTGCCAAAACAACATTGAGGCACTTGCGTCAAATTGGAAAGATAAAAAAGCTAGATATGTATAGATGACGTAACGAAACTAATTCTTTGGAATACCTTAAAGTTGCAATCGTTTTTTTCCGAGAAATTCGCGTTTGAACTTTGTCATTTGTATACCTACATGCCCGTGACCGTTCAATGTATGTCGGTTTATTTTGTTTGACAAACAAATTCTTTCTTAATTTATTTGATAATGTTAGCTCTGTACTGGGTTTGAGCATTAGCTTTGTCTTCCTGTACCTACCTATCTGATGTGTGTATGTGTGTGTGTGTATGGATGCCTACACACCAAAATTCGGGTAAACGTCAGTACTATAGTAGCAAGCAGTGGTTCCACTCGCCTGTCCTCGTATTTACCGCTTTCAAATTTCAGTTGGTTTATTCTGTCATTAATTTGGATAAATAAGTACCTATAACTACACTTCCTCAATTTCAATACATAGAAGTGGAGTTTTTCAAAGAGCTTCTAGATTCAATCATTGTCGACAAGTAAGTGGTTTTCTTTACAAGTTTTATGTCATGTCAAAATTATCATCACTTTCTTGCCCTTATTCGTTTGGTTTTGGCGCAGCATGTCTTCTTCCATACTTCTCTATTACTTGACATTTATTTTTACCCACGACGGAACGGAGACGGTATATGCGTTTGGGGTGAGAGGTTGTTTGTTTGTTTGTTTGTGTGTTTGTGCAAACACATGTTGCCATTTTTCTCCAAAACTACTAGTCCGATTTTAATGCAGTTTTCAGTTATGGGTTCGGGTTTGATTGGTGCATGTTCTTAGATAGGTGTTACGGTGACAACTCACCAGGGGGCGCTGCAGCAAACATTTTTTGTGCAAATCAAAGTTGCCATTTTTCTCCAAAACTACAAGTCCGATTTTAATTCAGTTTTCAGTTATGGGTTCGGGTTTGATTGGTGCATGTTCTTAGATAGGTGTTACGGTGACGACCCACCAGGGGGCGCTGCAGCAATCATTTTTTGTGCAACTCAAAGTTGCCATTTTTCTCCAAAACTACAAGTCCGATTTTGATTCAGTTTTCAGTTATGGGTTCGGGTTTGATTGGTGCATGTTCTTAGATAGGCGTTACGGTGACGACCCACCAGGGGGCGCTGCAGCAAACATTTTTTGTGCAACTCAAAGTTGCCATTTTTCTCCAAAACTACAAGTCCGATTTTGATTCAGTTTTCAGTTATGGGTTTAGGTTTGATTGGTGCTTGTTTTTAGATAAAAAAAATTAAAAAAAAGTAAAAAGTTTAAAATAAAAAACCCAAGAATGTCCGTCGGGGGCTGCCATTAAATGAACTAGTTTTGCAATGTTCAGCACCCGACGGACATTCTTGGGTTTTTTTAAGGTGGGTGTTTTATGTTATTTTATCCTTTTTTCAATTAATTTTTAACAGTCGTGGGTTTTTTCAAAATTTTTAATTTTGCTATTTTATTTTTTTATTATAAATGGGCTTGCTCTTGACCTCAATCTTGCCCTATGGGCAGAGATGATGTCGACGATGGAACGAGCTTACCCAGAAGAAGCCTGTTTACTCGCGACTTAAATAGATTAGGGTTATAAAATATGAACTCGGAAAAACCGACGCAGGCAGGGAATTCCACTCCTTGGCTGTGGCCTGTGCGCATAATAAAGGACTTGGCAAAGCGCTTCGTTCGAATGTGTGGAACGTCGACTAGGTATCGGTGATAACCTGCAGTACGTCTAGTCGTAGTCGTAGTCATTTCATCAGACACCTCCTTTCTTGCTATATCAGGCTTTAAACGTATCCATGGTTTTTGTTGTTTTTTTCTGCTCTTATTCCTCTCCACATTTGTAGACAAAACTTGGTCACGATGTTTCCTCATTCTTCCGCTTCACATGGTCATACTACTACCACCGATTACCACACAACTTTTTAGTCTGTTTACCTTGTAAATATCATTATTTTGATTTATTTTTCGTTTTTCTGTTTCAAAGCGAGAGGTTTTGTTATCCTTTGATCTCGATGCTTAAGCAAATATTCTGAAAGTGAGCAATATAGTAGTTGCTCTGGTTTTTACCTTAATGACAAACATTATTACGCTTTTGTTGCAAAAAGGCCAAGTAGGTACACCACATCAAAAGTTAACGACGAATATTTTGAGACTTGCTTTTACTCGCAGCTTCGCTCACGTTTTTGTCGGTAATTCTCCCACGGAAACATTTATAATGTAGCTTAGAACACTCGGGAAGAATATAGTATCTTTAACTTAATAAAAAAAGGTCAGATAGGCAGACACACCATAATACTGGTATTCAGTTGCATTCAGTTAGATTAGACTGTAGTGAATAATAATATAGAACTTGGGAAATGGCTAGACCGCAATGTACTGAATGCTTATCTAATATTGGCACCTCTTGAACGACATTTACATGGACTGTATAATCCGCCAGCCAGGAGTCATTTTTGTCTTGTTGCTAGGTGAGTCATCATCAGTAGTCCTGATGAAATATCCTGTGAGTACTGAGGTACTGATTATTACCTTTAATTTAATCATAGAATCGTAACTATAAAAGCTTGCACGACTCCAAAACTTGTTGGACTCCGCACAGACAATAAGGCCATAAGGACAATAAGGCCACCAAATTCCATTATGTGTTTTTTTAATTTTTTTGAATACTACACTAAATCATAATCTCCGTTTCATTCTCGTTGTGTTGATAAAATATTTTTGTCATATTTGAACTAGAAACAATTTGAACTAATTCCTTAGGCATCCACAATTTTGCAGTTTCCGTTTATTTATTCAAAAACAAGTCTTATGGTTGTTTCCCAAAACCTTACAAAATTCACATAATATAGAACTTTTCTGGCGCAGCAATGATGTTTTGTTATCTGTGGGTCAAAGTTGCGTGAGAATAAATAAATGTTATGTTAAGTTATATAAAACTGAATTATATTTCGTAGAATTATATTATCAGTGTAAAATGGTGTTGTTCCACGTCATAATTGATATTTATTTGTGACGCTCTAATTAGTCTTTGTTTGTAGTAATCAACGAAATACAGTATCCGGGGAAAACCCGAAATGATGTCTTACTTAATTTTTATTAGTTTTTGTAAAAAAATATGCGTGGGGTCATACATAATTTCCTTTTATCATCATCAGTCATAAGACGTCCACTGCGGGACAAAGGCCTCCCCCATAGAACGCCTTAACGACCAGCAACCTGCCGTTTGCATCCACCGGTTGCCCGCAACTCTCACGATGTCGTCGGTCCTCCTGGTGGGAGGCCTACCAACGCTGCGTCTTCCGGTTCGTGATCGCCACTCGAGAACCTTTCATCCCCATCGGTGGCCGGTTTCTTTATAGGTCCTTTATTTTCGTCGGTTAAAAATCATCAAATAACTTTAAAAGGGACCCAAAAATATACTTATTCGTCACTTTATTTAGAACCCGCGTTTTGTTGGTTTAGCTAAACACGTCTCTAAAACAACGGATCACACTTGACCACAAATGACGTAACGGCATGTAAGTAATACAATTTTAACCACCTTGAAAAGAGATCAGTTCTGTATTTAACAATAGAACCATAGGTGTTATGTTATCTCACTGGCCCGGTGGGAATCGTGTCGCGGGAATAGAACCCGCTATTATGTGGAGCTTGCGAATTCATAACATATTTTAAGAAAGATGGTGGCAAAAGAGAAAATTTCAAGTTTTATGTAAAACTACTGGTATTTTAATGAGAGTGAATTTATTGTGGCTTAGATGAGGAAGTGATAATTGATTTGTTTCCGGTGATTGTGTGTGTCATCGCTTTTGTGGGAGTTCTTGTTTCCATTCATCATCAGCCTATAATGTTCCCACTGCAGGGACTCAGGCCTCCTCTCTAGGAGAGGGATGGGCTATAATCCACGACGCGGGCCCAGTGCGGATTGAAATATGTCACATGTCTTCGAATGTTTTGGTTCTAAGACATGCCGGTTTCCTCACGATGTTTTCTTTCACCGTTTTGAGAGCAGCGGTGATGTAATAAATTACACAAAGTAATGCGCCTGCGTATACCCACGACCTACTGAACGTAAGTCGGGGCCGCCACCACTGGGCCACCGCTGCTGTTGTATCCATTATTTTGAGTAATCTTGATTCTACGAGATAAGATTGAAGGACCTACTCGAGCCTGTCGGGGCTGTGGATTATCGAAAGGTTAAACGGCTCCGACACAAGGGCGAAGAAGGAACATGGGTTCGGTTTTTAGTCAGTAGAAGTCTCAGAAGTCTGACACTCCCCTTCGCTCTGCCCAAGAGCGGGGGGGGGGGGGGGGGATTATTCGATGATTTTCCACCCACCAAAAAAAAAGAAGGACCTACTCGAGGCAAAAGGTTAAGGCGACATTAGCTGCCCGCGACCTTGAGCGCGCGTTTAACTCATCGCCTAAACAAATAAGGTTGAAAATGGCGATGCGTTTGATGCTCGTGACTGCCAAAATGAACGATAGTTCGCAGATTTAATTTATTAAAAAAAAAATACGCTGTAATGTTAAAATATTTTTACATGTCTTTACTTGGTTAAATTTCCTTTCTGATAGTAAAAAAAAAAATAACAGTTGTCACTCAAAATATTGAGCATTCGAGACGAAAAAGTTTTTTCGTGTGATTTTTTTGTGATTTTGTGATTTTTTTTTTCGAGGTTTTTGATTACTTTTAGAAAATATTTTTGCATAAGTCTTTTACCTATACATTTGACTATACACTGTATTTTTTTTTTGGAATTGTAATAAGTAGCAATACGGCTAACTCTGCGACGAAAAACAGGTCGTTTTTACGGTGCCCCTTTAACTGCGCCTTAAGCCGCGTTTTCCTAGGTTGGTCTGCGGGTGGGTGACAACCCATTACATACAGAGTTGCCTCCGTGCCCCGGAAGGTACGTTAAGCCGCTGGTCTCGACAGTCAGGTTGGTAAACTCGGCGCCGCCTATCCGCAGACCGCATGTCCTGGCTAGCATTGAAAAAAGCCGGAAAGGTACCCGTTTCTTTCCAAGCCGTTGTATTTAACATGCCCAGTATAAATTTCATGTATTTTTTCAATAAAACAAAAATATTCCCGTTTCTTTCGTAGTTTTCAATGTAACTTTCGAAAGATACAAGAACAATGGCTAGTATTTTCATGTATGTAACTTTCGGCATTTTCAACGCTAGTCCTGGCCACAGGTACCTACGCGGCAATGCTGTGTCGACCAGGGCCCCGAGTCTGCTATTCAATAGTGGCAGAATGGTCGATCATTGATCTCATAATGGTTGATTGATGACAAGCCAAAAAGTACCTTATGCCTGTCGACTTAAGGTACTTTTTGGCTTGTTGTCTATCAACCATTATGAGATCAATGATCAACCATTCTGACACTATTGAATAGCGGACTCGGGGCCCAGGTTACGTGCATACTAGTAAGTTGGGTGGACGCCTATTGATGACAAGCCGATAAGTCAGGGGGTCTGAAATGGCGACTTTAGTAGATCATAATATGAATTGCGCTAATAAACATAAAATTAATCTTTCTGTCTGTGAAAATTTAGGAAAATAGAACATAATAGGAAAATATTATGAATTGCGTTAAATTGGTCACAGACGCAGTTACTATTATGAAAAGTCCATTTCACGCTTTTTAGGCAATTCATATTATGATCTGCTAAATTGGTCATTTTTGTCGCCGGGCGATACCGTTCCCGAGCAGCGCTTATAAATCTTTTAAGTCAGTATTGATATCTTATTATGATTCACATAATACGTAGAATTGTAGATATTGCTAATTCGTATCCGATAACAAATCTATATTTTCACTATATAAATAACGGTTATTGAACGTGGACGTGCGAGAGTGCGCGTACGCTCATTCTGAAAATTATTTCAGTTGTCTTTTGTTTCGGGAAAATAAGCTCTAAAAGGTAAGACCTTGTTTTATTTTAAAATAAAAATAAAATGTGGTTAACATAGATCGGTGTACAACCTGGTGTATTAAATAAAATAATGTAGGGAGATCTATTAATACAACTAGTAAATGTTTGTTCTTTCAGCAGTACAAGTGCATGTGTATAATAAGTTCTTCAAGTTTGGTGCCTCTAGCTAGTAGATACTAAAAATTTACAAAGAGTTCGCTGTTCGACTTAATAATTATGATTTTTTCTACGACGTCATGTATTTCTACATTATTTAAAGGGTTAACTAAAAGCTACAATTTACTGTCTACCTGTAACGGCCGTCTATAGCCGGTAACCGGGACCAACAGCTTTTCGTAATTTCCGAGTCACGGAGGAAACTCAATATGTAATGGGTGGAACCCGTTTACGAACCAAACGCAAGTGCGGGTTAACTTGAAGATTGACCCCAGGTTTTATTTTTTTGGTGGGTGGAAAATCATCGAATGACCCCCCCGCTCTTGGGCAGAGCGAAGGGGAGTGTCAGACTTCTACTGACTAAAAACCGAACCCATGTTCCTTCTTTGCCCTTGCGCCGAGGCCACGTAATCTAGTACAAAAATCCGCGGCCCCGACGGGCTAGATTGACCAGCTGATGTTATTATTTTACAACGAAGTCTTTCTCCCTCCCCGCCAAAGGAATGTATATTATTTCTTTGGTGGTTTAGATAAAAATCTGTTATTTTATACAGGTACGTAGGCCTAACGTGGACACCAATCGTAATGAAAAATACAAAATTATTTTATATTAGTTTCATATTTCCTACTTAGATAGATTGTCAAGTGGGACAATATAAGGAAAAATAATCACTCTTAATAACTACTTTGAAACAAAATCCTTAATAAATTAGGTATTAAAATGTAGCAACTAATTATTTTGTTCGTATCTGAGTTTTGGGCTGACTCATCACGTTCATTTAGATGACGAGTCTTTGGACCCACGAGTTCTGTCGAACAAATCTCATTTTAAATTGTTTTTTTTTCCATAGTTTTATTGTGAGTCCAGTTGCAAGCGGGTCCAGTTGACCAAAGACTCAACATTGACACGTTTATAAGAAGAATCTGTTTGTTTGTGTGTACGGTTGTGTCATTGTCAACGACTAAACAACGTCCAGTATATTGTTTGTTTGTTTGTTGTACACGACTTTTGTTGCCATCGCGGTAAAAACCTGGAGAGACCCAGCAGTGGGCGAAGTAGTCCGTGGATGATGGTGATGATGATAATTGCTCAACGGACTTAGATCAAAAGCGCAAGGGTAGCATATAACGTTACGTTCATATTAATGCATTCTTGTGAAACAATTACCAGATATTGATTTTGAAAAGTGAACGTACATACGTTAACATTGAGAGTATCCTGGGAGCTACGTCTGCCAACAAACTGCTATGTAGTTTGGCAGAAGTAAATTTTATTGAATTTGACTTAAGTTCCAAATAAACACTTTTTCATTTTTTTTAATAGTTTTGTTTCTGTTATTTTTTTCATAAGTTAGCGTAAATGGTGATTATTTACGCGATCTCATGGGAAAATCACATTAATTTGATTTTAATACTTTTTTTTTATTAATTTACAGATCAATCACCACTGCAGGGAAACTTCCATGATAAGATGGACGCTCGTCCATCTACATCTAAAGACGCTACAGAAGAAATTCCCAAGTTGAATGAAGAAAAGACAGATAACGATAAAGTTCAGAAGAAGATGGTTCTTCCTCCAGAATACGATGAAAATGACTCGCGATGGACACTAAAGTATCGTTATTTTGCTCCGGGACTTGATGAACTAGTGGAAGACTCTGGTGTGTATATTAATCCTGATAAACTTGCTGAATGCGAGAAACAGTCGCATGATTACAAAACATTTGCTCGAATGTTACTAACCGAAATCTTTACTACAAGTGCTTTGAGTACATGTTCGTGGACTAGTGTAACAACGAGTGCGTCTGACGTCCACAGTGGCCAAGCAAGGCCTGTATTAGACCAACGTGCGATAAATATGTTGTTGTTTTATGTAAAACAATTTGGAGTTAGGCAGAATTGGACTGCAACAGACTACCAATGTTGTTTGAACAATATGCGCCAAATATCGCTAGAGATGAGACGTGATAGACAGAAAGAAGAAAATTATTTGGATGAACTTATGGACAAATTTTCTCTTACAAGTTTCCGACAAACAATGCTGGAGATGATCCGTAATATACAAAAAGAAGAAGAAGATGTTCGTGAGAAAAATCTAGGAGAAGGTTCTCAGGACGCTCTGCCATCTACATCAAAAGACGCTACAGTAGAAGTTCTCAAATTAAATGAAGAACAGACAGGTAATGATAAAATTCAGAAAATGATTGTTCTACCTCCGGAATACGATGCAAATGACTCGCGATGGACATTAAAGTATCAAGAACCTGCTCCGGAACTTGTTGAACTAATGCCCCATTCGGGTGTATATGTTAATGCTGACAAACTTAATTTAATCTTGTTACTATCGAAAGATTGTGTGACGTTGGCTCGAACGTTACTTAATGAAGTCTTTACCACAAGTGCATTAAATACGTGTTCATGGACTGGACCCACAACTGAAGACTCTGACCTAGGTGGTACAAATGTCAGACCTGGATTGAATGAAAACGCAATGGAAACATTACTGAATTTTGTTGCAGAGTTTGAATTGGAGAACGACTTGATTATCAAAACAGAAATCAAATATTCCCAAAACATTCTCCGACAAAACCAAGAAGTGGTAAAACCTGTTGAAAACAAAGAATATACCAGTAGTTCACTAGAAGAATTAAAAGAACAACTACGTATGATCGGGCTAAAGGTGTCTAATGCTTTAACGGACGGATGCACATCTTTATCAAAATTTATGGAAACAGAAGTTCCAAAATTAAGTGATGATTTCACGGAACAGCCATCTTCATCAAAATACGCTACAGCAGTAGTTCCCACAAATGAAGAACAGACAGATAAAGAAAAAGTTCAGAAGAAAGTGGTTCTTTCGCCGGAATACGATGAAAATTACTCACGATGGACACTAAAGTATCATGAACCTGCTCCAGGACTTGTTGAACTTATGGAACATTCCAGTGTGTATGTTAATGCTGATAAACTCGCAGAATGCATGAAACTGTCGAAAGATTGCCACAAATTAGCTGAAATGTTATTATTTGAAGTTTTTACTACAAAAGCATTGAATACATGTGTGTTACCTGCTGCATTACGCGAAGCTTTCGGTGCCATCGATGAAAATATACCTGAAGATATACCGGAATTAGATTTTCATGCAACAGAAACTTTGCTGAAGTTTATTAAAAAGTATGTACTAGAGACGGAGTGGAAAATAGATGATCCTCCGGATTACGTTAAAAACGACTCACGATGGACACTAAAGTATCGTGAACCTGCTCTGGGACTTTTTGAACTAGTGGAACATTCCGGTGTGTTTGTTCGTGCTGATAAACTCGCTGAATGCAAGACACTTACGACAGATTGCCACAAATTTACTGAAATGTTACTATTCGAAGTTTTTACTATCGACGCATTGGGTAAATGTGAGTTACCCGCTGCATTATTTAAAGTTACCGGTGTCATCAAGAAACTTGATACGCCTGAATTAGATTTACATGCAACAGAAACATTGTTGAAGTTTATTGCAGAGTATGGACTAGAGAAGGATTGGAAAGTAGATGATTACGGCAGAATTCTAAGACAAATTAATACTAACAAAATAATAAGGAGCATGATGGCAAACGGTCGTAAACGCACAATTGTTCCACCTGTGCAATATGATGCAAATGACTCACGATGGACACTTATGTATCGTCAACCTAATCCGAACCTGATTGAACTAGCGGAACATTCTGGTGTTTATGTTAATGCTAAAAATCTCACTGAATGCTTGGCGTTGTCTAAAGATTGTGTTACATTAGCTCGCAGGTTACTTAATGAAATATTTACAACTAGTGCAGTGCAACTTTATATTATGTAATTACTAACAATTTTATGGATATTGTAAGTATGTCTGAAATAAATAAATGAATTGAATTGAATTGAATTGAATTGAGTGCATGCTCAGTTACAAATATTGCCAGTGATCTTGACAGCGACATTACAAATCTTAGACCTGCATTAGATGCACAAGCAGTTATGATATTGCTGAAGCTTGTTGCAGAGTATGCACTAGAGAACGGTTGGACGATAACGCATCAACACATTATTAAAAACTGTATCCAACAAAAACTGGAAGTAATGAGATATTTGATATGGAATAAAGAAACGGTTAGATATCGGAAAGATAAGCTTAATTTTGAACTTTATTTAAGATGGGCCAGGAGAGACTCCATAAACACACTCGTACATCGTAATCCTTCACAGAGGATAGTTGAACTAATTTCAAATTCTGACGTGTATGTTGATGCTGACAATCTCATTCAATGCAAGAAATTGTCGAATGATTGTGCAACATTAGCTGTACGATTACTTACCGAAGTGTTTAAAATGAATGCATTGCGAGAATGTTCTCTATCCGTGAAAAACCGCAGAATTTATGAGACGCTGCCCGCTCCTAATACACGTTTACGTTATCAACAGAAGTCATGTGAATTAGATGCACATGCAGAAATTGTACTACTTCACTTTGTTGATGAGTATGGGCTAGAGATGGGATGGCCATTAATGGATTTTCGGTTTATTAGAGAGAGTATGCTCCAAAAGATTCAAGAGATACAAAGACCACAACTTGATCTTTTGAAAAATCAAACAGATAGGTGGACACTACTGTATCGTGAACTTGCTCCGGGGCTTGTTGAACTAATGGAACATTCCGGTGTGTATGTTCACGCTGACAAACTCGCTCTATACAAGAATTCGGATAATATTGAAGCAATTATTTTGAGGTTACTTCACGAAGTTTTTACTATGCATGCATTGGGCACATGTACATTACCGGCCGCTTTGTGTAACGATGACCGTATTCTTTTGGAACCTGATAGACCTGAATTAGATCTGAATGCAACAAAAATAATCCTGAAGTTTGTAGAAGAGTGTGGAAAGAAGCCAGGCCGGAGAGTCCTGGACACGCGCTACGTTATTGCACTTATTTACTGTAAATTAGAAAAAGAGCGAAGACGCAAGTACGAATAATCCTTACACAGTATAAAACAAAGTCGCGTCTGTTTGTTTGTTTGTTTGTTTGTCTGTATGCTTAAATCTTTAAAACTACGCAACGGATTTTGATGCGGTTTTTTTTAATAGATAGAGTGATTCAAGAGGAAGGTTTTAATACCTTTTTTGTACCCGTGCGAAGCCGGGGCGGGTCACTAGTTATAAATAAAATGAAGAGTTTTTTGTCATGGATACTCGAAGAGACATTTTATTCTATTTAATTCTAAATAAATAATTTACCTGTATGTTCTATCTTTTTCTTGTATAGTCATCATGTATGCAAAATCCTAAGAGGCCTTAATAAATATAACTATCGCTACGGGTTCCATAATCACTATGTAATGTTAATTAATGTTAATTTGTTAATAATTTGTTGTCCATCTACCTGCTGCAAAAATGAAAATAAGTTTTATTTATTTATTGACACACCAACGACTTATTCACTAAATCCTTACATACATATTATGTTCTTTTTAACAATTTTGCGGTGAATTCGTCACTTATAGGTGTGCACAGCACTTGTATAAAATCAATAATAAAAACTGAAGCGGAATTATATAAAGAATTAAATTTACATACATTGGATTTATAAAGTGTCAAGTGGTTAAATTAAAATAAGATACAGTAAATTCAAGATTTTAAACAAACGTACATTACATGCAATACAATTATAAGAAGTTCTCGTAAATTAGACAAACTCTCTTTACAAGGCACCCATGAAAGGGTTGGGCCTAGCACCTTTAATACAAGTTGTCTTGTCAACTTAGCAAGGGTGCTAGAGTCTCCAAACATAATAGTTTATAACGACTCCATCTGTTTGTTTGTAACCTAATGTTGTTCAAATGTACACCTTTTTAACCGACTTCCCAAAATGGACTCCTCCTTTTTGGGAAGTCGGTTAAAAAGGTGTACATTTGAACAACATTAGGTAAAAAAAAAAAAACATTTCAATCGAATTGAGAACCTCCGTTCTCAATTCGATTGAAATGTTTTTTTTTTTTTTTCGATGTATGTACACCGATTACGCTGCTATGTATGATCCGATTTACGTGATTCTTTTTTAGTTTGATGCGGAATAGTTGCCATTTGGTCCCATAAAAATTTAGCATGGTTTGGCCCAGTACTTTTCATTTTATGATATTTTTTTTATAATTTATGAACATTTTTCGTTCGTTTTTTTATGTGTGTTCGCGAATAACTTCGTCGTTTATGAACCAACTTTGATGATTCTTGTTTTATTGGAACGGAGATATTTCAAGGGTTGTACCATGATTTGGAAACCAGATCCTGGTGATGGAATCCCAGAGAAATCGAGGGCAACCCTCAAACATAGGCACGTATTACGTGTTTCGTGCTTTTTCTGACGCTATACAAGTTATAGGTTTCATAGTTAATTTAATATTTCTACATAAAAGATACACAACTTAAAATGAAAAAATAAAAATAAACTTTTTTGCAAAAAAAAACAACCGACTTCAAAAACACCAAAAAGTAAAAAATAAACTTCAGAAGAAAAATCAGCTTCTGAAGTCGGTGGCAAAAAAAGCCAAATCAAACAAACAAATGTCACCGACTTCAGAAGCTGATTTTTCTTCTGAAGTTTATTTTTCACTTTTTGGTGTTTTTGAAGTCGGTTGTTTTTGTTATTGCAAATAAATTATTATTATTATTATAGGTACACGCTGAGTCACTTCCACTTCCGTAACCACCACCAGTTAGTTCTTGAAGACGCCATGTCTTATTGGTTCTAGATGTGCTGTTTTGAAGAAATATCTTAACTTTTTTTTATTAATTCATTGATTCCAGTACATTTACTTACTCCACGTCTGCTGCTGCTGGCGTGCAGTCGGCTACCAACTTGTACCTTAAGGCGTTCGTACCAATCTGAGGCTATTAATAGTTATTACCACGAACTCTGAGTTATTGCTCCGGGCAAGAATGCGCCTTTTGTTGCTTTGGCCTTTCAAGGGAATGATTTTTTTAAGCGGTACCTATATTTTAAGAATAAACTCTATCTTTGGAAGCCCAATATTGTGTCATAGTTACATACTCAATTCTCGGATCGCGCCAATATGGATGTTTACTAACTAAAAAAATATGATTCTAATTAGTCCGTCTGTTAGATTATCGAAAAATATTGGATACGTATTTCTTGTTTTATCAAATCAATAAAAATTGACGAAGATAAAACGCGTCAAAGATTTCAGTGGGAGGTTGTGACGTGACTGCTCGCTAAGAAATGTCATACTAATGTCTTAGAATATGACGTCACACGAGTTTTCAAAGCACTGTATCGTCTTTATTGTTTGTTTACGTGAAAAAAGAAAAAATATGTGTCCAATATTTTTTGGAAATCTATCTGACGGACTAATTAGATTTTTTTAGTTAATATCCCTAGATATCCCTATTGTGATCTGGTTTTTCCATCAAGTCTTTTTCTCAGTACCTAGCTGTCACGGATTCTTTTTTTTTTGGTGGTTGTGATGTCATCAAATAACCCCTCCCGCTCTTGGGCAGAGCGAAAGGGAGTGTGAGACTTCTTCTGACTAAAAACCACCTATGTTCCTTCTTAGCCCTTTACGTCGAGGCCGCGGTATCTCTTGCGAACAACCCACAGCCCCAACGAGAGTCACGGAGTCTGGATTTGTGGCCGGTTGATGGTAAAAGGCTCACCCTAAATTACATGGGACTTATACATAACTTAAGCAAGTTAAACCGTTGGTACTTGCTGCCATTATGTATAGATCTTTGCAGGAAGTTACGGGAAGTCTGACAACCAGTTTTGCCAAAGAGACTAATCTACCAAACGTGAAGGTCAAATATGCAGCCGATCCATGTAAAATACTGGTATTCCACTGCATCCACTTAGACTGGAAGTCGACCCCAACATGGTTGGGAAAAGGCTAGGCAGATAATGAGTTTCCAATTGTAGCTTTTCTGCAGGTTTTTCTCTACGTTACTTAATACTAGGTGTTGCCAGCGGCTTCCCCCGCTACAACTAGAATAATTATTATCCCACGGGAAGATTGAATCGGGATAAAAACTATCCTGTGGGTTATCTATGCGCACAGCCAAGAAGTGGAATTCCCTGCCTGCGTCGGTTTTTCCGAGTTCATATAACCCTAATCTGTTTAAGTCGCGAGTAAACAGGCTTCTTCTGGGTAAGCTCGTTCCATCGTCGACATCATCTCTGCCCTTAGGGCAAGATTGAAGTCAAGAGCAAGCCCATTTAAAATAATAAAAAAAAATCTAGGTTATAAACTATCTGTGTACCAAATTTTATTCAAGTCCGTTCAGTAGTTTTTGCATGAAAGAGAGATCCATCCATCCATCCATACATACATACTTGCAAACTTTTGCGTTTATAATATTAGTAGGATTATCATACCTCTCATCCACTTTTTATTGAAATTCTCCACTTAACGGTCAGTTCCTTGACATATTCGAAGATGCCTTCCTGCCATGCCGTGCCAAACCGTTCACTCGCTCTTGAGAGCTGAGACCGGCAGAAAGGGAACGCGTCTTAGCCTTTGTTCGTGCACCGGAGCAAGGACAAGCCTTGTCAACGAATAATATCGTTTTAGTCATTTATTTTATACTTACTTTTGCCAGCTACGTCTGTGTGGAATTCGGAACTGATCAAATTCAATTGATTTTCTTGTACATAAAGTCATAAACCTGCATGGGTACTTGTGAAACGTTAGAAGACAGTTGCATGGTGCTAATTTTATTTTTTTATGGAATTAATAAAAATGTTTGCATTCTCTAACAACTGAATTAGTATAGAACTATTTCGTAGTCATTAAAGGCTGTCATTAATGACTGCGACACAGTTCCAAAACAGTCAAGACGAAAACAAAACTAAAAGTATTTTTCTCAAGTTAAAACTTAACAATATTTTCACTGTGTATGTGAAATTGTGTGTTTGTTTTTTTTTTAATTATAAATGGGCTTGCTCTTGACTTCAATCTTGCCCTAGGGGCAGAGATGATGTCGACGATGGAACGAGGAAGGATTCGTTGTTATGTAGAAAAGTCGGAAACAAACTCCATTGATACTTTTATTTTAATTGATAATCCTTTCTATCTTGCCCTATCCCACGGGATCATAATGCTGGAGTAAACAGGTGGTGGATTATAACAGTCTACCTGATCATCACCTTCCTGCCCTTATCCCATTCTATTTGCTGTTTAGACTTAAAGATAACAGACACAGAGTTACACTAGCATTTGTAATGTTTATTGATATTACATTAACATTACTGATATAGTACATACATAGTACACCTTAGGGGTGCAAGGAACTTATCTAGTCCCCGAGACGGGGTTTGGCGCCTGAGCGCAGCGAGGGCGCTAATAGTTCGAGGGACTAAATAAGTCTTTAACCCGAGGTAAACACTGTGCTTTTCATTACGAATACAAGGAAAGTTGATGGGAATAGGCTTGCGCCCAATTACCTAAATCGAAAGAATGAAGAAAGAAAAGGTATTTATTGGTTTCACAAAGGACTAAAAAAAAAAAAAGTAAACATAAGAGAAACACTTAAAATCGGTTAAATCTAATCGGTGGATGGCAATAGGCTTGCTCCTAATTACATCGGTTGATGGCAATAGGCTTGCTCCTAATTACATCAGTTGATGGCAATAGGATGGCTCCTAATTAGATTGGTTGATCAAATAATTTGACAGCTGTCAGTAGAAAGCGATTCTCCCTAGGGCTGAAAAGTAGTACTTTCAACCCGCTCCGCAGGCATGTTATGACCTACTTTCAGAGTATGAGTAATGAAAAAGATTTTAAATGTTTGTTATTTGTAATTGAGTCTGGCATTTGTGACAGTTCAATAGCTGTAATTATTAAAAGTGGAGTGATAAAATTTAACTTTGCTAGTCAAAGTTGCGGTTAAGGCTGCTTAATCCGTTTAACATATTTCTATTGAACTAGGTTTCAAACCGGTTTTAGCAGTTCCGGTTCTAGTACATTTTTGAGCCCTTATCAGGATTAAAACTACCTTCGAACACCCTACCTACCTATAAGTAGGTTTTGAGACAACTTTTAGGATGTCAAAACACAAGTTTATACGAGTTTATAGCTGGGTATCTCAACTTGCTTATTTGACTACAGCACTGGTAACATAAACACAGCACTATCAATGATTAATAATTTATACCAAAAGAGACAAGAATCGTAATTCTTAATATTGATGTCCAAACTTTTTCTATTTAAATATAAACCTATTCTATTGTATCACTGAGTTAATTTACACAACAATTCAAATCAGTCACACAAACATCATCCATCAAACGATTGCTTCAACTGTCACTGTCAAAGTGACAGATGTCAGTCATAACAGACAATCATCCGAGTTGCGGCGTGGTCAATGTCGGTCAGTGTCTCAACGACCACAGGGTAGTGGGTCAAGGTGACTGTCGCAGTATGCCCACGGATTAACGGTTTTGTGTGTGGTTGGGCTTTTGAAATACCTATAGCTGTGAGTTGTGACTGTGATTTAAGACTGTCATATTACTATTATTAATCAGGATTAACTGTAGCTTTTTTAAAGTGATTTAGGTAGATTTTTTTAAAGATTCGACAGAGCTTTTACTTTTTCAGCACATTTGTAAAAATATCGAAGGTTGAGAGTTGCACTAAAAATCACTAAATGCATTAAACGATAAACGAATTTAGGACATAATTATATTTTAAATTACTGTCATTTTGAAGGTAACAAAGGTATAATGATGGATGTAGAGGAGATTTAAAGAATGTTGAGAAGAATGTGCTTAGTCATAAGAATGGATCAAGTAAGGAATGAGTATTTAATAGATATAGAAAGTTTAAGTTTGAAGGAGGCGCTTGTTACAGAAGAATTTTGAGAAAACGATGATGAAAGATAGAATGATGAACGAGTGACTGAACATTCAGTTATTTGAGGTCTGTGTTTGTGATTCCGTCTCCCCATGAGAATTAGGATTGGTTTCAACATTTGCGAAACTGAGCGAAGTAAGTTTCAAAATTCCGAAACGTAAGTAATTGCGATGCTGAGTTTTACGCCACAATTAAAAACAAGTTCATTAAAGACGGTACGTTTTAAATGATTTTTAATTGACACTTAACGAGATTTGCCTCCAGCTTTGTATTGATATATATCATTATTATTGTCATGTACTAATTACTAAACAACTCTGGGTCTGGGTGTGTTTGTGTATGTGAGTCTGTAGGTTTTTAAACGCACCCACGATGCAGGAGAAATTCCTAGTGTGGGGCAATGTTTTGAAACCAAAAAAAAACTTTATATACAATTTAGATATAATTTGTGTCGATGGCCTGGTGAAGGTTGCGGGGATCCGTTGGATGCAAGAAACATAGGACCGGTCAATTTGGCGACTTTCGGAGGAGGCATACAGCTAGTCTAGCAGTGGACGTCTTTCAGCTGAAATGATGATGATAATGGGATATTACAATATATCTCGTAGGCATTTCAATCAAGTAGACTTCGTCACAATAAATGATTTATTGCTTTCAGTAACAGCATTCACACAATCATTACATTTAGGTGTCGGTTAGTACTTAGTATAAAGTCATCCTACCTAATATTTTAAACGCGAAAGTTTGTAAATATATTTAAATGGATGGATGTTTGTTACTTTTTCAAGCAAAAACTACTGAACGGATTTGGATAAAATTTTGTACACAGATAGACATAGGATAGTTTTTATCCCGATTTTATCTTCCCGTGGGATAATTCACGAGTTGTAGCGGGCGAAGCCGCCGGCAACAGCTAGTTACATAATAAAAATCACTGCGAGTACTTCCAGAGGTAAGTACTTATTTGAACGCACCGCACGTTGTTATAAAATTCTTTACCGTTTTTTCATTTCCTTGTTGGGCTAGTGGCAACTTGATTTTCTGGTTGACATAAGGAAGGCACTTGTAACGCCTTATTCCACGCCTACGGATTTTAAAAACTTGGTATGAAAGGTAAAAGCTTGACTTTGGATTTAGAAAATGTTAAGAAAATCCTGGGCGTCTAAAATGGCCACTTTAGCCAATCATCATATGAATTGCGTTAAAAAGCGTATAATGAACCTATCATAATAGTAACTGCATCTGTGACCATTTGAAACGGATTTTAACGATCATATTATCATTTGCAAAAGTGTCCATTTTAAGGTACAAGTTAAGGTATCCGACTGCACGATGCAGCAGCAGACGACCTGTCGTCGCTTCATGTCGTCACGACACGTCGTCGCGTCATGTCGCTGCAGTCATGATTTCGAACCCGACTGCAGACGACAACTGCAGATGTTATCCAGTTGGTTCCGAGTGCGTATATCAATTGTTTTTACTGCTCTGCGTGCGACACGTGCGTCTGCCGCTCGACGACGCGTCGCTAGCTTCATGTCGCTCACTACGGAGGGAATTTCATAAAAATACGTAGAAACCAGTCGTGTCGCCGCGACACGTCGTCTGCTGCGGCTTCGTGTAGCCCGCTTCCAACTTGTACCTTTAGCCACCCTGTGCATCAGGAGTTACGACATGTTGACATACCAGTCACACTGCAATAAATTGACTATAGTTTATCAAAATTCGAATTATAAATCTTGCTTATTCTTACACATTTTATTTGACAGCTAACATTCACATGACAGCACAAGGATTTATCCTTACAAACATAATTACTACCACATTTAATCGTAATGTCAGAAACTCTTAAGAGGAAATGCGAGTGCTGTCTCTTTCTACTATCGCTGTCTCTCTCCGTCCTCCTGCCCTCAAATTCGTGCGATAAGGACAACTATAGAAAAAAGTTAGAATTCGAGGTTTGGCTCTCGCCTATTTCCTCCTCCAATATTGAACCAATGGGGAAGAAAACTGTCAAATAGTTCCACGTAGAGGGCGCTGTACGTTGGCTACAAACAAACTGTCTAACTCCATAGAAATTGAACAATATCTTAATATGTTGTGACTTTTTTCAATATTATGGGTCGTTGTGTAGCGTTTGGATGCAAAGAAATAGGCGTTGTCAGATTTCCAAGAAATTTGCGCATGAAGAAAAGTGGGAAAAGGCACTGAAACTAAAAAAAAACAAAACTAGTAATTTTTCGAGGTTAAGTGGGAAACATTTCAATTAAACAGACTACGAGACCACTTCTAAGGCGACAGGTTAGTACGATACCTATTATTAATTCTGACTTTTTATTAATAATTTGAATGTGTGGGAGAAACAAGGGTCGAACGTTGACTTGGTTTCTCCCACTTCAAGTCAACGTTCGCTCATGGGGGATTTAAGCCGCACTGATATATGCCAAGTATTAACATTACCCAATATTGTTTCAGGCTTTCCACTCAACGCAACATTTTGAAGAAATCTGCTGTGCCCTCTATATTTTGTTGGAATGAATCACAGAGTGTCACCTCAGCTCGAACTGAGCGATTGCAACAGAGAAATGCAAGGCGTTGCTTATTATCAAGCCCTATAATATCAAACGAACCACTGCCATCTACCAGCTTTGATCTTATTCCAGACATAAGAATTGGTTGGGTGGGGAAATGGGTTATTTTCAAATAACTATACATTTTGTAACATTTTAACAAATGATGTATTACCTTAGTTTGTTTATTATTAGATCATTAAAAAGCAAAAAGTTAGTGAGTGAAGTTTATTTTACAACTTGTAGAACCATAATATTGCCCAGAAAACAGCTAAAAGTCGATAAAATGTAAAATTTTCGACAAGCTCCGCTTTCTTTCCTTGTTGCGTTGCTCCTCGTTTTTTCAATATTCCTCCTTCAACTGGGTGATACGCCAGGTAGCATACATTGTGCAGCGACAAATTGAGTTAAAAAATCCGTGCAAATACTTGAAAAATCGTCCACACAATGCAAACGTTTATTTAAAAAAAATTGACATGTGTAGCCAAACACCAGCGCCATCTTGCGGCGAAGTTTCCAGGAAACAACCCCATTTAAAAGATATTTTAGACAATGAATAAGGAGGTTATATACTACGCCGCTATTTTTTTCTTTTTTCGTTAATAGTTGTCAAATTTGTACACTAGGACTCTGTTAACAGCGATCTAAACAAGCAATTTTGACCATTTTTTGAGGGTTCTAGTGCTTATAAAAATAATTTATCACCAAAAAGGAAAACATAGGGGCATAGAAATAGTTAATATTTATTATTCTGTAAAAAACCATTGCTCTAGGGTCATTAACCAAAAAGAAAACAGGCGAGAGCGTTTGTATGGAGAAAAGACCACTACATTCTTCAATCTGACATTAAGACTCGATTCGACGTATCATTCCCAAACGTGGGGTAATCTTATAGCAAGTAAGTATCACGGGCCATATTACATGTCGCAACGTTTAATAATATACGCCGTACTGATATTATGGTGTTTTTGGCTACGTTGCTTATGATAGGAAACATTTATCATTGTCGTTAGATTTTGTAATAGAATTGTGGGAGGAGAGCTTTAGGATTTTTTGAATGAGTGTTTATGGTAGTATTTAGAGAAAATTTTATTTGTAATTTTATTCAAAAGCATAAGTATAAACAGAGTTCTAAGGTGTAAATATCGTGAGCGTGATTCGATTTTAGTGTTTCTTCTACTGAAAATTTAACATAATTCACACACGAAAAACCGACTTCAAAAAAAAAAAGTCAAAAATAAATCAGTTTCTGAAGTCGGTGACTTTTGTTTGTTTGATTTCATTTTTTTGTCACCGACTTCAGAAACTGATTTATTTTTGACTTTTTTGTTTTTTTTTTTGAAGTCGGTTTTATTTTTTGTTAAAAAGTTTTTATTTTACGCTTTTTAGTGGTTCACATGTTCATGGGTCATAATGTGGACAATGTAGTATTTTTTTTGAGTTTTGTTGATTTTTCAAAAACCGCTTGTCCGATTTCGATAAAAAAAATATGGGACCATTTGGGAAGTATACCCTTTCCAACAAAAAATGATTTTTTCAAATCGGTTAGCAAGTGACGGAGTTATGCCCGAACAAACATAAAAAAAAAAAAACAAACATCCGAATTGAGAACCTCCTTCTTTTTTTAGAAGTCGGTTAAAAAAGAAAAAATAACTAGGCTACAAACATTTTTTAATTTATTTTGGAGGGGTGGGAAATCAAGGGAATGTCAAATTTCTACTGACTAAAAACCACCTATGTTCCTTCTTAGCCCTTTGTGTCGAGGATGCGGTATCTCTTTCGAACAACCCGCACATACATCCTGTGTAATAGCGGGCGAGCCGATTGCCATCAACCGATCTACGGTTCAATAAAACAATAATTATCTGACAGTGATTTCTTTAATTAATAAATTAATGATGTACTTAATTAAACCGTTCTAAGGATGTTAATTAGAATCACGATTGATATTTGACTATCTAGTGATGTTACCCTAAGTACCTAGGTAGATATATCGATAAATTTCCGACTCAAGGTCGACCAATCCCATAGAGTTATGTGTAACAGTCAAATACTAACAGTAATTACAGTTTTGCAACGGTTTTAAAACTCTACTGCTATAGTAAATCGTTCTGGTAAATATTAAATATATGGAGGTATATTATTTGAAGTTATTTCGGACCTAAATTATTTCATTAGTCAGCAAGAATTGATTGAGATTACACACAGGAAATATATTTTATCTTTGGATTTGTCGAAGCTTTGAGAAATCATTGAATCATTCATATAAATGATAATAAAAATATTTGGTACGAATCAGTGTACCTGCCTATTAACAGCAGATTTTCTTTAATTCAACAGAGCATGGCTAACATCACAAGTCTACATTTGAAATAATAATTACCTATACCTTATTCATGAAAGAAACTAATATCAAATAAGTGCCACCAATTCACCATTAAACGGCCCGACCCAATTCAAACAAATTGATCTAACCGCAACAATTAATGATATCTCAGAAATATCGACAATATCATCGACTAAGAGGTTGCATCACTAACTTTCTAGTCGTGTGGATGACAATAGTGATGTTCGTTCTTAACGATTGTCACGTTTTTGAGACACGGAAGATGCTAACGATAGGAAAGCGGTACAATTATTTGTTTAGTAAGAATTACAATACTTGAGATGAATACATGTTATTATGTTCCAGTACCAATAACAACTACTTGTTTGGTTGTAAAAAGTTCGTGACAGGATTAGGATAGATTTGTTTGTCACGTAGATAAGTCTAGACAATGCAGAGTGCATGGGTATTAACATAAAGATTTTTTTTTAAATAAACTGCTTTAAATTCAGCACTGCCGCTACTAAATTCATATAAGTTGAATTTCTGGTTTTGCGCGACGTTCGTGTCTTTTACAATATAATTAATTTAACCCTAAGGTTGACTGATAGAGAATGCCTTGTGGCATTAAGCCCGCCTATGTATCATCACTATTGTGCATGAAGTTTAAATAAATAAATATAATTATGTATTTTCAATGAGTATTTTATTTAGCATATTCAAATGACAATATTATTATTAATTTCAGCTGGATATCGAAGAGCAGGCGTTCTAGGACATAGTTTGATGTAATTTTGACCAGCGTTCCAGTAGTGAGAAGTTCTCACTACTGGAACGCTGGTTGTTCTCACTACTGGAACGCTGGTTCTCACTGAGAACATTATAGGCTGATTAGATTAGATGATACTAGCTTTTGCCAGCGGCTTCGCCCGCGTGAAAATGACGATTTTCCATACAAACTTTCATCCCCTATTTAACTCCCTTAGGGGTTGAAATTCGAAAAAGGGAACCTCTGTGCAAAATTTTAGCTTTCTATGTCCAAGGGTTTGGGCTGGACGTTGATGAGTCAGTCAGTCAGGACTTCTCTCTTTATTTATATAGATATATAGATTTCAAAAACAAATGTCATGGTCCAAACGAACTCTAGTTCTCAGCTTTCAGACTCTTAGGCCCGATATATTTGCGCATGCTAGATGAATCGTGATGTTACAATAAAGAACGATGCTCTCTAAGCCTTGACCACATAAACATTGCTTAACCTTATGGAAAGATCAATTGATCTTCGTTCTAAAGCCGTTCTAAATTATAACCCCATACAGTATTAATTGCAAGTTTCGTCAAAGTATCGATAACACATGATTAATGATGTGGTTACATCACTATCTGGTGTCGTTATTAGCTGACAATGGTGTGATCTTATCGACTTACTGCCATGTTATGGTGACATGATTGGTTATTGATGTTTGCGTTTATGTTGCGTACAGCGCGTTAAATACAGGGTGTAAACGAATTTAAACGAACCCTACGCAAAAACAACGATTTTTTTTGGGGTCAAAAGTTATATTTTACGATAATACTTAATGTAGCACTCTTAAAACATTGTGCTAGTGGATGCTTTGAATAGTAAATGGGTCATGGAGATAATTTAAGTATAGTTGAAAAACAAGTACCGGTAACATCGGGGGGGTACATTAGCCCTGGGGTGTAACTTTGGCCCAAA
Organism: Diarsia mendica; assembly: GCA_949316265.1. Classification (NCBI taxonomy): domain Eukaryota; kingdom Metazoa; phylum Arthropoda; class Insecta; order Lepidoptera; family Noctuidae; genus Diarsia; species Diarsia mendica. The sequence goes on along the minus strand of OX438903.1, from coordinate 1,516,225 downwards.
ACGACAAAAAGTTGAAAGTCCTGCCACGCCGCACTTTAAGGCGCAGTTAACGGGGGAACCGTAAAAGGGTCGATCTCCAGAGGCATTTTTTTTCGTGTCGGGCTGGATAAACCCATTTTAAAATCGAATAAAGTTTTCAATTTTTTTTTTATATAAAGTTCGGTGTCTTATCTACGTGATACAAGGCTAATATTATGAATAAGTTTATTTTAAATATTTAAAAAAAAAATCGTAAACCCTAAAATCCTGATCGCTCTGGGTTGACCCAACTCCCGATTGAATGAAAAAATATTCTTTAACTTTTTAATGAGAAGGATCATTATGAAACAATTTATTTAGATTACATAACAAATAGTAAATCTTCATAGTAATAAAATATTTTTAGTTATATTAACAATACTTTTGCCACAATTTGAATTTAAAATCGTGACCGGGCATTTTATCTCATCGCTCTGCGCTGAGGTAGAACATCGCGCTCATCCATAATTACGCGTTATAGACGCTCTCCTCCCCTCCCATGGGGCAACGCCTGTAGTGGTCCAACCGCCGAGGAGGATACCTGTGTGCCACGTTCCCGCATGCCACCATTACGAAGGTAAGTTTATGATTGCTCTGGATTTGGTTCTCTAATTTTATGATCGCTATGGCACGTTATTTAAATTCAATAGTAAGCTTGTGAATGTGTTTGTTATGTGAATTAAGTTATTGTTATGATCTTTTATATGAGACGTAATCACAACTTTCTACTGCTTTTAAATTCGGCTATATTTATGATTTTATGACGTTTTGTGATCGCTATGGCTCTCATTGCTCTGCCCAAAAAGACCAGAGCGATGATATTTTGCATTAATTGTACGTTATAAATCTATTTTATGTAGTAGTACCGGACTGTAACAATGACAAACGATAAACTATGCATATTATAACCTTTAATTTATAACCTTTCCTGGGTTTCTTCGGATAACCTAAACTCATAAACAATTTTTTACGTATTTTACCTTAATGATATTATTATATTGGAATTTAGGTCTTAATTTTTTATTATTTTATGGAATATGTATCAAAATCAACCTTTACAATAGGGTAGTTGAATGAATAAAAATAGTTATTCAAGGAGTAAACGAAAACACTTCGACAAAGGTTGCTGCAGCAGAAGATTTACCCGACTCCGACTCCGATGACTTGTCAATTTTCTGAGCTTCTAATAAACCTTATTTTCTTGGTTTGTTGATCAACTAAAAAAATTAGAAAAATTGTATTTTTTTTACTAGTTGTGAATTTTTTTATAATTTGCATACAATATTTTAATCTGATCTGATCTGAATCTGAATTGCATTTTACTTTGTGTTGTTCTTTTTAATTCTTTACTTTCCACTAAATATATAGTTAAGGAAAATGTGATTATTACAAATCCCTTAGATAATATTGAAAAGACTGTTGTTTTAGTCATGATTCTAAGTCTTAGTAAGCATTATGATTACAAATAGTTACGTTTATAATTGTTTATTTTTAAGAATATTATCTTGTTTTATATAAACGTTAGTTTTCTTTAATTACTTTTTAAAAACGAATATTTAATGAGTCCAAGTCATTTTATAACTATAAAAATGTAAGTATTAATAGTTGATTTTAAAAGATTTTTAATTAAATTAAATTAAATTTTCTTGTTAAGCAAAAGCTATTATAATGTTAATGAATACCTCAATGATAGATTTTAATTAAATATAATAAATAATATTGTATGTTATTGTTTTGTGAGTTTAAAATAATTATTTTGGTTTTCATGTATAATTTAGTTTTAATTTTTGGCTGTGTTACTGTGTACGACTGACATTTTAACTTGTAACTTTAGGTATTTTGACATTTATATTTCTTTATTTTTTCTTTGACATAATTTGATTTGATTTGACAATAATACTTTCTTAATTTTATAATAATATGTACTTACTTAATAATAATTTTGTAAATTTTTAGTATGATTTGAAATGTTATTAATTTGATTTTATTTTTATTTGTATGTTTTGCAGTGCCCTTACAGGGTGCATGTTTGATACTTTTACAAAAATTCTATCTCATGTACAACATGTATGCAATAAACTGATTGAATTGAATTGAATTGAATTAATTTGGTCTCATTTACCTAGAAGTGATTGATTTGATTAAGTCCAAAGAAATTAAACTAAGCCAAAAGTTAATTTTATAATTATGTTAATTTGTTATGACTGATATGACTGAAAATGGCCAAATAAATAATATTTTATCAATATTTTTTTTTTTTTGTTTTTTTTTTTTATCTATATACCTACTGGTATTCAGCTGCATCCGGTTAGACTGGAAGCCGACCCCAATATAGTTGGGAAAAGGCTAGGCAGATGATGATTTATTTTTTTGTTTCACTGATTTCACCATTTATGATCGCTCTGGCACCAATTATGATTGCTCTGGTCGCGAAATTTTTTGAACTTAAATATTTCCTTAGCTGTTTGTGTAAATTGAAGGCCAATAGTAAAAATGTACCATTTGAATATCATTCTTTTTAATGAGATACATAATTACCATTAAATATCAATATCTGAAAAGCACCAGAGCGATCACACGAATACGCCCGTTTTGGAGATTGATCCAAAAACGACCTGTTTTTCGTCGCAGAGTTAGCCGTATTGCTACTTATTACAATTCCAAAAAAAATACAGTGTATAGTCAAATGTATAGGTAAAAGACTTATGCAAAAATATTTTCTAAAAGTAATCAAGAACCTCGAAAAAAAAAATCACAAAATCACAAAAAAATCACACGAAAAAACTTTTTCGTCTCGAAATGCTCAATATTTTGAGTGACAACTGTTATTTATTTTTTTACTATCAGAAAGGAAATTTAACCAACTAAAGACATATGTAAAAATATTTTAACATTACAGCGTATTTTTTTTTTAATAAATTTAATCTGCGAACTATCGTTCATTTTGGCAGTCACGAGCATCAAACGCATCGCCATTTTCAACCTTATTTGTTTAGGCGATGAGTTAAACGCGCGCTCAAGGTCGCGGGCAGCTAATGTCGCCTTAAGAGCTATTGAAGTAGTTCGCGCTTGATTACTTCAAGCGCGAACTTTCGAATTATTTCAACTTTTTGTCGTTTTGGGCCAAAGTTACACCCCAGGGCTAATGTACCCCGATGTTACGGTATTTATAAAAACAGCTGTGAAAAATTCGGAACTTTGACCCCCAATATCTCCGTAACTGGGGGTTCCCAGGTATGGTCTGCAACAAAAAAATGAACGCAGTGATGTGGAGAACAAATGCCTTCCGACTTCTATAAGGGTACTTTTTCACCCTTTATATTATGTGTAGGGCAATTGCGATGTAAATAAACCGAGCGAAGACTAACCTGAATAGTGGGCATAACAAAAATCTTTCAAAAGAAAGTTATTAACATAGTTTTTAGTTTACTTGTTGACAAACCTCCAATAAAAACTACAAAACAAACAAAGCTTTCAAAATCGTAATCCAATTTATAATTCACAATCGTCACTACAAGTATGTTATCGAATTCATTGAGAGTATTGATTTCATTAAGATTGAGATAGATTTGTTAATGTAATCGTATTAATTTATCATGGCTTTATTTTGCAGTGACAACCTTACAGGCCTATCGATATTATCTTAATAGAAGGTTATAGAAAGAAAAAAAACTGGCCAAGTGCAATTCGGACTCGCACATGAAGGGTTCCGTACCATTGTATAGATATTGAGAGATTTTTCATGTTATTTTTGCACCATAGACTTCTAATTGGTTCTCCTGTTGAACTATAAGTGTTACTAACTAATTTCTGTATTTAAAAAAAAAAATTATCTATGGGCCTCAGTAGCCTGAAAATAAATTGATTGATTAATAATAATTGATAGTAATTCCATGGAAAATACTGGTGCTCAGCTGCATCCGGTTAGATTGGCCATAACGCTACTGGTAAAAGGCAGGATTGATTGAGTACGGAATGTACGGATGGTACTATTTGAAACAAAATATACCTTCTAAATTGAATTGATACCTGCAATAGACGGCACGGTTGGCGCAGTGGCTGAGCGATCGGACTGCTGTACCGCGTGTCGCGGGTTCGATCCCCGCACGGAACAAGTATTTGTATGACCTACAGATAGTTGTTCCGGGTCTGGGTATTTGTGTATGTGAGTTTGTGAGTTTAAATGTTTGTGAACGCACCCACGATACAGGAGAAATTCCTAGTGTGGGGAAAAAAAAAAAAAAAACCTACCTTGGAGCCTTCTAATACAGGCATTGTTTGCCTAAATGGGGGCTCCAAACACGTAATCATGTAATGTTATACTTATTTCGCACAATAAACTATTTTGTATTTTTGTATTTGTAATACGGTCAATGACCATAACCTAATCTAAATGTCAACCGGAACTAAGAGCTAATTGACGTAGATTGCAGGGCATATTTCTATTAACTTTTAAAAGCACGTACTGTCAAGTCATAATCTAGTGTCTACTGTGAAGGACATTGCGTTATTTCTCTCTTCCTGTTTCAAGCGTTAGTTTTTTGCTGCTCCTAATGTATTTCACCTTATTGTAAGTGCATAATAACATTAGTAGTGTCGTGTATATGTAGGTTAACTTGAAAAAATCACTACATAGGTATTATAAACAAACTCCTCCGCCGCGTCTGTCTGTCCTATAAACTCGCGACTTAAATATGTAGATTGGGGTCATATGTATAATCATGGGAACACACACATGCAGGGAATTCCACTCCTTGATTGTGCGTTTAATAAAATTTGTATCAAACCGCTTCGTGTGAAATTAAAGTTAATGACTCATAAATTATTTTAAACGACATCTTTGGGTGCGTCAGTAAGTAAACCAAAAACAATCAATTGCCACTTCATTTCGAATAGGGACTAACGAAGACTAGGGACCCAACGTGAAATAATTATGACATATATACATACATAAAAACTCACGCCCTTTTCCCATGGGGGTAGGCAGAAACCACCATAAAGCCTACGATCCTGTCATACTCGTTTTACCTCGTCCACATTTATACATCCAGATGTATGACCAGCTATACACGCAGGTCGGTTGCGAGTACTACGCACCTGTCCTTTCTGAAGGACCTCAAAAAAAAAGGTCAAAAAAACGTTTCAGTTTTAAAAGTATTTCGTACTACCTTACCTACCTATAACCTTGCAGGGAATCGTGAGTGCATCTCATAACCTCTCTAAAGATTATAATTATTACAACTAGCCCGAAACGGCAGACGAATTTTACGACCAGTACTTTCGATTATTAGCGTTATGTCAAGGAAAACTCCTGTTTTATTATAATTATTTAGACTTTAATATCTAGCCAAACTGTTAACCTAAGTAGGCATAAGGTTGATGGTTTATTAAAATAAGTAATAATAAATGTGTTTATTTAGAATACTAGCTTTTGCCAGCGGCTTCACCCGCGTGAAATTGTCAATTTTCCATACAAACTTTCATCCCCTATTTAACTCCTTTAGGGGTTGAAAAATCCTTCCTTATTCCTTGTCTACATTATAAAGGGAACCTCTGTGCAAAATTTCAGCTTTCTAGGTCCAAGCGTTTGGGCTGGGCGTTGATGAGTCAGTCAGTCAGTCAGTCAGGACTTCTCTTTTTATTTATATAGATAGATAGAAGATAGATACGAGTACATAAAACCTTTATATTATGCTGAGGAATGAGGCAAATGGGAAATGAATGTAGAGGGATTTAGTCTGTGAACAAAAGATCAGAACATTTTGTAAGTAAAATCATCCTATTGTAACATAGCATACTGCCTGTATCTGTAAAGGACAAGCAGAGGTGTATCTTTTAGTACATTCACATTCACCAGGTATGTTTAAGTCCTGTAGGATAATAGGGAGCAACTCTCTTGCCAGCAAGCGGGCACGAATTCAGACTCTATCGCCCAAATACTCAAACGTCACTCAATTATAAGTTGCACTTAAATCTCGTGCTGTCTTTGTTACTTTAACGCAGAGTGACAGAGATAGCAGGAGTTTTGAGGGCTACATAGAAATACTTATAATTGAGTGACGTTTGAGTATTTGGGCGCTAGACTGCCACTGAGAAATTCCATAGAGTTAAGGCGAGGTTGCAGTACTTTGTTTTTATGTACGCACGACCTCACCCCCCGCCCTGCCGCGCGAGCGATATAATGCCTAAATGACTGTTTTTCTCTCTTGGAGAAAAATGATAAAGAAATTATACATTATACACATTTTTTACGACCTTTATTATGATATAAGTTTTATTTTTCAAAGCCTAATAAAACTCAAGTAAAACGATTATTTAGCCATCATTTGGACATGTCTTTGCGATTTAATTGGATGCAGTGAAGTGTATGTAATCGTATATCGCATACCCGACATATACTGACTGTACTGGTTTGGACGTTGCATTGCATATTATTTCTTGACATAAGTATTAGGAATTTCCGATTTTGTTTTAATTTACTTGTTTTGCTTATGACACCATCTGACATTGGTTTTTATTTTTGTTTTATTTTTATTTCTGAATTGTTGTGAATGTAAGATATAATTTGACAATGTAATACATTGTAATATGACTATTGTTAGCTTTTAAGCGTTTTGGTGAAAAACTGTGAGCTTAAAAATGTATTTCTGTAAATAAATAAATAAATAAATAAATATCATGATCGAAGAGTCAACTATGTAATACATTTTTTTCAATATTTAAATCCGTTCCATGTGACCCGGGGAATCGTACCCAGGACCACGTGCACAGCAGTCAATATCGTGTTGTAATTGTGAGTTATAATTCCCTAACCTGTAAGTCATGTATTTCCCAAATGTAAATGCATGTTTTCACAGAAAGCAAACATAGTTTTCAACACTTGGTATGTATGAATGGTACTTCAAAAGAGAATGAACCGCCAACAATGCGACACGCGCGTAATTAGTTTAATTAGGGAAACCACTGACACTAGGAAATAAAGCATTAATTGTAAACAAGCCTTTATTACTACGCAATTTAGATGCCAAAGGAATTTAGAGATATCATCGGTATTTCATCAAAACGGCATGTACTGGAACCAACAATTCGAAGTCATGTGACATGAGTTTTTAGACTGACATGGTCACTAAAATTATCATTAAGAGCATAGACGGGCTGCGTATAATATACGTACGTAACACGTACGTACGTACGTACGTATATATAACTATTGCCGTCGCGCTGCGCTCTAGCAACCGGGCGGTATCAATATGTGAGTGCGATAGAGACAACTGCAGCTCAGAACGATTTTACCTTTAAAAATCATCAGTAACAAGCTCCATTTACCTAAATGTCTCCAAGTGTTACGTGTGCTCCTTCACTAGGAAGCCCGCACCTATCATGTTCGACTATAAACTTTTAGACAGATCCCTAGCTAGGGTTAACACAGTCAAAGACTTGGGAGTAGTATTTGATTCAAAATTATTATTTGATCAACATGTGGATCAAATAAATAAAAAAGCATCAAAATCACTAGGGTTCATTTTGAGAGTCTCGTCCGAGTTCAGGAGCATCAAAACCATTAAAATTCTCTATTGTACTTTTGTTCGCAGTCATCTCGAGTATGCCTCTCAAGTTTGGAATCCCAATTACAACTTATACATTAATCGATTGGAAGGCATACAAAGAAAATTTATGAGGTATATTCAATTCCGGTCTAAAACTTATTGTCCTACTTATCTCCTACGCTGTAAAAGATTCCATCTACTTCCTCTTTCTGAACGTAGAAGAATTGCGGACTTGGCGTTTTTATTTAGAATCGCTAACGGTTTCACCGAGCTTCCCGAACTGCTGAGCAAGATTGGACTGCGAATTCCTTCTACTTTTCGGCGCAGTACCTGCCTATTGCATACTCCTGTGGTAGGAACAAAATACAGACGGAACTCATACTTAATAAGAGCGAGTCACACGTATAATGCGATCGACCGGGGCGTTGACATCGATATTTTCAGTACTAGCATCTCAAAATTAAAAAGGACTATTTGTAATTTCTTCTTTGATAACGTAAATTAAGTTATTGATTGTAATTTTTTACCTAAGATCTCTATCACAAACACTGTCTGCTGTCTTAAATATTCTTGTTTTTGTTTATAAGCTCTCTTCTATCTGTGAAAACTTTTAATTGGCCTTATTTCTGTTACTCTTAATCGTGTGTAAATTTTTAGCTGTAAGTTTTCCTAAAACTGTAAAATAAAATAAAATAAAATAAAAACCTTGACCGATCGACGTTTCGTATTCTCCTGTTTTCTCCTCGAAACCTAAGCCAATTAAATTATATTTGGTATCAAAATTTAAAGGAAGAATAGATCTATGCCCCTATTACTTGTTTTTATTTTAAAAACTTTTCAATTTTCTTTGGTAGTTATCTGATTACGTAGGTAAAAACGGGGTATTTTTTTAGGTTTTTGGTAAGTCATATTTATTTTTGTAATAAATTTTTTGAAAAAAAAAATGACAGGGGCATGCCTTCAATAGACCTGGATTTTTATAAATAAAAACGATTACTCTAGAGGCATTATCCAGGAAGAGAATAGGGGAATACATTTGTATGGAAAAATGCAGCCCGTCTACGCTCTTAAAACTAAAAACAGGATATTTACCATGTTTAGTTTTAATTTGTCTGTTTGTTTGGTCACGTGAAATGTGGCCATGCAAATGATTACCTTCACGAAAACTCAGCATTGGAAAATTACAAGCAACATAACATCTAAGAACCTATTTAGTCTTACTTTAATTATTTAATAAAGAGATACAACCTTCTAATGCTCTTATTTTATCTACCCTTGATTATCTTGTCAGCTAAAACGAGGGGTCAACTACTACATCATATCTACTTTGAAATACTGCATTTATCATACCGCCCATGGTCAAGGTAGTAACTAGTGTCATTTAAAGTTTACTTGATAATATGATTGACGGTAAAAGTCACGTCTATCTAACCAAATAATGTCAATCAATTAAGGAACCAATTACGAACGAGTGAAGGTTGAAATAACCTATTTTAAGTTAGATGTAAGAGGCTGACATGTATTACTTGCATTTTATTTAATAAACTAAAGAACACTTTGAACTTTATAAATGACTAGCGGACGTCCCGCGGTTTCACCCGCGTAGATCCCGTTCCCGTGGGAATACAGGGATAAAAAGCCTATGACACTCAGCAATAATGTGGCTTTCTATTGGTGAAAGAATTTTTAAAATCGGTTCAGTAGATCCCGAGATTACCCCTTACAATTTAACAAATATACAAACACACAAACTTTACCTCTTTATAATATTAGTATAGATAGTATAGAAATATAGACTAGCGCTTCAGCCGTGACTTCGTCCTCAAAAGTTGTGATAGCACAGGTGTTATGCATGAAATAAATGTAATATAAAGGCACTTACAATTACAAAGAAAACATTTTTAAAATTAGGATCATTGATTCCGAAGAGATTAATTACCCTCTACATACATACTTACAAACTAACAAATATTTTTTTACCTCTTTATAATATTAATTACTAGCTGATGCCCGTGGCTTCACTCGCATAGATGTCGGTCAAATTATATATTACTAGCTTTTGCCAGCCTTCGCCCGCGTGAAAATGACGATTTTCCATACAAACTTTCATCTCCTATTTAACTCCCTTAGGGGTTGAATTTCGAAAAATCCTTCATTATTCCTTGTCTACATTATAAAGGGAACCTCTGTGCAAAATTTCAGCTTTCTAGGTCCAAGGGTTTAGGCTGGGCGTTGATGAGTCAGTCAGTCAGTCAGTCAGTCAGGACTTCTCTCTTTATTTATATAGATAGATACTAAAACTTTCCTCAAGAACCACTCTATCCATTGGTGAAAACAACATGGAAATCGGTTCAGTAGTTTTTAAGTTTATCGCTAACAGACAGATAGACGCGGCGGAGGACTTGTTTTATAATTTGTAGTGATAGGCTAGCCTATAGAAGGTAGGTTACTAAGGACCTTGACAATCAACACTAAATGTGTTACAAGCAATAAAAGTGTCTCGCTTCAGTAGTTTATAATAAACGTGTTCTATATGCTCAATGTTCAGCAGTAATTTATGGTTATTTTATCTCTACATTTACAGATTTGTCTTGCCGGTCAATTTATCTGTTCATCTGTCTGACCTCTTAGCTAGTACAGCATTATCTGCCATATCCTGTCATGTCCTGTGTGAGACTAATACATACATTATCTTTATTTCTTTCTTTTTTCCATATAATTTACTAACTGATGCCCGCGGCTTAACCCGCATGGATGACGGTCAAATTATATACATTAAAACCTTCCTCGAGAACCACTCTGTCCATTGGTGAAAACACCATGAAAATCGGAACTGCGCAGCAGAAAGACAGACAGATATTTACGGTTGACGGCTTTGGTTCAAAATATGAAGTGATTATAGGTCTATAATATATACTGCCTGTGTGTATTTTTTATTATTTGTTACCAAGTTCTTTTTTGTTTGTAAATGTCACTTCATGCAAAAATGCAGTTCCTACTATGATTTAAGAGTATTTCCTTCTCGTAGGTCGTGATAGGTCTCTCGACATTCTAAGTAGTATGGTTTCGTCATATCCCTTCGGCATTCTTTCGACACGTTCTAAGCAAACCAATGCAGTTTATAGCAAAAAATTGCCGTCCGGAAACATCGAATCATTGCTCATAAGTTTGTCGAGTTGCCAATGTTCAGAATAAGCCAAAAGCAAGCAGAAACTACACCACAGAGTGATTCGTAGCGTCGCGCGTCGGAGTAGCGGGTTGTTAGAAAGAGATACTACGGCATCGACACTGTTATATTCGTTATTTATTACTTTTTAGTTGATTGAAATAAGACACAAATTAATTAATTGTTCTTTTATTCACACCTGACTGAGATGTACAAAGAAAACTACGTGATTCCAGTAACACGGTTTAATGGAGACAGGCATGGCAGCCACACATCTGTCACAGCGGCCGTTATAACAGAGCATAAACAATGCAGTACTGGCCATACATTACACTGACCATAGAGTAACAAGAAGAAGATGTTGTCTATATCTATCATGTTTCCTGGCCGACAGACATAAAGGGCTTAGACTTAGAAGGAACATGGGTGCAGGTTTTTAGTTAGTAGACATCTATCTGACATCAATCTGACATCTACAGGGCTGCAGGGAGTCCTGCAGCCCTGCCCAGCGGGAGAGCGGGAGGAGTCAATGATTTCCCACACCGCAAAAAAAAGCGTTGCTGCTGCCCATGATGTATTTGTCCACGATTTCCAAATGTTACCCTTTTGAGCGCCACAGTCACGTATAGACGACAAGCCAAAAAAGTACCTTAAGTCGTCGTCGTGTCGAGTTAAGGTACTTTTTGGCTTGTCTCTATACTTTGACTGTGGCGGTCAAAAGGTTAAAGTGTTATTGGTTTTTATGCACACACCCGGTTGATGGCATTAAACTTGCTTGCTTGGGAAACACAACATAACATATTACAGAGTTTACCGTAGAATACCCACATTTCGGTATATATTTGAGTTTTATGTAATAGAGAGCGAGTATTTTCATCGACAGGGCACAAATCCAGACCCCGTGGCTGCTACTCCGAGATTCCTGGTAATAAAAACCCAATAACACATGACCCGACGGTAATCGAACCCAAAGAGCGATGGAGCGTAGCATTCTAAACATCAAAATCACCGATCGATTTTTTCGAAACACCATAATACGCTCCAAGACAGGCATCGCCGATGTTGGCGATAAGTCTGCGAGGTTAAAGTGGGACTGGGCGGGTCACATTACCAGGAGAGATCAGGACAGATGGACCAGAATTGTCACACACTGGGTGCCTGAAGACGGTCGTCGTCACCGAGGCAGACCCAAGAAACGTTGGCGTGACGATCTGGACTCGTTCGTGACTGATTGGCCAGAGAAGGCACAACACCGGGAGAGCTGGAAAGAAATGGGGGAGGCCTTTGCCCAGCAGTGGGACACAATAGGCTAAGAAAAAAATAAAAAAAACGAACCCAGGACCTCAAGCTCAGAAGTCGCGTTTCCAACCACTAGACCATCGAGGCATATTGGGAGAAACCAACTTAAATGTGCCTTCGGGGACAAACAGGCCACAATTTTGCAAAAACGACTTTTCTGAAACACGTACTACATTTAATTTCATTAGCTGTAGGCTATAGCTGGCTTACGTCGCGCACAGCTAAGTAGTCGTAACATACATGTATGCCGTTTACACGCATTGCAAAAGTATGCGAGTAGGAATAGACTGACATGTTACTATAACTTGTATGTTTCGAAATACATAAAACTAACGCTAAATTACTAGTGGACCAATTATTATTAAAAGCAGTTTAACATGTTAGTCATGTCTGATGCCTACTATTTCAGTCAGATTAATATATTTTATCTGGAATGAAAATTATCGACTTACTTGCTGATCCCCGCGAACTTCGACCGCTTGAAATTTAATCATGATTGAAACGACACGTGGCGCCATCATCATATGAATATAATTGGGTACTTTCCTGACTAAAAATATGATTCTGTTTAGTCCGTCAGTTAGATTAACAAAAAATATATTATAGGTACGTGTTTTTTTTTTTTAAATAGACGAAGATAAAACGCGTCAAAAATCATGAGAAGGGGCTTGTGACGTCATTTTTCAATAAAAAATATACTGAAATGTGACGTCACGTACGTTTATTTGTCAAGTACCCAATTGTTGTTTTCCCTAAGTCCGTATCTATACAACCTGACTACGTATGCAACAGTGCAAAGGTAACAAACAAACGCACAAATTACTGAACCGATCGTTACGGCACAGATGTCAGGTCTGGTGGTTTCCAGGTCCTGGCTTACCTATTTAAGTGACATAGGAAGGACCCGGAGATAGGCACAATTTTCATTCTGGATATCTATATTATACTTAAATAAAAAGAGAAGTCCTGACTGACTGACTGACTGACTCATCAACGGCCAGCCCAAACCCTTGGACCAAGAGAGCTGAAATTTTGCACAGAGGTTCCCTTTATAATGTAGACAAGGAATAAGGAAGGATTTTTCGAAATTCAACCCCTAAGGGAGTTAAAGGGATGAAAGTTTGTATGGAAAATCGTCATTTTCACGCGGGCGAAGCCGCTGGCAAAAGCTAGTTCTGAATATTTTTAATAATATGATGAAATACAGAATACCTAAACGCAGACCATGTAGCGGAAAAAGTCTAGTTGCTAATAGCGAGACCACACAACAAAACGCAACTTTAAGACCACTCAATTATATTTAATTACCCATTTTGCACGCCACGAGCTTACTTCAGCATCATAACACCGATTCAATCTACAATGGTGTCCTAAAATGTTAAAACAAACATTCTCACAGCCGTGGGACGCTTTGTCTTAGATCTAATTAGAATAACTTTTGATTAAGTAACGCAAATTATACGTGCGTTCACTAATTTGTGACGAAACTGCAGTTTTTAAGATATTTTGAGATGTACTGCCTTTTTGATGCTTGAAAACTTTGTCTTATAAATAAAAGGTGAGTAAACAGATAATAGTAGAGAATGGACTCAAATATAAATATTTGAATAAAAATGATAATGTTTAGTAAAAGCTTCTCATTTTGGAGTCATACCTAAAAACATTACCTACTCAAACAATGGTTTGAAAATGAGACATTGTTTTAGCAACCATCTCTGTGACTTTCTGGGCACAAATACTACACTCCAGTTAGTATAATCCTGACACCTGTACACTTGATGACCTTATGACTGCATCAGCGAGTGGAGTTCGTATAGCTGAATTTTGGGCCAAAACGATTTAACTGAAATTTGCCGTCAACACGCTAAGAAGAAGTATAATATAGTTTTGCAATGTCTTTACTAAAAGTCAACACTTTCGTTTTATATTTAAAATGTCACTTACGGGATATCTTCCGTGATTTTAAAACAAATTAAAATCACGGAAGATATCCCGTAAGTGACATTTTAAATATAGTTATGAACCGTGAAAGCTTAAAACAGGACTTTCGTTTTATTCTTTTCCATGAAGTAACGTAGATCACAATCTCACTTAGCTCACAAACTCAGGAGTCTAAAATCCATCACTCTCAGGCCCACGCATCCATAATATTTAGCACGCATTGCCAAACCTTTCCCTCATTCCGTTGCCGATGTCAATCTTTATTGCGACAGGCAGCATTCACACGGACGACAAAAAGCGGTGCGACATCGCACACGCGCGACTACGACAAAAACTAATCCGGTTAGAGTGTGTCCTTATTTCTCAAAAGAGATTAGGTTGGGTCATTGACTTAGACGAGATCTGTCATGTGTTACGTGGCTTGAAACCTGGCTGAGTGACACCAAAAACTTGGTGAAGAAAAACGATCGAACGAAAAATCGCTTTTCATGATTCTAGACTTGATAAATTAAGAGAATTACTGATTAAGGCCACTTTTATCTTTAATCATTAATTCTCTTAATTTATCAAGTCTAGAATCATGAAAAGTGATTTTTGAAATTAAGAGAATTACTGATTAAGGCCCCTTTTATCTTTAATCATTAATTCTCTTAATTTATCAAGTCTAGAATCATGAAAAGTGATTTAAAAATACTACAGGTTATTTACTAGAACCATAGTGTTTTGGATTTTCCAAATTTGATTTGATTTTAGAGTAAAATAAATAAATGTGTGTGTCATTTCGCGCAAGGTCGCTTTAAATGTTTGTGAACGCACCCACGATACCTACAGGAGAAATTTTTAGCAAAGTTCTTTAAAAAAAAAGGCCGAAAAAACATTATTATTTCTGTTTTTACTTCACAAGTCAATTAATTCAAGATTTGTCTAGAACATCTTCACAATAAAACAAAACTTAAAATCCGATTCAATAGTTACAATTTACGCTCGAGTAACCAACATTTTAAGAACAATACAGTCAATAAGAATTAGAATCAACCCGCGAGCGGTCACGGTGGTTGCGCCAACCACGCAGCAACCACGTAACCGGTGCGAAAGGGTTACGAACAACCGTGGTATTGTGACCTTAGCTTAGAGTTCTAATTGGTGCATTTTTTGTGATGATTTGTAAGTTTCTGTGAGAATCTTACGATGAGTTTTGTCATCATTTTGTTTGTGGAACCTATAGATGAAATGTTTAAAATACTCTTGGAAATGTTGAGTTTCGTTATTAAATTGGCTGTTATAAAAGGTTGCAAACTGCTATCCTAATCTTCATGGATAGTAATAGTTCTCATTGTCAAGAAGACAATCAGATTGATTATTGATTGATTGGTTTGATTATTGATTGAGATTGTCATTGAGAGTTGTGTTTGTTGTCATTGTTGTTGTGTTGTTGTTGTAGTTGTCATTGTTGTAGTGTTCATTGTCTTGGCCGACTTGGAAATTTCTAAATAGACTCCGAAGTCCGAACCCAAGTCAGCCGTAGCAAAGACAATGGCCCACCTTCCATCTTGCGCTGCATGCCCTGACACTTGCACACTTGATGATCTTTATATGACATCAGCGAGGCGCGAGCGGAGTTCGCATTGCTGAATATTGGGCCAAATTTACATAATTTCTTTAGTGACGAATTGCCATCGACTCGCTAAGAAAAATATTGTCTACCGGTCTGTCTGTTTGTTAAGGCTCATCTCCGAACCTCCATGACTCATTTACTTACAACTCAAAGCATCCATCATCACAATGATTTGAGCGTGCAACATGGAGTTTTACCGTAAAATGTGAGTTTACATAAAAAAGTCTTTTCTCAGCTACATAATTTGATGCATAATTGCATCTTTTGTTCACAATATCAATTAAAACGGTGCAGGACGCACTACATTTTAGCAGTAGATTTCGATATTGTAAAATGAAAGTTTACCGCCGTAAAAGTTTACACTCTTTTTAATTAACTGAGGTATGGTCAGTACAGTGAACTTTCGTCTAAAGGAATAAGGAAAACCGTTTTTACTGTCGTATCATCTGTTTCTCATATTTATAGAAGCATTCGTATGCACAAAATCACTTGTTGAAAATATTAGTGTGGGTGCGTTGCAACGTGTTAAGATGTATTTTGGACTTTTTTCTGTATAAAATAAAGTTCATAATACCCCGACAAACGAGTGTTAC
Organism: Diarsia mendica; assembly: GCA_949316265.1. NCBI lineage: Eukaryota > Metazoa > Arthropoda > Insecta > Lepidoptera > Noctuidae > Diarsia > Diarsia mendica. The sequence continues at coordinate 1,500,046 of OX438903.1, read as the reverse complement.
ATAGATGGTGTAACATATTATAAAAGCAATATGTTGTAGCTGCCATACATAATACTCAGACGGATTTATGACAGAATTGTGTGGTCACGCATGATTTTATGTCAGGAGAAACTGTACAGCTATTTCTTTATCGATTAAAATTGATTTGATAGACTTACATGGTGAAAGAACAGTATTTATATAACTGAGCTAAGTTGTAACAAAATATAAAAATAGTCATTACATATTAAAAGTTAGTACTTACATAATAATACAACCACCACTTAGGCGTCCCAGTACTCCTCCGCATCGCTGACAAACGGGAACGTGCCCAGAAGACTGGCAGCATTGCCACGTTGAATGGCAATGCTAATCCTTTGACCAAAGAAAGAGCCAGCCCTCTGGTCGCGCGAAGTGTCGACTAAACGACGAGAGATCTCTTTGAAAAGGAGACGCGCACTCGGAGTCTCGGACCCCATGACCCGAGCGTTTCGACCCCAGACGGCTCAAAACTCAATGAGGTTAGAGTATTTCCGCCGCATCAGGGTCTCAGCAGCTGATAGACACTCGATTACCTATACCTAAATAAGTTTATAGTAAAAAATATAGGTGGGCTGCCATTTACTTCCTATTCTTTATGGAAACTCTTTTGATTGATGTGCCCATGTCATGGGTCCTAAGAACTCGCTACTCTGCATCTTTGAGAGTTCACTTATCTAACCATGCATTGTCATCCAAACTAAATATAGGTAGTCCGTTAAAGACTGGCTGATAATATATGCTATGGTGACTCTATCACCAAAAAAGTCACCTTGATCTAGGTTGAAGTATATTTTCTTATTTGTTTCGTAAAAGAATTCCCGAAGACGTAAATACATTCATCCATGTATTTTAGACAAAAGAAAGTGACAATCCAAGCATTGTGTAACAAAAAGCATTCAATGCTTGAACATCTATCATTGAACGAATATAAAGATGTCAGATAAGTTTAATTTAGTTTTTATTCGCATTCAGTGTGGTATTATTTACGCTAGCAACATTTTATTGAAGCAAATGAATGGGTAGCGGATACTTTATGTTTGTGAAAGTATAAGGGCTATTTAGTTTTGTTAGGTAAGAATGATCACGTAGATTTTGGGAGTTAAATGTATTTCCTGGTTCTCTTGTTGATTTAATGTCAGTTTTTTTTGACGTGACAACGTCTAATAAATCGATGAACGACGGCTGCACTGCATGGAAAAAGGATGACTCACTGTCACGTTACGCTCATTGTCCCGTTACGCTTATTGTACGCTTGCGCCGCATCTATCTTACACTATATCAATGTTTTGTTATGACGATGTCACGTTAAACTATCGTCCGTAAGCCAACTCTACAGACAACATTTTTTTTCATATCATGTAAAACACAAATGCGATCGATTCGAAGTCTGATCAAATTAGATGACAACGAATATCATTGACATTAACATCTTGTTATCGCATTTCTAAGACACGGTAGACCATTAATGCGCTGGACCGACCAAATCAAAACTGCACTAAATGGTCCACTCCACGAATGCACGAGGCAAGCAATAGTACGAGAGGAATGGCGTCGAATTGTGAAGCTGGCCACCACCCCTGTCATGACGACCACGACCACTCTGCCAAGAGTGTGACGATAGAGAAGAGAAAAAATCCCATGTTTTGGCAAAAGAATAGGTCCTTTTCTGACGCTCAAAATCGTCATAGAGCGAGAAATGGAGCGTGCTGCCGAGAGCGATCTCCGCGTCTGTAAGCATTCCGTGTTTGTGAGCGATTCGTTGCTGCCAGATGAGATTCAACCCTAATATAAAGCTGACCTTTAGACCTTGCTGCCCACACGACAAGGAAAGCGGACCTTTTAAAAGCACATTAGGTCAACGAGACAGCCTTTTTTCTGAAGTTTTAGTTTATCGACATTTAAAACGCATCGACTGCTAGTCACCAATAAGATGCCCTTCTTGTTAGAGCGTCCCCTTTGTTCGGCGTGCAAAGGAAAATATATGTCGCAGCAATTTGATAGGGTGCATTCTGACAACTCCTTTTTTTGGATCGTGGGATAGCATCAAATGACTCCTCCCGCTCTGGGCAGAGCGGTAGGGAGTGTCAGACTTCTACTGACTAAAAACCACCCATGTTCTTTCTTAGCCCTTGTTCTGAAGCCGCGGTATCTCTTTCGAACAACCTGCAACCCCGACGGGCGTATTATATAATATTTTGTGGTTTCACCATCTTAAGTGACCACAGTTCTTAGTATATTTTCTTATCTCAACTCAACGGATACTTCTCATCAATAACCTCGAAGAGTTCAGATAGAGTGGCTTGCCCAATTGCGCAGATTTACCCACACGATATTCATTAATGATTATATTGTGCCAAAACAATGGATCTCGCTAACTTGGTGAGCAATGAAACGGTGAATATTGCGTTGATGAAAATATGTAATACTAACTTTTGCCAGCGGCTTCGCCCGTGTGAAAATGACGATTTTCCATACAAACTTTCATCCCCTATTTAACTCCCTTAAGCGTTGAATTTCGAATAATAAAAAATAATTTCAGCTTTCTAGGTCCAAGGGTTTGGGCTGGGCGTTGATGAGTCAGTCAGTCAGTCAGGACTTCTCTTTTTATATATATAGATTGCTAATACTTGCTTGTATTAGGAACTGTTTTGAAAGTCAAAGCTCTTACTACTACTGACTGACGTAATGAAATGAGGTGGGATGAAACGCATGTGCATAAAAAAATTATGGAATTAAATATTGATGAACGTAGAGGGAGAGGAAGGCCAAAGAAAAGATGAATGACTTGTGTGAGGAATGATATGAATGAGAAAGGAGCAAATACACTCGCGAGCAACCAAATCGACTCAAGCCTTGACGGCGCACATATACATTGATTTTCCTAAAACGATAAATGGTAATTATAAAAGTGATATGTCATTCGAAAGCTGAAGAATTATGCTTTCAATTAACATCAATACCTTAAAAAAAAACTAAGCGCTGATTTATTGACGCATTTTAATTGGCCGTCAGCGTAAATTACCTCATTAGGAATCCACGACTTGCGCTACCTGCTCCCGCTATAAAACCCCTCCACATCCGGTTTACCTTATCAGTCGCTTGTTACAAGTTGACCGGTACACATCTCCGTAAATTGCATTCCTTGTTTTCGCTAAACCATGGATACCACACCAGAAGAAGCCGCTCAAGTGGTTGCCTTGTTGCAACAAGGGTTAAGTCAGCGAGCAGTCGCTGCCCAGCTCCACTTGAGCCAGTCTTCTGTATCCCGAGTATACAGACGGTTCCAAGAGACTGGTGCCTTCAATCGGAGACCAAGAACGAGCCGCCACCGGTGCACTTCAGAGAGAGACGACCGCTTCATTGTCTCAACCTCTCTGCGCAATCGACACCTTACGGGCGTTGATGTGCAGCAAGAACTGAGATGTGTACGACAAGTATCTGTCAGCGAGTGGACAGTGAGAAGACGCTTGAAGGAAGCCAGCTTGACGCCAAAAAGACCTGCGACGGGCCCTAAATTGACTGCAGGCCACCGACAAGCGCGCCTTCAATTTGCTCGAGAGCATCTCAATTGGAGCGTTGCGCAATGGCGATCGGTCCTGTTTACTGATGAGTGCAGAATGTGTCTACATGGCAGTGACAGGAGAGGCCGAGTCTACAGGCGTCCGGGGGAACGATTTGCCCAATGTTGTTTCGCTGAAACAGTGGCATATGGCGGCGGTTCCTGCATGATGTGGGCTGGTATTTCTTTAGAGGGAAAAACCGAACTTGTTTTCGTGCCTGGGGGCGGCCGAGGAGGCGGGCTAACAGCTGATCGGTACATCACCGACATTCTACTAAATCATGTTGTGCCCTACGCAGGGTTTGTCGGTGCAGACTTCGTGTTAATGCACGACAATGCCCGCTGCCACACGGCACGAGTCACTCGACAGTTTCTGGAAGAGGTCGAATTACGCACGATGGACTGGCCTGCGCTCAGTCCTGACATGAATCCCATCGAGCACTTATGGGACGAGCTTAAAAGAAGAGTTCGGGCCAGGAATCCAGTCCCTTCAACCGTAGACGAGCTAAAGACAGCATTATTAGAGGAGTGGGACGGCATTCCTCAAGAAAATGTCAAAAAATTGATAAGGTCAATGAAAAACAGACTGCAGGCTGTAATTAGGGCAAGAGGGGGCAATACGAAGTATTGATTTAAATTTATTAATTTTATTTTTAACAAATTTGTAAAATACGAGACCCATACCCTTTTCCCTAAATTCCTGTTTTTCCTACTCTTGCGTTCAGACACCATTTATTTAAAAAAAAATATGGATGGATTTCAATGATAAAGATATCAAATTAAAGCTGACATCTTAAGCTTTCGAATGACATATCATTTTTATAATTTCCATTCATATTTTTAGTTTTATCAATGTATGTGTGCGCCTACAAGGCTTGAGTCGATTTGCTTGCTCGCGAGTGTAGAATGGGATAAAGACAGGATGATGATGATGATGATTCGCCAACTGACATTGAGCCCTAAAGGTAGATGAGCAGCCCACTCATTTCGCAAGGAGGCTTGCCTCAACCATTACACACACAGACAGCCTATCTGTTAAAATTCTTTTGTCTCCTGCTGATATGGAGGGAAGTGGAAACTATGTTTTTCCTACTCCTCCGCTACACTTTTCTGATTAATTTTGTTGCGGGATCCAAGACAGTTAAATCGTTTTTGTGGGACTTCGTCGAGCTTCATTGTCTCGGCGCTTGCTAGTGGTCGCCACTGTTGATTCTGGCTAACAGGAGTTACAGTGGTTTGAGAATAGTGTGGCGAGCTTGTCCTATTATCTGTTAATGTGTTAGCTATTTATGACACTCTGTAATTTTGATTCCATTTGCATAAAACAAAAATAAAAATGTTTAATCATATGGCCATGGGTATCGTTTGTAATGCGCGGGCAGTCGTCGAAACGTAGTGAATATATATACTCTGTGGTTGTTAACTAGCTGTGAGCGAGAGCGGGTTTGTTGTGAAGGATGGTTGCAATTTGTATGTTGTGAATTCTTTAATGTGTTTGAATAAACGTTATATCCACCAGTCTTCGTGATTATAATTTACACACAAGAACCCTGGAAATACAATAAATCTAATACTTCAGAAGTGGGATGACCCTTGGAGAAAATCGGCTGGTATGTAACCTCTTTAATTAAATGTAAATCATTAATACGGTTTGTAAACTTACTTACAAAGATGTTACTTACATTATTTTACAATCTTAGTATCGGGAAATAAGAACGATGTAGTTTATAGTACGTCACTTGCCTTTTAAGGCGGTGACGGTGAGCAAATAGTGATACTCACATTACAGCGAGTCGGTACGGGTTGCCCTGCTCTAAACAAGCGTAATCACCTCTAGAACTGTACATAGAGGTGTCTGTCTGATTCAGTTGGTGTCAGGTCCTTTCATCTCACTGAAATGATCAACCCACTCATTATTTTACAAACATGTTACAACTTTTATGTACCATCTATTTACCCATAATATGCGAATAAAATTATTGGTATTTATTTGTATTTGTGGGTGTGGTAATTATGTAGTTTTAACGCATCTGAGGGTGTACTCCATGCTGTAAATATAATATAAAGCGCACTTACCCACAGCTGACTGAAGTAGGGTACCGGTCTTGTATCGGTTTCTTTTGCTTTCTATGTTTATCATAACAAAGACTACAAACATAGTACGTCCGGTAGCTTGCATGTAAAAGAGAACCTGGATTGATCCCTGCCCGAGAGCATTAGAAGAATTAACTTGAATACATGATTGGGTTCTGGGCTTTATTTGTATATGTATTGCATGTGTTTGATCGCAGCTGACTTTGCTTAAATTTCATTATAATAATTATATTCTACGCATCTTAAGAACAATACAAATCGTCGCCTTATTGCAAGAAGTCATTATGTGACTTATTCACAAATCTGAGATAAACGGTATTTTAGTTCAAATTAGTTAGTGGTTATGTTGATTTGCTCATATTATCCTAAATATAATTAATGTGTGTGTATGCCCAGGATTTTCTTGCCTGTTCTTCTTCATAGAGACCTAAGCTAGGGAATAAATGGGAATGGGCAACTACAGTACTTTCTCAAATTATTATGCATTGTGACGGTGACTGTAGCTTTGGTTCTTTTTTGTATTTCTGACACTCAAAAGTGCTGAGTGCTGTAATGGTCTAAGTAATTGAAATAAATGCTTTTGAGTTTGAGTTAAAATATTAGATACTAAACATTTTCTGCATCAGAGATTTCTTCTTCAGGAAGATAATCCGAACATTTTTGTCAGGTAAATTATTAAGTACTTATATCAAATGGTGTAGTCCTTCAGATATAATTGTAGTTTATTGAGTTTTGTATAAGATGGTTATTGTTTTGTTGAAATAATTATGTATTGAACAAAAATAACAAGTGCAACTTAGTGTTTTTTTTATAAACACCTGACTTCCAAAGTTGCAGTAATGGATTTTATGGCAAGACCGTAAACTCCTAAAATTTACTAGATATAAACTAGTGCATTTTTGCATTTTGTAGAATGTATCAAAAGGAGTCCATTAAAGATAAAAATGTATTTAGAGATTTTTTTTGCAGTTTGTGAGTTTTTGCAATAAGCCAACGAAACACAATTTACATTAACTAATTTGAAAATTAATAAATTAGGAATAATAATGGGGATAACGTTCAGATAAACGAACCTACCTATTCATTGTATAATAATAAATGTTATTGTTTTTCTCTTCCTCTCCTTATCACCTACCTCTTTTACTTCCTTCCTTTCCATCACACACACACACATTCACTCACTCATTTTATTATAGAATTACGCCTATTATCTTATTTTGCTACTTTGTGGACGCATACATAATCTCCACTCCACCCATACCAGATTTCTGAGGTATATCATAAACATGTCTTCCACGGAAGCGTCAGGTTATACGCCACCACCCCGGCGTCTCTCACGCGATCGTGGGCGAACTAGAGAGTCTCGCAGCAAAACTCGGGACGATCAGCCCATTCGAAGACGCCGCCGGTCTGTGACAAGTTTGCGTGATAAACGCCGCCCTCATAAACGACAAACTTACCCTAACAGATCTCTAAGGCGATGCTCTTCCAGTAGCAGCACGAATAGTGGCAGACATGCACGTAGACCACGTCCCTCTTACCAACGCCGTCGCCGCTTTGCTACCAGTACGTCGGAAAGCTCTGATGATGTATACTATATTAAAAATCGACACGCAAAAAGTAGGAAACAACGGCGTCGTTCCCAATCTAACACATCATCATCTGATAATTCGCTGTCATCAACTGCTTCCGAAAGATCATCGCGCCCAAAACAACGGCTAAGCAAGTACGCAAAACGTAAGAGAAGATCATATTCAACACCTCGCCGTGACATCGACGTTATAAGAGAACTATCACGTGTGTTTCGTCAGACTGATCACCACTTTGAAGGGGCACAAAATGTGATTCCCGAATTCAACCCAGATGCTAATGAACAATCGGCTGTAAATTGGATTCGCAAGGTTAATGAAACCGCAAAAATTTATAAATGGAGTGAAAAGCAGATTATTTTCTACGCCATTCCAAAATTAGCAGGTCATGCAAAGAAATGGTACCAGGGTCTTAGTACACTAAACTTGACCTGGCGTGAATGGCAAAAGAAAATAATTAGAACTTTCCCTGATGACCGGAACTATGCTGACCGCTTAAATGAAATGTTAGAAAGAAGGAGCAGAAGAGAGGAATCATTGGAGGATTATTACCATGATAAAGCGAGATTAGTAAAAATGTGTGGTATAAGAGGGCGTAATGCAGTTGACTGTATTGTCAATGGGATTTTTGACAATAACGTTCGTTTAAATGCTCAGGGTTCAAGTTTTAGTAAGCCATCACAGTTACTTAGATATCTACGCCGTATTTCAAGAAAAAGCAACCTAATCCCACGTAAATTCAACTTAAGCCGAAACGAGAATGTAATGACAAACCGTTATATAACACCCAACGCTCAAAAATCAATAAATAAGCCTCAAGAACGTAATAAAAATGTTCAATGTTACAATTGTTTAGAGAACGGACATACATCACGTACTTGTACAAAACCAGCTAAACGATGCACGAAATGTTCTCGTCTCGGACACGATACCCAAAAATGCGAAGTAATTCAAAATTTTCGTGAGCAACATGGCAGTAAAAGTAAAGATAGTAATATGACAAGTACTAAAACCGGGCCAGTTCAAAATGTTTTAAAAATCACATCGGACAGCCAAACTAATGGTAAGTATTTTAAATCTGTTACTCTAAATGGGGCTAAACTATCCGCATATATTGATTTTGGTAGTGAATGCACCCTTATTCGCAAAATAGTGGCAGATGAGGCTCATCTGCCTATAGTAAAGTCGGGACTCCCCTTAATTAAAGGATTTGCTTTCGGAAGTATAGTACCGATAGGTAAAACGAATGTTAACGTCGTGGTTGACGCAGTTGAGGCTGATATTGAAGCGTATGTTGTGGACGATCATTTATTAGAAACTGATGTTTTAATCGGGCAGTCATTGACTGAATTACCCACGGTAGTTGTTTATAAAACCAGTTCTAGTTTATCATTATATTGCGATGATTCCGAGCTAGAAAAAATTAACTTACATGTCACCCACGACACATTATTGCAAGAAGGGTTAAATAATTTAGAAGTACACACAGTTAACGAGCATACTGGGCTATTTTTTGTACCCGGAAATATATGTATGAAACCTGGAAGTGAATACGCAATTTTGCAAGGAGTTTATCAGTTCGAAGCTGGCAAAGGTAAAATTCTTATAATAAATATGTCCAACGAACGTATCAGTCTCAAGGAGAATAAGCTAATATCGCGTGTAGTACAATTACCTGAGAAAGATGTATTTTTGCCGAACTCTGACTTGCTTGAAGTTAACAATATCAGCGTAAGTGAGACAATAAAATCACCGGCATTTACTGAGCCTAAACCTCCAATAACGATGGAGATGTTAAATTTGGGGCCAGCTATCACCGAAAAGGACAAAAATAGATTGCTTCAGTTATTAAATGATTTTAGAGACTGTTTCGCCCTCGACTCCGGTGAACTGGGAGTAACTCATGTAACTGAGATGAGTATCAGATTAAATGATACTACTCCTGTCTACTATAAGCCGTATAGACTACCATTCAGCGAACGTGCAAAGGTGAGAGAGATAATTGGAGATCTATTGGCTAATGGCATTATACAGGAATCTCAGTCACCCTATGCGAGTCCAATAGTTCTCGTGCGTAAGAAAAATAACGACTATCGCCTTTGTGTAGATTACAGAGCATTGAATAAAAAGACCATCAAGGATAGTTATCCAATGCCTGTTATCGACGATCAGTTAGATCGGATTAGTGGCAAATCGTTATTCACAAGTCTGGATCTCGCATCGGGCTACCATCAGATTCCTGTGGCTGAAAACTCAAGGCATATTACGGGGTTCGTAACCCCCGATGGCCATTACGAGTACACACGCATGCCTTTTGGCCTTGTCAATGCTCCCGCAGTCTTCCAAAGTATGATAAACAAAGCTCTCGGTGCAAGACGATTTGAATTGGCTATACCATACCTGGATGACTTATTGGCAACGGCCAGCACGCCTGAAGAAATGTTTGACAAACTTGAGGCAATTTTAGAGCTCTTACGAAAAGCAAACCTTACCTTGAACTTAAAAAAATGTTGCTTCTTCCAGTCTAAAATTGATTATTTAGGCTTCGAAATATCTGAAGACGGACTTAAACCTGGAAGTAAGAAAATACTGGCGGTGTCAGAATTTCCCCGCCCGAGTAATGTCCATCAGGTTCGACAGTTCATTGGACTAGCCAGTTTCTTCAGACGTTTCGTCCCCAACTTCGCGTCTATAGCCAGGCCTCTGACCAAACTAACCAAAACTGATGCTGTTTGGTTATGGGGCGAAGAACAAGAAACGGCATTTCAAAACATTAAATCTAAACTGGTTACGAGACCTGTTTTAGCTTTGTACAATGCCGAGTATGTTACAGAAGTTCACTGTGACGCCAGTAAGGTGGGTATAGGCGGAATATTACTACAACGACCCGATGATAATTCACCATTGCGGCCAGTGGCTTATTTCAGCCGCCAAACTACACGGGAAGAAGAATTTTGGCACTCGTTTGAATTAGAGACAATAGCTGTAGTACTGTCCCTAAAGAAATTTAGAGTATATCTTATAGGTATAGAATTTAAAGTCATCACTGATTGTAATGCTTTACGGTCAACTTTATCAAAACGAGATTTGTTACCAAAAGTTGCTAGGTGGTGGCTCATACTTCAGGAGTATAACTTTTCGATTGAATACAGACCCGGGCAAAGTATGCAGCATGTAGATGCGCTCAGTCGCAATCCTGTATTTCCCCCGGAGCAAGAAGAATTAGAAGTTCTTAACATCACGACTAATGACTGGCTCCATACTGTTCAAATGACAGACCCACATTTAAGGGCAGTTAAGCAGATCCTACAGAAAAACGAAAATGACATAAAAGACATATTTCAAAATTATGCAATCCGAGATGATAAGATTTATAGAAAGGTGGGCAACAAAATGAGATGGGTAGTGCCTAATTCAGCACGTTGGAAAATATGTCAAATGAATCATGATGAAGCGGGTCACTTTTCTGTTGAGAAAACACTTGAGAAAATCGCATCTGATTACTGGTTCCCAAAAATGAACCGCTTCGTCAAGAAATACGTAAAAGCATGCATTAATTGCGCCTATAATAAGGAAATTTCGGGCAAGAAAAGTGGTGAATTACATCCTATCCCAAAGATTAGCGCTATTTTCCACACCATCCACATGGATCATCTTGGCCCATTTGTCAAAAGCAAAAGAGGGAACTGTTACATTCTTGGAATTATAGATGCGTTCAGCAAGTTTATTTTTGTTAAAGGCGTACGAAATACTAAAACTAAAACAACTATTAAGGTTTTAGAAGAAATCTTCTCGGTATTTGGTCATCCTAAAGTGATTATATCGGATCAAGGTTCCTCCTTCACTTCCAGTGAATTCAAGGCTTTTACTGGCTCGATTGGTACCAAACATGTATATAACGCAGTAGCAACACCGCGTGCTAATGGGCAGATCGAGCGGTATAATAGGACCATCTTGAATTCACTGGCGGCAATGAATCATGGTCTAGATGAAAAAGATTGGGACCTTAATTTAGGAAAGCTACAATGGAGCCTAAATAACACTGTTAATAAAGGCACAGGAAAATGTCCTGCTGAGATAGTTTTCGGACAAAGAACGATAGGCCGTTCAGAAGGAATTATTAAAGGTGCTTTGGAAGATACAGAACAAATGACAAGTACAGAAAGAGAAGAATTAAGACAGACTGTTCAAGAGAATATAGAAGACAATCAACTAAAAATGAAAAAGAATTATGATAAAAACAAAGCACCCACTAAAGTATTTCAGCAGGATGATCTTGTTATGATTCCCAATCATAAAACAGAAAAAGGCAAAAGTAAAAAGTTAGTCCCAAAATTTCGGGGACCCTTCCAGATAACACGTGTCCTAGATAATGACAGGTATGAAGTATCTAGCATTCGCGGACACACTGATCGTGCATACCGCAATATTTTCCCGGCAGACCATTTAAAACCATGGATAACGATGGGGACACCTTCTGTTACTGATGAAATAAATTCCACAACTGACGATTCTCTTTCAGAGTAATTTAATACATATATTATCTAAGTAATTTATATCTTTATTAATTAACTGACTTCTGAGTAATTTATATCTTTAGTATATAACTGACTTACACCATAAATACTTATCACTATTTTCCCTATTACGACCTTTACAGTATAGATAGCAGTGAGGAAATAGACAACAATGGACCCCAGTGTGGTACCTAAGTTCCCAAGTGTGAACACTATGATGATTACCCAAGATTAATGAAAATCCCCAAGTGTGGATGTTAGCCCCTAGTGTGGCCAATACAAATATATAAAAATGGACCCCAAGTGTGGTACCTAATGAAGTTCCCAAGTGTGAACACTTTGATGATTACCCAAGATCAATGAAAATTCCCAAGTGTGGATGTTAGCCCCTAGTGTGGCCAATACAAATATATATAAATGGACCCCAAGTGTGGTACCTAATGAAGTTCCCAAGTGTGAACACTTTGATGATTACCCAAGATCAATGAAAATTCCCAAGTGTGGATGTTAGCCCCTAGTGTGGCCAATACAAATAGATAAAAACGGACCCCAAGTGTGGTACCTCACGAAGTTCCCAGATGTGAACACTAATGATGATTATCCTCTGACATTAATGAGAATCCCCAAGTGTGGCTGCGGTTGATTAAATCTACTCCAGTGTAGTATTTGGTTATAATGTTTGTGTCCCTAGTGTGGCTCTATAGTATTTGGACTAATTTACTTGCACTTAATAATTATAAACTGTGAATGATAATTATAATTTTTATTAAGTTTATAGTGAGATAGTGGAGTTACTATTAGCTGTTCTCTTGAAGTCTTGAAAATATCAATAATTATCTACATTTAGATTTGTTTTACTCTAAAATGTTATATTATAATAAGATAATTAGGTTCAGTTAAAAATGGAATGTAAATAAGTAGAAATATATCAGATTATCGATAGTATCTTGTATTATATAATGATAATACTTTTCAACATTTATTTCAAATTATTGTTTAGAACAAATCAAGGTATGAGGTCATACCTAACAAAGAATGGCCGAGCTGAGTCGGGGATGGGGTCATCCCCACGGCAGAATGGCCGTCTGTTAGCTATTTATGACACTCTGTAATTTTGATTCCATTTGCATAAAACAAAAATAAAAATGTTTAATCATATGGCCATGGGTATCGTTTGTAATGCGCGGGCAGTCGTCGAAACGTAGTGAATATATATACTCTGTGGTTGTTAACTAGCTGTGAGCGAGAGCGGGTTTGTTGTGAAGGATGGTTGCAATTTGTATGTTGTGAATTCTTTAATGTGTTTGAATAAACGTTATATCCACCAGTCTTCGTGATTATAATTTACACACAAGAACCCTGGAAATACAATAAATCTAATAAATGCTATGGATCTTCATCTTCGTAAATCGATGACTCGGAGTCTATCTGATCAGGACATAGCTACCTGGACAGCTCTGTCGTTTGTTGTGTACGACGGCTAAGAGAGGAGGTGTGGCAAAGTTTCTGTTGGACCTTCTTACCTCACTAAGGTCTAAGGACTGCAGTTTTCAGGGATAATAATTATGAGTAAACTTAGTATTTTGTTGATATCCCAACCCAAAAAAAGTTGTGCATAGACACTATCAATGTACCGATACAAAAGAGTGTGCTGTTGTTTATCTTAGAAACAATCGACAGTAACACTTGATAGTATTGATATACAGCCATTGTTGCCTTGAACCAACACTGTACCTATACAAATCTACAGTAGGCATAAGTAGATTTCTGATTTCTGGCTTAACAGTTTAAGAAACAAAAGACGGATCTACCACATCGAGACGCAGATAATGTAGATGGTACCTATAGATATGGAGGTGCCGGTTGCCGTAAGCCATCATCAATGGGGAATCCTTCACGGTGCTCTTACAGTAACCACATAGGCAGAATTAGATGTGATATTGATGCAAGAGGTGTGTTTTGTAATAAGAGGTACCGATTTGATTTGTTTATTTTGTAATTTTTCGGAAACTTGAACCGAATTTCTCTCAAGGTTTTCTTAGAGAATGGCTACAATGAATTTCTACTCATTAAGTAGATAGATTTTCAGTTGCTAAATCAACTTAACTGCCCTCCACTTGCGGTTCAGATTCACTAAAAAGTACTTTTCGATTCTTATGGAAAAAAAGTTTGTGTCAGAGATGGTAATTTTCCCATTTTCCCCCATAGTAAGTCCCATCAAACAGAGTGTAAATCATCTACATTTATATTAATATAAATGTAGATGATAGTAAAGGGAGAGAAATACTAAAGAAAAGATGTTTGTGTGAGGAATATCTTAAATGATAATAAATAAATGATAGCGTGACGAATGACAGGAGAGAATGAAAGAAAAAAATGTGTTGCACCCAAATAACATAAGAAGGAAGATCATCCCGTCGGGGCTGCGGTTGTTCGAAAGAGATACCGCGGCCTCGACACAAAGGGTTAAGAAGGAACATGGGTGGTTTTTTAAGCTATTGCATAGCTTCTATCGCGGGCCTTGAGCGTGGAGACCGAATCCAAAAATTCCGTAACGAAAATAACCTAAGCCTAGGTTGCTAGGTTACGGAAAATAACAAGGTTGTCAAATTAAATAACCTTTTATAACGTGTAAAGGTGTAAAGCTTTCTGTTTTGTCTCTCTGCTTTCTCCTTCTAAAATATTCTTACTCGTAAGTTGATAAAAAATGCTATGCAATAGCTTTACGGCGGCAGTCTCCGAGTGCCACACGTTTTTTTTAGTCAGTAGAAGTCTGACACAAGATGGAAGAGTCATTTGATGATTTCCCATTCTCCAAAAAAAAAGGGCCGGAATATAATGAGTAAATCCTATTAAACAGGTGGCTAAATAGAATTTGCTACGATAAGTACTGCAACGCACAAAGTTACATAATATCTTAGTCTATTTTATTTAGCAAAGCAATTTTTGCAGAACTCATTTAACTTATTTTAGGTTGATACCAAATATGTTATCATTGCAAGCTGTTCAAGTTTAAATTGTTCAATTATCACGGTACTGCCACTAAACAGATAAGTTGAGAAGTTCAATCACAAATGGTGCCCGACAATTTGAACGTTAGGTAGGGCCAAAAAGTTAAGATTGAATTCGTTTTAAATTACATTTGCTCACAGTCAAAAGACAAATTAACGTGTGAGGAATCACACGTTCATCATAATCTGTCTAGTGGTTTGATAACTGCAGATATCCCTTACCCCCAAATCTTCGGGCATCGGGCTATTGACGAGTCTATATTTAACCAGTCAGAGATTCACGAATGACGATAATAAAAGGCCTAAAGTACTTTCTGAGGTACGGAGAGATCTCAGTATATTTAAAGAAAACCGAATTCGAAAACACAATTAATAAACTTCAGTAGAAAAATGAGCTTCTGAAGTCAGTGGCTTTAGTTAGTTTGATTTCGTTTTTTATTTGACTTCAGAAGCTGATGGAATATTAAAATCCGTCATCATCATCATCATTTCAGCCAAAAGACGTCCACTGCTGGACATAGGCCTCCCCCAGGTCTGTGCCCAGGTGTCGCCACAATGACCGGTCCCGTGCGTCTCTCATCGAGCGGGAAAAAAAAATCTGTGATCTCTCCTAATTTCCTTAAAAACTGGTTCTTCTGTAGTTTATTACTTACTGTCACAGACCTCAGAACTTGGTGTTCCATTCATAGTGCCACAGAAAAACGAAAGGTTCACCCAACGAGCTGCAAGGTCACTGCTTACCGCCCGTGCTCTTCCTAATGACTTGAAGGGGCTTGAACGAATTGTTTTTATTAATATTATAATGTTTTTTTTTACGTTTTAAGGCTGTTTGCTCTTTTAGAAGGTTCGGTTATGAGTTCCGTGGTCACGATAATATTAATATTGTGAAAGAATGTATTGAAGTTGTAGTTCAGTATGGTAGGTACCTACACGAAAAGTTCTGATTTTTGACCTTTTTACCCGACTACGGCGAAGCCAATAGGAAGGGTAATGATTTTGGCAGTCTATGTATGTATGTATGTATGTATGTTCCACCGTAGCGCCTAAAATACTGAACGGATTTTAATAAATGAGGTGTCAATAGATTCGCAAGAATAGCCCGGGTGACATAGGCTATATAAATTTTATAAATTCTTCTTATGACGGAATTTAAATGTCAAAAACTTACCTCAAAAATATTAAATTGAGATAATCATAACATGTTTGGTATCAAATGAAAGGTCTTGGAGAGCAAAAACCAATATTTTATTCGTAGTCGGGTTTTAGATTTTTAAACTTGTTGTAATGTAGAAACAATTACTATATTAAGTTTTATAACTTTTAGCGGTTGTCGTTTTGCATCTTCGTCAAATTCAAGGAGGTAGCTATATACTATTCCTGATCTGAATCACTACATATTATAAATCAAAGTCCTCCGCCGCATTTGTCTATCTGTTCGCAATTTTTTTTTTTTTTTTTTTTATTGTTTAATCTACAATCAGTCTATGTAGACTTTTATTAGATGTGTTGAACATTAAGATTATATTTAAGTGCCACAATCAGCATTGTGGCTACTTCTAATTTAGAGCCATCGTACATTAGATGGCAGGCGGGTGAAAGAATGTTTGACGCTTCAGTCGATTAACATTCCTAGAGTCATCTAGAAGTCCTTTTGCAAGTTGGTTAGGGTGTTGCTCAAGTCTGGTTTTGTACTTGAGGGAGGAGTTTCTCAATTCTTCTCTGACTGTTTTGATTTCCAGATATTCATGGATTTCACTGGTTTTGCTAAACCATGGTGCACTTGAGATAGTCCGCAATATATTGTTCTGGGCTCTCTGTATTATCTCTATGTTAGAGTGACTTGCTGTACCCCACAGCTGAATGCCATAAGTCCAAATTGGCTTGAGAACAGATTTGTATATTAATAGCTTGTTTTCCAGGCTAAGTGCAGAGGATCTACCTAGAATCCAATGCCAGTTTCTGAATCTTAGATTTAACTCGTCACGTTTGGCTCTGATGTGGTCTCTCCAGGTAAGTCGGCGATCCAAATGGAATCCAAGATATTTGGCAGTTTTGTTGTGTGGCAGGGTGTCTCCTCCAAGGGTAACATGGGGGCAGTCTCCTCGCCGGAGAGCAAAAGTCACATGAGTGGATTTATTAGCACTGGCTTTGATTCTCCATTTGGCCAGCCACTCACTCGTTTCGTTCAGTTGTTGTTGGAGTTTTTGGGAAGCTTCGCATGCGGTAAGACCAGAGGCTATCATTGCGGTGTCGTCGGCATATGTTGCAACCAGCACATCTTCACTATTTGGAAGGTCTGATGTGAAGATACAGTAGAGCACTGGGCCAAGAATTGAGCCTTGTGGGATGCCAGCAGCACACTCAAAAAAGGACGATCTACAGTCCCTAACTTTTATCTGGCATATTCTATCTTTCAGATAGGACTCCAGTATGAAGTAGAAAGAGTGAGGGAGTAGGGTTTTAATCTTCAATAGGAGGCCCTTGTGCCATACCTTGTCGAAAGCCTGTTGTATGTCTAGGAAAGCTGCCGAGCAATATTTCTTACTCTCCAGACCCTGTCGAATGGTGTTAGCAACTCTGTGGACTTGTTCAAGAGTGGCGTGTTGTTTACGAAAACCAAATTGGTGGCTCGGTATTATGCATTCCTGATCAAGAACCGGCTGTAATCTGTTTAAAATAAGTCTTTCACATAATTTGGATAATATGGGCAAAAGGCTTATGGGTCTATAAGAGGTGACAGCATCTAACGGTTTACCTGGTTTTGCGACCATGATGATTTGAGACACTTTCCAGTAGCTAGGGAAGTGGGATGTACGTAAAATCCCATTCATGATGATGGTAATAAAAACTATTGCTTTTCTAGGCAGTTGTTTCAAGATTTCTGCATTTATGAGGTCGAATCCAGGTGCTTTTTTATCATCAAGTTTGCGAATCTCTCTGAGCAATTCCTTTGGTGAGATGTGTTTCAGTGGCATACATAATTGAGAATCCTGTTGGAGAACTTCATCAATCCAATACTCATCACGTTCATCAACACTGGGGGGGTTGGGTTTGAAGACTCCTGACAAATGCTGAGCAAATACTTCGGCCTTATCTTCGTCACTGCGTGCCCATGTGTTATTTGGCTTCCTGATGGGTGGGAGCACTTCTTGAGGTCGATTTGTGAGGTGCTTTGTTACTTTCCATAAAGAATGGTTATCTGTTCTGGAGGGTGTCAAAGACTGTAGTCGGTTGTTAAGTGATTTGTTTCTGTGTTCTTTTAGGAAATCCTTCAGTTTACGTGAACAGTTATTGAACTTTTGTTTATCTTTAGGATGCCTTGAGAGTTGCCATGTTCGACGCAGTCTTCGTTTCTCCTCGATTAGGGCTCTAACTTCTTTTGGAAAATTAACTGTTCTTCCAGTATGAGTTTCTTCTGGCGTTGAGAGCCAAGCTGCTTTTTGAATTGCTGTGGAGATTTTCAGACAAGCTTCCTCAACGTCTTCCACTGTTCTCATCGGCATATTTAGATCCAAACTGTCATCCAGAAAATCTCTAAAAGCCTGCCAATCTGTTTTTCCATTACACAAACTCTCGGGTTTGTACAGCTCTATGATTGTCTGGCTGACAGTTAGCAAGACCGGGGTATGGTCTGACGAGCCATCAAGACAGGATTCCACCTTGGTGTAAAGGGCCGCTACACCACTTGACAAGTAGAAGTCTAGGAGATCAGGAGTCTTATTGAAGTCACTGGGCCAGTATGTAGGTTCTCCACTGGAGAGAGTAAGAAGTTTTCGATTCTCTACCGCTTTCTTAAGTTCTCTACCCCTTGTCGTTGTTAATCGCGATCCCCAGTGGGTATGCTTGGCATTCCAGTCTCCTCCAACAAGAAATTTATTTCCAAGAGAAGAGAAGAATTTGTCGTATTGCTCACTTGAGATTTTATGTCTTGGCGGACAGTAAACCGCAGCCACCGTAAGATTTCCCAATTTTCCATAGATGCAGACTGACGTTGCTTGGATTTCCTTTGTCTTGAATTCTCTTTGCATGTAGTGTTTTATGGAGTTTTTAATTACGACTGAAGTTCCCCCATGTGGTGTACCATCTGGATGATGTGTGCAGTAGGTGATATAGCCTGGTATTTGACAATTGTGCCTAGTTGTTGTGTGGGTCTCAGATATTAGTATTACATCCAAATTGTGTACTTTGGCAAATAGTTCCACCTGTTCGCAATAAACTCAAAAACTATCTGCATCGATTTTCATGCTGTGTTTTAATGTATAATTTGTCCCACGGGCGATGCCGCGGGCACCAGCTAAGTAGTCAATAATAAAATGAATAGTAATTATTCTTCTTATCATTTGAAATTGGTAAATATGAACCTATATATATTATGCCTTAAAAACAATAATAATAAATCTCCTGAATTTTGACGAGGAAGCAAAACTGCACCTTTTATAATGGTAAACATGCTGATTATAATGTCGATAGCTGCAAAAACATGTAGGTACTTAAGTTTATTGCATTTTGCAAGAGTAGGTACAAAGGTACTGATATATTTTTTAGAAATTGTTCCACAGCTAAGTTTTCACGCAATTTAAGCATTTCCTCGTTTCCTCTTAGGTACGACGGTTACGACACGACAAACGCAGACGCATTTTCGCCATTGTTTATGATTCCACACGCGCCAACATAGCTTTATTATGTTCGCTTACAAATAGTATAAAAAGTTTATTAATCCGGAAATAAATTCAGTTCACGTACTACTTAGTGCATAATTTTTTGATTAATTCTGTAAAGATTAATCTAAAGAAAGCTTAAACTAGAAAACCTTGCATTGAATATAATATTATAATTTGGGCATGCATGCCCAATTTGAACATTGGCAAAAAGTCGTATACAATGTAAGACACATCTATAGGTAAACAATACCGCAAAAATTACAAAATCCGATGGAAAATACATAGTTAGCCCAAGACCTTTTTAGGGAGCATAGTTCAACTGTCAGGTTAAAAGACAATCCTTTGGTAACATTTGGAATAACGAAGCGCACGATCCATTTTTGTGAACAGTAACATTAAGCGGATAAAATCGATTCGATATTTTGTAGAATATTCCAAGCTTACAAAATAGAATTGGTATAAATTACTATTATTTCTTCAAAGGAAGTAAGTGAGAATTCAATAACACGCAGACAACCTATAAAAATAAGTTGAATGAACTCATTCATTACCGAATTTTTTGAAAACAGGTAAATATTACAACGTTATATTATAGTTATTGCAAGTGCAAATGGTAACAAAATAACTGCGTATAATATAGGTACATTTTAAGTTTAATAAAAGAATTTCCTAAAATAAATATTTTTTAACACAAGCTTAGTGCAATAAAAAAAATGCACTTTACATCTCCAAAAAAAAAAAAAAACTCACCTTAACAATCTCCCCAGCTCACACCAATAGCACAAGATTCAATTTAACAAAAACCAAAAAATAATTTAAAAAATACGTGTTTAAATTCGCGTTGCAGCTTGCAACAATACACAGCACACCCGCCCGTCGATACCACGCGTCTACACTTCGCGCCGGTCGCGTGCGAACTGCGTGACTTTCTGTAGTTCGTGCTCACTGCGACTGCGCCAGATGTATCTGATGCGCTTGCGACTGTCTGCAAGCAGTTTAGACGTTGATGCTGGGGGTCTAAAAATCCTATCGGGGCCTACGGGTTGTTTGAAAGAGAAATCGCGGACTCGGTACAAGGGCTAAGAAGGAACATGGGTGGTGAAGTTTGTCACTCCCTTCCGCTCTGCCTCTACTGAT
Organism: Diarsia mendica; assembly: GCA_949316265.1. Classification (NCBI taxonomy): domain Eukaryota; kingdom Metazoa; phylum Arthropoda; class Insecta; order Lepidoptera; family Noctuidae; genus Diarsia; species Diarsia mendica. The sequence goes on along the minus strand of OX438903.1, from coordinate 1,479,457 downwards.
TTTATTAGGTTGGTTACATTTCGACGGGGAAGTGCTAACAACTTTACTCCTAACTTACATTTTTTACGAAAACGACTTATGAATGCAGTTCAATATATACTAATATTATAAAGAAGTAAAGTTTGTGTGTTTGTATATTTGTTAAATTGTAAGGGGTAATCTCGGGATCTACAGAACCGATTTTAAAAATTCTTTCACTAATAGAAAGCCACATTATTGCCGAGTGTCATAGGCTGCTTTTTATCCCTGTATTCCCACGGGAACGGGATCTACGCGGGTGACACCGCGGGACGTCCGCTAGTAGAGAATAAAATTGCGCGTCTACTGTTATATGAATCAAGTTGAAATTCGCAAAATTGACGTAGCTAGGCACCGAAGAAATATCTCCTATGTTATGGTCTAAAAGGTAATAAAAAACGGTTTTTTTCGCCTCCTGTAAAATTGGGTTTTTGTAAGTTAGGAGTTGTTAGCACTTCCCCGTCGATTTGCTAAATTGCTATCCCAAAGAGTAGGAAATATAATCATCTGCCTAGCCTTTTCCTAACTATATTGGGGTCGGCTTCCAGCCTAACCAGATGGGTGAATTTCAACAAATGCCATTTTTTTTATCATATCGGTGAACTTTTTCATTTATGTTATTTTTTTATATTTTTCAGGTTTTATGTAATCTTTAGGATATCAAATATCCCCAAATTTAATATTATCAACGTAACATTTAAGACTAAAGAGAAAATTCAGTTTGAATTCTGGTTTCCACCGATATGATAAACCGGCACCGATTATTTTTCTGTACACCGATATGATAAGTTTATCCACCGAAATGATGTACATATCCAGCGATATGATAATCTATCCTAATACGAGTTTAAAAAAAAGGTACCTACTTTATTTTTTGATTTTACAAATCGATAGTGTTCCATGTACCAGATCGACCAGCCATGGGATTAAAACGACCGAAATTTAACGGTGTATATGTATGTATATAATGTATGTGTTTGGATGTATGTTTGTATGTTCCATTGTTTCTTTGTATACTTAACGAAATGACACGGGATCTACCGATATGATAAAACGACTCACCGAGATGATAAAATATCTACCGATATGATAAAGCAATCCACCGATGTGACAAAACTGTGCGTTGATCATGAATCAAAACACCGATATTAGATATAAGACACCGATTGAGTTTTTCTCATCATTTCGGTGTAAATTATCACATCGGTGGTAATAAAGACCACCGATTACAGCGATATGAGAACAGCGACGTGAGAAATAACACAATTTTTAGAAAATTAGAAAAAATGCATAATATCTAGGATAAATTCAATAACAGTCAATGAAGCTAATTCACTTACTACCTCTGTTAGAACCAAACAACAATAATGAAACTACTCATTACACTAGAAAAATGCAACCACCGATAATATAAAATAATTGTCCGGGAGCAACTGAAATGGCGTACTTATGTTATTGGCGGGAATATGCAGCGATTTGACACACGTCCGTCTTGACTGCGCACTAGCACACACTAACGAGAGAAATAAAATTGGGGTGGGGACGCTGTCGGACTCGTCGATGTAAAGTTAGGTTTAAATTACTTTTGTCCAGCGATATGAGAACATTTCGCAGGACAAGTACGTTTGTGCCTCTCAGTAATAATAATCGTTAATTATGTAATAAAATATGTTATATATTAATAAAATAACTAATATTCTATGAAATAGAATAAGTTATATCCTTAACTTACTTATTTTTATTAGTGTATTAAGCTTTTTGTTTGTAAAAAAAGTAGAGGGACAGCACCGATTTGAAAAAAATAGAGGTTTATGTATATATTTCTACCTTTGTAAATAGTCCTAGGTAAATTATATTTTTGCCACAACGCAATAACTATCTATTGAATACAAAAAAAAAAATTCAGAACAATATTCCTTTTTTCAAATACTAATTTCACCGAAGACAAAAAAATAAGTCATTTGGGAAATTCACCCAGATGCAGCTGAATACCAGTATTTTACATGGAGTGACTGCCTATTTGACCTCCACAACTCAGTACCTACTGGATAATAGGTACGATACCCATTGGTAAGACGGGTGAACAGACTTTCAGGCCACTGAAAAAGGACTGCCAAAGATCTATATGTATATGGCAGCCGGGACAAACGGCTGAACGTGCTTTCCGAGGCACGGAGGAAACTCGGTATATAATGGGCGGTCACCCATCCACGGACCAACATAGGCAAGTGCGGCTTAACCTAGAGCTCGATCCGTGCGGCAGTTACAAAAACTGTAATGCTAGAGTAAGCATGTCCATCATGGGCTTGACTCGGCTGAAGGTGAAGGTGATTCCCTTTGCCTTCAACTTGAAGATCAGTTTTTCATACTTTTAGGGTTCCGTGCCTCAAAAGGAAAAAACGGAACCTTTATAGGATCACTCGTGTGTCTGTCTTTCCGACCATTCCCCCCCCTCCCAATCTCCGAAACTAAAGAGCCTAAAATCTTGAAAAAAAAAACTGACATAATAATATTATAATACCTTCTTCTCTTTTTTCCTAAAGTCTCAACCTTAACGAAATTCACATCGGAACATCACGACTGCAATTCCCAAAGAGTTAGGCAGAGGTGATAATTACTATGATTTTTTTTAATGAAAACTCTGCCAATATCCATTAAAAGTTCAGAATTTTTTTATGTATAATAATAATATTCCACAACTATCACACAACGCCATCTAGTCCCAAGCTAAGCAGAGCTTGTGTTATGGGTACTAGACAACTGATAAACATACTTATATATTTCTAAATACATACATATTATAGATAAATTACACCCAGACACAGAACAAATGATCGTGCTCATCACACAAACATTTGTCCTGGGTGGGAATCGAACCCACGACCTCCGGCATAGCAGTTAGGGTCACTAACCACTAGACCAACAGGCCAGTCAGTATAGTTTTGATGGTACGATTAGTAAAAAGAAGAAGCTCTATATATATAAGGTCCCATTAAAATAGGTGTACAAAATTTTAGAAATCATTCAGACCACCTATATTTAAAAAAGGGGATGAAACGGATATCAATAATTATAGACCAATCGCCTTAATACCAGTTTTATCGAAGGTATTTGAAAAGATAATGCATTCTCGTATGACCCAATTCTTGACGAAACACAAGATACTAAAAACTGAACAAAACGGATTTCAGAAAGGCAAATCGACCACATTGGCAGCTTTTAACTTAATGTCAAAAATTACTGCAAATGTGGATAAACATACACGTACCTGCACTGTGTTCTTCGATATGAGTAAGGCTTTCGATTTTGTTGACCACAAGATCCTGTGCAATAAATGTGAAATGTACGGTTTTCGCGGTCTACCATTGAAATGGCTGCAAAGTTATCTCTCAAATAGGACTCAATATACAGCGATTTCGAAATTAAATTAAAAAAATGAGGAAATTTTATGTAAGTCTGACGTTAGAGTCAACAAGACAGGTGTTCCGCAGGGTAGTGTAACAGGGTCGTTATTTTTCTTATTATATATCAACGACCTCCCAAATGTTACCAATCATTATTATTCGCTGTTTGCGGATGATATTGCGGTGGTTATTACGGAGAACAAGGCATTCAATTATAATATAGAGATTAACGAGACGGTTAATGCTATAATAACATGGCTTAATAACAACAATTTAAAAGTCAACATAGATAAAACATCCTTCGTTCAATTTCACAATAGAAAGTCGAAATCTGACCTTGTGATTACATACTCCGATCAAAAAATTAACGAAGCCAACGAGGTAACATTTCTTGGTATTACAGTGGACAGTGGTTGCACATGGAAACCTCACTGCGCAAAGGTCACAAGCAAAATTAACCGATTCGCCTATGCTTTATGGAGACTTTGTAAGATAGCTAACCTCAAAACAGCCCTCTTAGCTTATCATGGTTACGTGGCTTCTAACATTAGATATGGCATTGTACTATGGGGGAATTCTACAGATATCAATAGGGTGTTTATAGCCCAAAAACAATGCATCCGTGCTCTTTGTGATGTGCCACCTTTGACTTCATGTAAACCTTTGTTTAAAGAACTAAATATATTAACAGTTCCTGGAATATACATTTTTGAATGTTGTAAATTTGTTAAAACACACCCCGAACTATTTCAGCGTCTTGGGGATACTGTAACTTTTAAAACGAGATATCCTGACAGACTCATTATTCCTCCAATGAAAAGCCACTTATTTCACAGGAGTTGCTTTCCAATGGTTGTAAGATTATTTAATAAACTACCAAAATCATATAGGGAACTGCCAACTAATCGCTTTAAAACGGCATTATTCAGATGGCTTATCGATAAGACATTTTATTCTGTGAATGAGTACCTTAACCTAAAAGATTTACGTTGACATTCTCCTATTCTAATTGATGCAAACTTATTGACATTTTACTATTGACATATCACTATTGACATCCTTAATTTTACAACATACCAATTATTACCAATTTATAAATTCACTTTTAATGTATTAAGTATTTAATTTTGCATGCTAGTTTTAGCGAATTGTGTGAGCTACTCTTACAAAACCTGACCATCAAGACTGTACTACAATTCTAGCGAATAAAGTTCATTTCATTTCATTTCATTTCCAAAATAAGGACTATGGTAAAAAAAGAAAATAAGAAAAACGCATTATATACTTACAAGAAAATAAAACAGCTAGCGAAAATACACTAAAAGTGTTAGTTACCCAACATTTTATGTCAAAAAAAATCACTTTAATCAGTGATTTTTTTACTTGGATATCTTTGGTTACACGTACTGACCCCGTGTTAAAATTTGTCCACCTATTTTAATGGGACCTTATATGAATTTTGTGGGGAAAAGTAAAGATAAAGATTTTGGTCGAAGTTAATTGCACTGAAAACCAAATCCTTGCAGATGATAAATAGGCTCCACCGGTGTGCGGCTGCATCTAGTTCTAGCCGCTATGATGAAGGATAAACCTTGTTCTAGTCCAAGATAAGTACGAAAACTTCACGTAGATTTAACCGCATGTGGCCGTCTGCACACATAGTTCTAGCCGAATAAAACTAGGTGTCGCCGGACTTCGGCTATTTGTAACATATACATACATATTGGTGCTCGTGACAACCTTTCTGCTTATTTTAAACCAGCGAAAAGGCGTGATGTTATGTGACTCGTGTACTAATGAATGTCGTGCAGTATATCCAGGAAAGCTCTGCGCCTCGCCAAAGTTACCACGTTACAATGTTGACGTGAGATTCGTATCTGCAATAAATCTTGAAACGTGACACATTACTGAGATGTAAGTAAACGTAGAAATGCTTAGTGTCACACCATTTTCAAAATATTCATCATCATCATCATCGTCATTTCAGCCAAAAGACATCCACTGCTGGACATAGGTCCTCTCCAGGTGTCGCAACATTGACCGGCCCCGTGCGTCTCGCATCCAGCGGGTCCCCGCAACCTTCACCAGGTCACCAGTTGGACATGCCGGTTTCCTCACGATGCTTTTCTTTTAGTGGAGTGCCGTTTTGAGAGTTGTGGGTTGTGGGCCACCACTGGCCTAACACTGCTTGTTGAAACATAATTAGTTCAAATTATAAAATAACGGATCGGCACAAATCCAGACTCCGTGGATGCTACTTAGAAATGCCAGATGGGAAAACCTAATGTGACTTTTCCCGACTTTTCATAACACGAGTCACCGAAGATATTTAATGGTGGAAGCATTAATAAGGAAATCAATCAAATGAATATCAATATAATAGATCCAATGTAGATAAGTAGCTACCGGTCTTTTGATTGAGTGAATACACTTAGGTACCATTCATACTGTATTAGTTAATGCACTGGTAGGTATTACAAATGATTGTAAGTAGTATTCAGCCGACCATAGACACTGCATCCACCATTGTTACTAATCAAATTAATTGAACGGAAATAATAAGTTTTTATATTAAATCGATTATATTCTCGATAGAATAATTTCTCTTTTTTATTATAATGTTATTTTATAGGGGAACATTAAAACCATTCATTTTTAAACTGACTGTTATGCAGTATCTATCTGTTTCCTTTTAAACAATCTACACTAATATTATAAAGAGGAAAGATTTGCATGTTTGTGTGTATGCTTATAATGAATAAACACAAAAACTACTGCGCCGATTTCAAAAATTCTTTCATCATTAGAAAGCTACATTCACCCTGAGTAACATTTTTTTTTTTTTTTTTTTTTTTTTTATTTAGCTGTTATTGTCCCACTCCTGAGCAAAGGCCTCCCCCAATTCTTTCCACTTCTTCCGATGGTGTGCTTCTTCTCGCCAGTTGGTCAGAAAGTCATCCAAGGCGTCCCGCCATCTTCTCCTCGGTCTACCGCGACCCCGTCTAGCTATGTCAGGGCTCCAGTCCTGCGATATTCGGGCCCACAGCTGCGGCGACATCCGGCCGACATGGCCTGCCCAGTCCCATTTCGGTCTCGCAGCTTTATAAGCTACGTCGGCAATTTGAGTGCTGGTAACATAGGCTACTTTTTATCGCTGTATTCCCACGAGAACGGGAACTTAATTTATATAATTACTTAGTTTTTTTCAAATGTTCAATAGTATAACAGTTGTTGAAATACCGAAACCTTTTTATTTACCTAGTCATTATATGAAAAACGTTGGATTGAAACCTGAAATCGCGTTATTATATTTTATTGTCTACTATTCTTCTTATCGTGTGGGCAGTAAGGTCTATCGACCCCCCACACACCCTAGTGTCAGAGTTTCTAAACCTCCCATAGGGGCGGGGTTGTTCACAAGAGATACCGCGGCCTTGGCACAAGAGCTAAGAAGGAACACGGGTGGTTTTTAGTCAGTAGAAGTCTGACACTCCCTTCCGCTCTGCCCAAGAGCAGGAGGGGTTATTTGAAGATTTCCCACCATAAAAAAAATTACAAACTACCACTATACAAATACCAGATTTCAATGCTACTAATTCATGTAAGTACCTAAGTATGTTAAAATAAACACTTGCAAAAGTAAATCCACACTAGTGACATTTGTATTTACTTATTATGTCTGAGGCATTTTGCCGTTAAGTAGGTTTAACTTGATCTGTCTGGCTCAGAGATAAGTGAATCAGTAATCATGACATTTACAACTTAACTGGTTTATGTAACTCTAGCGAATGTAGAAAGTTCTTCTTATGCTGTTAATTTAAAATTTATCTACTGAGATTTTTATATTTTCTAATTATTTTAATTTAGAATATAAATCTAAAGTACTTTTTTATTCAACAAAGGCGTTATGCCATTTCTGTATTATGTCAGACCATACATATATAAAAAATATTTTGCATAAATTGATGGTACGGTCAGCATCCGAAGTATATAAGGACCCATTAAAATAGGTGGACAAAATTTTAGACATCATTCAGACCACCAAAATAAGGACAATGGTAAAAAAATAAAATAAGAAAAACGCATCAGATACTTACAAAAAAAAAAAATCAGCTATCGAAAATACACTAAAAGTTTTAGTTACCCAACATTTTATGTAAAAAAAAATCACTTTAATCAGTGTTTCTTTTACTTGGATATATTTAGTTAGACGTACCTGAACCCTGTGTTAAAATTTGTCCACCTATTTTAATGGGACCTTTTTTTTTATTATTATTGATAGGTCCGCGTTTGACCACTATCTCACCTGATGGAAAGTGATGATGCGGTCGACGATGGAGCACGCTTACCTAGAAGTAACCTATTCACTCTTGACTTAAAGACCCCTAGGTTATAGCTATCAGGAAATACAGACTCCGGCAGGGAATTCCACTCCTTAGCTGTACGCACAATGAAAGTATTCCCAAACCGTTTAGTGCGTATGGGTGGGATGTCCACCATATAACGGTGGCGCATCGCCGTACGTCTTGTAGTCCGATGATGGAACGGGCTTGGCGGAATTAGATCGTGCAATTCCCTCGCACACTCTCCGAAATGTAACCGATAGAAAACCGAAAGGCTAATAGCTACTCGTCGACGATGTTCAAGGCTCTGGAGCTTTGACTTGACAAGCGCGTCATTGCCGATGAGCCTCTTGGCTCGTTTCTCAATTGACTCTAGCGCATCAAGCTGGTATTTAGCGGATCCATCCCAGAGATGAGAGCAGTACTCCACACACGATCGGACTTGCGCTTGATATAAGTTGAGCAGCTGTTTCGGTGTGAAATACTGTCTCACCTTTGCTAGGATTCCCAGCTTCTTGGCAGCCAGTTTAGCCTTAGCCTCGATGAACGGACCGAAATTGAGGGTTGACGTAAACGTAACGCCAAGAAGCTCAATGTGATCGGTTAACGGCACGGTTACACCACGGAAAGTAGGAGACTGTTGGAAATCGCTCCTTTTTGCGGAAAAGAGACACGCCTGGGTTTTAGCAGCATTGAACTTGACCAGGTTGGCGTCGCCCCATTCGGAGACAGCCTTCAAGGACAAGTTCAACCGCTCCACCATGGCCTCGCGTAGAGACCGGATCTGAGACCCACTAGCCCGCGCGTTGGACGTGTACCTCTCAGCAACAGTGCTGTCGTCTGCATACCCAAAGGTGCCGGGCACTAGCAGACTATTAATATGCAGCAAGAATAAAGTTGCTGAGAGAACCGACCCCTGAGGCACCCCGGCATTGATAGCCAATTGGTCAGACGAGCAGCCATCAATGACCACTCGAATAGACCGATCCCACAGGAAGTCTGCAATCCAAGCACAAAGTCCAGCAGGTAGACCGAAAGAAGAAAGCTTTGCAATAAGGCTTTCATGCCACACCCTGTCGAAAGCCTTATATTAACCTTACTCAAAGTTTCGAAGCTGTTTTTTAATAAAAACTTGTTAGATATTACTCGCTACTTCATGTTATTGGAGTGTAAGGACTATTTTAACGAATAATCTTCTGAAACATTAAAAATACAGCTAGAGTCCTGTACTTACATAAAATAATTAAAATTCCGAAATGTTCAGCTACTTCTGATGCTGATCGTACCTTATCGATTGTTGTGGTGCGGAGAAAAGAGGAAAATGTTGTGAAGAAAGTTTTGAGTAAAAATATACATACACACGAATAGAGAACCTCCTTCTTTTTGGAAGTCGGTTAAAAATACTTACAGCAAACATCGATCCATTAGGACATAAGCACAATATAAATATGGACATAAGTGAGCGGAATCACCACTCAGTACGGCCCACCGGCCACGGAGATAATTTTGTAACACAAAGTAGGCAAATAAATGTTTTCTGATTTTGATTAAACATTGGGAGGAAATGAGTAACTGCCTAACTGCCTAATTATCCTGTCAAGTCATACGAGTGAGTGTGTGTAACTTAAAATATATTGGTTTCATGCCTACGACCTCGGTTTGTAAGATCTATAAATAAAAACATTATAGTTGACATTTGTGAAACAATTTTCAAGAGTTATAATGGTCCTTAAAATTATGTATAATCGTAATTGCTATAAAGTTATATATGTCGCCGGGATATGATAAAAACAGGGATTTGGTCAATTCTCTAAGGGATTTGATCAAATCACGGAGGATGATAAAATAACAACACTATTTTATCATTTCCCTAAACTAATCTAGTGATTTGAACAAATCCCTAAATTGATTCAGTGAAATGAAAAAAAAAGTTCTCCTATGGTATTTTACAGGTTTATTTTGTAAGAATAGACTTACATAACATAACGCCTGTAATCCCCAAAGGGTTAGGCAGAGGTGTAGGTACCTTATATCACACTCACATTTCTCCAGTTATATTGGGTACGTCCGTCGTTATATTGTGCTTTCAAAACGGTGAAGGAAAACATCGTGAGGAAACCGGCATGTCGTAGAACCAAAAAATTCGAAGACATGCAGACTCAGGCCTAGAGAGGAGGCCTGAGTCCCGGCAGTGGGAACAATATAGGCTGATGATGATGATGATTGGGTACGTCTTACTTTCTTTCTGTGGTCCTGGGCTCTAGCCTTTTACCGTCAACCGGGCACAAATCCAGACTCCATGGATGCTACTGACAAATTAATTATTGATGAAAAAAGTCAATAGGTAACACTTTGTCCGACCCGAGAATCAAACCCTGGACCTCATGCTCAGCAGTCGCGCTTGCGACCACTTGACCAAAGAATCAGTTAAGTTATAATTATGTAATTATGTATTAAATCAGTTGGTTCATTAGCACAGTAGTATAGCGGTCCCACAGCTGGGACCGAGGCCTTGTGTCTCTCGTGTGAGGAAAGTGGCTGTGATTCACCATTTCGTTGGCCGCCGCGCCGCGCGCCGCCGCGCCGAGACGCACGGAATCGGTCAATGTAGCGATTTTTTATCTCAGTGATAAGATCCTGATTCCTGTCCCAACCCCACACCGGCGAAGTCATAGGCCTAAACTAGTACAGAATAATATGTAACACACTAGTTATAACACATTATGATTACATTATCACCAGCAGGTGACCGGGCACTCCCTAGACCCTGGTAGTCCAGTTCTGTCTCTATAAAGCGGCCCTGTCTACGTAATTACTGCGCGGCTGAGAAGCTGCGTACGCGCAGACCGCAGCTCGCAGGTGTGATTCGATGCAACTTTCCACGTTGCGTCATATGTGACCTAAGTACAGATAGCAGAGAGAAGTTTGACTTCTGGTAATTTAATTTGGCTGCAATGATATGTGGTGTGGTGGAGGCCCCGACTTACGAACAGTAGGTAAGTCGTGGGTTCGAACCCAGTCAGGCGCATTACTTTGTGTAATTTATTTCACTGCTCTCAAAACGGTGAAGGAAAACATCGTGAGGAAACCGGCATGTCTTAGAACCAAAAATTCGAAGACATGTGACATCTGCCAATCCGCATTGGGCCCGCGTGGTAGATCATAGCCCATCCCTCTCCTAGAGAGGAGGCTTGAGTCCCTGCAGTGGGAACATTATAGGCTGATGATGAAATCCTGAAAGGTGCAAGTGGTTGTGCGGGATGGGCAGGATAGGAGGTGGTGTATATCCTGCTTCACATTGGCAGTTTGTTTGGGATGGATCGAGGACACCCCATTTAGCCAGATTATATCTACAGTGGCCAACCTGGCCAACGGCCAACCTGGCCAACGGCCAACCTGGCCAACGGCCAACCTGGCCAACGGCCAACCTGGCCAACCAAATTATAATGTTTAATGACTCACATTCTTTCCATTCAATATATAAAATTGTAATGAATATCTTTATATCTATGTGGTGCTAATCTTCCTAGTCAAGGACCACCTACAGCTTAATTCCAAAAAATAGAGACACACTTTGTTATTAAATATTCTGCGAGGTTTATTCATGAAAAAAAAGGGTTTTATCTTTCCGGGGCTGCGGGTTGTTCTAAGGAGATACCGCGGCCTCGGACACAAAGGGATAAAAGGGAACATGGGTGGTTTTTAGTCAGTAGAAGTCTGACACTACCTTCTGCTCCGCCTAGAGCAGGAGGAGGCATTTGATAATTTCCCACCCTCCAAAAACAAGGGTTTTATCCTTTACAGGATTTGAATAGTACATTGTTACCTTAGGGGTGAAAGTAACTTATTTATTCCCCGAGACGGGGTTTGGCGCCTGAGCGCAGCGAGGGCGCTAATACTTCGAGGGACTAAATAAGTCTTTAACCCCGAGGTAAACACTGTGCTTTTCATTACGAATACAAGGAAAGTTGATGGGAATAGGCTTGCGCCCAATTACCTAAATCGAAAGAATGAAGAAATAAAAAGTATTTAAGTATTGGTTTCACACAGGACAAAACAAATTGACAAAAAAATTATAAAAGTAAACATAAGAGAAACACTACGGTGGATGGAAATAGGCTTGCTCCTAATTACATCGAATGATGGCAATAGGATTGCTCCTAAGTAGATTGGTTAATGGCAATAGTCTTGCTCCTAATTACATCGGTTGGGAGCAATAGGCTTGCCCCCAATTACCCAAATCGTTGGATGGCAATAGGCTTGCTCCTAATTACATCGGTTGATGGCAATAGGCTTGTTCCTAATTAGATTGGTTGATGGCAATAGGCTTGCTCCTAATTAAATTGGTTGATGGCTATAGGCTTGCCCCAATTACATCAGTTGATGGCAATAGGCTTGCTCCTAATTAAATTGGTTGATGGCTATAGGCTTGCCCCAATTACATCAGTTGATGGCAATAGGCTTGCTCCTAATTAAATTGGTTGATGGCAATAGGCTTGCTCCCAATTATATAAATCGGTGGATGGCAAAAGGCGTGCTCCTTATTAACTAACCAAACTAACCAAACTAATTAATAAATCCCTTGACGAAGGGATCTTCCCGGATAAATTAAAAGAAGCTAAACTACGACCGATATTTAAAAAAGGCGGCAAGCCCCAAGATCCCTGTTCTTACCGACCAATAGCCCTTCTACCAGTTATATCAAAAATATTTGAAAAAATAATGTCCACTAGAATTAACAATTTTTTAGAATCAGAATCAGAATCATTTATTCGTAAACATAGGTAATAATTACATATAAGCTCTTAAAAATTAGGTAGTGCGCTATGTTTTGCCAATTGGCATACAAATTACAAAAAGGACGGTAATACATACTATTTTTGAATAAAATGTCTTACAAAATAGTTACTTTCATGCTTGGGCTATCATATCTATATTATTGTACATGCATTGGAATTCAATTTTATTATTATTAAGTATTCATGCACAATCAATTTCATTTCATGTCAAAGTTAATAGTCAATTCAATTAATTCAAGTTCAAGATATAAATGTAAAGTATTAAAATGTATGTCAGCATTATTATAGTTATAGAGATTCATCTTTAAAAAATTCGTCAAGGGTATAATAACATTTGTCAAGCAGTAACCCGTTAAGCGTTTTTTTAAACTTCTCCAATGGCAAACATTTTATTTCATCAGGTAGTTTATTGTATATTTGTGGTGCAAGACCAAAGAAGCTTTTTTTCATTAGAGAAGTTTTACATTTTACAAGGCACAGTTCATTTTCATATTGAGCACGCATCGGAGTTTTCTTTACTAAACAAAATTTTTTGAAAAAATGTGGATTTATTTTAACAAATAGTGCAGCTTCTAGGATATATAAAGCGGGTAGAGGTAATATTTTTAACTTTTTAAAATATGGAATGCAGCTATCAGTTGTTTTTAAACCACACATGCACCGTAAGCATCTTTTTTGCATCCTAAAAACAAGCTCCCTATTTGTTGATTGTCCCCAAAAAATAAGACCATACCGCAGAACTGAGCCAACTAGTCCATGATATGCCGTTAATAGTGTATCAGTATTTACTTTCTTCGAAAGTTGAAATAACAAATATGCTGATTTGCTCAATCGCTTGCAAATTTCCTCCAAATGAGGTTTCCAAGTCAGTTGATCATCCACAGTTATCCCTAAGAATTTAGCAGTACTAACTTCTCCTATTTCGTGATTACCATAAGCAATATTAACTAGCGGCTTCTCAAGCCGCTGGCGAAAGTGCATAATTTTGGTTTTATTTAAATTAATTATAAGATTATTATCATTTAGCCATTTTATTATTTTATTTAAAGAATTATTAATGTCATTTTGATAATTTATTGGATTATTACATTCTATAATAGCCGTGCTATCGTCCGCAAAGAGCACCATTTTTTGCCCTATAGATTTTGGGAGGTCATTTATATAAATTAAGAAAAGGGGTGGTCCCAGAACGCTACCCTGAGGCACACCATATTTTATGTACCTTGGTTCAGAGGTATATGTGGTTTCTAATTTAGTTGTCAGACATATCCTAGAGATTTCCGTACACTGTAATCTGTCACTTAGGTATGATTCTAGAAGCTTTAGGATGTTTCCTCTAACGCCATAACCATGTAATTTTTGCAATAAAATATTATGATCTACAAAATCGAACGCCTTCGTCATGTCTGTGTATATCGCACAAACATGTTTTCTCTTATCAACAGATGTCAGGACACTTGATAGCAGGTCAAACAGTGCCATATTAACATTGACATTTTTTCTAAATCCCTTTTGTTCTTTACAAAATAATTTAAAGAACAATGCACAAAAATGTATGGACACCGTCCCCACCCTTGTAGCACTTTAAAACCTATGTCAATCGAAGGGCCATAGTCATCTTATCATTTTATTGTATTACAGCGAAACTGAAATCCGCATCCGAAAAAAGTTATATCGATATTATTCGATATGAAGAAACCGAAATCGGTCACATTAATGACTATGTTACCGACCACGATACTTTTCTTTTTGTAACCATACTGTGGAATGATATCGTTCGAAGTTTTCAAATCTCTGAACCTACCCATCGGCAGCTAGGTGTGAGACAGGGAGATGTCATATCTCCGAAGCTGTTCACCGCTGTACTGTAGGATGTCTTCAAGGTTCTGGACTAGGGAGAATAGGCATCAATGTCAATGGCGATTGGCGAGTATACATCATTCACCTTCGGTTTGCTGACGATATTGTGGTTATATGGATATTGTGGCTGAGACCATGGAGGACCTCAGTACAGTGCTCGATGCTCAGTAGAGCTTCGGAAAGAGCGGATCTTAAAATGAACATGGAAAAAACCAAGGTCATGTTTACTGCCTATGTAACACCCACTCCTATCAAGATCGGATACTCTACACTCGAAGTTGTGGACGATTATACTACCTTGGACAAATGGTCTAGTTACGTAGGTCTAACTTCAAGAAAGAGGTCCATCGTTGAATCCGACTCGGCTGGGCAGCGTTACGGAAGTTGAGTTGGATCTTTTCGTCTAACTTACCGCAGTATCTCAAGACGAAAGTCTATGATCAGTGTGTGCTGTCATTGATTACATACGAGACCTGAATGTGATCGCTCACAATCAGTCTCATCAGAAGGCTTAAAGTCAGAGGGCAATGGAGAGGTCTATGCTCGGAGCTTCTGAGGTTACCGAGGTTACTGACTTAGACCGGGAATTGCCAGACTCAAGTGGTGGCAATGAGCAGGGCACGGCACATCGCTCGCAGAACGAATAGCCGATGGGGCCGAAAAGTAAGGGAGTGGCGACCGCGAACCAGAAGACGTTGCGTTGGAAGGCCTTCCACTAGGTGGACAAATGACCTGACACGGGACGTTGACCTCCCACCTAGTGCAGGTGTTGTCAGGGCATGGCTGCTTTGGCAAATACCTGCACAAAGTGGCTAGACAGGAGGCGACTCCCGTGTGTTACCAGTGCGACTGCAGCGAGCAACGACCATACAGCCACTAGACGCCTAATAACAGGCGACCAATGTCTGTCAACACATTAGGGCTATAAATCTTATAGCTGTCGTCACTCACAAAGTTCGCATTAGTTTCGACCACTCCTGTGAGCCGTAAAAAAATGCAATGACCTTGAAAGGGCCAATCAGAATGCAGTACCCCGTTCCCCCGCACCTCAGCGAGTTGACAGAATTTGTTTCGTGCGTTAGATTGAGTATTAGGCGTCTAGTGGCTGTATGGTCGTTGGCAGCGAGGATACGGCGCGTCACACCCTCGAGCATTGCCCTGCTTGAGTGGTGCAGCGCCGTGCTCTCGTAACAACAATTGGGGCAGACCGCTCTTTGCCGGCTGTGACCAAGGCCATTGGCGACAGTAGGGAGGCATGGGAGGCAGTGGCGTCCTTCTGTGAGGATGTCATCTCACAGAAGGAGGTGGCGGAGGAAGACTCCCTCACTGACGCGATCCGTCGAAGGAGGACAGGTCGGTGGAGGAGGCGCCATGGTGACCTGATGCCACCCTAGGAGGTGCCAGCGGGCGATAAATAGGGGAGTCTATCGTCGTCACATCGCACGGCCCTCATGAGTGGTTGCGATGTCTCAGGTGAGCCCGGACATCGCTGGGTGGGTCGCGAACGTCATGCGTTGCAGTTTTTGTGGCTCATCCAACAAAGTGACAGTAGGTTCACGCCAGTGTGTTTTAGTGGTTGCAAGCCGCGCCGTCTCCCGGCAAGCCGCGCCGTCTCCCGGCAAGCCGCGCCGTCTCCCGGGACGGTGCTGTATGCGTTAGGTATTTTTCACCACTCAACAAAAATAAATAGGTGGACAGATGACCTGGTGAAGGTTGCGGGAACCCGCTGGATGCGAGATGCATGGGACTGGTGAAGTGGTGACCTCTTTATCGAATTAAAACCTACTTAACTAGACCGTTTGTCCCGGTAGACATAATTGTCCGCAACTTCGAGTATAGAGGTTCCGATCTTGATAGGAGTGGGTGTTACATAGCCATTCAACATGATCATGGTTATGTTCATGTTCATTTTAAGATCCACTCTTTCGGAAACTCTACTAAGGTCATCGAGCATTGTTCTGAAGTTCTCCATGGTCTCAGCCACTATATAGTCAGCAAACGGAAGGTGACTGATGTACTCACCATTTACATTGATGCCTAGTCCTTCCCGATTCAGAACCTTGAAAACATCTTCCAGTACAGCGATGAACAGCTTCGGAGATATGACGTCTCCCTGTCTCACACCTCGCTGCAGAAGGTTAAGTTCCGAGGTTTGAAAACTCCGAACGACATCATTCCACAGTAATAATTACAAAAAGAAAAGTATCGTGGTCGGTAACATAATAATTATTGTGACTGATTTCGGTTTCTTCATAACGATATAACTTTTTTCGGCTGCGGATTTCAGTTTCGCTGCCATACAATAAAATGATAAGTTGACTAAAACCCTTCGATTGACATAGGTTGTAAAGTGCTACAAGGGTGGGGACGTTTTGGACATTGTTCTTTTTCGAAATAAGCATAAATGGAATTATAAATTACTTTTTCGAATATTTTTGAAAATACCGGAATTTTGGCAATTGGTCTATAATTTTTAACATCGGTTCTGTCATTTAGAAAAATTCAATCTCTTAGACATAAATCAGTTTGGCTTTAGGCAAGAAAGATCGACCACACTCGCGGTATATAACTACGTTCAAGAAATATACAACTACATAAATGATAAACAATATGCTATAGGTTTGTTCCTAGACATGACGAAAGCATACGATAAGGTTTCCCATAACATTTTACTACAAAAATTATATGGCATAGGAATTAGGGGTACGGCCTTTAAATGGCTAAAATCTTACCTAAAAGATAGAAAACAATACGTCGAAATAGAATACTACAACAAAGAAACAAACGAAATACAAGTCATAAAATCACGAACAAAGACTATTAACCACTCCATTCCTCAAGGCAGTGTGTTGGGGTGTATATTATTTATTATATACATAAACGACCTACCTAAAACAATTGACTCGAAATGCGTTCTATTCGCGGACGACGTATCGCTAGTGTTCAGAACAACTGAGAACACCGACACTTTGACCAACATTGAAAACACCTATAAAATAGTTAAATCGTGGCTAGAGAAGCACAATCTACAAATAAATACTAAAAAAAGTAACTTAATGCAATTTAGAACATACCAACGAACGCCGCTGTGCATAAATAACCTTAGTAATAAATTAAATATCCCAGAAAGGGACGATCTGACGCTTCTTGGCTTAACATTGGATAATAATCTAACATGGAAAAAACATATCGAAAGCCTAAAAACTAAATTATCGAAATTCATATACGCATTAAGCAAATTAAAAAGCAACACAAACTATGAGACCGCGCTCTCAGCATACTATGCATATGCCTATGCATGGTTTAACTATGGAATAATATTGTGGGGGCGAAAGTACAAACTTTAATGACATATTTATCATGCAAAAGAAGTGTATACGCATCCTTATCAACATTAAGCCATGGGAAAGTTGTAAACCGCATTTCATAAAAAATAAAATATTAACGTTACCCTCCCTTTACATACTACAAATAGCTACGTTTGTCCAAAAACACAGGCATTACTTTCGATCAAACATAGAAGCAAACCAAAACTATAACCGAAGAAATAAAACAAGTTGATTTACACCGACACCAAAATTAAGAATAATGAAAAATAGCCCCAACTATAGAATTGCATCAATTTATAATAATTTACCAAAATACATAAAAGATGAGGGGAATACAAATTCATTCTTTATAAAACTAAGATCACTTTTAATAGAGAAATGTTATTACACGGTAGATCAATTCACGACAGATAAAACTTTATAGGTGTACCTACACAATTTACGAACATAATATTAGCTTCTTTTCGTCTCTTTTTTTGTAAGATCCGGTCTGAACAAAACATAAATATTGTGTATCTGAGTGACATTTTTATTTTTATTTTGTATTGTAAAATGATATACCCTAATTCAATTTAATCACTTACGATATTGATATGACATGATTGTACCTAATTACTGCCCATTTCTTATTATTGTTAGTCATTACCTATTTTAATCTAATCAATCTGACATAAAATGAATGACCTTATGCGTAATTACTACCCGTAGCGTTTATAACCATTACCTGGGCATCATAATGACTTTAAGACATATTTATTGTATTCTATTGTGCTATTTATAAGATTTGACCCAATTTATTTGTTATATCAATCTAACTAATGTTCAAAAACTCAACAGCAAACCAGCATTGTGCTTTGCAGTGCCCTGACAGGGTTCATGTACAAAAACCGACAGTACTGTAAAATGTGTGATGTGCATGAGAGCAAATAAATAAATAAATAAATAAATTGGTTGATGCCAATAGGCTTGCTCCTAATTACATCGGTTGATGGTAATAGGCTTGCCCCCAATCACATCAGTTGATGGCAATAGGCTTGCCCCAATTACATCAGTTGATGGCAGTAGGCTTGCCCCAATTACATCAGTTGATGCCAATAGGCTTGCTCCTAATTACATCGGTTGATGGTAATAGGCTTGCCCCCAATCACATCAGTTGATGACAATAGGCTTGCCCCAATTACATCAGTTGATGGCAATAGGCTTGCTCCTTATTAAATTGGTTGATGCCAATAGGCTTGCTCCTAATTACATCGGTTGATGGCAATAGGCTTGCTCCCAATTACATCAAATAATTTGACAACTGTCAGTAGAAAGCGATTCTCCCTAGGGCTGAAAAGTAGTACTTTCAACCCGCTCCGCAGGCATGTTATGACCTACTTTCAGAGTATGAGTAATGAAAAATTATTAACATACCATAACATCACACCTGTAATATCCAAAGGGTTCGGAGCAGCAGCAGCAGTTTAAGTCCATTATAATAGAATTACCATCGAGGCAGTCATCTAATATATAAAAAGAGAAGTCCTGACTGACTGACTGACTGACTCATCAACGCCCAGCCCAAACCCTTGGACGTAGAAAGCTGAAATTTTGCACAGAGGTTCCCTTTATATTGTAGACAAGGAATAAGGAAGGATTTTCCGAAATTCAACTCCTAAGGGACTTAAATAGGGGATGAAAGTTTGTATGGAAAATCGTCATTTTCACGCGGGCGAAGCCGCTGGCAAAAGCTAGTCATTTAATAAAATAAGAATTTGTGAACAAACTCATAAAATTCAGAATTGTAAAAAACTTATTTCCCGACTGTACCAAATCTAACACTGATAAACAGAATAGTATCGTGTATGTGCATTTGATTAATATAGCTGTTGCACTTTTTAACACAATCCACAACACTTCAAAGTGATACAGGTTATTATGCTGTATAACAAGTACGCAATAGAAATGGTTCAAGATTGCACGTTGATATACCTAGTTGTCAGCCGGTTTCGGTTTCTGAGAACGATAAAACTGAAAGCTTATGTCATAATTGGCGGCGTTATTTGTCAAACTGTTCGAGGCCCGTCCCCATCTGAGAGCCGCGCGTCTTTCTGGGCTGCGCGGCTCATAGGGAAGTGTTCCTGTCAGGCCGCGCGGCTCAGGCCTTGATCACGTCCATATACTGACGAGGTTCATCATCATCATCATCATCAGCCATACGTCCACTGATGGACAAAGGCCTCCCCAATAGAACGCCATAACAAACGGCAACCTGCCGTTTGCATCCTCGAGGCTCAGTCTCGGTAAATTATTTTTCCTTTAATTTTTGTTATATTCTCTTCCTTTTCCAATGGGTTTCATCCTACTATAATTTTGTTTTACTTTTTACCGTTTTTAAAGGCTTGAGCCCTGACCTAATTGTTTTTACTTTTATTCTGTTTCCTAAACTTACGTTAAAGTTTGAGAAGCTGTACGGGGTAACCTCTGGACCTACAGAACAGATTTAAATAAAAATCGTTCACAAATGGAGAACTCTATCCCCGAATGTCATAGGTGGCTCGGGCGCGGACATGGCACGGGCGCTTTGTCAGCACACGGAATGACATCGTGGCTCGGGCGTGGATAAGACGCACCGCGCGTGTATTCTAAATTGCGCTTTATTTCTATGCACTTGGCATTAAATTTTAATGGAATGGGAAACCGCCCGCGCCGTGTCCTCGTCCGACGCGACCATTGTGTGGCCCGCGCCTAAAACGTTCCCGTGAGATGATTTACGAACAAAACGCGAGCGAAACCGCTGGAAAAAACTAGTCAATGATGATTGAATAACCTCTTAGGCTCCTAGTATACTAAAAGCTTTTAAGCACCGTCATCGTGCAATGTGAATCGATGCGATAATGTTCTCAGATCACCGTGACCTTTGCAAATGCGATCCTTTCGCCCACATTGACATTTGTATTGACAGTAGCAGGGACGAGTTTAAAGAGTACCGACTATAGTGCGCGCGGAACTAGTTGGCCGCGCCTTGGGCATGTTTTTGTTTTGTTATTTAAGTATTCTTTTCAATAAATTAAACAATTATTGTTCACGATATCTCGAGATTGGTCATCACTGTCTAATTATAGTCTCCTGTGCATTGCGAGCTGTAGGCAACCCACCCCCTCACCCCTGTCGCCACCTAAGGAGCGGCCAACTAGTTCCGCGCGCACTATAGTAGATAGTTTTTTAGGGTCCCGTACCTCAAAAGCAAATATTTATTCTTATTCTTAAAACAAAAAAAGGGTACCCTTATAAGATCACTCGTATGTCTGTCTGTCCGTCCATTCCACCCCCCCCCTTATCTCTGTAACTACGGAGCCTAAAATTTTGAAAAAAAGTACTTACTGAGTTCAACACTTATAGATTACAGGAAAACCTACAAGAAGCTATGGTGTTCAAAAACATGTAAAATCTCTCAGTATTTACTACAATGCGGTACGAAACCCTTGAAGTTTTTATTTATATTATAAAAGAATAATCGGCTTATTATAACTGTCTCGAGAATGTAAATTATAGCTTTATAAAGCTGTTGAGCAGTACAAATTCGTACGCATGTGCAGAAGGATTACTTCTTTGGAGACTCATATGTAGATTTTATTATATCCGTCACTAGTGACCCGCTCCGGCTTCGCACGGGTGCAAAAAAGGTATTAAAACCTTCCTTTTGGATCGCTTTATCTATTAAAAAAACCCGCATCAAAATCCGTTGCGTAGTTTTAAAGATTTAACGCCTTCAGTGCCGGGAGCCCTCCTGGAGGGCTCACTCAAATCGTGTCACCGATGCCGGGAGCCCTCCTGGAGGGCTCATTTTAAATGTAGGTTTTTCTTTGCGAAAACAGCATGAAAAAATGTAAAAATAAAAAAAGTTGTATATTTTAACAAGATGCCGTGGTTTTAAATTCCAAGCACTTTTATTTTTAATTAATTTTCTACCACTTCCTAATCGCCGAGAGCCCACGTGGTAGGTTCTATTTCAGAGGTGGAAAACCATTGGTACGATTTCCAATATTTTCTAAAAATTGTTATTTATAGAATTTTTCCAATGTTTCAAGAAAAGATCAGTATAATATTTAATGTTTTTTTTTTTCAATAAAACCGTTTTTTTTTTATATAAAAACGAAAAAAAATTCATGTTTTAAATGCATTCTTAGTCAATTTAACGTACGATATTCTATGCTTTTACTCTTTCCATCATCATCCACCTAGCCTTTTTCCAACTATGTTGGGCTCGGCTTCCAGTCTTACCGGAAGCAGTTCGGATGTAGTACGTTACATGAAGCGACTACCTATCTGACCCTCACAACCCTAACTGGGTTGTTTGTTGACGACAACTGGGCAGCAACAAGTCTTACCAAGCATAAGACTAGTGAGACTGGTTTGCAACCAGTCTTACCGAAGGTAAGACTAGTCTGCTACCAGTTATTCCAAAGGTAAGACTAGTAAGACTGATTTGCAACCAGTCTTACCAAAAGTAAGACCAGTAAGACTAGTCTGCTACCAGTTTCATCAAAGGTAAGACTAGTGAGACTGGTATGCAACCAGTCTTACCAAGGTAAGACTAGTAAGACTGGTCGGCAACCAGTCTTACCGAAGTGATTACTAGTAGACTGGTCTGCAACCAGTCTTACCAAACGTAAGACTGGTCTGCTACCAGTTTTATCAAAGGTAAGACTGGTCTGCTACCAGTTTAATCAAAGGTAAGACTAGTAAGACAGCACTACAACCAGTCTTACCAAAGGAAGACTAGTAGGTTATGGTCTGCAACTAGTAGGTTACAGTCTTACTTTTGGTAAGACTGGTGGTCAGGACTTGACAGGTGATCGCATTACCCAATACTAACTGGGTTGTGGAGGTCAGATAGGCAGATATCGATACCCATCACATAATGTGTGGGTATACTCCACAAGTCCACACATATTATGAGTAGACTTGTGGAGTATCGCTAGATAATTTAATTTAACTAATTATAACATAACATCACGCCTGTAATCCCCGAAGGGTTGCGCAGAGGTGTACCTTATAGTAGGTACACCCACATTTCGCCAATTATGTATAAGTCCCACCCCACATAATAGGGGGCGACCCTATTGCCATCAATCGAGCACAAATCCAGACTCCGTGGCTGCTACTAGAAATTCCTGATGGAAAAACCCAATAACACTTTGCCCGACCCGGGAATCGAACCCACGATCTCATGTTCACCAGTCGCGGTTGTGAACACTAGACCAACGAAAGATTCTACAAGATTTAAAAAAACAACAAAAGGTTGAGCACCACTTATTTTCCAGGAGGGCTCACATTTTCCCAAACGTAATGCCAGTGACCCCCCTGGAGGGCCCACTTGCAATATGTATGGCGGGATGGCACATGAGTTCTATGAAATGGGGGTGGAGTCGAATGTGTTAAGCATACATAGGGACAGACAGAGGGAAGTGGCTTTGTTTTATACTATGTAGTGATTAGTGATAGTGATAGTGAATTATAGTGATATTCATTGAGAAACACTCATTACGAGGTGGCCTGCCTCGTTGGTTTAGTAGTCGCAAGCACGACTGCTGTGCATGAGTTATTGGATCCGATTCCCTGGTCGGGCAATGTGTTAATGGGTTTTTTCGGTTTTTTCATCAGGAATTTCACAGTAGCAGCCACGGAGCACAAAGGGCTAAGAAGGAACTTGAGTGGTTTTTAGTCAGTAGAAGTCTGACACTCCCTTCTGCTCCACCCAGAGCAGGGGGAGTCATTTGATGATTAGTCACCCACCAAAAATAGATCATGTAGGTAGACGTTGTCGTGCAGATTCATTTTCCCTGAGTCTCATAATGTGATACTGTTGTGACTTGTTACACAAAATGTGGAGCGATGTATAACTGGATAAAAGAGACGTTTTACATAATGTGCGCTTTCGTTCACAGTGTAGTCGTGTACAAGCGAACAAGCAATTTGGTTTACATTACGTGTTACAGTGGTGCCCATAGTGAAGAACGGGACAGGTGACATCGCGGATAAGGATAACTATCGCCCGATCTCCCTCGCGACCGTGATAGCAAAGGTGCTGGACAGTCTGTTTGATTCTTGCTTGCAAAAGTATTTAAAACTACACGATGCGCAGTTTGGGTTTCGGCCCGAACTGTCTACTGAGAGCGCAATCTTAAGTCTCAAGCACACTGTCCAGTACTACACAGATCGCAAGACGCCGGTGTATGCCTGTTTTCTGGATCTCTCCAAGGCCTTTGACCTCGTGTCTTACGAGGTGCTATGGAGGAAGCTGGAGGACAGTAATATACCGGTAGCGATGTTAAACATTTTTAAATATTGGTACAATAACCAGACGAACTGTGTCAAATGGTCAGGCACTCTTTCCGATTCGTACAGGCTGGAGTGCGGCGTGAGGCAGGGGGGGTTGACTTCTCCAAAGCTTTTTAGCCTGTATGTAAACGACCTCATAGTGGAACTCAGCAGCATGCGTGTTGGATGCCGGGTGGGTGGTATTAGTGTCAATAATATCAGCTACGCGGATGACATGGTGCTGCTGAGTCCCACTCCTGGGGCGCTTGGAGAGATGCTGAAAGTTTGTGAAGCCTATGCCGAGTCACATGGACTTATTTACAACGTTAAGAAAAGTCAGTACATGGTCTTTAAGGCCGCCGGTAAGTGTCCTGAAACCGTTCCACCCATTACTTTGAATGGTAACAGTTTAGATAGGGTGGCACAGTTCAAGTACCTTGGACATTACCTTACCGACGACCTTAAAGATGATGTCGACATAGAGAGGGAACGCAGGGCCCTGTCAGTCCGTGGCAACATGTTAGCCCGTAGATTCGCCCGCTGTACGGAACAAGTCAAGATCACGCTATTTAAAGCATATTGTCAGGGCATGTACACGGGTGGTCTATGGGTTACTTATACAAAAAAATCACTGGACACTCTGCGTGTCCAGTACAATAACATTTTCAGGATGATGTTGGGACTTCCTCGTTTCTGCAGTGCCTCCGGGATGTTCGCGCAGACTCAGACTGATGGTTTTCATGCCGTCATTCGGAAAAAGGTCGTCTCACTTATGAGGAGGGTGCGGGGGAGTCACAACAGCATCTTGAAAACTATAGCTGAGGATGTACGTGCACCTGTGTTGAGGCATTTCGTTCGTCTGGTGGTCTCTAGGGAGGTATCTCCCTATTGGTTGTCTTGACGAGGCGGGATGTCTCAGCGCAGGGGTATTTAATGTATTTTGTGTACTTATAGGATTATGTGATTGTCTTTTGTAATTGTATGAACTAACAATAGTTTTTAAGTTTTTGTATACTAACCTATGGATTTTAGTTGTCCTAAAATAAATAAATTTGAATTTGAATTTGAATTACACGCCGAAATGTTTTAAAAGGGATGTTTCTTGACTAAAAAATCTGATTCTAATTATTAGTCTGTCTGTTAGTTTATCGAACAATATTAGATACGTGTTTTGTGTTTTATCAAATTAATAAAAATTTACGAAAATAAAACGTATCAAAGACCATGACTTAGAGCTTGTGACGTCACTTTCTGGTAAAAAAATGTACCAAACTGTGACGTCACAAGAATTTTTGAAGCACTGTATCGTCTTCATTTTTTGTTTACGTGAAAAAAAATATATGTGTCCAATATTTTTTGGAAATCTATCTGACGGACTAATTAGATTTTTTTTTTCAACTAATCTATTCTTGTACACTGACGATATTCATTGCAATTTTGTTTAATAAACCGTTTGGTTTTAAGCGACTTATGGCAAATGCTGTACCTATATGACATACAAATACGATTACTAAAAATAATAGTACCATACAAAATTAAACTCAAATTTAAACACGCTTATGATAAGTTATTCCATTACTGTAGGGTATGTAATATCTATGATAAGGTCAGAGTGGCTGTTACCTCTGACTACTTTGAACACATAAGCAAACTAAGGAAAACAAGCAGACCAAATTTTGTTCGTCAATTGTCTAATTTGCCTTTATTTAAATTGCCAAGGGTCAGTAATGACTACGGTAGGAGGACCTGGGCGTATGCTCTTCCTAACATTCTGAATGAACTGCCAAAGGATGTTGCCAAAAAGCTTGAAGGCCGGAAGTCTCACCAGATAAAAGGCATACTTAAGCATTTTTTTACCGTGGGGAAATTCAGAATGGAGGAAGACTGCGTGTAGGTCCTGCGAGCAACCCAAAAATATAAAAGGAAGTGCACCTAATCTTATTTGAAAAAAAAGATTGAGCACTTCCATATAAAATGTATGTAAAAAAACTTAAATAATTCATGCAATAAATAGTTTCAAATTTTTTTAATTTTTTTTTTACTGTTTGTCATCAATCTCTAAATGTATCTGTGTAATCCTAAAAGTAAATGCAAGTTAGCTGGCTGTATACTAAGTAACTTGTTCGAACGTACTTAGAACGTCTCCGTTTTTAAAGCCGCTCGCTTACTGAGAGCATTCGACTGTAATTATAACGATTCAAGATTATATTATTATATTTTTTATTTGTTTTCAGGCAACTTTGGCCCATAGATACTTTACTTTGGTAAATAGAACCTTAAAACTAAATTAGTAACACTTCACTTGTGAACTGAGTCAATGTGCGTTCATGTTGCACTTGCCCGTGGAAGGCTCTTGACAATTTACATTGGTCAAGTAGACATCTAAATACATAAAATGCTTTGTCCTGAATGACTGACGGATCAAAGCACAGCCTAAACCGCTGATCGTAGAGACCTGAAACTTGGAGGGTGTGTTTTTTACCCGACTGCGGCGAAGCCCAAAAGGAGGGTTATGGGTTTTTGTATGACGTAGACATCCGATAAGAACGGATTTTTCTAAATTCTAGCCCTAAGGGGGTGAAAAAGGGGGCAAATTTTGTTTGTTTGTTTTTAATAAAAACGTTGCCCCACACTAGGAATTTCTCCTGTATCGTGGGTGCGTTTACAAACATTTAAACTCACATACACAAATACCCAGACCCGGAACAAGTATCTGTAGATCATACAAATACTTGTTCCGTGCGGGGATCGAACCAGCGGCACGCGGCGCAGCAGTCCGATCGCTCAGCCACTGCGCCAACCGTGCAATCACACCGCACCGTCACCGTGCAGTGCGTGCAGTTTGTATTGGACAACGTGATTCCTTGGTTCAATCTACTTCAAAATTTGCATAAACCTTTTTTAACAGAATTGATGGAAGACTTGTTTGTATTGAAAGGAGATCGGAATGATTGGGCTAAAGTATGTATAGAAACGATATGTATACAAAACAAGACTAGATTTTTTACTGATGAAAAATAACATGTAAGTAACAATAATAACTTTCCACCGGAATCAGCTAAAATTATAATTTGAAATATGGTTTTTAATTGAATGTAGTTCTAAAACTAGCTCCGTAAACAAGCTGTCAGGTCATTTTAAGTTCGTTCTAAAACTAGTAGTTCTAAAGAAAGTATATGGGTGAATTGCCCAAACAAAAAAAATACACGGCAAACCTGAGAACGGTAGTGCAATGTGCTAATTTTTAATTTTATATATTTTTTCTCAATAGCGTAAGTACTTCTCTACCTTGACAAAAAAAATAATTGATTTCTACCCATTAATATACGAAAAAAATAATTACAAAGTGTTATTCTATCATCACAGTGGCCTGTCCTGAACCCAATTCCGCTCATAAAATACCTTCCCCTGCAAATACATTCGTAATATGGATTTAAATCGATTTTGTAATCATTAAATTATAATACATTCGATCAAATAAAACTATTTTTGTTTGTTTATCTTCTTTCTCATGGATTTGACAGGCAGTTAACTTTTGTCTGGAAAAAAGTTATCATTTCAGAGGATAGTAAGTTTTAGTAGAATAGCCATGTCAACATTGCGTTGTTACGCCCCCCTCACCTTTCCTCACTTCGGATCAGTCCGGCTCAAGCTCTCGGCGCGAACGCACCGGTCCCAACGTCTTGCGGTTTCCCGCCAAAAAAGTAAGTTTATCATTTCAGTGATATGAGGACAAAAATAATTTCATTTCGGTGGCTGTTATAACTCGTGTTAGATTAGTATGTACAGTATATCATTTCGGTGGTAATTTTTATCATTTCGGTAGACACTTTTCATTTCAGTGGACTCTTAAAAATTCATCCTTAAATATATATGTAACTTTTGATGATATTTGATGTCCACTCACGCACAATGTTATAAAATAGGCTAAAGTTTTATTTGTCATTAAAAATATGTAGATAGCATTGAAATAAAAAAAATCCACCGAAATGACACATAAAAATCTCTTGTTGAAATTCACCCATATTATCTATTTTGTTTTAGCATTTGTCATGAACATTACAATCATTTACGAAAGAAAAAAGGACATTTGATGAAATTATTGTTGTTTTAGTAATAGTTATTTATTTATTTATTTAACGACTAGCTGATGCTCGTGACTTCGTTCACGTGGAAATTTTGATGAGTGACTGTCTCGTTGATTGAGTGACAGTGAAATTAGTGATAGCTTTGATTTCCACATCAGCTGTTCCAGATCTTCAAATTTTATACGACAACAGAGAGTGCTTATCAGGCTGAACAACTCTTGCTAAGACGTCATTCCTAATGTTATAGTGTAGCTGTTATTTCTCAACAATATTGATCATAAATACAAATAGCGAAAAACCCATAGGAAACGAGATATTTGCAAAAAAACGATTTTTGTGACCTTTGACCTTAGATTTGAGGCAACGTTTAGGATGTCAAAATACAAATTTATACAAGTTTACGATAAAACGAGGTTTGTTTCTAGGTAATTATATATAGGGGCTGCTGATTTCATTTTTGATGGAAAAAAAACTAAAAAGGGGAGGGAAAGGGGTTTTTTTTGGTGGTAAACCTCTTACCATTATCCATTATCGACTTGTAAAATATTACGTTGGTGGTAAATTAGTTACCATTACCTATCCAATACGATTTGAACGAATTTCTATACTAGTTGTTTTCCCTGGATTTGCTTGTGTAATTTAAGTATTAATACGAAAAAAAAATATAGGTATTAACATTTTTTCGAATGTAGATATGAATGTAATGTCTATTTGTAGTAGGTAAATAAAATATACTCGTGTTCATAATAAAAATAAAGTTTTATTAATTATAAAAAGTAGATAATTATGTATAAATTCTCCTTGAGCTTCCTCCGCAGTGTAAAAAAGCCTGAAACATGACTTAGCACACAGAGTCACTTATATAATATATTAGTAAATCCAATTTACAGTTAGGCACGATTGCACAATGGCATATAATTTACCTCTACTACCCATAACTTCACACGATCAAAAAACATGCATATATTACCGGATTTTTCAACCGAATGGATGCAAAATAACAAGAATATAACATAGTTTATGAATCTGAACAAACAAACTGACTGAAACAAACAAAAAAATATAATTAAATAAATAATTTGTATGTGTTAAAACATTAAAAATATACATATACCACATCCACACACAATTTATGGGGAGACAAATATATAATATTATAATTTAATATTATTGTGACGGATGAAGATCATCAGCGCCACAAGCAGTTCAGGAGAGGAATATGTTAAAAGGGAGGGAAAGTAATGGGAAGAGGGCTTTTAAATTTACGGATATGGCCACAACAATTTAAATTTTTTTTTTCACCAAACTGACGACTGGCTCACTTTGACATTGACGTATATAATAATAATAATAATAATAATAATAATCATTTATTTCAGATTCATCATGAGATTACATCCATATTTGTTAGTAGAATTGCAAGCTTACAAACTAGTGTTAGTAATAATTAATTAATTAATAAATAATAACAGATTGTTTATACATAAAATATCAATAATAATAATAAATACATCCTAAATGACAGGTCCGGGTGGACTACCCGATGATGGTGGCGAATCACTATACGACTGCATGCAGCCGTATCCAACGAGCCAGCATCGGAGAGTCCCACCGGTCCGCCAGCGCGCGTAGAATGGTGTTGGGACTGTCACGCGTGCGGCGCATGATAGATGCGCACCGTTTGCGCATGATGGCCGTGAAGCCGTCTGTGTCAGCCGCCGCGAACATCGCGGAGGCGCTGCAGTAGCGCGGCAGTCCCATCAGCACCCGAAACGCGTTATTGTATTGAACGCGCAGATCGCTGTATGTCCGCTGTGTATAGTTAACCCACAGGCTGCAGGCGTAAAAGGACTGACAGTACGCTTTAAAAAGCGCAACCTTGACAGTCCCCGTGCACCGTGCAAACCTGCGGGCCAACATGTTGCATCGGACAGACAGCGCTCTGCGCTCCCTTTCGATATCCACACAGTCCTTAAGGTCCTCGGTGACCCAGTGGCCCAAATACTTAAATTGCTCGACTTTATTTAACGCAGTACCACTAAGAGTGAAATTCGGCACGAATGTGTATCTCTTGTTGTCCGGCCTGAAAATCATGATTTCACTTTTTTTCGCGTTGTATTTGAGCCCATGGGCCACCGCGTAGGACTCACACATTTTCAGGAGCCTCCGTAAGGCACCAATTGATGGGCTCAGCAACACCATATCGTCTGCGTAGCTGATGTTGTTTACGCACACTCCATCTATATGACAACCTACGCCGGTGTTGCTGAGCTCATCGATCAGTCGGTTGATGTACAGGTTGAAAAGCGTGGGGGAGGTCAGCCCCCCCTGCCTCACCCCGCATTCCAGCCCATACTCCCCCGAGAGAGAGCCTGCCCATCTTACACAATTCTTTTGTTTATTGTACCAATGCATAAACAATAGTACAATTTCCCTAGGTACACAAGTTTCATCCCGTAATTTATCCCACAGGATATCGTATGATACAAGATCGAACGCTTTCGATAAATCCAGGTAGCACGCATATACTGGGGTCCTTCTACTCGTGTAATACTGTACGGTCTGCTTGAGGCACAGGATAGCACTCTCGGTGGAAAGTCCAGGCCTGAAACCGTACTGCGCGTCGTTTAGCGAGACGTGTTTATCCAGGTGCTGACCAAGCAGACCGTCCAGCACTTTGGCGACCACTGTGGCAAGAGAGATCGGCCTATAGTTGTTTACATCTGATGTATCACCAGTTTTATTTTTGATGATTGGTACAACTACAGTCCGCATAAGATTGTCAGGCAGGTGGGAGTGGCCTAAACACAAAGTAAAAAAACATAGAAAGCACTCTGGGTAGGTGTACGTGTATATGGACGGGTGACGTTTTTATATAAAATATTCCCAGTAGTTGAATTTTAAAAAAGACAACATTTTACTTAATATCAAATCAAATGTTGCCGGTGCAAGAAAAATACTTTTTAAAACAAAAAACTTAAGTGGTAGGTAAGCATTATACCTTTATTTTAATAAGGGTTAAAAAATATACATTTATTTCAGATCAAGTAACTGTCCATATAATATATTAGTAATAGACTCCTTAAAACTACGTTTGTTCATTAACTAAAATAAAATAAAAAACAAAAATCCACTGTTGAAGCCTGAAATACACATGCTACTAGAAAAGCATGCTTGTTTGCTACTAGCTAGTACGCTGATTTGTAGCATGCTTTCCGAGTGTTTACATTTGCTCCAAAGCACAGACCTCAAAAGCATACAGTTAGGTACGAGAATACTTTTTTTTTAGCACGCCTGAGTGACATTATCCTAAGCCACGTCCCCACAAGAGCCACGCGACAGTGCCTCGTGAATGTTTTGGGACGCGGCTTTACATGCTTTTATTGGAGCTACACTGACAACAACAACATAAAGGTGGCAGCCCAAAATAGTAAAACCAAAGGATATAAAAAAGAGGTTTTATGCGTCGTGCTAGTTAGCACGAAAAATAGACCATTTTGCGAAGTAGCATACCTACTTATTCACAAGCAATTATTCTTTTCGTTTACAGGTGCTACTTGTATGCTACTAAGTGACAGTTGCTCGAAACTAGCATGATTTCGTGCTACTACGTAGCATGATGTGTATACCAGCCTTAAAGAACTAAAATAATATATGTTTGTATTATCTGTACCGTTGCTCTCGTGGTCGGTGGGAACGGAGAGTCCCATTAGTTCTTGATCCACAAGCGCGACTTCTGAGCATGAGTACTGGGTTCAATCCCGAATTGGGTAAAAATTGCTTTTGGGTCTTTTCCCTCGGAAATTTCTCAGAAGTGTTTATTGTCCGTGGTCCACCCTCCTTGTCTACCTGGGCGTGCTACAGGTATGCTGCTCGGTTGATGGCAATAGGCGCACTATTACATGGGACCTAAACGTAAATGCCTAACCCTTCGGGGATTCAAAGGTGAATTTCTCATTATTAGCAGCTACGAAGTATATTTGTGTCCGGGTAATGGCAATGGGCTTCTTGGGATTTACATATAACTGGCGAAATGTGGGCTTGCATCTCTACCTAGCCCTTTTTTTAATTATAAATGGGCTTGCTCTTGACTTCAATCTTGCCCTAAGGGCAGAGATGATGTCGACGATGGAAGTTCCAAACAGGCTTCTACTGGGTAAGCTCGTTCCATGATGGAACGAGCTTACCCAGTAGAACCCTGTTTACTCGCGACCTAAATAGATTAGGGTTATATGAACTCGGAAAAACCGATGCAGGCAGGGAATTCCACTCCTTGGCTGTGCGCATAATAAAGGACCCAGCAAAGCGCTTCGTTCGAATGTGTGGAATGTCGACTAGGTATCGGTGATACCCTGCAGTACGTCTAGTCTCCCGATGGAAGAAGGGAGATGGTGGGATCAGCTCGTGGAGCTCTTGCGCACTCTCTCCGAAGTACAGTCTGTATAGAAGACCGACAGACATGCAACTTTGCGACGGTGGGCCAGGCTATGTAGCTTGACAACCAGCTTATCGTCACCAATTAGCCTCTTGGCTCTGCGCTCTACAGAGTCAAGTATGGCAAGTTGGTATTTGGCTGAGCCATGCCAAAGGTGACAACAATACTCCGTGCCAGACCGGACTTGAGCTTTATATAATACTGAAAGCTGTCCAGGCTTGAAGTAGGAACCGCTTAACCTTGTTTAGGATGCCCAGCTTTTTCGCCGCAGTTTGAGCTTTCGACTCGATGTAGGCGCCGAAGTTCAGATTCGCGCTCAACCTCGTGCCAAGAAGCTCGAGACTGTCAGTAACTTGTACAGACGCACTCCGGAAAGTAGAGGCCAGATTAAACGGACTCCTTTTGGCGGTGAACAGTCACACTTGCGTTTTGGTGGCGTAGAAATCTACCAGATTCTCGTCACCCCACTCGGAGACAAGTCTTAAGGCTGAATTCCCTTCTGGTATTACAGGCGTGATTTTATGTTTATAAAACAAAATGTAATTTGTTTTATGTAGGTATATAAAACAAAATGATTAATTCGTGGAATTGGATTTGTGCCACGAATTATTGTTGTTGTTTTAAAATTAAATGGAACTGGTTCGTTTTATGTGGTCTGAATATTATTTAATATTAATTTGTATTTAATCATTAAACATCACATATAATATAACAATACACATAACTTCCCTTTCACAAACTCAGACGTATTAAAAACTGCATTGTTTTAAGCTGTGTAAATTCGTTTGACAAGCAATATAAACAGTTTATTGTGCAAACCTTGCATTGTTATTTAATGTCGTTTACGAGGAAATATTTTTATATTTCCTCGTAATAATTTAATCAAATATTTTAGGTACTTTTGTACCTAAAATATTTGATTAAATTGAAGATTTGAGTACTGAAATGTTTTACAAACAAAATATAACCAATACGACCTTCCTATTTTGAGAATTAGAGGTCGGCTTCCAGTCTAACTGGATGCAGCTGAGAAACAGTATTTTACATGGAGCGACTGCCTATCTGACCTCCACAACCCAGTTAATACTGAGTAATATGATACACTTTGGTAAGACTGGTTGTCAGACTTTCAGTTCACTGACTACCTGTAACGACTGCTAAAGAACTATAATATGGCAGAGGAAACTCGGTATGTAATGGGCGGTCACCCATCCACAGTTCAGCCTAGGTAAGCGCGGCTTAACCTAAAGATCGATCGAGTGGCAGTTATTATTAAACCAGAGCTCCTCTATAATATTCTAATAGTAGTTTATGCGACTGTGCATAATCGGCTCGTTTCTGTACGAGTGTTGTTTCTGCACGAGTGTTGTAATGCCTAATTATGTATAGTTGCATACACTACTTTATCTACCCAAATATCATAAGGGCTCTATGATGGCTTCAGAAACCATTGGACCAGCATTGTTACCAGTGTAATGCAATAAGAAATACCGAACAAATGACAGCTCGAAATGGCGGCGTTTCGGATATCTGTAATTTTTTTTAAATCATAGGCAAACGAACAAAGTCACTATTCTTGTGTCACTCGAGATCAAAATGTCGTGCGATTTATAATTAAAATCATACTGAATTGGGGTTTCGTATCGATAGGTATCTGTTTTAATGTAGATACTAGAATAGCACACTCACTTGAATTTGACACCTGTTCCAAATTTAAACTCATAACTTACTGTTTTCAGTAGGTTATGAGTTCATTACAGTTCTGTTAATTTCTGCTGCGGTTGGTAATGCTGGTGTCATTGCCTATGGTTTTTTAACGCATTATAGAGGGTTTATGATATTTGGGTAGATAAACAACTATCTAAAGCATAGCAAACCGATAATACTCATGTCAAACCATAAAGTAAAAACTAGCAATATTAAAAATATTATATAAAACAACACTATCTTTAAAGAAGAACTGAGTCATAAATTCATAATATCAGAATAATGTATAATTATGGTTTGCACTAACATAATATTATATTAAGGATTATTTATTTATTAATTAGTTTTTGCGTCTCAAAGTATAAAGCTTTGAACTTATACAGTTTCTAATACTAGTTTCATCGCTGTCATCGTGTCCATTGCGCAAAACTATATCCACCAGTGCGTTAACTCCGTGGACATACAATCCAGGTCTTTTCTCTGACCCGCCGCCTTCACGGGGAACAGCTTTTCCAGTTAAAGTGCATACTTGCAATGCACTTTCGGTAAAAATTTCCATCATTAAATTTCTAGCCAAAGAATTGTCATTGTCTGATTCTTCAAAACATTTATCATATCCGAGACGATTCACAAAAATACCGGTTTTCTGTCTTCCTACCTGGAGTTCTTTAAGGTCATTCCGTCCCTTGTAATTAGACTTAGGATACTTTAATGACCATCTAGGGAAATCTGGGTCGTACTCTGGAGGAAGAATTAATTTAGGTTTTCCACAGTGCTGCTTAAACGGTTTATTTTTAGATGAAGATGCCTCCACCTCGCTCTCATCTGAAGATACCTCTAGTTCGCGCTTGTTCTTTCTGTTCAGATATTGTATGAAGTTAAACGCCTCATCGTAGCTACCTGCAATTAAATAAGGTAAATAAATAAGCTTTTGTGCCTTTCACCAGATTTTAGGGTTCCGTAGTCAACAATGTAGGTTCACCATGTCCGTTCGTCTATATATTTCTTTGGTCCGCACTATAGCTCAAAAACTCTGACTACTATATAATATATATTATATATATATATACTACTATATAATATATATTATATATATATATACTACTATATATATACTACTATATATCTACTACTATATATACTACTACTACTACTACTCTACTACTACAGCTGTAATTTGGCATAAATGTACAGATGAGTTACAAACTGGTAAAATTAAATCTCGTTTTTTTTGGTATCTCCAGGACCAGTACACATGCCTACTAATACAGGAAATTATTAAACTAACCATGCATGACTAAATAAATGAATAGACCGGCCTCTATGTCATTTCTTTGTTTGTCATTACATTGATCATAAAACAATGATTAGTGTATTGACAATCAAACCTGTTCGCAAACACGCTCAGGATAGTGTTGGAGGTGGTCCGGAGCCTGCGCCCCAAAGATGTGCACCGCTTTCGCATCGTGTCGTGTAGAAACAGTTGACACGGGCGTCGGCGAACATCCCCGAAGCGCTGCAGTGCCGGGGCAGCCCCAACAGCACCCTGAACGCATTATTATACCGAATGCAGAGAGCGTTGTACTGCTTGCAAAAGTGCGATGTAAAAGTGGGGATGTTTTTTTATTCTCGCGCAGCTCATATGATGGGATATCGTTGGATAAGTCTTTAAAACGTATCTGATCAGAGGCGAAACTACTTTTTTAAGCCGTACCGCATTAAAGCAGTCGGTACGTGCCTCAGCGAACATATTATAAGATGACGCGCTACAGAATCGAGGCCCTAAATGCATGTTTGTACTGGATCTACAGAGCATCGTTGGCCTTTTGGGTGTAGCTGAACCACAGACTCCGCGAGTAGTGTCATAGAGCTTTAAACAGCGTTAATTTGTCTGCGGCTGGACAACGGAAGAACCGGCGTGCCAGCATATTAGCTTGAATTGATAATGCTCTGCGTTCCCTGTCCTCAATTACCTCACTTCGCAATGCTAATTAACTTATAAACAATCATTATGTATGGGTACTCACCTGAAGCAAGCTCAGCCTTAGCCAGATAACACTTCCAATCTCTCGAATATTGCTCATTTCTTATAACTCGCTTTCTTGTATATGACGGTTCTTCAACGGGGTACGCCACGATAACTTTTTGTTTCGATTCATCTCGCCATTTTACCCAATCATCCGGTACGCACACGTATGTATGAGCCAGACTAGAGTACGGCAATTCAACGAATTCAATCACTTGGTACATTATTATTTTAATTAACAGCTCGCGCCAAACTTTGTGGCCGTCCCGAAACTAGGCTCATTGCATTGCGCAGAACACAAAATCACTAATCAGTATTATCATATCAGCGCGACGCACAAGAGCTTGGGGGCAGGGCCACACCCTGCGCGCCCGCACCGCTCACCCGCGACGCGTGCTGGCAGTCTGGCACCCACGCCTTAGTGTGAGTGCTACGTCCGTACACGAATCACGCACTTGTTGAGCTCTGAGAGTACTGTCGCGTTCAGAATTCGTTCGATCGTTTCGTTAATTTGATGTTATAGTTTTTAATTATTGTTACTTGTTGTTATTGTTACTCGTTGTTATTAAATCTTAAGAACTCGATATTTTTTCTGAGTTATAATTGCTGGTGGAACAATAATATTATCACCGTGGTTATTGGAAGAAGAACTTGGACACACATAACATTTTGTTTATAAATGCGTACCGGACGTTGTAATGTTTTACGACGCAAGGCTCGTAAAATGGTCTACGATGTTTATTTTATGAAGAAAGAAGCTGAAGAAGGCCATAAATATATTACGACTAGCTTTTGAAAATTTCAGCTTTCTAGGTCCAAGGGTTTGGGCTGGGCGTTGATGAGTCAGTCAGTCAGTCAGTCAGGACTTCTCTCTTTATTTATTAGATTTGAAGGCAGTACATAAACGGACTGCAGCCGCTACAGAAGTATCAGAAAGAACTCTGCCGTCATAACGAAAAGTGCAATAACTAGGTTAAACATGATTTCGAGAAAAACGCGGTTAAAGATTTTTTTTTTGTTTTTTCTGTATCTCCATCACTATACATAATATCGACTTGATTCTTTCACTATATGATAGATAACAATGTAGAGAATATTACGTGATACCTTAATGTTTGTTCCCGCATTTATTTCCATTATTAAAAACAATAAATGCTATAATGTTAAGTATTTTTACTATTTAGAAATAATGTTTACTAGTCTTATCCGCAATAAGTAACCTATTTATTGCACTAATGGTTAGGAAACCAACATGATGCATTTTTAAGTAGCAATGAATATATTTTTTAAGAACTGTTTCCTAACCAAAGATGCATTAATTTTCTTATTTATTGCGGTTTTCATTAGTAAGAGACCAGTTTAATTCAAAGAGTTGTAATTTGTTACCTACTATTAGAAAATGCAGAGGTGTTACATTTTATGTCAAATCTGAATTAATAGAAGCTTGCAAAACTTTACTTTTCTTCCTCTCACCGATCTACTATGAAACTGTGTTCGGTAAAGCCAAGTCTACTCATTATATCTATGTTCAGATGTGTTTAAAAAATCAGGAGGGTTTACCACTCAAAATAACTTTGGTATAGGGCAGTTTTAGCTGATTAAACTGCTCTAAGTTATAATACAAGTATATTTTTATTAATACTAATATTTCGTTAAAATGTTTTCAATGATCGTTAATTTGTTAGGGTGTATGTCATCACCATAGTCCTTTTGAGTGCCAATCACCTCACCTAAAACAGAAACAATGTCGCTGGATAGCTCCATATCCTCTATATCATCAGTATCAGCGACTGGAACAAATTCTGGCTCCTCGGCATGAACTTGAGCTCTCACTTCCAACTGTTTGATGAGGGAATCAGTCTCAGTATGAACTTCTCAACGAGAAGTAAGTAAAATGTAACACATAGTACCATAATTTACTTTATTAGTATATTTTTTCGGTGAAAAATACTTACGATCAAGCTCCGCCATTTTGGCTTTGCATAACTCCTCGTACCCCCAGATTAATACAGCAGCCGTCTTCTGGTGCTCTTTGACGCGATTTTTTAGATCTTAGATGAAAAATAAAAGCGGCACCTGGCAACACTGCTGTTACTTGTCATTCAGTTTAGAGCAGTGGTACAATCTTGGGAGGGTGGGAGTGTCATACCTAGTGAAGTTCTATCCTTATTATATGAAGAAATTAGTTCTTCATATCATAAGGATAGAACTTCACTAGGTAAGTTCGTTAACCCATTTATTATATTTGAAATTAGTCCAAAGAATATAGTAGGTCTTTACCTATGAAATTGCCGTTTTGTTTGAAAAAATTTAAACGAATTTTTTTCATGTATTTTTTATTTGTATTAATCGAAGTAATCACCCATGCAATCAATGCATCTTTGCCAACGCAGTGGCAGTTTATTGATGCCCTTCTTAAAGAAATCAGCTGGTCGGGAGGCAACAAATTCTTCAAAGGCATTTTGTACTGCCTCTCGGGTATTGATTTTTTTCCCGCCAAGAAGTTATCCAAATTCTGGAAAAAGTAGTAGTCTGTAGGCGCAAGGTCTGTTGAGTAGGGCGGATGACGGAGAGCTTCCAACCCCAGTTCTTGCAACTTGGAGACCGTCTGCTGTGCAGTATGAGGTTCGCGTTGTCGTGCAGGAGCAGCGGAGACGAGCGATTGACCAATGCTGGTTGGAGATGTGCCAGCTTCTCCATCATTGTGTTCAGTTCTTCACAGTACACATCTGCAGTAATGCTCACCCCGTTTGGTAAGAAGCTGTGATGAATCACACCGGCGCTAGACCACCAAACAGTGACCATCACTTTTCTAGGGGTAAGTTTTCGTTAAGGGCATTGTTTAGGTGCTGAACCAGGATCCAACCAACTTGCTGAGCGCTTACGGTTATCGTACAGGGTCCATTTTTCATCGAAGGTAACAATGTGGTTCAAAATAAATTCCTTCATTTGTGTGTCTGTTGAGCAGTGCAAGGCACGTCTCGACGCGTACTTCGCGCTGGCGATTATTGAGTTCGTGGGGCACCCATTTGTCAAGCTTTTTTACCTTGCCAATTTGACGCAAATAGACCAATATTGTTTTGACGCTAACCTCGAAAGCTGCTGCTAATTCAGCCGTAGATTGTGTGTGTATCATCAGCTTCTTTAACAAAAATTATTTTGATTTGAAATGGCCAGTACTGCAGAACGGCAATTTCATAGGTAAAGACCTAATATTATATACCTGCCATATAATATATACTAGCAGATGTTTAGAGAACATGAACTAATAAACTTTTATGTTGGAAACAAGTTG
The DNA here is from genome assembly GCA_949316265.1 of Diarsia mendica. Lineage (NCBI taxonomy): Eukaryota > Metazoa > Arthropoda > Insecta > Lepidoptera > Noctuidae > Diarsia > Diarsia mendica. The sequence continues at coordinate 1,439,850 of OX438903.1, read as the reverse complement.
TTTATTTATTTAATCGTACTTAGGTCTCAATCATTGCTGATCTTATACAATAAAATTTGAATATTTAAGAATAAACATCTGGAATCACCTCCATTTATTATGAACTAGCTTTTGCCAGCGGCTTCGCCCGCGTGAAAATTACGATTTTCCATACAAACTTTCATCCCCTATTTAACTCCCTTAGGGGTTGAATTTCGAAAAATCCTTCCTTATTCCTTGTCTACACTATAAAGGGAACCTCTGTGCAAAATTTCAGCTTTCTAGGACTAAGGTTTGGGCGGGGCGTTGATGAGTCAGTCAGTCAGTCAGGACTTCTCTTTTTTTTTATATAGATGTAGTAAACAAAACACTTAAAATTCTTCTTAATTAGAGACTATCAAAGTCAGTCTTATATAATCACAGCATTTATAATTACTATATCAATACGAGCATAGAAATCGTAGTATTAATTATATACTTGTATTATAACTTAGAGCAGTTCAATCAGCTAAAACTGTCCTAGCAAAGTTATTTTGAGTCTCTGTAAATCCTCGTACCCCCTCAGCCCCTGGTGCTAGTTATAAACGCAATAAATGGTGAATTTATTGCAGTTTATTTCGCGTAGGTAAACTGTATTCGTTTAATCTTCCTACAAATAAATGCAATAAATCTACTTACTACATAAATTTTAGTATTCTTCGCATAATATTCCTTAACATAACTGCAATAATTCAAGCTTATTGTACTTTTAACTTGTAAATGAGAATCACAGTAACGAAATACGGTAATTATAAATGCAATAACTCTACATATTGCAGAAATAGTTAGTACATTATTTAATAGCGTAAATGAGGTTCCGTATCATATCTGCAATAACTCAAACTTATTGCACTTATAACTAGTAAAACTACTTAATACCTTGAGTAAGTTATTCCTATCTATAGTTATTTCGGTCTTGATATGTAAACCATAAAGCACCGACCTAGTTATTGCAGTTATGCTTAGTATTAAAACCGGCTACGTCATAAATACGTAAAAAGTGTCTTAAAAAAATATATAGATCTCGTTTTGCAGATTCCGAATATGTACTGAACTCAATTTGGGTCAAAACTCGAGTTATTGCACTTTTCGTTTGGACGGCAGAACTGTACGACGTATTATATCGGTGGCAAATGAACCAAGTTCCGATTTATTAGCAGTTTTTCGTACACCCGTAAAGAAGAGGCAAGGGGTAAAAAAGGTAACCGGAATCGACAATTTTGACCAAGGTGTCATCAAAAGATGTATCTACAATTTTCATATAACACAGAAAGAGTTGCCGACAATTGCTCAACTTTTAAAAAAAATAAAAGAATATATAAATTTTGAAGGATCCGCAACGAGTTTGAGGAGAATTATAAATGAAATGGGATTTAAATGGAAAAAAAACTGAAGAAAATCGCAAATTATTAATTGAAAAACTTTTTAACAAAAAAACTTTTTTGCAAAAAAAACAACAGACTTCAAAAACACCAAAAAGAGAAAAATAAACTTCAGAAGAAAAATCAGCTTCATAAGTCAGTGACATTTGTTTGTTTGATTTTATTTTTTTGCCACCGACTTCAGAAGCTGATTTTTCTTCTGAAGTTTATTTTTCTCTTTTTGGTGTTTTTGAAGTCGGTTGTTTTTTTGCAAAAAAGTTTTTTTATTTTTAGTTGTAATAAATACCTATAATTCAACCAAGAAACCTAACCCTTAACCTTCCTTCCCCTATTTTTGCTTTCAACTCTTAACCGTTGAGGAGTACCTAGTACCTTCCATTACCAGCTCATCAACATGAAGACAAGTGATGACTGCTAGATGCGAATACTTGAATAGCGTCAGAAAAAGCACGCAACACGTAATACGTGTCTATATGTTTCATATATACTGTACTGTACTGTATGTTGTATATATGTGTACTAAAAAAATGTGTATTGTACATATCTGCATACCCCCTCAGAGCATACAGGCGTGATGTTACGTCATGATAATGTATATTCAATAAACATCCAAGCGATTCCAGCAATTACGACAGATTTGCCGTCTATTTTTGAAGAGTTCCATTGTATATCTCCGAAGATCAGCACCAGATCTTCACCAAATTAAAATGGGACCACCTCAGGAGTATACTCTTTCAAATAAAAAAAAAATTGAGAATCGGTCCACTAATGGGGGAGAAATCAGGTAACATACATAAAAAAAAAAAAAATACATACACACGAACATAGTAACCTTCTTTTTTGAAGTCGGTTAAAAATAAAACCGACTTTAAAAAAAAAACAAAAAAGTGCAAAATAAACTTTAGAAGAAAAATCAGTATCTGAAGTCGGTGACTTTTGTTTGTTTGATTTCATTTTTTTTGCTATTGACTTCAGAAACTGATTTTTCTTCTAAAGTTTATTTTGCACTTTTTTGTTTTTTTTTTTAAAGTCGGTTTTATTTTTTGTTTAAAAGTTTTTATTTTTCACTTTTTAGTGGTTCACATGTGTAGGGGTCAATTTTTTATTTTTATTTAATATGGGCTTACTCTTGACCTCAATCTTGCCCTAAGGGCAGAGATGAGGTCGACGATGGAACGAGCTTACCCAGAAGAAGCCTATTTACTCGCGACTTAAATAGATTGGGGTTATATGAACTCGGGAAAACCGAAGCAGGCAGGGAGTTCCACTCCTTGGCTGTACGAATAATGAAAGTCTTAGCAAAACGCTTCGTACGAATGTGTGGAACATCGACAAGGTATCGGTGATAACCTGCAGTACGTCTAGTCTCTCGATGGAAGAAGGGAGATGGTGGAATAAGCTCGTGGAGCTCTTGCGCACACTCTCCGAAGTACAGTCTGTAGAAGACCGACAGACATGCAACTAAAGACTTTTTTTTTTTTTTCAAAAAAAAAAAATACAAACATCCGAATTGAGAACCTCCTTCTTTTTTTAGAAGTCGGTTAAAATACAAATATTCGCTATTAAGCAAATTGAATATTTGCGTGAAATAACGAAATATCGCGCAGAAGGAAAACCGATAGTTTACACTGACGAATCGTATGTCGATTTTTTTTTTATTTTTTGTTTGTTCGGGCATAACTCCGTCACTTGCTAACCGATTTGAATTTTTTTTATCGAAATCGGACAAGCGGTTTTTGAAAAATCAACAAAACTCAAAATAAAACTACATTGTCCACATTGACCCATAAACATGTGAACCACTAAAAAGTGAAAAATAAAAACTTTTTAACAAAAAATAAAACCGACTTTGATTGCATACCACTTCGAAGGCATGGAGTGATGGTAGCACTAAAGGTTAAAAAAAAAGATATCAAAAGGTCAACGTGTCGTCATTGTACATGCTGGATCCAAATCAGGATTTGTACCCAAGGCCTTTTGATGTTTAAAGCAGGTACGAAAACCCGAGATTACCATGATAATATGAATTATAATAATTATGAAAAATGGATACGCACACAACTTTTGCCTAATCTCCCACCGAGATCGGTGATATGCACCCCGGCGGATAGATAATGCACCCCATCATAACAAATTAGAGGATGCAGCGCCGACGTCAAATAGCAAAAAGGCAGAAATGGTGGCATGGCTTACGGCAAAAAATATCCCTTGCAGTTCTGACATGCTGAAACCAGAACTGTATAAATTAGTTTATTTTATTTTATAAACAAAAAGAAAAAATACATAAAGAAAAAATTGAGATAATTGAGTTTTTTTTTGAGAATGATGATGATGATGACCTAAAGAAAAATTCAATTTTTAACATTGATAAAATTTTAGAAGAACACAATCACACAATATTACGGCTTCCACCTTACCATCCCGACTTGAACCCCATAGAAATGGCTTGGGCATCCATAAAAGGTTACGTGGCAAAAAAAAATGTCACAAATAATATAAATAATATTATCAAACTAGTGGAGGAAAAAGTAAATAGCATGGGTAAACAGAAGTGGATTGCACTATGCGACAAAGTTATTAATATTGAGGAAGAATATAAGAAAAGTGATGTCATCATAGATGACCTAACTGAAACAATAATAATTCACGTGAGCGATAATGAATCAGATGAAGAAAATTTGGATATTTTTTGGGAAGAGAGTGATTCGGATGCGGAACCATCCTAGTAAGGGAGATGTACTTATTGAAGGTGTGGCCCCATTGTGATTATAGTTTTTATTTATATGTATTAATGTGTTGTATTCACATTTATCCTATTATTACCTAACCTAGGTATATGTTTTACAAATAACATATAATATATTGTATATTAAATACAACAAAGTATTAAAAATGTTAGAAAACGAAAATTGTTTGGTTGATTACGTATTGCTAAACGCGCGATTAGTTTGCGTATTGCGTAGGCGCTAAACGAAATTTTGCTTCTAAAATGCTATTATTTAATTGAGGACTTTCTTAATGATGATTCACTGACTGATTGATTAATGATTATTACTGTCACGCTATACAGATTTTTGTTATTGACTGATTTATAATACCTTTTCTATAATTGACATTATTGTTGTTATATTTAGCATAATTTTATTTATTTTTTATTATTTTGACCAGCTTGACATTTTCTAATTTATACTTTTTGTTTTTCAGTGTATGTAATTTTAATGACATTCTTATTTTATCTGAATTATAACTGTTTTAAACCTATTATTTGCATGCCCATGTGACGGTAAAATGTGGAGATCTTTATTATAAAACGAACATCTATGTACCATTACCCATGTTTGCAAAGCAATAAATGATTATGATTATGATTATTGCCCACTCGACTGTACCATGTGCAAGTTCGGACTCGCGAGTATACTCAAGGTCAAGGCGGTCACAAAGTTTGGCAGTCCTATTTATACACTTTGCGGTGCTTGTATACGTGCAATGTGCATAGATAAGCTTATCCTTGTTCGCTTCCGTTGTGTACAGGCGATTCTTGCCAGTCCTGTTATATTTTTTAATATTTGCTGTGCCTTGTATGTGTTATTTCGTATGCATGTCAAGTAACTACATGAAAGTATTTTTTTTGTCCACCATGTCAGCTTTCCAGTACACACGGCTACACATCAAGCTATACAAAACCAGTATAATCTGATCGTTCATTGTGCGAAAATATCTAGTAAAGTGAGGCCAAGATTAACTGGTTTTGTATAGCTTGATGTGTAGCCGTGTGTACAAAGTGTCTTTCAGGTATAGTGCGGACAGACAGACACACGGACGGACAACTTTATGGCCCGAATTACACAGAAGCGGCGTAAGGTGAAGGCGCGGTGCAGGCATCTTGCCGCTTCAAAACGTTTCAAATACAAAATGTAGGTAGGCGACACGATTTGAATAGGGTAGTTGACAAAAAAAATCTAATTAGTCCGTCAGATAGATTTCCAAAAAATATTAAACACGTATTTTTTCTATTTTCACGTAAACAAAAAATAAAGACGATACAGTGCTTCGAAAAGTTGTGCAACGTCACAGTTTGGTCCATTTTTACCAGACTATGACGTCAAAAACCCCGTCTCCATGATCTTTGACAAGCTTTATTTTCGTAAATTTTTATTTGTCTGATAAAACATAAAACAAAAAAAAAGATGAGGGTTCATGGAGGGCTCAGATCTTAAGTGTGTATGCAGCATACCTCCACAGATAATGTCCCACCTTCCATCTTGCGTTGCATGCCCTGACACCTGGGCCCCGAGTCTGCAATTCAATAGTGTCAGAATGGTCGATCATTAAAAAAAAGCCAAAAAGTACCTTATGTCTGTCGACTTAAGGTACTTTTTGGCTTGTCGTCAATCAACCATTATGAGATCAATGTTCGACCATTCTGACACTATTGATTAGCAGACTCGGGGCCCTGTACACTTGACAACCTTATAACTGCATCAGCGAGTGGAGTTCGCATAGCTGAATTTTGGGTCAAAATGATTTATTGACCGATGATCCCGTTAGACTGGAAGCCGACCACAACATAGTTGGAAAAAGGCTTGGCTAGGATGATGATTGCGTCCGTGGACTGCGTTTCGCACCAATGTTTCTATCCTCAAAGAGCTTCATATAAGGACCGGCTTTCGTCTACTGTGCAGCTACGAATTTTAAAGTTTTTCGGTCACATTACTCGTAATGAAGACTCGATGGAGAGACTGGTAGTTCAGGGCCAAGTGGAGGGCAAAAGATCACGCGGCCGATCACCGACTCGCTGGACAGACTTGATCCAAAAGGCTACTAAGTCTACCATGGTCCAGTGTAATCGCAACGTCTTCAACCGGCAGAAATGGAAGCACATCGCTGAAAGAGCAGTCCTCGGGAAAGGCAACGACCCAACAAACATCTCGCCGTGTACCTCGTCTGCGCAACCACGCATGTTTCGACTAAGAAGAGAGGCCATCGACACGCCACGAAGTCGATTGTTTAAGTACTTATTTAACGAAGTAAATTAGTATGGTTCAGTTAGTAAGGACCTAACCACCACCTCCCATCGCCCAGCTGACATCGGATGATGTGGCCGTAACATCAACCCCCAAGAGGGTAAAAAAGAGTAAAGTTTGTATAGAAAATCGTCATTTGTGGAATTTCGAACATCAACGCGGGCAAAGCCGCGGGCAAAAGCAAGTATTAAAATAATGGTAAAAAAGTAAATTTAACATGTGGTACAAATGTTGTAATCAGTGCTAGCAAAAGGCGTAGAAGTTATTTGAAAACAATTTCAAAAAAGTCTGTTAGAGACATCTAAGAAAGAAAGAAAGAATAAATCCATAATTTTATTATATGTGCCGCTGGTCCATCATAATATTATTCTTAACTAGCTGATGCCCGCAGCTTCGTACGCGTGTATGTCAGTTATCGCGACCAAAACTAATCCCGTCGACCCCCTTTCAACCCATTTTCGCGTTTAAAAGTAGCCTATGTCCTTTGTCAGGCTCTAGACTATCTGTGTACCAAATTTCATTTAAATCGGTTCTGTAGTTTTGGCGTGGGGCGACAGACAGAGTTCATCATCATCATCATCAGCCTATAATGTTCCCACTGCAGGGACTCAGGTCTCCTCTCTAGGAGAGGGATGGGCTATAATCCACCACGCGGGCCCAGTGCGGATTGGCAGATGTCACATGTCTTCGAATTTTTTGATTCTAAGACATGCCGGTTTCCTCACGATGTTTTCCTGCTCCGTTTTGAGAGCAGCGGTGATGAAATAAATTACACAAAGTAATGCGCCTGCCTGGGTTCGAACCCACGACCTACTGTTCGTAAGTCGGAGCCGAAACCACTGGGCCACCACTGCTCTCAGACAGACAGAGTTACTTTCGCATAATTAAATAATATTAGCAAAGATAATAAGGTAAGGATTCATTGCAAATTTTCGACTCAACGTTTCGTAGTATCACAGATAATATAATACTAGTAGTAGTATTTATAAACTGTTGTTGCCTCTACTTGTAATATTACTATAGAAACCGTTGAGACTGCCATCATGGTCCGAGCGCCTCTCTGACCCTGTTCCCACGACGCATCACTTTCGATTTCTGCCAGACGTTACATTCACGACCTCTAGTGCTGTAGAAACGTGGCTTGCCTCTTCATAGGAGCTATCGATAGTTTCATACTTTAAAATGTATCGATTACAAAGAAAGATAAGCCATGTTCATACTGAATGGCGTTCAGATATCGTTGCGTTCTACGACAGTGATAGATAATACGGAACATATACCTAAGATAGCTAGTTGCTAAACTGCAACAATTGCCTGCCTTAGTTTGTCCTCAACAATTTGTGCGTGCTTATGCGATATCTACCTCTTTTTACCCGACTGCGCAAAGCAAAGAAGGGTTATGTGTTTATTTATAATATCATTGATTACATGCATAAACAACTTCACTCCTGTAAATCCCGAAGGATAATATTAAATTAAGTAACTCTACACCACAATAAAATTATTGCTTGAAAACACCTTTTATTTGGGTTGGTAAATCATGGTTTACGGTAAAACTTAATGTTAGACACACAAAACATTAAATTGGCACACTCAAAGCTGAGTGCTTGGCCAGACTGGCAGCTGTAACAAATCTACTGAATTTAGAGGAATAAAAGAGTTGAGACAGTAGACTTGAACATTATAATATTGAGGGAAAAGTAAAAAATACAAAAGTAGTTATAAAAAAGGGCACACTCTCAGAAGGGAGGAGGGAGGAGGTTTTAAAGAACTTTACGGTTGTGGTTATCCTTGGCTTTATGGTTCCACGGCAGTGCAGGTCACTCTGGTTGTGATTAAGATGGTCCTCTTTAGTGTCAGCGTCACCTTGAGTAGGTGAACCAGCAGCAGTATCAGCGTCACCTTGAGTAGGAGGACCAGCAGCAACAATGAACCAGTGTAGAACTTAGAGTATTGGAGATGTTTCCTCGATCAGATTCAGATTAGAAGTCCACGCGTGTGAAATCATTTCAGCTTTTAAAGATCCACAGCTTGTCATTTTCAGTTCATTTTTCAGAATTTAAAATAGTGACTTCTTCGTCTTAGAAATGCAACTTGCCAGTATTCAGAACAGCCAGTAATATTCAATCGAAAACCCTTTCGTAGAATTCTGAGAGAGTGTTAATTAATTATATGTAAGTTATAAAATACAATATCTGAGCTAAGTAAGTTATAAAATATAATATTTGAGCTAACATATTGATAAAAAGAATTTAAATTACATAAATCAAAAGTAACCTTCATAGACTAAGCTAGTTAGAAAGTGGTTAGAAACTATGACAGAAAATTAAAAGAAAAAGTATTGACAGCTTGACAGCCTGACGTAAGTGTCATAACAATGAAAAATATGAAAATTATTTATTTTATTTTAGATATTTTAGAAGGAAACGAATCGTTTTATTTAGACCGATTCGCAGAATAGTAATGCAAAAACCAATAAAACGAATGATTGATGCGAAATATAAGTAAGTATATAGTGTAAGTATGTATTATGATGTGTGGTAAGTGTGAATAAGGTGAACACTACAGCTCACTCAGTGAAATAAATAAAATACGTGGTTTAGAATAGCGAAATACCACATTTCCCCAACAACCCCGGAAAATTTTCAACTCTATTGAAAATTTTGAAGGTTAAAATAAGTCCTTGATCTATCACACAACATCTTTCATGCTTTCATCAAACACTCATTCAATCACACGTAGGAGATATGGTTCACATTCAATGACGCATACTCCAATAAAGAAATATTTAATTGTATTATCGAAGGCTTTTTTTTTTAATTAGGTGTCGTAACCCGCACCTGTTTGAAAACCCAATTTAGAAGATAGCATTAAGGCTTATTTAACGAGTTGCTAATCCGCTCGAAAAGTTTAAGTTTTAAGAAAAAAATCTCAAGTCTAAGAGATACTTGAGTTTAGAGCTCAAGAGGAAACTTGAGTTTAGAGCTCAAGAGGAACTTGAGTTTAGAGCTCAAGAGGAACTTGAGTTTAAGGTTTAGAGGGTTTTAAGAATACCTCTAAGAAAAGATAATGCATTAGGGGCTTATTTAATGAGTTGCTACCGCTCAAAAGAAAAAATAATGCATTATAGACTAAGGGAAAAAAAAAAAAAAATCGAAAAGAACAAGAAGGAGTGAGCTGAGTGTTTTGAGTAATATATGAAGAATGAAATTATTTTCATAAATATATACCTACAAAAGTAAAAAGATAAAATAAAAAAATATAACAATAAAAAAAGTAAATGTTTATAAGAGGACTTCTAGAGGAGTGTTTAAGGAGTCGTTTAAGAGGACTCGAGAGTATTTAAGAGGACTCCGAGTAAGAGGACTTAGAGTATTTAAGAGGACTCCGAGTAAGAGGACTCAGAGTATTTAAGAGGACTCCGAGTAAGAGGACTCAGAGTATTTAAGAGGACTCAGAGTGTATAAGAGGACCTTAGAGTGTATAAGAGGAAAATTTTGTGTGTAGGGTAGTGAAGAGTATTGAAAATATTGTAAGTTTTGTATAAACAATTACAGAATATTGTCCTGTAGCTGTCGTGGAGTATCCCAGCCCCCAACTTGTAAATGACCACGAGTGGTTTTAAAAACATTCACAAGCAAAGACTGGGTACAATTACCCGTGGGCAAACGAAGTGGTGTGCAAGTGTGTGGGGTGCAGAGTAGTGAGGTATAAGTATAGAGTAATGTGTAAGAGGTAAGTGTAAGAGGTAACGACTATAGGATATTCTCCAACAGTACGTCGTAGAGTAAGCCAAACCCCAGCTTGTAAGTGACCACGAATGGTTTTAAAAACACTTCCAAGTGAAGAGTGGATGCCAATTACCATTCGGTAAAGGAATGTGTGTGGGGGTGTAGAATAATACGAGTATGTATGAAGATGTATTGTGTCGAGTAGTTTTCAAGAAGAGTGTTGATAGTCTAGGCAACAAGTGCCTTTTTTTGATGAACTTTTTTCAGCAGTCTTCGAAAATTATGATTGAGGTGTCATTCGATTCGGAATGGCATCCCGATGATTTTTGAAAAAAATGAAGTTCCGCTTGCAAAAATTGCAAAAGTTATTAACAATTAACTAAAAAATTTAAAATGGTTTTAGTTTTTTGCAAATATCTCAAAACCTAATTAAAATTTTTCAAATTTGAAATAAGATTCAAAAAGGGGAGGAAATTTCCTAAAGAATGTTCTAACTTTCGGAATTGTAGGACCAATATTAATAACTTTCCGATCGGGTTGAAAATACGCCCGAAAACTGGTACTCCGTCTTGCGCAAGCTACGCTCCATTCGGACCTTTAATGAATAAATGTTATTTAAACTTATTAAATATGAAAATTAAAAATTGGAAAAATTCAGGCGCCTGCAAGATAGATCAATACACAATAATCGGTGATCTAAAAATTTTTATCGCGAATTTTCAATAAGTTATCCATTAATTAATTAACAATTTTTTGTAGCACGAACACTGACATTGCAAGTGCGATAATTATAACACTATTCATCTGAGATTTTTTTCCTTTCGTGGAGCTATTTTTCAAAGGTCTTAGAATAGGCTCTCGTTGGAAAAATTAAAAAAATGTTAATTTTCGTTTTTTTATTAACAATTTACTGAAATGAAAAATTTCAAACCTTCATTAGACATTAAAAAAATCTTTTTTTTTATTATATTATTATTGAACCGTTTTTGTATGATCAGAAGCTACTTAAAAATGATTTTTTTATATTTTTTATATCCTGTTTTTTAAAATATTTTTATAAACAAATGCGTTGTTTATGAGATAATTTAATGTTTTTTTTAAATATCGTAATCTTTGATAATAATCATGATTTTTTTTTTAAAACCGTTTCTTAAAAAAAATATGTTTTATTGCTTAAAAACGCATTTGTTGATTAACAATTATTTTCTCCCACTTCTAATTAATATTAAGGTATCATTTTTTTTAAATCACCATTATTTGTTTTTTCTTTTCGATATATAATAAAAAAATATTGTTTTATTAAAACTTTCATTGTTTATGTAATAAACAATTTGTTAAAAACAAATAAATTTTCACTTTATATTTTTTTTCTTGTTTTACTTATTGTCACAAAAACAGAATGATTCTTTTTTTTTCATTTCATTTTTTTTACAGTTTTTTTTTATTTGAAAAAAAACAAATTCATATCTGTTTTTGTGACAATATTTACTTACTGTCACAAAAACAGATATGATTTTGTTTTTTTTTCATTTAATTTTTTTTTCAACTTTTTTTTTTATTTGAAAAAAAAATCATATCTGTTTTTGTGACAATAAGTAAAACAAGAAAAAAAATATAAAGTAAAAATTTATTTGTTTTTTACAAATTGTTTATTACATAAACAATGAAAGTTTTAATAAAACAATATTTTTTTTTATATATCGAAAAGAAAAAACAAATAATGGTGATTTAAAAAAAATGATACCTTAATATTAATTAGAAGTGGGAGAAAATAATTGTTAATCAACAAATGCGTTTTTAAGCAATAAAACATTTTTTTTAAGAAACGGTTTTTAAAAAAAAATCATGATTATTATCAAAGATTACGATATTAAAAAAAAAACATTAAATTATCTCATAAACAACGCATTTGTTTATAAAAATATTTTAAAAAACAGGATATAAAAAATATAAAAAATCATTTTTATGTAGCTTCTGATCATACAAAAACGGTTCAATAATAATATAATAAAAAAAAAGATTTTTTTAATGTCTAATGAAGGTTTGAAATTTTTCATTTCAGTAAATTGTTAATAAAAAAACGAAAATTAACATTTTTTAAATTTTTCCAACGAGAGCCTATTCTAAGACCTTTGAAAAATAGCTCCACGAAAGGAAAAAAATCTCAGATGAATAGATAGTGTTATAATTATCGCACTTGCAATGTCAGTGTTCGTGCTACAAAAAATTGTTAATTAATTAATGGATAACTTATTGAAAATTCGCGATAAAAAATTTTAGATCACAGATTATTGTGTATTGATCTATCTTGCAGGCGCCTGAATTTTTTCAATTTTTAATTTTCATATTTAATAAGTTTAAATAACATTTATTCATTAAAGGTCCGAATGGAGCGTAGCTTGCGCAAGACGGAGTACCAGTTTTCGGGCGTATTTTCAACCCGATCGGAAAGTTATTAATATTGGTCCTACAATTCCGAAAGTTAGAATTTTCTTTAGGAAATTTCCCCCCCTTTTTGAATCTTATTTCAAATTTGAAAAATTTTAATTAGGTTTTGAGATATTTGCAAAAAACTAAAACCATTTTAAATTTTTTAGTTAATTGTTAATAACTTTTGCAAGCGGAACTTCAATTTTTTCAAAAATCATCGGGATGCCATTCCGAATCGAATGACACCTCAATCATAATTTTCGGAGACTGCTGAAAAAAGTTGATCAAAAAAGCACTTGTTGACTAGACTATGAGTAGTTTTAAAGAAGAGTGCTGAAGAGGAAAAATAAATAAATTAGTATTAGTTATAAAAAAGAGACTAAGCCAAATAAGAGTCCAAAAGAAAATTAAACTCAGATAGTTTGTTTTAGAATTTTGAAAAGAGGAAGGAGGAGGCTTTGAATTTACGTTGGGCGCCAAACTGTAACAAATCTACTGAATTTAGAGGAATAAAAGAGTTGAGACAGTAGACTTGAACATTATAATATTGAGGGAAAAGTAAAAAATACACAATCCATGCACTGGCAGCACAGTGCGGGGAGCGGCGCGGGTGCGGGAACGCGCGCGATTTGCCTGTCCGCAGTGGACCGCGATTTCGTTCCGAGCGTTGTCGCGTCCAACTGTCCGTCCAGTGTTTGTCAAAATATAATATGGATGACGAAGACTTGTTTTTATTGGAAAATTCTCACTTTAAATGGCAAATGCTAAAAGAGAAAAATGGAGTTAAAACCAGAGAAAATGAAGGAGAATTTTACACACTGTATGAAAGATAGCGAGAGCAACCTCAAAAGTTTTTTGAATATACAAGAATGTCAATGGATACGTTTGACTACATATTACAAAATATAGAAAATTATATTATAAAAAAAAACAACTTTCGCCGAAGCAAAAAAAAGGCAAAAAATTTTTTGGTAAGAATTTTAAAATTCGGTTATTTTCATTAATTGGGTACTTCTATAAATAATTATAAATAATTGGATTAATTTCTTAAGCTTTAACTTATAAAAGTTATAGCTAAATAAATAAATCCAATTTATCTGGTTATCTGGCGCAGACTAAAGTTTGAGATACGCCGCTCCCGCGCGGTTTATCGCTTGCCGCCCCGCGCACTCACTGCGGCCACTTGTATGAACGAGCCTGCTATGGCACGAGTTGCCCGCGCGCTCCCCGCGGAAAGTAGCCCGCGCCGCTTCCCGCGCCCGCGTGCCTACTACGGACACTCAAATGAAGTTCCATACGTTTAAGTTTGTCGCGCCGCGCCCGCCCCGCGCCCGTGTTTGCAGTCTGGCCAAGCACTGAAAATTACACACATAGGGATCACAAAGGTATTTAAAGTACGTATAGTAAAGTTATAACATAAATAACCCTCCTTTTGGGCTTCGCCGCAGTCGGGTAAAAAGTTGGAACTTTGACCTCCAATGTCTCCGTAACTAAAAAGTTCCCAGGTGTGTTCCAGAACTAACAAATGATCACAATTTTGAGCCGCAATTATAATGTTTTTTTTTACACCCACTGAAATATTTATCAGCCTTCACCATTCGTACAGAAAATAATCGTAAATAAATAAAGTAATGTTCATTTACGTTTACTAATTACAATACAAATTAAATATTTACAAACAATTTCGATATTATAGTAGCCACAACACTAGCGTCGTGACTCCATTGATAGATCGCTGTATTCACGACTCTGCCTAGACGTAACCAATAATGATGTATCTCAGGGCTCGGAAACCGGTTGTGTGGCTTAACCGGTTATGGTCATTGACTCCAAACCGAAATCGATTTCGGTTAAAGGTTGTACTTACCGGTTTTAACCGGTTAATGAGGAATACCGGTATTTCACGAATTTGGGTTTCGGTAGTCAATATTAACCGGTTAAACCCAAGTTTGATAGGGTCGTTGGCCCCCGCCACGGCCGCCACTCTCGCTCACACGGTCTGGACGTTGCGATGTTATTTAGTTACAAAATTTTAGACGCATCGCATCAAGTCGCATGCAAGTTCACAACGTCACGTCGCCGACACCGTCTTTCTTTACCAAAGTTCGTAACTTCGTACCTACTGCAGATACAAGGACTGTAAAAACTCTCACTGAGGATTGTGCGCATTGAGTATTAACTATCAACAAACATAACTATCTACAACTTCGAGAGTATCGCTCCCAACAATTACCGGTACGGGTGGAACACGGACATTCGACATAACTTTCGTCTTGTCCATGTTCATTTTAAGACCCACCTGTTAAGAAACGTTATTGAGGTCTCTGAGCATTGTGTTCATATCCTCCAGCGATTCAGCCATGATGAGTATATCATCGGCAAAACGAAGGTGAGTGATAATTATATTCGCCGTTGATTTTGATGTTCGCCGTTATTTTCGGAGAAATAACGTCTCCCTGTCTCACGCCTCTTGGCAATTGGATTGGCTGCTCTCGTCCTGTTATTGGATCAACATAGTGGCATTTCTACATTATACACTTCAGCACTTCGATATACCTATAGTCGATACGGCACCGTTGAAGAGACTGTAACACCGCCCAGGTTTCGATCGAATCGAAGGCTTTTTCATAGTCTACAAACGCTAGACATAATGGCCGATTATACTCCCCGGTCTTCTGTTTAATCTGGCGGAGCGTATGGATGTGGTTCATGGTGCTGAAGCCTTTTCGGAAACCGGCTTGTTCGGGACTCGGGAGGCTGGAAGTCATCAAACCTGCGTTTGTAATGACCTTCGAGAACAGCTTGTACGAATGGCTCAGGAGTGAGATGGGTCTATAATTCTTCAATAGGGTGTTGTCACCTTTTTTGAAGAAGAGCACCACCACACTCCTGTGCCATGCTTCTGGCGTAATACCTTCGAGTATGACGGAGTCAAACAGCTTCTGAAGGATTAAAAGTACTGGTTTTCCACCCGCTCGCAGAAGTTCTGTCGTGATTCCATCATTCCCAGCGGATCATTCGCAGCGCCTTGTTGTTCTTAAGCTGTTGGAGGGCCATTCTAATCTCATAAAGGCTGACGTCTGGGATATCCTCAGTGTAGTGTCGGGTCAGTTTCACTCTGGTGTCCTGAGCTGAACTAACAACGGGCTGTCGGGTCGAGGTGTACAACTGTCCATAAAACCTCTCTAGCTCTTTCAAGATCTCTGGCTTCGATGAGATGATACTGCCGTCCTCGATCTTCAGGTTTGTATTTGGCTTGCCCAATAGACGCATTCTTCGCGAACACTTTGGAGCCCTGGTTTCTCTCAATTGCGGTCTTAATACATTGAGTATTATAGGACCAGAAGTCGTGTCGCATGGACTTTAAGATGCGCCTATTGAATTTGCCGTATTCCGACATATCTACTGAAAATTGCAGTCTCATCTCAGACCGGTCTTCCATCAACTGGATTGTGTTTGCCGAGAGCTTTTGAGGCTTTTTCCGGCGTGGGATATTGAAGAACTTATACCCCACTGCATGGACAGTTTCCACCAACCCGTTGTTTAGCTCGTCCACTGTTTCGCATTCGGTTAGGCATTGGAAGCGATTATGCAGTTCGAGTTAAAAGCTTTCGGGATTTAGGATCTGCGCAAGATTAGGACGGAGCGTGGACTTCACCATACATGACCTCTCAAGCTTAACATCGACATGCAATGTGCCTCTGACAATA
Source organism: Diarsia mendica (assembly GCA_949316265.1). Taxonomy (NCBI): domain Eukaryota; kingdom Metazoa; phylum Arthropoda; class Insecta; order Lepidoptera; family Noctuidae; genus Diarsia; species Diarsia mendica. The sequence continues at coordinate 1,423,555 of OX438903.1, read as the reverse complement.
CGGTGATCGCTACCGGTTTTCGCCCTGCCGATCAGGGAGACATCATTGAATATTTGCTTCTTGGTCGTCATGATGAAGTCGATCTCAAATTTGATGGAACCATTAGGGTTTATCCAGGTCCACTTTTTAGTCGGGCGCTTCTGGAAAAATGAGTTCATCGAGTAGAGTCACTACTTCTCCATGAAGTCAACCAGCCTCTGGCTCACTGGTTCCGCTGTCCATAACCATATTTCCCCACTCTCAACTCATCGCCATTCCGTGTGCACCTTTGCATTGAAGTCCCCCATCACAACTGTCAAGTATGATTTGGAGGTATGCATGGCTTTCGATATATCCTCATACATAGCCTCCACTTCATCGTCAGGGTATTCAGGTCAGCGCATATACCTGTATGACCTTCAGCGAATACCGATCGCTGATTCTGAGTACAAGGTATGCTACCCTGCTCGACACACTATCGACATTTACTACGTTGCTAACGAGGGGCTTACGGACGAGACACCCAACACCACCCTGGGATTTTCGGTCTCCTTCCCGGAAGAAGAACATGTTACCGGAATCCAAGATTATCGTGTCCTGACCCTCTCGTCTTACTTCACTCAATTCCAGATTCCCAGTATGTCCCAACGCAACTTGCTCAATACCTCCTCCAGCTCGACAATCTTTTCGTTGGTCCGCAATGTGCGGATGTTGTGTGTTGCCAGGGCCAAAGTCCGTTGGTGGTGGTAGTGGGACATCTGCCTGAGATTCTTAGCACCCCCTGCTCCACCGTTACCTGACCCGCTACCGAGGTCAGGGATAGTGGAGCCGCCGGGGACTGGAGGCCGTGTGCTTTGTCTGTCTGACATTTTACGGGGGGAGTTGCCATAATCCCCACGCTTGGCAGGCATCTTGGGGATCACAGTGAAGCTGTTAAGTACACAGAAGCCGCTGCTGCATGACTTCCGGATTTTCCCTTAGTCGCCTTCTACGACACCCTCGGGATGAAATGGGTGGGTGCTGTTTTTGCCCGGACACCCCACGGGAAGGATAAAATTATACTTTCATATAATTTCTAATCACATACAATACAGGGTTACTGGTAACACGACGTACCTATTCCTTGCAGGACGTCATATAGTAGAATTAAAATGCAATAAATTAAGCCACCAAATGTTCCCCCGAAATTCAGTAATTTTTGAGTTATTTAATGATTTTTGTAGAGAAATCCCAGATCAACTGCTGGTACCTGTTACTAAATCAAAAACGATTTTCGTAATGTAGTCCATGATTTTGTATTACGTTTTATACTGTTTTAGACAGCTGATAAGACAAGGATATTTTCTATTCCGCTATTTTATTTGACACTTGGATTTTTTATTTTCTTTGTCGTACGTCAACATGGAATAGATTCTATTCTCTTTTTTCCTCCCCACTAGAAATACTTAGCTATCACATTCACAACAATAATAGAAATAATGATATCTCCGCTGTGAATTTACGAATTGTCCAAACGCAATGAACAGGAGTGAGTGACGATGGTCGAAACATGAATCTACCCACACCATTTAAATATTCCAGTTGTATTTGACGTCCTCAGTTCAAACATTCTTTTTTCATATTTTCTGGGGTAATGCGACTACAACTTGTTAGAACTGTCAAAAAATAGGCGAAAGAAAATTATGAATTAAGTACGGAATTAACCGGTTAATTTGGGTATCAAAACCGTTCGTGCTTGTGTAACCGGTAACCTTTATCATTTGGGTTACAAAAAACAGTTCACTTGTTTAACCGGTAAATAAAGGAACGATATTATTAACCGGTATTTAACCTAAATTAACCGCTCTTTTGAAACCGGTTCCGAGCCCTGGTATCTGTTACTGATAGGCCCATCTCGCCTAGGTTAGTCTGTGGATGGGTGACCGCCCATTACATACCGAGTTTCCTCCGTACTTCGGATAGCACGTTAAGCTGTTGGTCCCGGCTGCCATATATATAGATCTTTGGCAGTAGTTACAGATAGTCCCTGAAAGTCTGACAACCTTCAGTCTTAGCAAATCAGTATTGCCTAGTATGAACTTGTGGAGGCCGTATGACTGGAAGCCGACCCCAACATAGTTTAATTACAGCTTCGGCTTGCTGCAGCCGCAGCCGCGGTGGCGCGCGTTTAAGCCACCTGCTCCTCAGCTTGCGGGCCGCCTCGCCCCTCCGCGCCTACGCGGGCTTACATTATACTCTCGGGGTAGGGAGGAAGAGACTACGTGGAGTCGGTTTTGCAGCGAGTCGTTTCTATCACTCACTTTTATAGCACAAGGTTTAACTTAGTTCAAAAATATTGTAAGTAATAAAATTGGCAATATGACTTATAAAATTATTGCAAATGATATCCAGCCATCTTCATTCATAGTACATGGCATGTAAAATTCTACCAAATAAAATTCTGCCATCTTAAAAGTATGCCATTGTAAATTCGGACATTTAAACATTCGGTGAAACGATGATTCTATGAAATACATGTTTTGCCTTAAACACATTCGATCAAAGAAGAATATGCCAAGGGTGCTATGCGAAATATATTTCGGAGAATCAAGTTTCAGCCAGATAGATGGTACCCATTTTTCTGAAGTACCTATGTGCCCGATGTCCTCATTCACTCCGCAGCGTGTCTGTTGTACTATGGACAGAAAAAATAGCTGAAAGAGAGAAAGAAAGAAAGAAAGAAAAATATTTATATGACGTGCACACAAAATCACAAAATAAAGAATAAACATACAACGCATCAAATACCTATTTAAAACACAGCAGGACGAGAAAGAGGAAAAACCCTAGATTCCTTTGCTTTGTCTCTTTTGTGTTGAGAGTCTAAAATGACCACTTTAGCAGATCATAATATGAATTGCGTTAAAAATCGTAAAAGGGACCTTTCATAGTAGTAACTGCGTCTGTGACCATTTAGGAAAATAGATCATATTAGTAAAATAAAATGAATACGTTAAAATTCGTAAAATGGTCACAGACGCAGTTACTATTATGAAAAGTCCATTTGACGCTTTTTAACGTTTTTTTTTTTTTTTTTACTTTTATTTATAGAAATTATAGTATAATAATAATAATAATCATTTATTTATTTAGACAACTAAGATCCGTTGGGTTAGTAACAATATTCTTAAAACCTACATTAGTACTTAACTAAAGATGCTTGAGTTAGTAACAATATTCTTAACCTATGTTAGTACTTAATTAAAAACAAAGACAGAGTGCAGGTGACTAATGACCTCACCAGCGGGCTGTCATACCTCCCGACTATAGCTCTCAGAATGCTGTTGGGGCTGCCACGGAGTCTGTTCAGCAGCGAGGCCACTTTCTTACGCCGTACCGCATTGAAGCAGTCGGTACGTGCCTCAGCGAACATAGATGACGCGCTGCAGAACCGAGGCAGACGCAACAGCACCCTAAACGCGTTGTTGACTTGTTGTACTGGATCCGCAGAGCATTGTTCATCTTGTAAGAAGATGAGAAAGCGTGGTTTTTGTCTTAAAATGGCGGTTTTGTACGTTATTTTTGAACATTTACAACGATAAGTATAAAACTAATTAATTTCGTCTTTAGCTAATAAGAATAAACGCAAATCTTAATTCAGTTTTTAAAATGACATATTTTATATTAAATTATTATTATTATTTCTTATTATTATTATTTTATATTATTTATTATATTATTTATATTTTTTCATGTCTATCATGTACATTTTCTTTTTTTTATGTACCATTATTACCTTTGCTAATAATGAATTGATCGCGACAACAAACTAAAACTATGTCTCGATTTATCAAAAACCACGACATGCCGTGACGAAGATTGATAAAGAAAAGTTATACATACAAATATGACTAGGTACAAGAAAAGTAAAAAACAATGAATATTGTAAAAAAGGTACTGTAAAGGTAGTCAAGCGAGAGAGAAAGTAATCTCAGGTATTTCATCGTCAATTGCCAGCTTTTTTGGGGTTAGCTTCCAGTCTAACCAGATAAAGCTGAGTAGGAACCATTATTTCACATACATTAACAGCTAATTGACGAAACCAAGTAATTCAAACCAATGTCTTAGAACCAAGAAATTCGAAGACATGTGACATCTACCAACCCGCATTGGGCCCGCGAGTGGATTATAGCCCATCTCTATCCTAGAGAGGAGAGGCCTGTTCCTGCAGGGGGAACATTATAGACAGATGATGAACTGCCAATTTGACTTCCTTAAATCATTAATAATGCGAGTATGTAGGTTAGCAAAGAATTGTACTAGGTACATATTTGAAGCCAGCTAATCTACTAACCACAAACAAATAAAATGTTGATGTTTTTGTTTTCACTATCATAATAATTGGTAATTTATCGTTGCACAGATAGAGAGACTGGTGCCGATTCTCTTGTCACAAATTTCTCTAAACTAGACTAAAAATCATTAAAATTTAGTTTAATCCTGTCAAACGACGTTATCCATTCTGAAATTGACTAAAGTGACATAGCTTAACTAAATTATAGTCTGACAGCACTAAGTTATTCAATTTAGTGAAAATGGCAATTTTGCTATTCTGAAATTGACGTTTTTCACCTAAAATTATGATTGTCAAACTAAATCAGACCATTTTTAATCGCGAATAAAAAGGTGTGGAATAAAATTAGTTGACATAAACTAAAATTTACAAAGCATAAGTATTTCTCTATTATTTTTCGAAAGTTTGGATGACTTTGAGTTAATTATGGAAGCTTATGTGATTGCCGCTGTTGGCGATGCGGCAGAAAGGTAAGTTTAGTGTTATTTTATTATGATACAATACAAAATGCATTCGTGAAAACTTACAAAGGATTTGTACTGAACATCTAATGTACTTGCTACATTATTAGTTGGAAAAGAAGTGGATAAATGCACTTCTCATAATCATAGCCACTTCCAGGCTCTGAGTATTATCTAATAGACACTTTCAAGAAAGAATTCATTTGGAAAGATTGCGAGACCAATCCAACCAATTCCAAATGGCAGAGGAGAAATTTAAAAAACTCTTTAGACTCCCTAGAGCGGGAGCACTTTATTTGGTGGATATGCTAAGGAATCCTCGGTTAGATGAAGGTTTTATCCCCAAACACCGAAAGGTTAGAACAGTTTTGTGCAGTAATTCACTTGCATATACAAGTTTTTAAGAATTTATAGTTTAGTCGAGTGGTATCTCACTTTTATTATATTTATGGGTGATCTAAACCTAGTCATTACATAATTGAGATCTTTCAGTCGAAAACCGCACGCCCCTCCACTAAAATTTCTTTACAAACATTTGAACGACCCACTGACCGAAAAGCAGTGGCGCAACATGCATTTTTAGAATGAAAAATTTCTACCTACCTACCTGTATGATAATAGAACTCATTTGCAGATTCTAGCTGCACTAAATCTGTTTGCTCAAGGCAGTTATCAAACAGCTGTTGGGCAAGACAACTTACTTGACAACTTAATTCTTCTGAAATCTAAATAAGTGTATCTTTGCAGACGAAGAAGATATCGATGGCAACGAGGATAACAAGCAGAATGCTATTGTGGAGGATCAGGATGCTATTGTAGAGGATCCTGGCGCAGACTTCCTTGCTGAAGCAAGGGAAATTCGGCAATTACTTGTCAGTAATTTTAATTAAATTAAACATTTTATTTCTTTATTATTAAAATTTTAATTTTCTTATCACCTTATTTATTAATTAACCTATCTAAGAGTGGCGATTAGGTTTCTATCACAAATTGAAACCGCATATTCAGTTCATGTTTTGTATAAAAAAATAATTAACAAAATACAATAATCAACAAAATATGCCAAATATTTGCCTCTTCTCTACAGAGAAGGCACGAGCACTGATCACCATGCATGCTCAAGACGGGTTCGCGATTTCAGACTTATTAGGTATATTATAATAATTATAGTCCAGATTTCCTCACGATGTTTTCCTTCCGACCTTCATTGAAATAAAAATGAGTAAATAAAAGAAAAATGTTCGTACATATTTTTTATTAATGTTATGTTTTAACTTTTGTACCACTGTATGCCCATTTTCTCTTGCCCGTTTTATAAAAGAATTGAATTTTTTGTCGAATTGCACTTATTTATGTTGAAGTCATCCATTTCTTTCTTAGGACGGCCTGATCTGTGTTTGCCTTCATCTACAATACGCCTCACTGTACTCTCAGATTTTCCTGAAAGAAAGATTTAAAAAAAGATGTAGTATCTAATGGAAAATACATAGCACTATTTTTATTTCAAACATGTTAAAACTTATTCATATTTAAAATCATCGGTAAATTTGATTACCCAAAAGTATCAAAACTTAGCTACTTACATTTGCAATCTAACCTATAAATGCGCAATGTAAACAATGCTTATTTTAGTCACAAAATCGTATATTTAGTAAATTTATGACTTCTGGTAGATAAAAAACAAACAATAACACGATTACATACCTGTCATAGCTGCTGTTCGAGTATAAATATCCAAATTTGATAAAATTTGTCCAGCTTGGTGTTCTAACAAACATCGCAAGTCACATTGCTGATATACTTTGAAATAATTTCCCGAGCTCCACTCCTATTTGTTTTCCTCATATTTAACACGTTTCTTCGAAGTTTTGTCGACGTAGATTTGAAAAACATTTAAAAATGCAAAAGGTATCAAGATAAAATAATAACAAGTTGATGACAGACAGCCGATGACATTTGATGTACTATGATTTAGTGTTACCCTACTTTTGAATAATCCATGGTATAATAATAATATAAATAATCTTAGTTCCTCAAACATTAATTTCTTGACTATACAGACAGACTGTACTTCATTAATGATTACTGGTATACAATTTTAAATAAATATTTGATTTACCTCAGGTTTTTTTTTGCAATTCAGATCATTTCGTTCACTTTCATTCAGCTTTTGTCTATGGTCTACTGCAATCTTGGTCTATGCTTTATTCAACTTAACGAATGTCAAACTCGATTTTAGGTGTGTCAAAACTATATTTAAATTTAGAGAATCTTGTTTTCAGAATAACTTACCAAAACCAACTAACTAAAAATAAGAAATTTTAGTTTTAGTTTAGGTTAGTTCGGTGTACAAGAGAATCGGCACCACTGTCTAGATCTCCGATTAGAATAAAATCTTTATTTAAGTGGCTTATCACTGATTTTAATAAGATATGCAGATGTCTTCATGACGTAACTGTTACCAGACGGAGGCACGTCCTCATCTGATTAGCAGCTTGGAAAGTAATTACCTACGTTTCTAAAGTACTTTAATGCTTCGTCATTTCTGTTTGTTTTCCTTATGATTTATCTATTATTACTTTTTACTCTATTGATTAGCGATAAGATCACTACTCCCTAGCGTTATCTACAGGATCAGTGGAATACAATTTGTTGTTGGGGTGCACGATAGTTCAGCATGCATTTTACGACCACGCCAGACTACGCTGTAGGCTATCTAGTTCTTCTTCTATAATGGGATGGCAATCTGAATTGAATCAACCCATTTGGCAATATGTTTGGCCCTTTAAGAAGCGTTCACAGCTCCTGACCTTTTTAAACATCACCTATTCAGCCACTGAGTCTCAAAGAAAGGAGGCCTGTGTCCCAGCAGTGGGAACATTAATAGGCTGTTGATGATGATCCAGCCACTGCTGGGTATAGGCCTCACTTTTAGTCTCATTCTTCACGGTCCTTTGCCAGTCCCATTCAAATTTTACCTCCGATGGTAACTATGTCGCCTGCCCATCTCGCCGCCACACGAGTCACGCGACCTACACTTATTTTTTCCAGTAAACTTACCATCTACCAAATGCTTAAACGAGCTACTGATTAATAGCTCTCAATGGGACCGTGGCCTTATAGTAGGTACGTCAGTACTTTTATGTGAGCGTGAATATTTTTATTCGTCTGTGCGTTTATCGATTGGGAGCGCGCGTTATCTATGCCTGGTTTTCCCCACGATTGCGTTGTCGCGTTCAAGGGTTATTATCATTTTATCAATCATGCAAATTGAACGTAAGTACTGAACTGTTTTAGCTAGCAGTCAAGTTTTTTTTTTTTAGAACCAATATAACGGCCGTTTTTTATTTATATAGCCCTTGCTGCCTTACTGCTATGGAAGGTCCTCTCCAGAGTCCGTCCAAGGAGACTTTTCTCGACGATTATGCATTAAACTGTATAATGTCGACGACACGGTTGGCACAGTGGCTAAGCGATTGGACTGCTGCGCTACGTGTCGCGGGTTCGATCCCCGCACGGAACAAGTATTAAAATTTGTATGGCCTACAGATAGTTGTTTCGGGTCTGGGCGTGTTTGTGTATGTGAGTTTCAATGTTTGTAAACGCACCCACGATACAGGAGAAATTCCTAGTATTTCCTAGTGTGGGGAAACGTCTAAAAAACACCACCTTCACCACCACCACACCACACGCACCTTCGACCACTCGGCGGTGTTCGGCTGCTGTCGGATGGCGGCGGGCGACGGCGGGTTGCGGAGAGAGGTGCGGCGCGCGACGTGCGGGACGCGGGCCCCCGGCCCACTTCGCTACCGATCTACCTAGACGACGCGCGCGCATATTTCTTTGTTTACCAACCATTTTAATTCATTTATTGTACCAATTTTGGATTATACATAACGTAAAATTACAGTCCACTGCGTTTTAAATCTAGTCCTTAGTTAGGTCCCTAACAAATGGTCCTTCGAGCCTCTTTATAGTCGCGTTTTGGTGGAACCAATTTCGGCGACAACTGGCATTACGACGTTGGTGAACTTTGGACTTGAAAATTGAATTCGCTGCGTCACCGGAGCAACGGTTTTTTCCGAAGTCGATTGAACAAAGGAAGAACAGGAAGTCAGGAACTGGACTAAACTATACTTCAACAAGTCTTGATAACGACGCCGGCGCTTATTACATCGACTGGATTAGACGATTTACGCCGAGTCATCGCTTGGAAGAATTTCAAAACAGTTTTCTTGTGAATAAGGATTCGGTATTTGTGAGTTTGTTCCAATTATATTCCTTCTATAACATTTTCTGCCTTTTCAAACAGACATTTAGTGTTTATATTCCGTAAAATTCAAATTATTATCCGTTTTCACGTTCATATTTGAGTCAATACGTATTTACATTACCTCATATCTCTTTTATTCCACTGCTTACGCTTACGCGCTTGTGCACTGCTAAGTTGTTAAGCCTGTGTACCGTTATTCGGGTGCATGATCAGCTGTGTGCGTAACAGCTGAGCGGTCGTTGACCGGTGACAGTTATCAAGGTCACGCGGGTATTCATTCACTCTGTGTTTAGTATAAACTTAACTGCCACCTTCTTTACGAAACTTTTGCTACTCATAATCAATTAGTGTTAATATTTTTTATTGATTGAACGCTATGGCCTCATTAGACGTATTGTTGAGAAAGCGAAGCGCCATTAAGGCAAAGCTTACGAATTTCACCAACTACATGAATGTGCTTCTCAGCTGCAAGCTTATTTCCGAAATTCAACGCTTGGAGTTGGAAAGCCGTTTTAAAAAATTTGAAGCTACATACGATGAATTTAATAATTTACAGATGGAAATCGAGGTGCTTTCGGATGATCCTGACGAGGCGTACTCAGAGAGGGCAAAGTTCGAAGACCGTTACCACGCACTCGTAGCGCAGGCGAACACTCTGCTTGCCAAAGACGACAACGATGAGTTCGGGTCTGTAACGGGCTCGGTGAACAAACATACAGGTGAATCGTTCCAACAACGTAACTTTATACGCTTACCTAAAATTGATTTGCCTAATTTTAATGGTGGTTATCAGTACTGGCTTGAGTATAGAGATACATATTTGTCACTAATCCATAATAGTAGCTGCATAGATGCCATTATTAAGTTCCACTACCTCCGGGCGTCGCTTGAAGGCGATGCTTTGGAAATAATAAAAAATATTGATTTTAAAGGTGATAATTATCAAATGGCGTGGAAGTTACTATGCGACCGCTTTGATAATAGTAGACTTTTAGTAGATACCCATCTTAAGGCCTTACATAGCGTAGAATGTATTACACAAGAATCATCCACTTCTTTGCGTCGTATAACTGATCTCATCAATAAAAATCTCCGAGCTCTGCATTTAATGGACGAGCCCACGGACAGTTGGGATACATTAATTATTTATAATATGGCAAGTAAACTAGATCCTGTCACTAGCAGGGAATGGGAAGCTCATCGTAATACCATATCAACAAAACCAAAAGTTTCACAATTTTGTTCATTCATTAGTCAAAAAGCAGATTTATTGGAAACATTAGAACATAACAGGGGTACATTTAACGTAGAAACCAATACTAACACTCATGGTAATCAAGCGGGAAGCAAACACAAGTCATTGGTAGTGGCAGGCAACCAACCTGACAATAATTCAAAACCTAAATATGAGGCAAAGTGCCCATTGTGCAAACAAAATCATCTATTGTACACTTGTGAAGAGTTCCGGAAATTAAATGTAGAACAACGTATACAAAAGGTCAAGGAATTTAAAGTTTGCTTCAACTGTTTGCGTAGTGGTCATTTAACGAAACGATGTAGATTAGCTCGTTGTAAATACTGTCAAGGTAGACACAACACCTGTCGATGATCCTGCTCGATAATGGTAGCACAGCAAATTTTATTACGCAGAAACTAAGCGATAAGCTAGGACTTCCTCGACGTAGCACGAGTTCCACGGTGACAGGTATTAACAGTCACACTACATTAAGTACACAGTCTTGCAACCTAACTATTGAATCGTACAGCGGCAGTTATAAGACGGATATAAATTGCTTCATTTTGCCCACAATAACCAAATTACTGCCGTCTACTTTTGTCGACATAAGTAGGATTCCCATACCGTTAGATTTAAATATTGCCGATCCGTCATTTAATGTCCCATCAGAGATTGACATACTAGTTGGTGCTGAAGTATTTTGGAATATTTTAGGCAATGCATCTATAGATTTAGGCAAAAACCAGCCCAAGTTGCATGAGACAAAGCTTGGATGGATAGTATCAGGCTCTGTGGCTCTTTTAAAACGTCCATCCAAAAATATTCATTCACATTTTTGTAATTTATCCATGAACGACTTAAATAATAGTCTAAGTTTTGGGAGCTCGAATCCGTTTCTTCTGACCATTCCTTGTCACGGGAAGAACGAGCTTGTGAAGAAAGTTTTCGTGGTAACACTGTGCGTGATCAAAACGGGCAATTCATAGTTACAATGCCTCTTAAAAATGATCCCAGTGAGTTAGGCGAGTCATATGAAATGGCTAAACGTCGATTTTTATCTTTGGAACGTCGTTTCCAACGTGATCCTGCCTTTAAGGATAGATATGTTGCATTCATCGAGGAGTACGTGAGCTTAGGGCATATGAGTCTGAATACCTCATCAAGGAAGCCTCATTCAGGTAACAAAACTGAGTATATATTGCCACATCATGGAGTCATCCGAGAAACCAGTACCACAACTAAGCTCAGGGTAGTCTTCGATGCATCAGCAGCGACTACTTCTGGAGTGTCGTTTAATGACATCCAAATGGTGGGACCCACTGTCCAAGATGACCTATTTTCTATATTGCTGCGTTTCCGTCAGCATAAGTTTGTTATTTCTGGTGACATCGAGAAGATGTATAGGGCCATTCTGGTAACACCATCACAACGTCAATTACAACAGATCATCTTTCGTGCTGACCCCAAGCTGCCACTTCAAACGTACACTCTTAATACTGTTACCTATGGTACAGCTTCCGCCCCTTATTTAGCTACTAAGAGCTTAGTCAGTCTAGCAACAACCGCCTCTAATGACATTGTAAAAACGTCCATTGAACGGGATTTTTACGTCGACGATTATCTGAGTGGTGGCGACTCTGTATCCGAAGTGGTCCAGATGGGTAAAGAAGTAGCATCAATTTTGGCGTCAGCAAAATTTCACTTGAGAAAGTGGCAATCTAATAGTTTAGATATTTTAACAGAAATAGCCGGTGTTTCAGGGCATTCTGATAGGTTGAACTTGTGTGAGGATAGCAACGTGTCATCTAAAACGTTAGGCCTATATTGGCTATGTAAAACTGATTCTCTCGAGTTTTCAATATCGGTCGATAGTGTCGATACCAGCAAACCAATCACAAAGCGTCACATTTTATCTGTGATAAGTCAAATATTTGATCCGTTAGGTCTGGTAGGTCCTTGCATTATCGAGGCTAAAATTATCATTCAGAGTCTATGGGCGACTAAGTGTGACTGGGACGAGCAAGTACCAGCTAATGTACATACCTCCTGGTTAACGTTCGTAGATAGTCTACCATGTTTAAACACCCTTAAAATACCCCGGTGGATTTCATGTGACAATTCCACAATAAATGAGATTCATGTGTTTACAGATGCATCCGAAAAAGCCTACGGTGCATGTATTTATATAAAGTCTAGCACTAAGGATGGGTCGGTAAAGGTACAGCTGTTGGTGTCTAAAAATCGTGTTGCACCAATCAAGCCAACAACCATCCCTAGACTTGAGTTATGTGGAGCATTATTGGGAGCAAGACTGTTTCTTAATGTACGGAATTCCTTCATCAAACCCGTTAGTAAATGCTATTTTTGGTGCGATTCGACAATAGTGTTGAGTTGGCTTTCCATGGCACCTAATTCATTAAAACCTTTTGTCCGAAATCGCATCAATGAAATACAAGAATGCACTACAGGGCACACGTGGAGCTACGTGCCGTCGAAGGAAAATCCAGCGGATCTTGTTTCTCGCGGGCTGAAGGCTGACCTTATCAGCGAGTGTTCCTTATGGTGGTCAGGTCCTGAATTTTTGTTAAATGATGAATCTAATTGGCCAAAAATGCCTAATGAAAACTTGAAACAAGATCTACCGGAAGTTGTATCATCACACTTTTCTGATCAATCATCTCATCATCAATCATGCAATAATTTAACTGTAAATCATTTGTCACATAAAAATAATAATCATTCACTCATTAAATCACTCATTCACAAATACTCTAATTATAATCGCTTACAGAGAGTCGTTGCTTACATACTAAGATTCATCTACAATTTAAAACATAAACATAATAAAATTCGTGGTTCCCTTTCCAGTGAAGAACTTACACATTCCAATAATTTCATTTTACGTCACGCTCAAATAGATATGTTTCCTACTGAGTATCATTTACTGGAATCAGGAAAGTCCTTACCAAGAAAAAATAGGCTTATTTCTTTGAGTCCCTTTACAGATACCAATGGTCTCATACGCGTAGGAGGAAGGCTTGACAACTCACCTTATGATTATAATGTCAAGCACCCGGTATTGTTATGCGGTAAGCACCATATAACTAAAATAATATTTCAAAAATATCATCTCGACTGCTTACACGCCGGCCCCCAGCTGCTCTTGGCAAACATACGTCAAATGTATTGGCCTCTTGGGGGTAGGAATCTTTCCAAAAGCATCTTTAAAAAATGCATTAAATGTTTTAGACACAAGTGTCAAACTGTGCAACCTACAATGGGTCAGTTGCCCTCTTCAAGGACATATTTAGAACACCCATTTCTAAATTGTAGTGTGGATTATGCTGGGCCAGTGCTGATTGCTGATCGCAAAGGGCGAGGGTGTAGGCTTATAAAGGCGTACCTATGCATTTTTGTTTGCCTTGCCATTAAAGCTGTTCACATCGAGCTTGTTACAGACCTCACGAAGGAAGCCTACATGGCTGCTTTGAACCGTTTCGTGGCTCGTCGTGGTAAACCCGAAAGCATCTTGTCCGATAATGGGACAAATTTCGTAGGTACTTGCAATGAGCTACGTAAGTTTTTACAAGACTCGAATCTCGTGTCTGAAGTTGCTCAACAAGGCATCACATTTTCTTTTGCGCCTCCATACTCCCCCCACTTCAACGGCATTGCTGAAGCCGCTGTCAAATCAACTAAGCATCATCTGAAGAGACTTTTAGGCCTAACACATTTTACATACGAGGAAATGGCCACGTGTTTGACTCAAGTAGAGGCCGTTTTAAATTCCCGTCCTCTTACCCCTCTTTCCACTGATCCTCTAGATTTATCCGTCCTCACCCCTGGACATTTCATAATTGGACGACCACTTATATCCGTTCCGCATCCACAGGTGACTGATCACAACATCGGGCGACTGGAACGCTACCAAAGAGTGGAGCAGATAAAGCAACATTTTTGGAACAGGTTTCATATAGAATACGTTTCTCTGCTCCAGCAAAAGACAAAATGGACAGCGTCAACCGGCCAACTCTCAGCGGGAGCGCTAGCGCTCATTAAAGAGAAAGGCCAACCGCCCTTGGTGTGGCCACTGGGACGGGTCATCAAGGTCTTCCCTGGCTGCGACGGGGCTGCACGGGTGGTGGAGCTGAAGACGAAGAAAGGAACGGTGCTGCGGGCGTACAACAACGTCTGCCCACTTCCTCTCTCTTGAATCCTTCAACCCGGGGAGGATGTTCGGGCACCTTCGACCACTCGGCGGTGTTCGGCTGCTGTCGGATGGCGGCGGGCGACGGCGGGTTGCGGAGAGAGGTGCGGCGCGCGACGTGCGGGACGCGGGCCCCCGGCCCACTTCGCTACCGATCTACCTAGACGACGCGCGCGCATATTTCTTTGTTTACCAACCATTTTAATTCATTTATTGTACCTATTTTGGATTATACATAACGTAAAATTACAGTCCACTGCGTTTTAAATCTAGTCCTTAGTTAGGTCCATAACAAAAAAGATGTGAAAAAAATGGTTGTAGGATTATAATAACTCTCTTACTTTACTGTTTTCAGTCACTTGATCTTTATATTCTTATTTATGTACAGTCATCTGCAAAATTTCATCTAAAAAATTTTAGTTCTGAATTGTCCATGCATTTTTGTTGGTGACACAGGTAAGTCAATCAAAAGTCATCAAGAAGGGTTGCCACTGAAAACCAGCGCTGAGCTGTGGGTCCCCATAGCACAGCACCATGCTGAGTGGTAACCTATTTGTCGCAGTTGTGTTCCATTTTTAATTTTATGTAAACTCAAACTTTATTTTTATCTTTTTTGTACTACCATTTTTTTTTTAATATTAGTTGTGAGTTGTGTGTTTACTGCTTTTTTATTGTATCATATTTCTGCGACAATAAATATTTTGTCTTTCTTTTCTTTCTTTCAAATATGGCATTTTCTGTAGAGTAGCGACCGACTAATGAGCTCCATTGAGGCCAGATTTTTGAGTATTCATCTAGTAAAGGTTTAGTTAGGGGATGAAAATATATCACTTTGGCTTGTAAAACATAACTTGCTTCTTTATTAGGTTTGTTGATTCAACTGGGCTAGCTATAGGCGTAAGCTTATGTCGTGTGTCCAGCCCCTAGACTTACATAGTGAACATATTTAGCTGTAAGTCTTAGACGGTGTCATGAGATGAGGCTTTCCTATGCATTATTTTTCCCATACATATTGTTGGCTGTTTTTCACGTTTCATTTAGGTGACAGACGATGCTGCGGACACCGGTATCTGGTGTCCTGAACGGCATCTGGAAATTTGTCCATATTGGTTGCATCGAACCTTAAAACTTCGAGATAAAATATCATCCAAATGAGGCTGCAATTTTAGTAATTAAAAAGCCATAGAGAGAACCTAGCCTTCCTCGACTGTTGTAATTGTATTTAGATTAAACTAACCTCCTGAATAATTTTCTGAACTTAAATCCATAGATCGGTGGCAACGCTTAAGACTTTAGGTTTTACTATTTTATTATATAAACTTATGAACGCATTGCGTTGTGGTTCAAATAAGTATTTTAATTCCGTTTATTGCATGTTGCTGTAAGTCTTCACTTGAAGACAAAACAATTGCATCAGTGAAATATTTAATAAATTGAATATTTTGACTATCACTGGATGCAATATTTTTGGAAACAAGTGTATAATTTATGATAGATATACTATATGCAATAAATTAAATTAACCAATAACTAATTATTGATTAATTAATATTCATTATTTAGTTTATCAGTTTAATTATCAATTACACACTCTTCCAAAAAACAAAACAAACAGGCTGATCTCCGAGAATTCACCCACGTGGATGTCAACAGACGTGGCTGAAGACTTTGTTTTATAAAATGTAGTGATAGTGATGATAGGAGACAAAATAAAAGGCAACAATACATACAAAACAAATTCTTTATTGCACAGGGATATTAAAAATACTTAATTGGCTAACAATTTGATATAAGACACACCGCAACTGTGTGCTTGGTACTGTAGTACCAGTTTCATCCTGCGCCATACAATATTACAAGTAAGTGGCGCTGTATGCACGGACACGTGTGCTTGGTACAGTAGTACCAGTTACATCCTGCGCCATAAAAATACTACAAGTGAGTGGCGCTGTATGCACGGACACGTGTGCTTGGTACAGTAGTACCAGTTACATCCTGCGCCATACAATATTACAAGCAAATGGCGCTGTATGCACGTACACGTGTGCTTGGTACAGTAGTACCAGTTACATCCTGCGCCATAAAAATACTACAAGTGAGTGGCGCTGTATGCACGGACACGTGTGCTTGGTACAGTAGTACCAGTTATATCCCGCGCCATACAATATTACAAGCGAGAGGCGCTGTATGCACGGACACGTGTGCTTGGTACAGTAGTACCAGTTACATCCTGCGCCATAAAAATACTACAAGTGAGTGGCGCTGTATGCACCGACACGTGTGCTTGGTACAGTAGTACCAGTTACATCCTGCGCCATAAAAATACTACAAGTGAGTGGCGCTGTATGCACGGACACGTGTGCTTGGTACAGTAGTACCAGTTACATCCTGCGCCATACAATATTACAAGCAAATGGCGCTGTATGCACATACACGTGTGCTTGGTACAGTAGTACCAGTTACATCCTGCGCCATAAAAATACTACAAGTGAGTGGCGCTGTATGCACGGACACGTGTGCTTGGTACAGTAGTACCAGTTATATCCCGCGCCATACAATATTACAAGCGAGAGGCGCTGTATGCACGGACACGTGTGCTTGGTACAGTAGTACCAGTTACATCCTGCGCCATAAAAATACTACAAGTGAGTGGCGCTGTATGCACGGACACGTGTGCTTGGTACAGTAGTACCAGTTACATCCTGCGCCATAAAAATACTACAAGTGAGTGGCGCTGTATGCACGGACACGTGTGCTTGGTACAGTAGTACCAGTTATATCCCGCGCCATACAATATTACAAGCGAGTGGCGCTGTATGCACGGACACGTGTGCTTGGTACAGTAGTACCAGTTACATCCTGCGCCATAGAAATACTACAAGTGAGTGGCGCTGTATGCACGGACACGTGTGCTTGGTACAGTAGTACCAGTTACATCCTGCGCCATACAATATTACAAGCGAGTGGCGCTGTATGCACGGACACGTGTGCTTGGTACAGTAGTACCAGTTACATCCCGCGCCATACAATATTACAAGCGAGTGGCGCTGTATGCACGGACACGTGTGCTTGGTACAGTAGTACCAGTTACATCCTGCGCCATAAAAATACTACAAGTGAGTGGCGCTGTATGCACGGACACGTGTGCTTGGTACAGTAGTACCAGTTATATCCCGCGCCATACAATATTACAAGCGAGAGGCGCTGTATGCACGGACACGTGTGCTTGGTACAGTAGTACCAGTTACATCCTGCGCCATAAAAATACTACAAGTGAGTGGCGCTGTATGCACGGACACGTGTGCTTGGTACAGTAGTACCAGTTACATCCTGCGCCATAAAAATACTACAAGTGAGTGGCGCTGTATGCACGGACACGTGTGCTTGGTACAGTAGTACCAGTTATATCCCGCGCCATACAATATTACAAGCGAGTGGCGCTGTATGCACGGACACGTGTGCTTGGTACAGTAGTACCAGTTACATCCTGCGCCATAGAAATACTACAAGTGAGTGGCGCTGTATGCACGGACACGTGTGCTTGGTACAGTAGTACCAGTTACATCCTGCGCCATACAATATTACAAGCGAGTGGCGCTGTATGCACGGACACGTGTGCTTGGTACAGTAGTACCAGTTACATCCCGCGCCATACAATATTACAAGCGAGTGGCGCTGTATGCACGGACACGTGTGCTTGGTACAGTAGTACCAGTTACATCCTGCGCCATAAAAATACTACAAGTGAGTGGCGCTGTATGCACGGACACGTGTGCTTGGTACAGTAGTACCAGTTACATCCTGCGCCATACAATATTACAAGCGAGTGGCGCTGTATGCACGTACACGTGTGCTTGGTGCAGTAGTACCAGTTACATCCTGTGTTATACAATGCTACAAGTAAATGGCACTGTATGCACGAACACAGCAGCTATTCGTTGTTCGAACGCTTGAACAAAGTGAGAAAGATGAAATAAAAAAAAAGAAAGCAGACAACTCAGGGGACTAATGTTGCTGGTTTATTAATCTTAGCTGATAATTTTAACTCGAGTCGTTCAGATTACTCAGGATCAGCTAGTAAAGAGTTAAACCCTTCTCCCATTACAATACGCAGAGGCGACTCAAGTATCCTGCGAGAATCGGAGACTAGTCGCCACCAAGTATTTCACATACATTTGAATGCAGGCTCGTACACTACGCAACTGTTATCCCACGCGTCCGCGACTAGTATAGCGCGACTCGCCGTGTCGGTCGCTTGGGCGTTGCGTCTCTTCCACGTCTCGACAAAATGGTGGCGGAGCAAGAAATGAATATTAAATTTTTACAAGAAGTTGAAAAAAATACTTGTTTATATAACTACAATAAAATGGACAGGATTTGGGTAGAAATTGGAAACAAATTTAAATATTTCTTCTTTTTTTTTTTCTTTCAATATATGGATGAATACAGTATTATCTACTCTTGCGATGACGTCTTCTGTTTCTATAAAAACGAAAAACCGCAAGTGCTTCTTTGTCACTGGAATCGCTTGACATAACGTCCGTCCACAAAAAACGAGTTAGCACAAATTATGAATTTATTTTCATTTTTCAGTAGAATTTTATGCGAGCGTTGAGTGGCGAACTAGTATCCAACCAGTATTCTACTCGCGTCTCGTCGCGTCGAGGCGGGCCGATCCTTAAATCAAAATCAAAATCGCCGATGGGAGGCTTGTCCCAATTTGAGCAGGCGGCCTTACGATGGTACCTGGTTGGCTTATTTATTTAAGACAGTTGTATTCTTTTTCCAGTGCCATTCTAAATTATTCATGTAATTTAGCTTTGCAGTGCTCTTAGTCTATGGCTTACAAAAAAACTAAAGGAATTCTTCGATTGTTTTAGATCATTCTTCTTCACACAATCTTCAAAAAAAATCTGAATTGTTTTTGTTGCGTGTAGATCTAATGCAGGTCTATTAGGTTTCACACGGAAACCATTTTCGATACAAATAGCTGCCGGTACTGTACATATACTCAATGCATACGTAGTAAAAACTTCGCTTAATAAGAAATCCACAATTGTAAATTCACAATACTTATACTTTTTCTTGAATTCAGCGAGTTTATCAGAATTAACATACACACCGGAACGTTCCATTAGTTCAACAAGATCCGGAGCAGGTTCACGATACTTTAGTGTCCATCGCGTGTCATTTTCATCGTATTCCGGAGGTAGAACAATAGTACGTTTATATTTGTGTTCCTTCTTGCATTCCCACGACATCCTCATATGTATTGATGAATAAATATCTTTTAGAATAACACCGTGATCGTCTTTCCAATCCTTCTCTAGTCCGTACTCGGCAATGAAGTTCACCAATGTTGTTATTGCATGTGTGGATAATTTAGGTTTATCGTGTTCCACGCGGATACGGAGAGCGTTGCCTAATGCAGCAGGAAATGTACATACTCTCAATGCATATCTTGTAAAAACTTCGGATACTAACATTCCAATCAATTCACAGCGGGTTTCCTTTTCGTGAAACTCCTTCAGCAGTGTCTTGCATTCATCGAGTATATCAGCAGTAACATACACGCCGGAATGTGCCATTAGTTCAACAAGTCCTGGAGCAGGTTTACGATACTTCAGTGTCCATCGTGATTTATCGTAACCACCTCTCTCTTCTATTCTTTTTTCTTCTGGGAATCTATTTGTGGCCATCAATACCAATTTACTACGGATACCGTTTAGCATACAGTCGTAATCATTTACTTCCCAATTCTGCTTTAGACCGTATTCTGCAACGAACTTTAGCAATGTTACTGTTGCATGTGAATCTAATTCAAGTTCATCATGTTTCCTGCCGATACTAAAATTGTTGCTTAATTTACATAAACTCAATGCATTTGCAGTAAAAATTTCGGTAAGTAACATTCGAGCAAAAGCTTTGCAATCGTTTGACCATTTCTCGCATTCAGCAAGTGCGTCAGCATTAACATAGACACCAGAATGTTTAATTAGTTCAACAAGTCCCGGAGCAGGTTCACGATACTTTAGTGTCCATCGCGAGTCATTTTTATCGTACTCCGGAGGTAAAACATACTTAACATCATTCCGTTCGATATGTTCTTCTATGAAATTTGTGTCTCTCGATGAAGATGCTGGTAAGTCCATCTTATCTGTGTTTTTGTTCTCTGTGCAAGGATCTGTAAATAAAATAAAGTAATAAAAAAGGTGTAAATAATTTTATCTACCTAAATATCATAAACCCTCTCTAATGCGTTCAAAAACCATAGGCAATGACCAGCATTACCAACCAGCAGAAATTAACAGAACTGTAATGAGCTCATCTACTGAAAACAGTAGGTTATGAGTTTAAATTTGGAACAGGTGTCAAATTCAAGTGAGTGTGCTATTCTAGTATCTACATTAAAACAGATACCTATCGATACTAAACCCCAATTCAGTATTATTTTAATTATAAATCGCACGACATTTTGATCTCGAGTGACACAAGAATAGTGACTTTGTTCGTTTGCCTATGATTTAAAAAAAATTACAGATATCCGAAACGCCGCCATTTCGAGCTGTCATTTGTTCGTTAGCTTTTTATTCCCTTTCATTGAGTAGACAAATTTTCTGATAAGTTCTTTATTTCTGTCGAAAATTAGTGATAGTGAGTGACTCAGAAATTAACATGAACACTCCGCCAGATATCGTAAATGCAGCGACGAATGCAACTAAGTAATAACCAGTTTATTTTTTATTGCATTACACTGGTAACAATGCTGGTCATTTCCCTATGGTTCCTGAACCCACCATAGAGCCCTTATGATATTCGGGTAGATAAATTAGTGTATGCAACTATACATAATTAGGCATTACAACACTCGTGTGATGCTATTAAGAAACTCGCCTTCGGCTCGTTTCTTAAACCCACACTTGTGTTGTAATGCCCTTCATTATGCACAGTCGCATAAACTACTATTTCAACACACTTGCTCATAAAGTGGCTATAATTTCACCGCAATTAGGCACATAATGACACCTATAATCAAACTGTGAATTTTTCATTGCTATTATTCACTAGTGAGTTACAAGGTTTTTTTTTTAATTTTATTGGTTAAGTTGCTACGTTCATAAAAAAGTTTCGATACAAAAAAGATCGTGTTCAATAGTAAAAATAAATTAATGTACTGAGTGCTTGCTCATTTCATGCTTTGAATTTAAATAGATAATTTCAACTTGTACGTTTTTATTAAATGAAACTTTCACTCAAATAATATAACTTTTATTTTTTCTGATAAAAAGAAAACTTTTTCCTCATTTTATACGTGTCTGAAACTCTATCGCGCTCATTCATTTAGTCTATGGTCAATCGCCATTGTAACAGTAGGTATGACCATTTTAAGGCGACATCACCTGCCCGCGACCTTGAGCGCGCGCTTAACTCATCGCCTAAACAAATAAGGTTGAAAATGGCGACGCGTTTGATGCTCGTGACTGCCAAAATGAACGATAGTTCGCAGATTTAATTTATTAAAAAAAAAAATACGCTGTAATGTTAAAATATTTTTACATATGTCTTTAGTTGGTTAAATTTCCTTTCTGATAGTAAAAAAATAAATAACAGTTGTCACTCAAAATATTGAGCATTTCGAGACGAAAAAGTTTTTTCGTGTGATTTTTTTGTGATTTTGTGATTTTTTTTTTTCGAGGTTCTTGATTACTTTTAGAAAATATTTTTGCATAAGTCTTTTACCTATACATTTGACTATACACTGTATTTTTTTTGGAATTGTAATATGTAGCAATACGGCTAACTCTGCGACGAAAAACAGGTCGTTTTTACGGTTCCCCCGTTGACTGCGTCTTAAGTGTGAATTTCATGGTGGCGCCACTGGTCAAGAAAAAATGCATCGCTACGTCAAACTTAGTACATTTATTTTAGTTCCGTGTTTTCCCGCATGCACATATAAGTTGGTAGAACTTTAGATGCGCGCGCATAGGTAAACCGATTAATTTTTCCAGCTATTGTGAAAAAAAATCAGAACTAGTTTTAACTGTTGAAGATGACTTTTTAGTATTATTTTCTTCACAAGTGTGTTGAAAAACGTCGTATGATACACGTGTGTATTGATAATTACCGTCCTCGGCTTTCTTAAGCCCCTAACCTGACGGCTCGGGTCTCAATGAATGGCGCCTCAGCGGTAATCAGCAACGTTGAAAATGTACCATAATGTACAGGTTATTTTGATATGAAGTTAAGTTACGATTCGTTTAGGCTTGATTAACTATCAAATAGCGTTATTGCATTCTAAGCAGAATTCACATGAGCAAACAGTGTTGTGGAGCCGAAAATTGCACGTTTAGCAAACGACTTTTTAGTACACGTAATAAAATAATAAAATGATAAGTGTTTTTGTCATAAAAAAAAGAATACTGTGATTTTATTTGCTTTTGTTTTCGTGCTTTATATATTCGCCAGCTTGAAGGGGTAACAAAGATATGAAACTGCTGAACAGCCTTATACAGGGTGTACACAGAGCCCTTCACGAAGCAGTCAACCAAGCATTCTACACATCAAACTAAGTAACCCTACGCAAAAATGATTCATCATCATCAGCCTATAATGTTCCCACTGCAGGGACTCAGGCCTCCTCTCTAGGAGAGGGCTGGGCTATAATCCACCACGCGGGCCCAGTGCGGATTGGCGGATGTCACATGTCTTCTAATTTTTTGGTTCTAAGACATGCCGGTTTCCTCACGATGTTTTCCTTCACTGTTTTGAGAGCAGCGGTGATGAAATAAATTACACAAAGTAATGCGCCTGCCTGGGTTCGAACCCACGACCTACTGTTCGTAAGTCGGGGCCGACACCACTGGGCCACCGCTGCAAAAATGATTGCTGGGAAACAACTTTTGATTTTGCGGTCAAAAATTGTATTTCCCATAAAACTTAATGTAGCATACTTTAAACCTTGTGCTAATAGATGCTTTGAATTAAATAGTAAACGGGTCATGGAGACATTTCAATTAAAATGATTACCTTAAAAACGGAACCTTAAAATAAAAATGTGACAGATTCGGAAATTTGCAGGTTTACAGCACAAAAAAATAAATACCTTTCAACTTCCATATGGGTACTTTTAAAACCTTTATTAAAAACACAAAGTAGATGTTAATTTGTTCATAAATGTAAATATTTGTTTTGTATAATTATATTTGTCTTTTTAACCAACTTCCGAAATGGAGGAGGTTCTCTATTTGTGTGTATGTATTTTTTTATGTTTGCCCGCGCATAACTCCGTCAATTGAATACCAATTTTAAAACCATAAAACCTTATTTTTGTGTTTGAAAGGGTATACTGCCGAGGTGGTCCCATTGTCACTATGTTAGGATTTGATGATGAGATCCCTTAGAAATCGAGGGCAAGTATCAACCTTCAAATTTTATATTCACTTATTACATTTTTCATATATTTTCTGAAGCTGTTCAAGTATTTGCGTCTGATGATGGTAAGTACTTATGGACTGATAGTTGTATTCTTTCAGGCTTTTAAGTTGACCTGATGATAGAAGGTAAATCTCATCAACGGACTTTAAAAAAAGAGGTTCTCAATTCGTCGGAATCTTTTTTATGTATATTCAAAGATTACTCAAAGCTGGCTAAACCGATCTGAAAATTATTTTATTGTTGGAAAGGAGTAATCCCAAGGGTGTGTAAGGTAAATTATAGGGAAATCAGGATCTGGTGACGGCATCCCAGAGAAAACCTCCCACCCTCAAATACAAGTTTTGTGTTTCTTCTAAAGCTTTTCAAGTATTAGTAATCATCACTTCATGTTGATGAGCTGATGATGGAAGGTATAACTCCTCAACGGTTAGGAGTTAGAGGATAATTACTTAATGAAATATTATGGGGACGTACCTATATATGGTTGTATTCTTCCAGGGTATCTAGATGAGCTAATTATGGATGGTACTACTCCTCAACGGTTTAGAATTTGAAAGAATAATTAGGGAATCTTAAAGGTTGAGGGTTAGGTTTCTTGGTTGAGTGTTAAATGCATAGTAAACAACAACAGCTAAAACGGGAAAAATAAAAAACACTTTTTGCAACAAAAAAAACCGAACCGAACTTCAAGAACACAAACAAGTGAAAAAAAAAACAAAAAGAAGAAGTGAAAAAAGTAGTTAAAAAACTAAAAAACCCGAATGAAAAAACTGAAAAGCAAAAAACAAGCACATTTTAAATTAAACAAAACTTGGAACCAGGCGGGGTTCATTTGAATATTAAATTATGAAATGAATAACATAGAACTAAACTAAAATAGAACCCCGCCTGGTTCCAAGTTTTGTTTAATTTAAAATGTGCTTGTTTTTTGCTTTTCAGTTTTTTCAGTCGGGTTTTTTAGTTTTTTAACTACTTACTTTTTAGTTCTTTTGTGTTTGTTCTTTCGTTGGTCGTGTAAAATTCTTCGCAAAAGATTTAACTTTTGTGCTTGTTTATAGGATTTGTCACTTAAAATTTCTTTTAAACATAATAAGTGTTATATATTTTTGTAATCTCCCTTTAAAATCCTTTATTTTTATACCCTACTCGATGGTATAGGAAAAAAAAATTTTTTGAACTCCGCGATTTGGCCCCCAAAATCCGCAATTTTTCTTTGTTTTTTTTAATTTTAATGTAGCCTATAACACTCGCGCCATCAGGACGAATCTAACGATGTATATTTTATTCAAATCCCTTCATCCGTTTAGGAGTTATGAGGGAACAAAGAAACGGACATACATACATAAATACATACTTACATACATACACGTCAAACACATAACCCTCCTTTTGGGCTTCGCCGCAGTCGGGTAAAAATAAACTTCTGAAGAAAAACCATGTTCTAAAGTCAGTGGAGAGAAGTATAAAAATTGTTTGAATATTTACGTCGTAAAGACGTAGGCTGTGGCTCGGGTGTTCATGCCTCCTCGAATACAATAATAAACTTATCACACTTATATCGAAACTATTCTTAGCTTATAAGTATGCCTAACCAAACAAAACTAAATAGACCAAGCTTACAAAAAGACCAACCAACATAAAGTTTGGTAAAAAAAAAACATGTTTTTTTATTTAAGTTACAGACAAAAAAAAACTTTTGGGCCAAATTTGTCGCCCCTTAAATCTGCCACCCAAGGCTCCAGCTTATTCAGCCTGCTGGTAAATCCACCCCTGTTTCTAAGAAATAATATTTAAATACAATATACAGACTGTTTGGCAACTGAGTGCACTCCTTGAAATGAACCAGACTTGACTCAACAAGTCAACATGTTGTAACTTCCTTGACCCGATAACTTTGACTAACAAAACAAATCTTACCTTTATATGTTTATTTTCCGAAATAAAATTCAGCGAGCAGTTCTCCCTAACAAGCACCTCTGCGAGTTCTACGACCACACGTCCACCGTTGAATAATTTGTTAATTTGGTGAAATTAAAGATATTATATCAGATAAGGTATGAAAAGTTGTCTGATGATAAGAAAAGCAATTATTTAATTTTTTAAATGATTCATACAATAATCATGCTAACAAACAACAACTGTAACAACCTATCATGTTATAGATTGCATATCTGTAAGGAAAAAGTTAAATCTAAATATTGTCTAAAAACTGTAATGTAATTAAATCACCCTAGTCCCAGCTGTGGGAACTTTATAGGCTCATTAAGCTTTGCCTTGAGATGGGAAACTTGGAGTTATTCAAAAATATTTTATCAATATCCTAATGTTCCAGGCTATCCAACTTATAGTTCTCAGAGCTAGTTTTCGTTGCTTACCCGTTTTATTCAAGGTTTTGTGTTTGTTCCTTCCATTGTGATGCTTAGGTACAAGAGTGACGCTATCTCGTGCTCTACGAACTACGACTCCATACACAGGTAGCCCGTAGCAAGGAAAACCTGTATAAGTGGAGATTCGTAGATGATTCAGCCCAGGGGGCCAATTCTCGGTTTTAGAGATGGTGTCAAACTCGACAAAAAATTCTAATGACGTCATTTTTTCGAAAAAATTTAAAAGTTGCTATTCTGGGGATGTCGAATTCGACATTTGTCTGTGCGCTTCTGAACAGTAGAGATGTCATGTCGATTATATACATAGATACGTCATTTCTGAGTGAATTTGTTGAGTTTTTGATTGTACACTGTTTTCTTTTCTTTAGTTTTTAAATAAAATACGGCTTTCTCATACTGGAAATTCGATTTATACTCTTTGATTTGTGCATTGTGTTTTTTTGAAACGACGACCTTCGCGCAGATAACAGACTCTGTAATTTGTGTACCTATAAAAAATCGAGAATTGGCCCTCTGGAGTGTAAACCCCTGCTGTGTGCCCTATTCCCATGGAGGTAGACAGTGACTACTGAACGCCACCTGCTACGATCCTTACATACTCCTATTACCTCGTCCACAGATTAAGTAGGTAACCACATGAATAATTTTCTGAAATTAAGTCTGTAGATCGGGTGGCTCCGCTTAGGTTTTATTAGTATTTTAATTCCGTCTATTGCACGATGCTGTAAGTATACATTTGAGGACAAAATAATTGCAACAGTGACATACTTGTTAAATTGATTATTGTTATTATCAAAGCATGCAATATTTTTGAAAATAAGTGTGTAAATTATGACAGATACGTTTTAATACTGATTTTAGGTGTTTATTTAATACCGGAGAACTTATTCAGTTTATTACCAACGTATGAGGCACAGACATAATGTTACAAATAGAAGACAAAATAAAACGAATCAATACATAAAAAGAAATTCTTTATTGCACAAGGGTAATTTGGTTTCATTTTATAGAAACTTTATTCCAAATAAAGATATAAATGTCACTTACTTGAAAACAATACTAAAAATATATATAAAATAAATAAATAAATAATGCTTCATTTCTCCAGAAGTGATCGATCCGCACTTATGTGCTAAGTTGTGTTTTGAATGCATTGAAAGAATATACATTTCTTATACAGGACGGTAATAAAAATACATAATCGGATAACAATTTGATATTAAACTTCCATGTGATTAGTACAGTAGTACCAGTTACATCCTGCGCCATACGATATTACAAGCGAGTGGCGCTGTATGCACGGACACGTGTGCTTGGTACGGTAGTACCAGTTACATCCCGCACCATGCTAAATTACTCATGTTTACTACGCCACTGTTTTGCAGTATTTCTAGCCTTCGGCGAACAAGAAAGATAAAGAAATTCTTTGATTGTTTCAGACCATTCTTCTTTGCACAATCTTCAAAAAAAATCTGGATCGTTATAGTTGCGTGTAGATCTAATGCAGGTCTATTAGGTGTCACATGACAACCATTATCGCTATAAATAGCTGCCGGTACTGTACATATGCTCAATGCATACGTAGTAAAAACTTCGCTTAATAAGAAATTCGTAATAATTTTTACACAATACTTAGACTTCTCTTTGAATATAGCGAGTTTGTCAGCATTAACATACACACCAGAATGTTCCATTAGTTCAACAAGTCCCGGAGCAGGTTCACGATACTTAAGTGTCCATCGCGAGTCATTTTTATTGTATTCCGGAGGTAGAACGATCGCACGTTCATGATTGCGTTCCATCCAGCGTCCCACCGACATCCTCCTACGTATTGATGAATAAATATCTTCTAAAATAACACCGTGATCGTCTTTCCAATCCTTCTCTAGTCCGTACTCGGCAACGGAGTGCAGTAATGTTGTTATTACATGTGTGGGTAATTCAGGTCTATCGTGTACCACGTGAACGCGGCGAGTGTTGCCTAATGCAGCAGGAAACGCACATATACTGAATGCATTTCTTGTAAAAACTTCGGATACTAACATTCTAATCAATCTATGGCGGAGTTCCTTTTCGTCGCCCTCTTTCAACGATGCCCTGCATTTATCGAGTTTATCAGCATTAACATACACGCCGGAATGTTCCTTTAGTTCAACAAGTCCTGGAGCAGGTTCACGGTACTTTAGTGTCCATCGCGAGTCATTTTTGTCGTTTTCCGGAGGAAGAACAAACTGAACTCCGTTGTTCTTATGAGTTGTAAAGCTTTCTGCCTCTTTTTTAAATTCTTTCTGTCGATCACGTCTCATCTCCAGCATTATTTGACGAATACTTATCAGAACACATTGGAAATCCGTTAGATTCCAGTTGCGTTTCTCACCATACTTTATAATATACTTCTGCAAGATATCTGTTGCGTGTTCATTTAATACAGGACTTGCTTGTCCACTGTGGATGTCAGAAGAATTAGTTGTTTTGCTAGTCCACGAACATGTAGTCAAAGCACTTGCAGTAAAAATTTCGGTTAGTAAAATTCGAGAAAGTGTTTTGCAATCGTGCGACACTTTCTCGCATTCAGCGAGTTTGTCAGCATTAACATACACACTGGAATGTTCCATAAGTTCAACAAGTCCTGAAGCAGGTTCACGATACTTTAGTGTCCATCGCGAGTCATTTTCATCGTATTCTGGAGGAAAAACAATTTTAGGCTTATCTTTCTTTTCTGAATGTTCTTCATTTATTTTTGGTTTTTTTGCTGTTGTGTCTTTAGATGAAGATGCTGGGAAGTCCATCTTATATTTCGTTGTGTTGTTTATGCAAGGACCTATAAATAAAATAAAACGGTTTACACAAGACGTAGCAATACGAAACTAACAAAAAACAAATAAAAACTGGCCAAGTGCGAGTTGGACCTCGTACATGAAGGGTTCTGTATCATCGTAGTAGGGTTAGCGGTGAGCGGTGCAGCGAGCGGGGCGGCATCGGTGCAAGCGGTGCGTTTTGCACGCCACGTACGTACCCTCAGTAGCGGTTAATTGCAGTAGCCGCGGTGGACGTACTTAGGTAGCCAAAACGTGTTCAAAATCATGGTTTTATCAAAATTATTCCTTTTCTGTTTAGAAAGCAGTACATTTATTATGAGAGAAGAAGTGCGCGAACTGAATATAGATCGGTATTTAAATGGCGAATTTAGGAAGATTACTTATTATTAGTTATTAGAAAACTTTTGATTATATTCTGCAGCACATACAAGTAAATTTAAAACAGCACATCTGTTCCAAAGGGGTAGTCACCATTCCAGAAAAATTGTTTCTCACTTTGAGGTATTGCATTTGCATTTTTTTTATTTACATGTCGCAGATCGCGTAATGGAATGTCAAGCGTTTATCATAATTTTGATTTAGTTCAATTAATTTAATTTTTGGTCTGGCAATGCTTGAGTGTGTTTAGTCGGATAAAGTTATCGTTTGTCATTTTTGATGTTAATAAAAAGGCGGTAGACTTGTGCAGTTGACACATTCAAATTGAAATCATGGTGACGAACGGTTGACTTGGCTAACCTCACTACATTCCATTTTATTTCATTTAAATCTGAAATAGATCTTCAATCCTTCGTTATTTTTAATTGTAAAGTGTTTTGGACGCCCGTCGGGGCCGCGGTATTATGTACTAGATTACGTGGCCTCGGCGCAAGGGCAAAGAAGGAACATGGGTTCGGTTTTTAGTCAGTAGAAGTCTGACACTCCCCTTCGCTCTGCCCAAGAGCGGGGGGGGTCATTCGATGATTTTCCACCCACCAAAAAAAAAAAAAAAAAAAAAAAAGTGTTTTGGACAGTTAAGTTTAGTGTACCGAACAGTGTCTGTGTGTTATTTCATGTTGGACTCCACATTCCATCATGCTCGAGCAACAAATCAACGAAGACATGCCTCATCTGTCGTCATCAGAAGTGCGATGTAACTCAAACGCCCTACATAGTTTAAGTGACAGTGCTAGCCAGGAAAAGTGTGTGTAAAGACAATGCGCGTGCGTCTGAAAGTAACACAGAAACGGAAAAGTGGCGTTTTCGTTAGCGCAGCAAAAACAAAAACTTTATGACTATTGCTCTGATGCGCGCCTACCGTATTACGACTCTGAAAAACGGAATATCGACAAACGTGCTTGGTTGGCAACAGCAACAGCAGACATGTGTGTTATCGATACGAATAGTCAAGTGTTACGTATGTGGTGAGGAAAGCCAAAAGGTTTCCACGGTTTACCAGAGAAGAGACAGCAAGACTGACAGAAGACCTCACTCCTCGTCTTCTCATGGAAGTACATTATCTGTTCCGGCGAAGCCCAAGGTCAGCTCCGTCACCTGCCTCCGTGCAGGAGCCGAGGCCACTACGCAAAACCGTTGTCCAGCAGTGGCCCGGGGTTCCGGCAGCGGCGGCACTGGTGGTGGCGCTGGTGTAGCTCCTGAACAACGCCGAGTGGACTTGTGCGTAGTAAATGCGCCTACAGGTATTCTCCGTCACTCTGGTGAGTCTTTTAGTTTTTGTTATGATTCTGGAGCAGAGTGTTCATTAATGAGAGATTCTATTTTGTGTAAATTTAATGTTGAGCGTAATTATTATAGTGTCTTTACTATTACGGGTATAGGTCAATATTCCGTGAATGGTAACCTGAACATTTTAGCTAATGTTGACATTGGTAACATTAGTTTGATTATTGTTTTTCATGTTTTACCTGATGAATACAACATGACATAGTGATTGGACGTGAAATTTTGATTAATTACTTGGTAATTAACATGACGTCTAGAACTTTAAAATAATACCTAATGTGAATACCGTAAATATAGAGTCGAATATAGAGTCGAATATAGAGTCGAATATAGAGTCGAATATAGAGTCGAATATAGAGTCGAATATAGAGTCGAATATAGAGTCGAATATAGAGTCGAATATAGAGTCGAATATAGAGTCGAATATAGAGTCGAATATAGAGTCGAATATAGAGTCGAATATAGAGTCGAATATAGAGTCGAATATAGAGTCGAATATAGAGTCGAATATAGAGTCGAATATAGAGTCGAATATAGAGTCGAATATAGAGTCGAATATAGAGTCGAATATAGAGTCGAATATAGAGTCGAATATAGAGTCGAATATAGAGTCGAATATAGAGTCGAATATAGAGTCGAATATAGAGTCGAATATAGAGTCGAATATAGAGTCGAATATAGAGTCGAATATAGAGTCGAATATAGAGTCGAATATAGAGTCGAATATAGAGTCGAATATAGAGTCGAATATAGAGTCGAATATAGAGTCGAATATAGAGTCGAATATAGAGTCGAATATAGAGTCGAATATAGAGTCGAATACAGAATACTGGTTAAGTACTATAGGTTCAAATGCTGGTTAAGCAGAGATGCAGAGTACTGGTTAAGTACTATAGGTACCTACACTCGCTGGTTAAGCGTGTTGTGATGAGCTTTCGCTGGTTAAGCGTTAGTTGTGTAATCGCTGGTTAAGCTGATTAGGTACGTTGAGCTTTCGCTGGTTAAGCGTTAGTGATTGAATCGCTGGTTAAGCGTGTGGATGAGCTTTCGCTGGTTAAGCGTTAGTAAATGAATCGCTGGTTAAGCGTGTGGATGAGCTTTCGCTGGTTAAGCGTTAGTAATTGAATCGCTGGTTAAGCGTGTGGATGAGCTTTCGCTGGTTAAGCGTTAGTAATTGAATCGCTGGTTAAGCGTGTGGATGAGCTTTCGCTGGTTAAGCGTTAGTAATTGAATCGCTGGTTAAGCGTGTGGATGAGCTTTCGCTGGTTAAGCGTTAGTAATTGAATCGCTGGTTAAGCGTGTGGATGAGCTTTCGCTGGTTAAGCGTTAGTAATTGAATCGCTGGTTAAGCGTGTGGATGAGCTTTCGCTGATTAAGCGTTAGTTGTGTAATTGCTGGTTAAGCGTTAGTGGGTTATTATCGCTGGTTAAGCGTTATTATTATCACTGGTTAAGTGATAGCATTTGTCACGCTGGTTAAGCGCTGTACTGGAGTTTGGTTCACAATCAATTGAGCATTAAACGTATTACTCACATGGTTTAATTTGACCTAATTATTTTTGTGATGATGTTCCCTGACGTGGGTCAGGATAGCCGAGTGGTCTAGTTACTTTTCTGGATTATTTGTCTCTTAAGGTACCTCATCCCACGAGGTCGTGTGAAGGTCAGAGATGGCCGTGTCGCAGATCGCGTAATGGAATGTCAAGCGTTTATCATAATTTTGATTTAGTTCAATTAATTTAATTTTTGGTCTGGCAATGCTTGAGTGTGTTTAGTCGGATAAAGTTATCGTTTGTCATTTTTGATGTTAATAAAAAGGCGGTAGACTTGTGCAGTTGACACATTCAAATTGAAATCATGGTGACGAACGGTTGACTTGGCTAACCTCACTACATTCCATTTTATTTCATTTAAATCTGAAATAGATCTTCAATCCTTCGTTATTTTTAATTGTAAAGTGTTTTGGACAGTTAAGTTTAGTGTACCGAACAGTGTCTGTGTGTTATTTCATGTTGGACTCCACATTCCATCATGCTCGAGCAACAAATCAACGAAGACAGGTCTCATCTGTCGTCATACAAATTTTGTTAAACTCTCTTCTTAAATTTGAAAAATGTCAAACGGTTTTTGAGATATATCCAAAAAACCATACCCCATTTTTGTTTCAGTCAATTGTAAAGGCGCTAACATCACCGAAACTAGCGCCACCCACATCTTATTTCTTTTACTCTAAAATCACATCGAAAAATTCAAAACACTATCATGCTAGTAAATAACTTGTAGTATTTTAAAAATCACTTTTCATGATTCTAGACTTGGATAAATTAAGAGAATTACTTATTACCACCAAAAGTCTCTTCAATCTTTAAATCAGTAATTCTCTTAATTCATTATATGAGTGCAGTATTGGAATTATATTTATTATGGGTTAAAAAAACATTTATTTTAGGTATCATGCATATTAAGCATGATACCTAAAATAAATGTTTTTTTTTTTGTTATCTTATTCTTCATTGTTTACTGCATGATAATCTAAAATGTACTAAATTAGATATACAGTATAAATGTGATTGTCCTTAAAACAATATGCAGTGCCTCCTTCATGATTTTGGTCTCCAAGTAATTTGTGAGACTAGCCCTTTTTTTTCTCTAATCCTACTTGTCAATGCCAATTTCAAAATTTGTTTTTTATTTCACAATCTACCAGGATACCAGATAATAGAGGTATCGTACATTGTTAATAAACCTCAAAATCATATCTATATACCTAATATATTTTGTGCATTTAGATTATCATTTATCATGCAAGAAGTAATGAAAAACAAGATAATAAAATACTTCTTCATAATTCTAGCCGACTGGTATTTTGTGAAATAAAATCCTTAGTTTTATAACCGTAAAATCTTAAAAAGTACGACTACCGCCATAATCACAGATGTCCTAATACACCAATGGCAAATAATGGTTATACATTACAGCTAAATTACGAGTATTACTAGTCTTCAGATAAAGTTATAAAAATAGTTAAAAGTGGTGGTTATTATTTGTCTCCACTGGTGGACAAGCCGGTGGTAGTCACCAGCAAGCATCGCTTAGATAACATTTTATAAGTAGTTTTTGTAGCCGAGGTATTTCGTACTCGTGCGGACGCACGTTTCACACTCACCAGTTGATGAACAAACTAACTTTCCAACTGATGATTTTAAAAGAAAAAAAAGGAAAGAAAAAATTATGTTATTTGTCGCAGAAACATAATGAGAAAAAGAGACTTAAAGAAAAAAATAATACATATACAACGCATTACAAATATTAAAAAATATAACAACAAGGGAAAATAAAAATGAAAAAAAAAAACAAAATTTTAAAAAAAAGTTTAAAAAAATTGTGTAAGACAAAAAGTTTTTCTCTGCAAAGCATAATTAGATAAATTAAAAACTGAATCGGTCACTAACACTATCATACTACGCGATATAAAATTTATAAGGTTTATTTTTGGTTTCGAGTAACAAACTGACAGACCGTGAACATGGTAAAAATATCTTGATTTCAGAGTTCATGATAATATCGCTGGAGCATAGTTTATGACGATAACTATGATTAACTATAGGAAATGGGTGTCAAGAAAACAGCAGCAATTTGAATTTAAATACTTTGACTGAATACGTTTATTATTCAAATATAAAAATAGCCACAAGGAAGGTTATAGCAACTGCCTCCTAGCACAGTTTAGATAGAAGTGAGAGCTCGACTAAAGGCAACCGTCCCTTATATAAGAAACGTTGTGTTTGACGTTACGTGACGTTAGTGACTGTGTTGCCAGTATAAAGAAAATCAAAGATTAATTTTTGCATAATAAAATAGACTAAATATCAACATTAACAAAACAAATCTTACCTTTACATCTTCATTTTCCGAAATAAAAGTCAGCGATCAGTTCTCACAAAAAAGCACCTCTACTATCGCACGTCGACCGTTAAATGATTATTATTTTGGTGTAATTATAGAATCAGATAAGGTATATAAACCTTATCTGGTGATATGAAAACGAATCCTTACTAATATTATAAATATCCGAAAGTAACTCTGTCTATCTGTTTGTCGCGCTTTCACGGAAAGACTACCTACCCGAATTCAATCAAATTTTGTACACAGATAGTCTAGAGCCTGAAAAAGAGTGAGTGGCGCTGTATGCACGGACACGTGTGCTTGGTACAGTAGTATCAATTACATCCTGCGCCATACAATACCACAATTGACGGTTAGGAGTTGTAGGATATTTTTTTAGTACAATATTATGGGGACGTTTATATGGTTGTATTCTTTCAGGTTATCTAGGTGAGCTGATTTTTCAACGGTTACGAAGCAATAATAAGAGAATCTTGAAGATTTAGGTAAGGTTCCTTGGTTGAATGTAAATGCATAGTAAATATGTGCATAGGATATTACAATTAAAAATGGAAAAATATAAAACCCTTTTATGCAAAAAAAAAAACGACTTCTTAAAACACAAAATAATGTGAAAAATCAACTTCGTATGAAAACTCATTTCTGTAGTCGGTGATATTGAAGTAAAACTTTGTTTTTTTTTGAAGTCGTTTTTATTTGCAAAAATTGGTTTTGTTAAGGTTGATGCGACAAGGTAGCCCGCGAAATTCGAATTGTCTTACGTTTTTTTTGCAATTTCGCCGGTCAGAAGAAAAAGCAAAAACGTAAGAAAATTCGAATTTCGCACCTTCGCCTTCGCCTTAAACAAGTATTTTAATAGATTTATGTAGTTATTTTTAATGAATAACATAAGGTGATTAAATTATTTTATTTACATGTATTCGTTATAATATTTTATTAACCAACCATCTTTAACATTAATTGCAGTGAAACAATGATGACATCTTCAGCAATGATTAAAGCAGATACGTAGGAGACAACATCCATATCCGGAGGAATCAAGTTATTCTAAGGTTCGTCAATAGCGGCCAAGAAATTCTAGGATAGCTTTGGTGGGCAATGATGATATCTTAAAAACGAATTAGGGATACAACTCGTTTGGGTCACAATTTGTTTCTTTCGGTAAGGAATACGTGTACATTTTACTTTATCAACGTATTGTCGCCTAATCTCATGTATTTTATGCACCATGCTCTTTCTAATTAGCTGGAAGTTAAATATTGTCCAACTCTTCTCTAGTGCATACTCATCGACGAAATTCAGTAATATTATTTCTGCATAGGCATCTAACTCGGGTGTAGGTTCAGGCGTAAGTAAATATTCGAAATCATTTCCACGGGATGGAATATTGTAAACTTCGTTGTTATTTAGAGATAATTTGCAAATACGCAATGCCGTTGTACTAAAAACTTCGGTTAGTAACATTCCTGCTAATGTCCAGCAGTCATTCGACTTTTCCTTGCATTCAGCAAGTTTGTCAGCACGAACATACACACCGGAATCATCTATTAGTTCAACAAGTTCCGGAGCAGGTTCACGATACTTTAGTGTCCATTTTGAGTCGTTTTCATCGTATTCCGGAGGTAAACCGTACGTAACGTCATTCTGTTCTTCATTTAATGTTATTGTTTCTGTATCTCTTGATAGACCAGGTTCAGGACACTGTCTTCTGTTAGTTCTACAGTTAGCGGAACGATTTTCAGGAGTAGGATCCATCCGATTGGTAATGATAAGACTTCTTAGTATTTCCTTTCGACGTTTATCTGCATTTTCTGCCGCTTCTCGTTTTCCTGCAACACGTCTCAACAGCATCAGTTTTTGACGGATACTTCTTCCAATTTCTTCTTTATTGTGAGCTGGAAAACGGTTTGAAATATACTTAAGCAACGACACCATTGCATTATTATCCAATTCAGGTCTCCCATTTGAATCCGTGTGGTCAGAGTTTTTGGATGTGGGACCATTCCACGAACATGTACTCATTGCACTTTTTGTAAATACTTCATTAAGTAACATTCTAGCCAATGTTACACTATCCTTCGACGATCTCTTGATTTTAGTACGTTGATCAAGTTCAAGAAACACACAGGAATCTTTTATCAGTTCAACAAGTCCAGGGGCATATTCGCGGTATTTTAATGTCCATCTTGAGTCATTTTTGTCGTATTCTGGAGGAAGAACAAACTGAAATCCTTTGTCCTTAAAAGTTTTAGACCTTTTTGCCTTTTTTTTTACTTCTTCCTGTCGAACACTTCTCGTCTCTAGCATTATTTGACGAATACTATTCAGAATACATTGAAAATCCGTTCTATTCCAGTTGCGGATCTGACCATACTTTGTAATGTACTTCTGCAATATATCTGTTGCGTGTTCATTTAATACAGGACTTACTTTTCCACTGTGTATGTCATTAGTTGTTTCACTACTCCACAAACATGTGCTCAAAGCACTTGTGGTAAAAATTTCGGTAAGTAACATTCGAGCAAATGCTTTGCAATCGTTCGACCATTTCTCGCATTCAGCGAGTTTGTCAGCATTAACATACACACCAGAATGTTCCATAAGTTCAACAAGTCCAGGAGCAGGTTCACGATACTTTAGTGTCCATCGCGAGTCATTTTCATCGTATTCCGGAGGAAGAATAATCTTGCGTCTATCTTCCTGTTCTGTATGTTCTTCATTTAATTTTAGTACTTGCGGTGTAGTGTCTTTTGATGAAGATGCTGGCACGTCCATGTTGTTATTTGACGTTGTGTTTTGTGGGCAAGGTTGCTTTTTTCTACTTGTTGAATTTGGTCTGAAACAAATAAGGTTTATTTTATAGTCTACATAACTTATTTAATTTATTGATTGATTGATTGAAAACAACCGCAGTTCTATACGTTTTAACTGTATAAGTATTGTAGTTTCTGTTGGAAACACTGTTTTTTTTTAAATAAACGATAAAAAATTCTAGGGGTCAAAATTATATCTGAATTCGTCGTAACCGTTTGTTACTCGGTGTCGCATTTCACCCTCATATACATACTAACCAGTAAGTATAGGTACCTACAGTATATCTATTTATACTGATATGGCAGTGTGATTTACAGCTGAACCGAACAGTCCATTCAGCAGTGAGTCGGAAAACATGGGAAGAATACACATCACTTTACATACAACGTACACTTTCAACTCATACAGATAATCACTAAAAATCATGACCCACCTATCTACTTTATTGATTAATTGAGAGAACGAGGAAAACTGTTCCACTATAATACAGTCGATACTAGTACGGGGAACAGAGTGAATAACACACGCTGTGTTAACAATCATTAGAAGTACCGACACGAAACAAAAATTGTAACTACATACATCTACTACTGCATATTAATAGCTTACTCACTTGTGGCATGTGCTACATAAATAATATGTTTTCTTTGTTTTTTTTTCTATAATTTAATTTGGCATTTTTTTTTGCTTTTATATCTCGTCCTATCGCCTGAATGCTATGTTTCGTATTTTTCATTTGAAATTTAAGCAGACTGTAGGTACACTATACAGTGCACATCTCGACAGCTGCATAAGTATGTTGAGTGCATTTGTTTTGGGATAAGTCTTATTAATAAGACAGTATTATTAACAATGTAAAATAACATTTCATCTAAAACTGAATAAAATGGAAAAACCTTTTTAAGTACTTAAGTACAAAAAATAAAACCGGCTTCAAAAATACAAAAAAGTCAAAAATAACTTATGCTTCAGAAGTCGGTGACGTTTGTTTGATTTTGTTTTTTTGTCCGTGACTTCTGCAGCTGACAGTTTTTTTTTTTTACTTTTTTGTGTTTTGTTCTCCTTCATCTTCGTCATGACGAAAATTCCCATTATTATTGAATTGAAAGCGGTTTTATTTTATGCAAAAAAAAATATCATCGCATTGTACCTGTTAGGTACGTTGAACAATTTAATTGTTAGTAAATAAACCCTGAATACATCTTGAATAGCTAAAAATTATGTCATTTGGATTATTTTTACGAGCGAAATATCGAAGTTATCGCGAATTTAAATCAAATAAAAAAAAAACCCGTTTCCTCATGTATGTGTCATCACAATTAAAAACAAAACAATTATTATAGGTACCTACGTATATTACAATAAGTTATCACGTTTACCTTTATTTACACCGTTAATCACAAATATTTTTCGGATAAGTAAACACTATCACTATCACTTTGCTACCCACTGAAATAATATCTAGACTGGTCTAAACTGGTTTATTAGTTCGACGAAGCGTTTAAAATGCTGAACACACGTTCACTTCTCAATCGTTTTGCAGAATATGCGGACACTCGGACAGTGATTGCACCACAAACTGTAACAGGAAAATCATCTCGTGTGTTTTGTTATTGGGTGCGAAAGAGATAGATATATCGATCTGAATTTGCATTCCACTTTCCAAGTAGGTATAAAAACTATTTTTAAAAACGTTTCTGTTTATCAATCTGAACACAATATGGCCTAGCGTTGTTTAGATTATCCATCCAATGAGAGATCCGCATAAATTGGTGTTCGCGCATGGGTATACACGCGCACAAAAGTACCTACTAGGCCTATTGTTTTATTTTCCACTAGCTGATGCCCGCGACTTCGTTCACGTTGAAAAATGTGTGTCTGTCTTGTTGATCCAGTAGCCCTAAGCGCGACTACTGAGCATGAAGTCCGGATTTGATTCCCTAAAAACCACTATTCTTATTTTCCTACATGAACCTCAAAAATATAAGGTAAAACGTGCATAATAATTCATCCATCCATTCACCCTCTGTTGGCTGAAAAAAATCTTTAGAAAATAGAATATTCCCATCTGCCTCCAGATTCCTGACGATTCTCTCCTATTTGAATCAGTTTATTTGCTAAGACGCCTGCTTCGTTGTCTTTGTACAGTTAACATAAGACGCAGATTTTTGATCCTGGACCTCAGCGACGACGCTTTGAGACATATTATGTTTATTTCATCCACCGGTGTGTCCCCTGCAATGACTGGCAGGGTCTTACTACAGTCGCCTGTGATCAACACAACAACGCTGTCCTGCAAGCTGCGGTTCAACGCCTCTAATGCATGCTTGTGCGATATTGTGCACTCGTCCCATATTAGTACTGTTGGCACTGGAGGGAAAAAATATTCGGAAAATAGAATTGGCCCATCTGCGTCCGATTCCAGACTTATCTCTCCTGTTTTCAGTTTATTTGCAAAGACGCAGTTTTTGGTGATGTTGCAATTTAGGGCAAGATTCAGCGGCAATTTGGAAACGGAATGTGCAACTATTGTGAAGTCGGGCTATTGTAAAACAAAGTTGCAGCAATGCCCGAGGAACCCACAGCCACACAGCTATATGACGGCACGGTTGGCGAAGTGGCATGGCTGGGCGATTGATTGTGGCGCTGCTTGTCTTATTTTACTTTCGTTTTATTTTCGTACTGTGTGTATTCGTTAATTTTTTATTCAGAAAATACAAAATTTGATTCGTCAAATGTACAACGCCATCTATCGAAGACGAAGTCAAAATTTAATGCATAGAAAGCGAACACACTTTAAGGTTTATATTATAGGCTACGTCGATTCTCAAAGCAGTGTCATTGAGACTATTTAAGAGTACTTTATAGCTATCATTACTTTTTGAAAAAATAGATTTAAAAGTTATCTTGTGAACACATTTATTACTATATATTACTCTATATTATACTGGGTGTAATTTATCTATAATATTATGTATGTATTTAGAAATATATAAGTATGTTTATCAGTTGTCTAGTACCCATAACACAAGCTCTGCTTAGCTTGGGACTATATGGCGTTGTGTGATAGTTGTGGAATATCCTATCCTACTAATATCCTACTAATATTATAAATGCGAAAGTTTGTGAGGATGGATGTTTGTTACTCTATGACGCCAGAACGGCTCAATGGATCTGAATGAAATTTGGCACAGAGATAGATTATAGTCTGGAATAACACATGGGCTATATAATGTCGCTATAATAAGTTAAGGGGGTGAGCAATATTGCATTATGTGCATTTTCCTCAACTGTTTGACAGCCGATATCTGTCATAGTATTTATATCAATAGAACGATTATTTTGAATCATTTGACACAGGTGTAAGTAGCCTAACGGTTCGGCGACCTACCTGTAAATAAATGTACGCAAGTTCAAATCACAGTCAGTATCCACTTTTTGTGATTTTTTATAATGTTGAAGGATTTTCAAAAATGTTAAACATTGTTCGCGAGTTCGATTCCCAGTCGGTTTTCACTTTTTGTAAGTTCCAGGTATTTTTTTTTAATTTGATGCTATATGGTTTTCAAATCAATTCAGAGTATAGATTAATATACTATTAATTTTAAATATAATATTATAAATCTGTAGACTGAGTTTCTGTATAATGAACATACTATTTAGAAAAAATAATGTTTTCTTTTATTGTGTTACAATCGTTTTTAGAATTTTCGTATGTAGTCTGTGTGTTTTGGATGTATTACCTACTTTATTATTATAGTATTATCGTGTACATTTTAAAACTAATATGATTAGGGTTTTAGTTTTTGTTTCATTGTAATCGGTGCTCTCTATCAAAAGATATACGAATTTAAAGTGGAAGAACTTATCATCGTTAAGAAACATACATGCAACGACATCTATTGCACCAAAACGGTACTAATTAATGAATGTGTTCACAAGATAACTTTTAAATCGTCTTTTTCAAACAGTTACGATACGAAAAATAACTCTTGATTTGTTTAAATGACGCTGCTTTAAAAATCTACATAGGGTTTTTTTTTGGAGGGTAGGAAATCATCAAATTACTCCTCCCGCTCTGGGCAAAGCGGTAGGGAATGTCAGACTTCTACTGACTAAAACCACCCATGTTCCTTCTATGCCCTTTGTGCTGGGACCGCAATATCTCTTTCGAACAGCCCGCAGCCCCGGCCCTTGCGGGCCCCTTCCATGTTGCTGACATCTCTTTGAGGCGCGCGTGGAACACGAACGCGCCGTTGACACGGCCTGTCATCGTCATAAGACGGACGGACGGAGAGCTAGCCCATTACTCACCGTCCACAGGCCCGGAAGCCATCACGTGGCCCCCGACACCCGGAGCGCCTCCCGCGGCAGCTGGGTCGAGAGGTTCTCTCCCTCTCACGTTCCACCACCTCCTTCGCTAGCATCACTGCTTCGCAGAAGGAGGCGACGGCGTCCCATTCCCTCTCGCCCCACACCATGGCTTGAATCAGGGCCGGACGCGAGAGGTCGCCGCCGCCGATCGCCGCTAAGAAAACACGACGGGGCTCAACCTAAGCGGGGCTCCGCCCAAGCGGGGCAAGCCTCCGCGGTGTGCTCCACCGTGTCCTCCGGCTGATCCTTGCAATGGTAGCATCCGGGCGTTTCCTATCGCCTGATTCGGTGCAGGTACCTCCCGAAACAACCGTGTCTGGTGAGGACCTGCGCCAGATGGAAGGTGAGGGCGCCGTGGCACGTCTTAAGCCAGTCCTCAAAGAGGGGACTTACCACCACTGTGCCCTGCACGGGGTCGCGACAGTCACTCTCTCCATGTCGCCATGAAATCACACCGGGGCGGTCTGCCCGCCAAGCGGCAATATGCCGCGGCAGTGGAATTACCCCCCAGTGTAGTGACTCCGCGCGCCATTTGCATGTAGGAAACTACATTAAAGCCTAAGCCCTGTAGAGTGTGTTTGCTTACCATGCATGAAATTTTGGCAGTTTAACTTCGTCTTCGACTGATGGCAGTGTTCATTTGACACCATTTTCTGAATTGCGGTGTTAATATTTGTCGTGAACATTCAACAAATACAAATTGACCGGTACACAGTAAGAAAAACAGCTGTAAAAACTTTAAAATAAAAACCCAATTAAAGTTAGATAAGACCCACGACGTAAATCTATTTTTTGTTCAGTGCGGGAATCGAATACACAGCGCCGCAGTCAAACGCCGAGGCACTACGCCAACCGTGCCGTCTTATAGCTGCGGCTTCCTCGGGCATTGCTGCAACTTTGCTTAACAAACGGCCAGATTGCACTTTCCGTTTACAAATTGCCGCTGAATCTTACCCCAACTTGCAACATCACCAAAAATCTGCGACTGGCCATGGAACAGATGTCTTTGCAAATAAGCTGCTTTAAACAGGAGACAGTCGCCTGGAATTAGATGTAGATGCGAAAATTCCACTTTCCGATGAGTTTTCTCATCCAGTGCCAACAGAAGATGAACTTACCATGCACGGTTTTCCTAATTTGAGAGGTTAATATAAATGATTAAGTGTGGTTATGTAAGAGGGCCGTCACCAAAGAACAAGGCATTTGTTTGTACATTTTGAGAAATAAGTTAAGGTACGGTTACGGTTTTTAAGCCATCGTCGTCTCAACTCCATTTCATTTTGATTCAAGTCGCTGCCGCTCATAATTACAGCGCCCATAAGGACGCCTTTTGTAATCATTACTCACATCATCACATTTTGATCAAGCCGTCAGTCGGTCTCACATATAAAATAACATTACGCCTTAATCCCGAAAGAGTTAGGCAGTGATGTAGGTACCTAATCGTAAACTCACAGTTCGCCAGTAATGCATGTTCAAGCGCCATGTAATATAGTCGTTTGATGTCTACAGATATAATATCGCCATTGACGGGCACGAAAACCACGCTCCGTGGCCTCTACTACGAAAACACTTTGCAATCAAACCCCGGACCTCATCCTCAGTAGTTGCACTTGAGGTCACTCGATCAACGAGACAGTCACACATCAAAATTTTTTACGTGAACGAAGTCGCGGGCATCAGCTAGTAATATTATAAATGCGAATGTTTGTGAGG
This sequence comes from Diarsia mendica, assembly GCA_949316265.1. Taxonomy (NCBI): domain Eukaryota; kingdom Metazoa; phylum Arthropoda; class Insecta; order Lepidoptera; family Noctuidae; genus Diarsia; species Diarsia mendica. Next base: position 1,379,893 of record OX438903.1, on the reverse strand, counting down.
ATGGATGTATGGATGTTTGTTACTCTTTCACGCCAGAACGGCTGATCGGATCTGAATGAAATTTGGCACACAGGTAGATTATAGTCCGGAATAACACATGGGTTATATATTATCCCCATAATAGCTTAAGAGGGTGAGCAGTATTGCATTATCCATAATCCTCAACTGTTTTACAGCTTGATACTGGAAATACGAATTAACGCAAGGGACATCGAGCGTGCTGTGCAATTTTTCACTTTAGGAGCCTGGTGCGAGCGTTGCAAATCCAAGAGAAAGCTGAAGTCCCTTACGGCATTTCAAATTTCCGGTATCGAACCACAATCGAACTGTCAACTGTCATACTATATTAAAATAGAAGATCTATTTCAACCTATTTGTCACTGGTGTACGTAGTCTAACGGTACGGAGGCTAACCTGTAAACAAAGGTACGCAAGTTCAAATCACAGTCAGTATCCACTTTTTGTGATTTTTTATAATGTTGAAGGATTTCCAAAAATGTTAAATAATGTTCGCGAGTTCGATCCCCAGTCGGTTTTCACTTTTTGTAAGTTCCAGGTATTTATTTTTATTTTGATGCTCTACGGTTTTCAAATCAATTAAGAGTAGATTAATATAAATAATTTGAAATATAATATTAAAGAAAAAATAATGTTTTCTTTAATGGTGTTCAATAATTTTTAGAATTTTTGTATGTAGTCTGTGTGTCTTGGATGTATTACTTTATTATTATAGTATTATCGTGTACATTTTAAAACTAATATGATTAGGGTTTTAGTTTTAGTTTCATTGTAATCGGTGCTCTCTATCAAAAGATATACGAATTTAAAGTGTTTAAAAAGAACTTATCATCGTTAAGAAACATACATGCAACGACATCTATTGCACCAAAACGGTACTAATTAATAAATGTGTTCAAAAGATAACTTTCAAATCGTCTTTTTCAAACAGTTACGTTACCAAAAATAACTCTTGATTTGTTTAAATGACGCTGTTTTGAAAATCTACATAGGGTTTTTTTTTTCGAGGGTGGGAAATTATCAAATTACTCCTCCCGCTCTGGGCAAAGCGGTAGGGAATGTCAGACTTCTACTGACTAAAACCACCCATGTTCCTTCTCTGCCCTTTGTGCTGGGTCCGCAATATCTCTTTCGAACAGCCCGCAGCCCCGGCCCTTGCGGGCCCCTTCCATGTTGCTGACATCTCTTTGAGGCGCGCGTGGAACACGAACGCGCCGTTGACACGGCCTGTCATCGTCATAAGACGGACGGACGGCGAGCTAGCCCATTACTCACCGTCCACAGGCCCGCGTCTACGGTGGCCGGAAGCCATCACGTGGCCCCCGACACCCGGAGCGCCTCCCGCGGCAGCTGGGACGAGAGGTTCTCTCCCTCTCACGTTCCACCACCTCCTTCGCTAGCATCACTGCTTCGCAGAAGGAGGCGACGGCGTCCCATTCCCTTTCGCCCTGCACCATGGCTTGAACCAGGGCCGGACGCGAGAGGTCGCCGCCGCCGATCGCCGCTAAGAGAACACGACGGGGTTCAACCTAAGCGGGGCTCCGCCCAAGCGGGGCAAGCCTCCGTGGTGTGCTCCACCGTGTCCTCCGGCTGATCCTTGCAATGGTAGCATCCGGGCGTTTCCTTCCGCCTGATTCGGTGTACCTCCCGAAACAAATTAAAAAACGTAAATTTATTTGTTCAGTGCGGGAATCGAATACAGGACATGCAGCGTCACAGTCAAACGCCGAGGCACTGCGCCAACCGTGCCGTGATCGTATCGCTGCAATGCTTCCTTGGGCATTGCTGCAACTTTGCTTAACAATGGCCAGATTGCACTTTCCGTTTACCAATTGCTGCTGAATCTTACCTAACTTGCAAAATCACCAAAAATCTGCGACTGGCCATGGATCATATTATGTCTTTGCGACCACTTTCCGAAGAGTTTTCCCATCCAGTGCCAACAGAAGATGAACTTACCATGCACGGTTTTCCTAATAAATTTGAGAGTTTAATATAAATAATGAAGAGTGGTTGTTTATGAGGGCTGTCACCAAAGAACAAGGCATTTACTATTAATATCATAAACGGGATATTTACCATGTTTGATTTTTGTTTCGAGTTCCCGATATTTATTTTGATTATCCGTGATCATGGTGCTTGTAACAGCGCCGAAATATCGGGAACTCGAAACAAAAATCAAACATGGTAAATATCCCGTTTATGATATTAATAGTAGTGTCAGTGACCATGTCAGTTTAAAAACTTATATAACAAGGCATTTGTTTATACATTTCGAGAAATAAGTTAAGGTACGGTTACGGTTTTTAAGCTATCGTCGTCTCAACTCCATTTCATTTTAATTTAAGCCGCTGCCGCTCATAATGCGCCCATAAGGACGCCTTTTGTAATCATTACCCACATCATCACATTTTGATCCAGCCGTCAGGTCTCACATATAAAATAACATTACGCCTTAATCCCGAAAGAGTTAGGCAGTGGTGTACCTAATCGTAAACCCACATTTCTCCAGTAATGTTCAAGTGCCATGTAATAGGGGGCGTTTGATTTCTATAGGTATAATATTGCCATCGACCGGGCACGAAAACCATGCTCCGTGGCTTCTACTGCGAAAACACTTTGCAATCAAACCCCGGACCTCATCCTGAGTAGTTGCACCTGAGACTACTCAATCAACGAGACAGTCACACATCAAAATTTCCACGTGAACGAAGTCGCGGGCATCAGCTAGTTATTATATATTATTATTATTATATTATTAATTAGTACCAATTTGATGTAATAGATGTCGTTGCATGTATGTATCGTTATGACGATAAGGTCTTCTTTTTTAATCAATCAATGCTCGATGACCTCTGTGGAGCTTCCGAAATAGTGGGTCTTAAAATGAACATGGACAAAACCAAGGTTACGTTGAATGTCCATGTATCACCTACTCTTATCAAGATCGGAGACACTACACTTGAAGTTGTGGACGATTATGTCTACCTGGGACAAACGGTCCAGTTCGAGAAAGAGGTCAATCGACGAATCCTACTCGGCTGGGCAGCTTTCGGGAAGTTGCGCGGTATCTTCTCATCCAACTTACCACAGTATCTCAAGACGAAAGTCTATGACCAGTGTGTTGTGTGCTGCCAGTGATTAGATAGGGACCGAAAAGTGGTCGCTCACAAATGGGCCTCATCAGAAATCTCAAAGTCACCCAAAGGGCAATGGAGAGAGCTATGCTCGGAGTTTACTTGCGTGATCGAATCAGAAATGAAGATATCCGTATGAGAATCAAGGTTACCGACGTAGCCCGACGATTCGCCAGACTTCAGTGGCAATGGGCAGGGCACATTGCTCGCAGAACGGATGGCCGATAGGCCGAAAAGTTGTGGAGTGGCGACCGCGAACCGGAAGACGTTGCGTTGGAAGGCCTCCCGACAGACTACAGACAAAAATTTCTAAAACACGCCAATTGAAAACATTTTTTTTAAAATAATATGTTTAATGTACAGAAAATCCACGTCTACACATTTATTATTATGTATTTAGATTTATTATCACTTTTTGTTGTTTTTATAATTATTTTAAAATCCTAAAGCATCAAAATAAAAACAAATACCAAAAAAATACAAAAAGTGAAAACCGATTGGGGATCGAACTCGCAAACATGTTTAAACAGTTTTGGAAATCTTACATCATTATAAAAAACACAAAAAGAAGGCACTGACTGAGATTTGAACTTGCATACCGTTATTAACAGGTAGGTCGCCGAACCGTTAGGCTACTTACACCTGTGTCAAATGATTCAAAATAATCGTTCTATTGATATAAATACTATGACAGATATCGGCTGTCAAACAGTTGAGGAAAATGCACATAATGCAATATTGCTCACCCCCATAACTTATTATAGCGACATTATATAGCCCATGTGATATTCCAGACTATAATCTATCTCTGTGCCAAATTTCATTCAGATCCATTGAGCCGTTCTGGCGTTATAGAGTAACAAACATCCATCCTCACAAACTTTCGCATTTATAATATTAGTAGAAGTAGAAGTAGATTAGTAGGAAGTAGCTTTTCGTTTGTGTAAAATATCATTAAAGATAATTAAAACCTGTTTTGTGTGTGTGTTGTACCGTAATTATGTTCAATTAAAAACACAATTTCATTCTTCTCACTGTAGACTTGAACATTGCCTCTGCGCTGCGGTCCATTTCATGCACCCATGCAGATGCACCGATATTTATTTATTTATTTATATATACTTTATTGTACACCACAAAAATACATAACAAAAGAAAACATAATCGTCATCAATAATCATTTTTCTCGATTGATGTGAAACCATGGGGCCAATTCTCGATTTTCGCCATTTATCTCGAGTTCGAGTTCGTAAGTCTATCTCTATGTCTATCAAAAAGTCAAAAATATCTCTATCTCTACCAAAAAATTTCGAATTGAGCAGAATTCCGTACTTATTCTTTTTTTTTAATAATAGATGGGCTTGATCTTGACTTCAATCTTGCCCTAAGGGCAGAGATGATGTCGACGATGGAACGAGCTTACCCAGTAGAAGGCTGTTTACTCGCGACCTATACAGATTAAAGTCAGAGAGTCAAGTCAGTGAGTCTTATTCTCAGTCAAAATAGAAATAAATGTCACGAAAATGTCGAGTCGAGTGAAGATAATGTTACCATTATGAAGGATCGCACGTTCCGTTTTAGGTAGCTATGAGTGAATGAATGATTTTGTTTTAAAACGCTGACTAAACCTAATTATTTAAGTATAAAACGAAACGTTTAGTGTAAAAATAATCAGTTTGACAGTTGACTGTCTGTCAGTGTCAGAATTTGCGCCTTTTTGCGGTTTCCTTCAAAACTTTTGGTATGTTTACAAGTCATTTACTCCGTGATTACATCAATAGTGGGCTGTCTGTTTGTTGTGTTACATTTCATAATTTTTACTTTAACATGGAGGGGAAAAAATACCCCAGTTCTCAACAAAAACAGTTACTGATTCAACTCGTTGAAACAGACCCGGAATTGAGGGGAGGTAAATTCTTCTCCAGTTTTACTAAAAAGGAAGCAGAGAGTTTCAAGAAAAAACAATGCACAAATCAAAGAGTAGGTACTTATATTTAATCGAATTTCCAGTAGGTATGAGATGCCAAGCCGTATTTTATTTAAAAACTAAAGAAAAGAAAACACAGTGTACAATCCAAAACTCAACGAATTCACTCAGAAATGACGTAGGTATCTATATAATCGACATGACATCTCTACTGCTCAGAAGCACTCGACATAAACTCTAACGTTAGCCTTCGACAAATGTCGGATTCGACATCCCCAGAATAGCAACTTTTAAAATTTGTCGAAAAAATGACGTCATTAGAAATTTTTGTCGAGTTCGACACCATCTCTAAAACCGAGAATTGGCCCCCATTTCGTAAAACTTTTGTGCGCGATGGTATGGTATTTTGCGCAGAATAAACTGTATTACGGACGTATTTTGAGACTGAATGTGACGTAGACAGACTGAACGACCAATAGCGTCCTATGCATCGCGGGAACCTGGGCCCCGAGTCTGCTATTCAATAGTGTCAGAATGGTCGATCATTGATCTCATAATGGTTGATTGACGACAAGCCAAAAAGTACCTTAAGTCGACAGGCATAAGGTACTTTTTGGCTTGTCATCAATCAACCTGATCGTGCTCTCAAGAGATTCGGGTTAGGGGGCAATCTGGGCATCTGGGGGGACGGCGCGTAGGTACGCAGTAGACCAGTGCCGAAGCCTTCAAAAATGGTAAAAAATGAAAAAAAATTACAGTAGGATGAAACCCATTAGAAAAGGAGGGGAATATGATCAAAATAAAAGGAAAAATAAATTACGGTCGATCCGAGTTCGGGAAGTGGGGGTGGGGGGGGGGTTTTAAGGGGGGAAAGCGGTTTATCTCGATTTCCGGCAAAACTACAAGTCCTATCGAAAAATGTTAAACGGCAAAGTTGTAGGTAATAAAAAGATCTACAACTTTTGTATTTGCAATTTTTTTACATAACCTCAAAATTTAGGTGAAAAATTCAGAAAACCAAGTTTTTGGTTTTTAATTTTTATCTTTTACAAAAATCATTTTTTTTTAACGAAATTTAGTGAAAACTTACACTTTTATGCCCTAAATACACTGTAATTTTTTTGATTAAAAATATTTATTTTTCACCTTATTATTGACTTAATATCGAAAAATCAGCCATATTTTCAATCGAAAATTCTGACGTCAAAATATCTGCTTTTTTTAAAAAGTCGGTGGGCGTTGTGTTAAAATGCAAAGTCAGCTGCTGCGAAATAATACCCACTACCAAATAATGGCCTAGACAAGAAATTATAAGCGTATTTATTGCTGTTTTATGCCTATTTATTGTTATTTTAAGATAATTAAAAATCAAACGAACTTACCAAGTGAAGTTCGATGATAATTATGTGAACAGCTTCATTCGAAGCGATTTATTTGTTTACGTATTGTAGCAGCGCCTCCATGTACCAGCCTTGCACGGATTTTTAGAGGTAAGTACTTTTTTTTTTTTTTTTTTTGGTTGGTAGTTAGTTTTGTTTTACTTGCAACACTGTGCGTTTGCCCCCACTACACTATTTCACTTTAACGGTCCGGAGCCATTTTAATGTCATTTTGTTGAAAGCTAATAAATATTTCACATTTTAATTTATCTAGGGTAGGGTAGGTAACTTTTCTAGGGAGGGTATAAATCGCTTCGAATGAAGCTGTTCACATAATTATCATCGAACTTCACTTGGTAAGTTCGTTTGATTTTTAATTATGTTTCACAGCTTCATTCGAAGCGATTTATTTGTTTACGTATTGTAGATGTTCAGAGACAAAATGTGAAATAAAATAAAATAGGTGAGTAATCAAACTGTTTTTTATTATTACTACCTACATAGTTATCATTGAATCAACTTTGTTTTACATTGTTTACATTTTAAGAATTAATTTATGGAATTTGTTACAGATTATTATAACCTGCAAGTACTGTTGTTGCAAACAGATGAGGATCAATTACAACCTGCCTATTATAATGTTTTGCGAAGACAGAAGATGATTGACTCCATCCAGCAGTTTTTCTTATCAAGTCAATATTGACTCCAAGTCTATTGGCTGAGGATGTGGCTGCATGACGAGTGCTGTGGGCACTAAATATGGATGTGTCTATACCGCTATTATAAAGTGTATCTTTAATCCAGTGACTAAGTGTTTGTGATGAAACTTTTGAGTGCGGTTTTTTGTAGCTTACAAATAAATAATCATTTTTGCGAAGGGGTTGAGTCTTATTTATATAAACCTCTAGGCATTTAGCGGGACAGATCTGGGGACGAGTGTCGAAAAAAGGTAATCTTAAAACTGGTTGTGAAGAATTAGGTCTGGAAGTTTTTATCAAATCAGGTATTTTTATTATTATGTCCACAGGAGAATTTACTTGAACACTACCTAATTTTATCAATGAAAATGTTTGAACGCGATGCGCGGTCACCAAAGCCAATAAAGTTATAGTCTTTTTGGAAAGAGTTTCCAGATCAAGGTCTGTGTTAGGCCATTTCTGTGCTAAATAATTTAGAACAATGGCTGGATCCCACGTCAAATTATATTTTGGATTACTAGGCCTTAATCTGTAAACTCCCTTCATAAATCGCTTAATTCTATCATCGTTTGCCACGTTACTTAGCAACAAGGATAATGCCGATTTATAAGAGTTGATTGTACCGTATTTTGCCCCTTTTTCAAAAATTGTAGTAAGAAAATGAATGACTATGGGGACTGAAACCGAGGAATAATCATACCCATGTTCATTACAATATTTTAACCATAATTTTATACAAACATCATATTGTTTATACGTCGAATCAGATAATGACGATAGCATAATTTCAATTGATTTGTTAGACAAATGTCTTTTTAATAATGTTTGCCTGAAAGCTTCACGGCAACCAATTTCAGGGTGCGGTGCAGATTGTGAGGTGTTCTGAAAGGAGAAGTTAATAAATTTATGTGTGGTTCAAAGAAGATTGGTTTGGAACAAATCAATTTTTTGAAAACAGGGAACCAAGGTTGTGTTGGCCAATAAGGTACCACGACTATGACATTAGCTTTGTCATTAATAATTTTTTGCATTGTTTTTGTGATAAGTGAAAACGGCGGAAAGGCATAAAATAGTTTATCTTTCCATGAAATAGTGAAAGCATCGATTGCATAAGCGTCAGGGTCGTTTTTCCAAGTTATGTACCTAGGACACTTAGCATTACACCTACTCGCAAAAAGGTCTATTTCTGGGTATCCGAAACAGTGTGTTATTTGGTTGAATGCATCACTATTAAGTTCCCATTCAGTGTCCTGAAATTTCATGCGCGATAATTGATCTGCTTCATAATTATCTTTACTAGTTATGTAAGAGGCAAAAATAGTTATTTTACGCGTTTCACACCACTGCCATATTTCTTTAGTGATATTATGTAAATGTTCAAACTGTATGCTGCCCATGCGATTTATACAGGATATAGCAGTTACATTGTCAATCCGTAATAGTATTTTTATATTATATGATTCGTGGGCAAAACATTTAAGCGCGAGAAAAGCAGCTTTTAACTCTAACTCGTTAATATGAACGGTTCTTTCAGCATCTGTCCAATAACCAAAACATTTATCTGTACTGCAATAAGCCCCCCAACCTGTACGTGACGCGTCGGAAAAGACTTCTAAATCATATTGATCACAAGTTAACGGAAATGAACCACTATCAATATGATCTAACCACCATAACATATCACTATGTAAACTGTTGGGGAGCCGAACCAACTGTTCGTAGCTAGGATTGCTAAGTAAACAGGAATATTTAAATTGTTCAAAAAGTTTAGTGTAAAGCCATGCATATTGAATTGCAGGACAAGCTGAAATTAATAAACCTATGAACCGGGCAAATTCACGAAGTTTACATTTACGCTTTTTCAAGAAGCTAGAAATGTATTCTTTTATTTTTAACTTTTTTGTACTAGGTAATTTTAATAACATATTTTTTGAGTCAAATTCGAAACCCAAAAACTTGCATAGTGTTTGCGGTACTAAGCAGCTTTTCTCTGTATTTATTATGAAACCTAGGTTTTGAAGTAATGCTATGGTTAAGTTAACGTTATTTTTACATTCTAGAAAAGTGGTTCCAATGCAAAAAATATCATCGATATATATAACTGAGATCATTCCAAGGATTCTTAGATATTCCATAATGGGCTTTAATAACTTTGTGAAAACATAAGGTGCAGTGCATAAACCAAACGGTAGACAGTTAAATTCGTAAAGTGTATTATTGTATTTAAAACGGAGATATTTGCGGTGAGATATATGTATGGGAATTAAAAAATAAGCATCTTTTATATCTATTGATGCCATATAACAGTTTTTTGTTATAAGCTTTGAGGCTGTACGATAATCTTCCATCTTGAAATGTTTGGTCTCTACGAATTTGTTCAAACATTTAAGATTCAATATAAATCTCATATCGCCGTTTGGTTTTGGCACTAAAAACACACTTGAAATAAATTCGCCTTTAATAGGGTCACAATGAGATATTGCATTCATATCTAAAAGGTTTTTGATCGATTTTTCGAAATCTTGGGCTTCATTAATGTTTTTAGGAAACACATTAGGCGAATCAGTACGGTATGGTAAACATTTAAAAGGTATTTGGTACCCTTTTATCCAAGATAAAATCGTTTTGTCAGTAGTGACAATTGACCAATTTTGGAAAAAATACTGAAGCCTGCCAGCGGTTTGTACCTGATTTGTTACTTCCGATGCGTTGGCTTCGTCGGGGATGGGTAGCGGCGCGCACTGCCGCTGGATTGCGGCGGTGGCGGCGGCTGCCGATACGCAGGGCGACCTCGCCTGGTATTGTTCGGCTTGTTGCCGGTCTTGCGGTGCTGAGGGTTGTAGTTTAAATGGCCCTTGTTGGGACCTTTTGGAATAGCTTGGGGCTTGTTTCTCTGGGCGTTTTTTAAAGCATCTCCAGACTGTTGAATTGTCTTGGCGGCTTTTACTTTGTCAGAAACATTTTCACCAAATAAGAAACTGCCCCTTTTTGTTTCTAGCAAGGCGTCCTTTAAATTGATGTTAATAGATGAAATGACGAAGTTACGTCTTGTTTTTGTTTCCCAAAAATGGCTGTCACATAATATACGACAAGCGTCACTGATGGGTTTTAAAAGTTTTTGTTTACTGGTCTCATTTGAAATGATCATGTCAGTAGCGGATGCTAAGGCTGACAATGCAACACCAAGTTGGTTTTGCTTGAACATGAGTGCCGAGTCTCTTTTAACCAGAGCATCCTGCAGAGCTGCCTTTACTTCCGGATTGAGAGCTGGCGCCAGCAGTAGGTCACAGTTTTTGGGCACAGAATAACTTTTAAAAAGGTTTTCCTTGACATCTTTAGCCAAACCTTTGGCAAGGATGTCTTGCCAACGATTCGCAATGTCCTTGTGCACAGACGGACCCATGGTAATGTCCGTTTTAGGAGCATCGCCGAGTAAGTGCAGGGTGTCTTCATCCAAGTCCTGGTCTTCCATTACTTCCGGCGGTGCTTCTGCCGAGGTGCCGGGTGTAGGCGACAGAGGTGCAGCGCATGGCGGTGGTGGAGGTGGTGGTGGCGAAGCAGGGCACGGAGAACAAGCACGTAACGAGGCATGAGGTGACCCACGTGATAATGCACGTGGAGAGGCATGAAGCGGCGAGGCATCAAGCGGCAAAGCTTCAAATAAGCAAGCTTCCTCATTTTGTGACATATCGCAGTCCACATCTAGTTGATGGTGCGAAAAATCTACAAAAAAACGTTTCTTTTTAGAATACGTCTAGTAAATGCAATACTTTTCACTTTTAAACGAGACAGAGGAAACCCAAGTTTGGTAGCCTCGCATCACTTGTGTAAATAAGTATTGTTATAATAATTATGTGACAGTATCAGCCCCAGTATGGCAGTACGCATCACTTTATATAATGACAGAGGAGACCCAAACTTAGTAACCTCGCATCACAAGTAACATTTGTGTAACTTACTGGGTAAGTCTTCTTCAGATGACGAGCTAATACGGCGATTAGTTGTTGCCTGTAATTTATTTTGCAACTTTTGTATTTTTCGCCGTATTTCTTCTTCAGTTTTTTCGGACTTCCTTTTCTTTCCCATTTTTGATGAGCTGTGTCTTTATAGCTGTGTTTTATGTAGGAGCGGAGACGTGCGAAGGCTTGAGCACGGAAACGTTGAATGACATTAAAATGGCTCCGGACCGTTAAAGTGAAATAGTGTAGTGGGGGCAAACGCACAGTGTTGCAAGTAAAACAAAACTAACTACCAACCAAAAAAAAAAAAAAAAAAGTACTTACCTCTAAAAATCCGTGCAAGGCTGGTACATGGAGGCGCTGCTACAATACGTAAACAAATAAATCGCTTCGAATGAAGCTGTGAAACATAATTTATATATCGTGGAGACCTACGGAAAATTTTGGCCCATCAAAAGGTATTTCACAGAGAAGTGGGGAAGGGGCTAGGAGGGTTTGGCCCTTACTACCTGTTATTTTGTAGCAGCTGACTTTGCATTTTCTGAGAAAATTTACCATTGCAATGTATATTTTTTATACGTCATCAGAAAGTAGAGATTATAAGGAACACAACGCCCACCGACTTTTTTAAAAAAGCAGATATTTTGACGTCAGAATTTTCGATTGAAAATATGGCTGATTTTTCGATATTAAGTCAATATTATGGTGAAAAATAAATATTTTTAATCAAAAAAATTACAGTGTATTTAGGGCATAAAAATGTAAGTTTTCACTAAATTTCGTTGCAAAAAAAAATGTTTTTTTGTAAAAGATAAAAATTAAAAACCAAAAACTTGGTTTTTTGAATTTTTCACCTAAATGAGGTTATGTAAAAAAATTGCAAAAACAAAAGTTGTAGATCTTTTTATTACCTACAACTTTGCCGTTTAACATTTTTCGATAGGACTTGTAGTTTTGCCGAAAATCGAGATAAACCGCTTTCCCCCCTTAAAACCCCCCCCCACCCCCACTTCCCGAACTCGGATCGACCGTTATTTATTTTTCCTTTCATTTTGATCATATTCCCCTCCTTTTCTAATAGGTTTCATCCTACTGTAATTTTTTTTGGTTTAAAAAATTATCGACTCTGGTCTACAGTCCCCACTACCAAAAATTACGCATCCGAGTTATCCACATTGGGTTGGGGATTGGGGATAATCGCAAGGGTCAACCTAACCGCAGTGCAATGGAAAGATTGGAAAGGCCTCGCCCTGGGGGAAAAGGGAAAACTTGTGTTAGATGCTAAAGCATGTAATACCGAGACATTGAAATATACGTGGCCTTTATGACCACTCACGTCATTTGACGTCATCACGGTTTCCTTTCCACTTTCCGGCGCCTCGCCCTGGGGGAAAACTACACACACCGGCAAAATTAGAGGAACACAAAAAAAAGGTGCCTTTTTAAAAAAAACTGGTGGTTATTTCGACACGTGGTGTCGCTATTTTAATGAGTACCCTTTTTCAACATAACATTATGGCCAATTATGGGCTCTTTTGACATGTTTTAACCTTCTTACAGAAATTGTATTGACAATTGACGCTTCTGAGTGTTTTTGATAAGGAATTTGTTTTATGCGGTCAATGGTGGCCCTAGCTCAGTTTGTTTGTTTTGCTTTGAGAGTTAACATTGTATTGCATACAGAATGAGTGATTTGCCAGCAACTGATGACGCCAGGACTGCAACAATGATAGAGGAAGGTCACACCTTCCGTTCAGCCAGTCGAACGTTGGGTGTGGCAGTATCCGTGATCCATTGTACTGTGCAACGACTCAGAAATACAGGATCTTACGTGTGCAGGCGAGGGCAAGGCAGAAATCGTGCAACCAATGCCGTAGACGACTGTTTTATAAGGGTGCAAACTTTGAGAAATCGCCGTCAAACGGCTGTTCAGACCCGAAATGTCTTGGAACAAGTGCGTTACGTACGTGTTAGTGAACGAACAGTGAGAAGAAGACTGATTGAAGTTGGTTTCAGGTCATACGTGCCAGCAAAAACGCCAACACTTGAAGTAAGCCATCGAGTAGCCAGATTAGCGTTCGCCCGTGAGCAACAAAATTAGTCCGATGAGTGGAGTCGAGTTTTATTCTCTGATGAAAGCCATTACTGCGTTAATTGCATTGATGGAAGGGAAAGGATGTGGAGATATCGAGGAGACCGTTACTTTCAAGCAATTTTTTCCGAAACAACGGCTTATGGTGGAGGGTCTGTAATGAAGTGGGCTGGTATAAGTTTGACGGCACGCACCGCTCTAGTCATCATCGATGGTGGATCTCTGACTGCACACAGGTACATAACTGAAACCCTAGAACCCCATGTTATCCCTTTTGCTCCATTCATAGGCTCAAATTTTGTGTGTGTGCACGATAACGCACGCCAATAGCCGTTTGAAATCGATTTCTCAAAGTTTGCACCCCTATAAAACGGTCGTCTACGGCACTGGTTGCACGATTTCTGCCTTGCCCTCGCCTGCGCACGTAAGATCCTGTATTTCTGAGTCGTTGCACAGTACAATGGATCACGGATACTGCCACACCAAACGTTGGACTGGCTGAACGGAAGGTGTGACCTTCCTCTATCATTGTTGCAGCCCTGGCGTCTTCAGTTGCTGTCAAATCACTCATTCTGTATGCAATACAATGTTAACTCTCAAAGCAAAACAAACAAACTGAGCTAGGGCCACCATTGACCGCATAAAACAAATTCCTTATCAAAAACACTCAGAAGCGTCAATTGTCAATTAAAATGTCAAAAGGGCCCATAATGTTATGTTGAAAAAGGGTACTCATTAAAATAGCGACACCACGTGTCGAAATAACCACCAGTTTTTAAAAAAAGGCACCTTTTTTTTGTGTTCCTCTAATTTTGCCGGTGTGTGTAAAAGGGAAAGCACATTGACTTGACTTGTGCTAATGCTAGCTAAAGCATTTATACCGAGACATTGAAATATACGTGGCCTATTTTTGATCACGTCATCATCACGGTTTCCCATAAGTTTGTAGTGTATGTTATTTTTACCGATTTTTACGTATCGCGCGAGAGTCATTCAACGGCGGAGAATCTTAACACCGCGATTCAGAATCGTGACGTAAAAGATCAGCGCCATCTAGTGGTTCTCCGCGGAAAGGGGACGACCCCGTGTCACAATATACTGTGCCCGTGTGATCGCCAGCCGCGGCCCCTTGCGGAAGCGCTGCTACAGCCAATGTACCACTAGATGGCGTCACCAATGCCTATCTAACTAATGTTATGTGAAACTCATCCACGGGACGCCACCATTCTAGGGGTCTAAAATGATCACTTTAGCAGATCATAAACTGCAAAACCCAACTAACTGCACAATATATAGGTAGTTTCGAGAAAATCGTGTTTAGTGTTACAGGTTCGGATCGTGAAAGTTCTACTAAAACAACTGATAATGAGGAGAGTGCAGGTCCCTATTACTTACGTGTGTTTTTGATTTCTTGTTGTAGGTAGGTACCTATTCATTATTCGGCTGGAAACTCAGACCAACAAAAAACCTTTTCAACACACTTGCTCATAAAGTGGCTATAATTTCACCGCAATTAAGCACGTAATGACACCTATAATCAAACTGTGACTTTTTCATTACTATTATTCACTAGTGAGTTATAGGTTTTTTTTTTAAATTTTATTGGTTGAGTTGCTACGTTCATAAAAAAGTTTCGATACAAAAAAGATCGTGTTCAATAGTAAAAATAAATTAATGTACCTAGTGCTTCCCCATTTCATGCAACTTTGAATTTAAATAGATAATTTCAACTTATACGTTTTTAATAAATTAATCTTTCACTCATAACTTTTGTTTTCTCTGTAATAAAGAAAAAAAATCCCCATTTTGTCCGTGGCTAAAACTCTATCCGCGAAAAGTCAAAAATAAAGAAACCACATTCTTTTAGTCTATGGCCGATCGTCATTGTTACAGTAGTGGCGCCACTGGTCAAGAAAAAATGCATCGCTACGTCAAACTTAGTACATTTATTTTAGTTCCGTGTTTTCCCGCCTGCATAGATAACTTGGTAGTACTGTAGATGCGCGCGCATTATTTTTTCCCGCTATTGTGAAAAAAAACAGAACTTGTTTTAATTGTTGAAGTTGGTAGAACTGTAGATGCGCGCGCATTAATTTTTCCCTCTATTGTGAAAAAAAATAGAACTTGTTTTAACTGTTGAAGATGACTTTTTAGTATTATTTTCTTCACAAGTGTGTTGAAAAACGTCGTATGATACACGTGTGTATTGATGATTACCGTCCTCGGCTTTCTTAAGACCCTCACCTGACGGCTCGGGTCTCAATGGCGCCTCTGCGGTAATCACCAACGTTACACACTTGTACCATAATGTACTATTTTTTCATGGTCTGAGGCTGGAAAAGAAAAAAGAACTCTCAAAACAAGTAGCAAAAATTAAGGATTGGCTTGCTAAGTGCTGCAGATTATAGATGCAATGTTCTCTTATCTTTTGAAGAAAAGATTTCGGACAGCAGTTTTTTATTAAGTAATTTAATTTAACATAATTTGTATGTTCACGGGTAATTGGGTGATTATTTGAACATGTGCATGTGCATATCACGCGGCCCTCCCCGAATAACTACTTAGTTAGATATAAAGTTATGTTTTTTTTTAATTTCACGTAAAACATAGTTCGAGCACTATAAACAGATGTACATAATAATTATATTCCTATGGTTTTAAACAACTAAGTTATGTTCATAAACGTTTCTCAAATCTCATCACCATTCGTATCCCAATTCCCAAATGTTAACAGCTCATGCTCTAAAAGTTATAAAAATACCCTGAAGATCGTATTTTTAAGAAGTAATTTAGATAGTACACAACATGCTTTACTAATTAGCAAAAATATACACATTAAAGAACACTTTTAGGTAATTTGTAACGACTTTGAAAATTGTCCCAACACTTTATACTCACTACCATTTGTTCACACAGTCCCAGGGTAATTTTTTTCTGCGTAGTGTATTGCTATCTGTAAGAGTAACTCGGCGGTCGCGCTTAGTTCTGCGTCTCGACTCGTGCGGGTCACACGTCAAAAAGTGTTTTGGCGTTAACTCTAGCCTACCTTAATCGCCCAGAAATCGTGTTTGGCAAACAAAAATCTCCTTACCGTTCGAGTTTCCCCTGGCTTGTCTAACATTTTTATTTATCATTTTTATGTATTGTAATAGTCGCCATAGGACACTCTTTGGTTTGATTATGTTCCCAATTTTTTAAGTTCAACAAAGAACGTATAATGTGAAAAAGTGTACAAATACCTAATTACCATTTATATAATTACCAGTTTTCCCGTTCGTATTTTGGCGAACGGTAATGAGCAATTTGAAATGGTAATTAGTACCAGTTTAAGCGGACCTCTTATTATATTGAAACTCCTTACTCCGCTAGGCCAGCCCAAGATCGAATTGTTACTACCAACGCCTGATCGATTGTTGATCGTTCGGTGTGAACTGGCACTTCCGCAACAAAATAAACCTACATACCTAGAAAAAAAAAAGAAAAAAAAAATGTAAAAACAGATAGAAAAAAAAATAGAAATTTAAAAAATTATTTTATTTAAATTAAATTGAAATTTATATTTTTTTTTAATTAAATTAAATTTAATTTAAATTAAATTTAAATTAAATGAAAATTAAATTTAAATTAAATTTAAATTAAATTTAAATTAAATTTAAATTAAATTTAAACTAAATTTAAATTAAATTAAAATTAAATTACTTAGTAAAAAACTGCTGTCCGAAATCTTTTCTTCAAAAGATAAGAGAACATTGCATGCAATTTAAATTTAAATTTAATTTAAATTTTATAAATTTATTTTATAGAAACAGCAAATCTTTTGTATTTTTCTGTTTATCATTTGCCGATTGATGATTTTGCAGATCTTCTTAAGACCAAATTATTTTATGATTTAGTACAGACGCCAGCATATCGAGCTACCCGAAACTGTCAAATTTTCTCAATCAACTTTGAACCTAATGCTTTAGCGATAAAGATGAAAATCTATTAAAGAAATTTGACAGATTGCTGTAGCTTGATGTGCTGGCGTATGTACATGAGCAGTTTCTGGTCATGAAAGTGAGACTTATAAATATTTTTTAAGTTTTTATATATGATCTCATCGAGTTGAAGAAATATCTTAGATGGAACTTATAAGGTTTAAGCTCTATTTACACTGAGTTTGATTTTATTTGAATTACTAGACAGATAATGTTATTGATTTTTTGGAAAACCGGTTGATTTTTGAGTATTTTTTTTTTTATTCAATCACGTCGCTAAATAGATAGATTTGATGTCATATAATGTCACCTAAATCATTATTAATAAATATGTGATTCAAGCATATTGTTCATTTTATTTCTAATTACCAATCACGAAGCATAATTACCATTTTTTAAATGCTAATTACCGTACGTTTCATATCTCATCACCGTTCGACGAAAATTTTCAGCTGTAAATTCAGACCTATAGAGCAGTTCAAATACTGTGCGTTTGATTTATTTGGTTAAGCTACACTATAAACTTTAGGTTAAATCCATAAAAGTTCTAATTGGAAGCATTATTTGACCTTAATTTACGAATCCTGAATAATTATGCTTATCTTCAAATATTCACCCAATTACTAAAACTAAGTAGAAATGTTTAGTCTCTTTACTCAGTTATTAAATTAATTATTGTTCATCTAACTTGAACCTTGTAAAACCACTTACACGGCGATTCCATGTTTTTCCCGGCGAAAAACATTGCCTATAGGTCCATTAAAAAACATTGCTTTAAAAAAAACTTATTCCGCCTTATTACAAAACGTAGTTAAACCTGGTTTAACTTAGACTTGGTTTATCTCGCATGACGTCTCACTTCAATAATATTCAAAAGAAAGTGACAGCATGCGAGATAAACCAGGTCTATGTTAAACCAGGTTTAACTACCTTTTGGAATAAGGCGGATTGGGTTTTGTCTGTTATTTAAGTATTTAAAAAAGCTCCTGGTAAGTTACTTGTCTTTAGCTAAAAGCTAAATAATAATTCAGAACGGAGCATCATCTCGGAAAACGGGTTTCACCAGTAGATATATATTAGATCTTGAAAAAAAAAGAACATTCTAACGATATCTGTACTGTACCTCATTTTATCGTCTGTGACCATTTTACGAATTTTAACGCAATTCATATGATTTTCCTATATATGGTCACAGTCGCAAATAGCTCTTACTGCTCTAACAGGGCCGCAGTCTCTACACTAATAACAGCGCTACGAATGTCGTTATGTCGTAAAATCGTACACTTTTTTTAATAGGTTTTCAATCTTATGCTGTTGAAATAAGGTTGAAAATCTATTAAAGAAATTTGACATCGATACGACGTAGAGACATTCGTAGCGCTGTTATTAGTGTAGAGACTGCAGGCCCTGGGCCGGCAGTCTCGACAGAGATAACGACAAAATCGCTAACTTTCAATCCTTAATTACTAACGAATAAATTCGGTTCCAATAATGATGCTTGCAAGTAAAGCAAGTCTCTACATCCAAGATGCGTTTCTCGCAAGCATCACTATTGCAACCGAATTTATTCGTTGGTAATTAGCAATCGAAAGTTAGCGATTTTGTCGTTATTAGTGTAGAGACTGCAGCCCCAGATGCTCTATACCAAATAAAAGATGACATGTATCGTTCGATGATTCGAATTTAATTTCTTACTTTGACTTTGGAGCTTAGAAAGACAAACCGCCTTATTACAAAACGTAGTTAAACCTGGTTTAACTTAGACTTGGTTTATCTCGCATGCTGTCACTTTCTTTTGAATATTATTGAAGTGAGACGTCATGCGAGATAAACCAAGTGTAAGTTAAACCAGGTTAACTACGTTTTGTAATAAGGCGGTATAGGTTTTCAATTCGTGTTTACGTTGTTTCCCGCTTTTGACTAACTTTTACAGTTTATGTTATATTATTATTATACTAGCGACCCGCCCGCGCTTCGCATGGGTGGAATGTGCTACATATATACCTTCCTCTTGAATCACTCTATCTATCAAAAAAACCTGCATAAAAATCTATTGCGTAGTTGTAAAGATCTAAGCATAGGTACATAGGGACAGACAGCGAAAAGCGACTTTGTTTTATACTATGTAGTGAAGATGGCAGCACTGTGTCGTTATTTAGTTTCGCGTAAATTATAAAACCACTGTTAGCAGGCTTATAAATTGAGTGGTATTAAACATTGTCCTTGTGCTAGGCATCATTGAAATAATTTATTGCTAGAAAATTAATAAGTAATATTTATTACCTATCAAACTCATTTAGACCTCATTATTTTATTTATTATCCTAAAAGTATTTTTGTTTCATTCGACTTTTTTTAAATACAAATTAGACAAGAGGCCTCATTCTAAACTTTTCAATGACCAAAAACGACAAGAATTCATTATCATCCTATGATGACGTCACATTAAAGAAGAGAATACGTTTTAGATAGCACACTACATTTTCGATACACTTAAATAAGTTTCCGTAGTGTAGCGGTTATCACGTGTGCTTCACACGCACAAGGCCCCCGGTTCGATCCCGGGCGGAAACAGTTGTCTTTTTGCTTTTAGATAGTTTCAAGATTTTTTTTAGATAATTTTAAAATACTTTGGAGTGCTGCCTACCATTTTTGTAGAAGTGAGGTGTGATGATAATTATCCATTTAGAGAAAGTTTGATGATTGATCGCCTTGTAGAAACGAGCCGCAACGCGTAATTTCAGGCATACTTAGTTTGTTTTATTCTAATAGGCGCGAAAATGCAAACGTATTAAATTATTTCATTTCAGAGACGTCATGATGTTTTCTGAAAGGCTTTATTTAAAATCACTTAAAAGTTTTGACAGTTTTGTCATTCAAAATCTGTGAAAACCTTTACTTAGCGATGGCCTAAGTAATCATTAAAAAGCTCTCTGAGGACGGCAGTTACTTCTTATCTTACACAGGGAATTGGTAATAGTGTACAAATGTGTCAGTAAGTTGGGAATTACCTACAATTAGTTTTAAAGAGCAGTGGTGGCGGCTCGGACTTACGAACAGTGAGTCGTGGGTTCGAACCCCGTCAGGCGCATTACTTTGTGTAATTGATTTCATCACCACTGCTATCAAAACGGTGAAGGAAAACATCGTGAGGAAACCGGTATGTCTTAGAACCAAAAAATTCGGAGACATGTGACATCTACCAATCCACACTGGGCCCGCGTGGTAGATTATAGCCCATCCCTCTCCTAGAGAGGAGGCCTGAGTCCCTGCAGTGGAAACATTATAGGCTGAAGATGATGATGAGTTCTGAAGAACCTCGTTGAGAATTAAGAATTTCAAATTCACTAAAAAATCAAAAAAGCACTAAGCTTGACAGATTTAATGATATTGATCACACTACCTCCTACAAGATTCGTTCGAACCTGAGGTGCGCAGTTAAACTGGTTGGATTGAACCAAAGTGTATGTCAGTGTCCGGTGTGGATTAGGCATGTCCGTACGGGACCGTTGGACCGAATGCTTTTCACAAGTTAAGGTCCTCAGTCATAAAATCGAAGTCTCAGAAAACGGCAAAGTATGTACAGTCCTCCATATGAGAATAGGTAGTTATAGTAGAGTACAATTGGAAGACACAGGACCACCTATAAAAATAGAAAGAGGGATCAGGCAAGGTGACCCCCTGTCACCTCGCCTTTTCATAGCAGTGCTAGAGGCGGTTATAAGCAGTCTAAACTGGAGAAACTTGGGAATCAATATCAAGGGAAAAAACCTCTCCCATCTAAGGTTCGCCGACGACATTGTTCTTTTAGCTGATAATCATCAAGACCTACAATATATGATATCCACTCTACATAACGCAAGCAAGGAAGTAGGCTTAGAAATAAACTTAAATAAAACAAAAGTAATGTCAAGCAGCAGCCATGATGACCCTATCAAACTTGAAGATGTCCAACTAGAATATGTGAGTAACTACATATATTTAGGAAAACAAATTTCATTTAGCGCACAAAACAATAATCAAGAAGTAGATAGGAGAGTTCAAAAAACATGGAGCAAGTTTTGGAGCTTTAAAGAAGTACTGAAAGGCAATTTTCCTATACAACTGAAAAGAAAAGTCATGAATTCATGCCTTCTACCCTCCTTGACATATGCTTGTCAAACGTGGAAATTCACTCAGAAGATTAAAAACAAAATAAAAACAAGCCAAAGAAGTATGGAAAGGAGTATGATGAAAATAAGCAAACTTCAAAAAATTCCACACACATTAATTCGCGAGAAGACAAATATTATTGATGCTCTAAGTCACGCGCAAAAATTAAAATGGAAATGGGCGGGCCATGTAGCCAGAATGACCGACGACAGGTGGACTATACGAACCACAGTGTGGCCAGGACCAGCCGGCTACAGAAAGAGAGGCAGACCGCAAACACGATGGGCAGATGACGTCACACACATAGCTGGTCGAGACTGGGTTTCAGTAGCAAGCAACAGGGACATTTGGCAATTTCTGGAGGAGGCCTTCACCTGATAGGGGTTCTTGCTCACTTATTTGATTTTGTATTTAGTGCAATTAAAAAAAAAATGTTGATTTTATATGATTTAATTTAATTTAATCTATAATATTATGTAATAATAAAATCTAATAATGCAATTTTTTATAATAATTTAATTGATGTATTTAATTTTACTGGCAAGAAATAAAAGGCTTTTTTATTTTATTTTATTTTATTATGTACAGTCCATCACATCAAGTTACCCTAATGGAACTAATAATGTTTACCAATCAAACTTAAACCTGTAGAGATAAAGTTCACATCTCTTTAAGTTTGACAGATTGTACCTAGTACCTTTTTGGCGGGGGGATTTCATCCAATGACTCCCCCCTGTTTTTTCTGTTCTGTGACTCCCCCCGTTCTGGGCAGAGCGGTAGGAAGTGTCAGACTTCTACTGATCATAAACCACCCATTGCATGTTCCTTCTTAGCCCTTTGTGTTGAGGCCGCGGTATCTCTTTCGAACAACCCGCAGCCCCGACGGGAGATTGCTGTACTTACCTAGATTGATAATCTAGATTCTAGTATCTGTACCTAAGTACCTACATAATATTTATATGTAGGAGGCTGTTGAGCAGTCGTCTATACTTTTTAGGGTTCCGATAAAACTCATCTTTAGGAGGCAGGTAGGAAGGGAGGTTAATCGGTTTAGTAAGTTCACATATTCTGATGGGCAACTACGGAACCCTACATTGTGCGTGGTCCGACATGCACTTGACCGGTTTCACTTATTATTTACACACATGTAATTCAATTACCGACTTTTTATAATAAATGTTTACATTTTTTGATCTTAGACGTTAACTAAAAGATAAATTTAAGTACCTAAAATAACTAATGGATCTTCAGTTTAGTTGACGTCATATAAATATTATTACAATCGTTTTATGACTTAAATACTGGTTGACCAGTTTATAATACAAATGGTTTTAAAAATTAAAATCTGGTCAACCAGTATTTTAACCGAAAAAAAATATATTAATAACCTGAATAGAACTTGCGAAATAAATATTGAGTTGTATTCTGAGGCTAAAAGATATTATTTTTAAAATAACATAATAATTTATATAGAATACCTATTTTGTTAGACCCCGGTGGGTATAGCAAAAAATATTTGTCATTTCTATTTCATATTTTTAACTAGTCCGCGTAGTTTTGAAGCCTCTAACAAAGGGCTGCGGTTTGTTCGAAAGAGATACCGTGGCGTCGAAACAAAGGGCTAAGAAGGAACATTGGTGGTATTTAGGCAGTACAAGTCTGACACTACCTACCGCTCTTCCCAGAGCGGGAAGAGCATGGAAGAGTCATATTTTGATGATGATGAATTTTACGATAAATTACAGTTTTGCTGAGAATCGCGAATAGCCCGTTTTTGTGACCTTTGACCCCGAGTAATTATTTTCCAGGTGTCAGATCGATGAGGACTTTTTACATGCCATTTATAATGGTGTTTTGAACAATCCTACCAATTTTCAGCTGGGTGGGGAATTAATGTAACCTGACCCCAATTTTTGGTCTAATTTGACCGGAATAATAACTCAAAACTTTCGTAACTAGGTATATATTGAGACTTGGACAAAAGGTCTTACTTACTCTAAATTCTATTATTTTTATAATTTGTAATAATTATAAGTAGTTTTATAAAAGGATAGTTTGCTAGTCTTTATTGCCATAAAAAACTTAAACATCGGTATTTGCGTCACTGCGAGGTTATAGGCAGATTAGATCAAACGCAACATTGGGATTAGACTAATACGTCATTGGATTAGACCTTTTGAATACCTACTACCGGTATTATTTTGTGTTGTCAAAATGTTATTTACATTAATTAAATTGTATTTTATCTTTATTCAGTTCCTATTAAGCTTAGTACTAAATTTTATATGATTAAATCTTATTTCCGTGTGTTTTCAATCAAGACTGTTTAGAGAAATAATTCTATACTGTTGCCCACGGTTTCATCGGCGTGAATAATTATATTGATGTGTGCGTAAGACTGCCTCTTTGGTCCAGTGGTCCCAAGCGCGACTATTTAGCATGACGTTCTGGGATCGATTTCCAGTAGAAACAATTACATAATAGGTAGGTAGTTTTTACCCGACTACGGCAAAGCCAAAGGAGGGTTATGATTTTGACTGGCTATGTATGTATGTATGTATGTGTGTATCTTCATCTGTTCCCTCATAGCTTCTAATCTACTTATCGGAACTCGACATATGAGGTATCGTTAGAACCGTCTTAATTTTCCGCTGAACATAGGCTACGTGACGTGTCACAAAAAGCTATTTGGCGCCCTCTACCGGACAAAAAGTAAGGCTTAAAAAATAAAAATGGAGATAAATACGCCGTGTTTGGTTTCATTTGAAAGGGCCTCACTTGTACATTTCCAAAATATTGCTCAAATTTAAAATCACGCCCTCTAGCGGACAAAAAGTCAAGAGTAAAAATAAATATTTACTTATCACCAAAATTGTTTAAATAAAAAAAAAGTAAAAAACTAAAACCCGACTACGACAAAAAAAACGACGCTGAAAAAGTATGAAACAAGATTTTCAGGATAGAACAAAAAGAAAAGCCGTAGTCACATGGTATTAAAGTGTTTAGGTTGGTACCTATAACGTGTGACTACGGCTTTTCTTTTTGTTCTATCCTGAAAATCTTGTTTCATACTTTTTCAGCGTCTTTTTTTTGTCGTAGTCGGGTTTTAGTTTTTTACTTTTTTTTTCTTGTTTGTCCAGGATTATGCTCACCCAAGTGTCGGAAATAATTCCATGGGACCGTTTAAAAATACCTAAGAGACTCGGGGTTAATGTAGATTTCTATTTATTAAAAATTTTCGGAATCGGATCTGTAGTTCCGAAGATTACTACTTACAAACATACAAAACCTCCTTGTAATACCTACCTGCCTACCTGCATATAGATTTTTTAATTATTGTGACATATGTACCAAAATAGGAAACCAGTTGCTATTTTATCATAAATTCACTTCTAAATAAATACCATTAGTATCCGTATCTACTGTTTTTTGTCCTTCACACGATTTTAATTAGGAGTAGACATCTCGCTAATAGTAATAAGCCGTATTTTTCTATTTTAATAATACTACGTGACACCGATAATGTCTATAGCAAACATGATCTTATTGACAAAAAAAAACTTTTTAAGTTAAACGGTTTTATGTTAAACATACATTGCAATGTTTAAGATAAATGTACTAAAAACCAAAAAATAATAAAATAGATACAGTCGTGGGATTTCCGCAGCACGACAGTTCCGAATTGACGTGCCCCACGGTTTTTTCCCACGACTGTATCTATTTTATTATTTTTTGGTTTTTAGTACATTTATCTTAATCATTGCAATGTATGTTTAACATAAAACCGTTTAACTTAAAAAGTTTTTTTACCATTTTTATTTTCTAGTTTTTAGCCGCCATCTTGGATTTTAATTTTATATAGTATATTGTATTCTGCTTGTTGAGCCCTTTCATTTGATACCCATATTGATGGGATTAATAAAACATAAATTATCCGCCATTTTGTAGCGGCGGCCATCTTGAATTTATAATGATAAAGAATACAAATTGTATTGTCACCAAAATCCAAAGTGTATACAAAATTTCAGATTAATCGGTTGACAGGAAGAGGGTGAAATTTGAATTAAGTACTAAATTTGATCCAAGAAAGAATAAAACAAACGGGGTGAGCTAAATAAAACCGTTTAAAAAAGAAGAAGTAAATTAAGAAGTAAAATTCTGCATCTCACTAAATTAAAAATATTTGTAACAAAATATTATTCATTATTATTATTTTTTTAATTCGCTTCGAATGTCTAGGAAGCTCAGTGGACGATTACAACGACGGGTTCGTGGAAACTGTCCATACGACTGGGTCTAAATATTTTAAGATACGTCGTACAAACAAGATCAAGAAACTCTCAGATCACACTCTCAGGCTCATGAAGGAGCGGCGTGAGATGATCCTGCAGTCTTCAGACGAAGCTCGGCAGTACCGGCAGCTCAATAGACAGATCTCCAAATCCTTGAAGAGCGACCTCCGCCGCTTTAATACCGAGCGTATTAAAGACGCAATTGAAAGGAACAAAGGCTCCAAGGTATTTGCAAGAGATCTGGCTATTGGGCAAAGCCAGCTCACGAAACTGAAGACCGACGATGGCAGGATCGTCTCCGCCAAACCGGAAATTCTGAGGGAGATCGAGAGTTTTTATGGGCAGCTGTACACGTCAACTAATCAACCCGTCGAAAATCTAGCGAAAGACCCCAGAGCTAGATTGACCCGACACTATACCGAAGACATCCCGGATGTCAGCCTGTACGAGATTAGGATGGCTCTGAAACAGCTTAAAAACAACAAGGCGCCGGGTGATGACGGAATTACGGCCGAACTTCTGAAGGCGGGTGGAAAACCGGTCCTTAAGGCCCTACAGAAGCTGTTTGATTCCGTCATACTCGAGGGGAAAACGCCACAGGCTTGGTGCAGGGGTGTGGTGGTGCTCTTCTTCAAAAAGGGTGACAATGCCCGGTTGAAGAACTATAGGCCCATCTCACTTCTAAGCCATGTCTACAAGTTGTTTTCAAGAGTCATCACGAATCGTCTCGCACGCAGGTTTGACGATTTCCAACCTCCCGAACAAGCCGGATTCCGAAAAGGCTTCAGTACCGTAGACCACATACATACGCTGCGGCAGGTTATACAGAAGACCGAAGAGTATAACCTGCCTCTCTGTTTAGCGTTTGTGGACTACGAGAAAGCCTTCGATTCGATCGAGACTTGGGCTGTGCTGCAGTCTCTCCAACGGTGCCAAATCGACTACCGGTACATCGAGGTGTTGAAGTGTTTGTACAAAAACGCCACCATGTCAGTCCGACTTCAGGACCAGACCTCGGAACCTATCCTTCTGCAGCGCGGTGTGAGACAGGGAGACGTCATATCTCCGAAACTGTTCACCGCTGCATTGGAGGATATCTTCAAGGTTCTGGATTGGAGAGGACTTGGCATCAACGTCAACGGCGAGTACATCACTCACCTTCGGTTTGCCGACGATATAGTGGTCATGGCTGAGACCATGGAAGACCTCAGTGCAATGCTCGATGACCTCAGTAGAGCTTCCGAAAGAGTGGGTCTTAAAATGAACATGGACAAAACCAAGGTTATGTTGAATGTTCATGTAACACCCACTCCTATCAAGATCGGAGACTCTACGCTCGAAGTTGTGGACGATTATGTCTACCTGGGACAAACGGTCCAGTTGGGTAGATCTAACTTCGAGAAAGAGGTCAATCGTCGAATCCGACTCGGCTGGGCAGCGTTCGGGAAGTTGCGCGGTATCTTCTCGTCCAACTTACCCCAGTGTCTCAAGACGAAAGTCTATGACCAATGTGTGTTGCCAGTGATTACATACGGGACCGAAACGTGGTCGCTCACAATGGCCCTCATCAGAAAGCTCAAAGTCACCCAAAGGGCAATGGAGAGGGCTATGCTCGGAGTTTCCTTGCGTGATCGAATCAGAAATGAGGACATCCGCTTGAGAACCAAGGTTACCGACGTAGCCCGAAGAATCGCCAGACTTAAGTGGCAATGGGCAGGGCACATTGCTCGCAGAACGGATGGCCGATGGGGCCGAAAAGTTCTGGAATGGCGACCGCGAACCGGAAGACGTTGCGCTGGAAGGCCTCCCACTAGGTGGACCGATGACCTGGTCAAGGTTGCAGGAAACCGCTGGATGAGAGACGCACGGGACCGGTCAATGTGGCGACGCCTGGGGGAGGCCTATGTTCAGCAGTGGACGTCTTTTGGCTGAAATGATGATGATGATTATTTTTTTATTTAACTTTTCCCCACACTACGAATTTCTGTATCGTGGGTGCCAGTGGGTGCACACCGCACCCAGACCCGAAGCAACTATCTGTAGGCTATACAAATTAATATTTTTTCCGTGCGGGGATCGAAACCGCGAACACAGCGCAGCAGTGTTTCCCGCGACTTTGCTAGCTTCTATGGCCTAACCTAACCTTGGCTACCATTCAGTCAATGCTTTGCTCCATCGGCCATCTCCGCGTCAAGCCAGATGTCCTGCCTAGGTCCACCGTTGTGACCGAATGCCGTAAAAGAACGGGCAAATGAATTATATGGGTCGTCCTGCGGCGAGATGGGAAGACGACATAATAGGGGATCGAAAAAAAAAACTAATTAGGCCGTCGGAATGATTTTCAAAAAATTTTGATTTTTTTTTTTTTCTTTTTCGACGTAAACTAAAAATGAAGATGATACAGTGTTTCGAACAGTAGTGCAACGTCACAGTTTGGTCCATTTTTAGGGTTCCGTAGTCAACTAGGAACCCTTATAGTTTCGCCATGTCTGTCTGTCCGTCCGTTGTCCGTCCGTCTGTCCGTCCTCGCTTAATCTCTGTGACCGTTAGCACTAGAATGCTGAAATTTGGTACCAATATGTGTATCAATCACGCCAACAAAGTGGTATATTATAAACTAGCTTTTGCCAGCGGCTTCGCCCGCGTGAAAATGACGATTTTCCATACAAACTTTCATCCCCGAAACTCCCTTAGGGGTTGAATTTCGAAAAATACTTCCTTATTCCTTGTCTACATTATAAAGGGAACCTCTGTGCAAAATTTCAGCTTTCTAGGTCCAAGGGTTTGGGCTGGGCGTTGATGAGTCAGTCAGTCAGTCAGGACTTCTCTCTTTATTTATTAGAAGATAAAAATTGGAAAAAAATGTTTTATTAGGGTAGCCCCCCTAATGTAAAGTGGGAATTGATTTTTTTTTAAAATTTCAACCCTAACGTGTAATATATTGTTGGAAAGGTATTTAAAAATGAATAGGGGTTTATTCAAATCATTTCTTGATAATGTCAATTATTTCGGAAATAATCGTTCCAAAAGTGTCTCCCCCCCTCTGACAGCCTTTTTTTTTTTTGGTGGGTGGAAAATCATCGAATAACCCCCCCCGCTCTTGGGCAGAGCGAAGGGGAGTGTCAGACTTCTACTGACTAAAAACCAACCCATGTTCCTTCTTCCTCGCCCTTGTGTCGGAGCCGCGGTAACTTTTCGATATCCGCAGCCCCGACGGGCGTCGGCCCTTGCGGGCCCCTCCTTGCTGACATCTCTTTGAGGCGCGCGTGGAACACGTACGCGCCGCCGACACGGTCTGTTGCCGTCATGACGACGGCCGGACGGCGAGCTAGCCCGTTACTCACCGTCCACAGGCCCGCGTCTACGGTGGCCGGAGGTCATCGCGTGACCCCCGACGCCCGGAGCGCCTTCCGCGGCGGCTGGGACGTTGAGAGGTTCTCTCCCTCTCTCGTTCCGCCACCTCCTTCGCTAGCATCACTGCTTCGCAGAAGGAGGTGACGGCGTCCCATTCCTCCTCGCCCCGGACCATGGCTTGCACCTGGGCCGGGCGCGAGAGGTCGCCGCCGCCGATCGCCGCTACGAGAGCACGGCGGGGCTCTGCCCAAGCAGGGCACGCCTCCACAGTGTGCTCCACCGTGTCCTCCGGTCGATCCTCGCAGTGGAAGCATCCGGGCGTTTCCTCCCGCCTGATTCGGTACAGGTACCTCCCGAAACACCCGTGTCCGGTGAGGACCTGCGTCAGACGGTAGGTGAGGGCACCGTGGCGCCTCTCCAGCCACTCCTCAAAGAGGGGACTTACCGCCACTATCGTGGCGTGCCCCCCTCTGACAGCCTGACGTAAGTGTCATAACATTGAAAAATATGAAAATTATTTATTTTATTTTAGATATTTTATAAGAAAACGAATCGTTTTAGACCGATTCGCAGAATAGTACCTAATGCAAAAACCAATAAAACTTATGATAGATGCGTACTAATAATAAAATGAATGTATAAAGAGTACTCACTCTCACTAATTTTCTTTCACTATTTTTTCGTGACTTTCTTCATTAATAAATGCACTTTGTTTATTAATATTTAAAACACTTTGTACACAAATTATACGAGTAAGAATATTTTAGAAGGAGAAAGCAGAGAGACAAACAATTATTTAATTTGACAACCTCAGTTGACAACCTTGTTATTTTCCGTAACCATAGCAACCTTGTTGAATCTTGAACTGAATATTTTTGTTAGGAAATCTCTGGATTCGCTCTCCACGCTCAACTCAACCCAAGGCCCGCGATAGAATCTATGCAATAGATTAAAAAACATACCTAATGGATACCCACCTTTAAACTCATAAGTGGGAACACTTATTGTGTCGGACGGGAAACTACGAAACCCTACACTGAGCGTGGCCCGACACGCTCTTGGCCGGTTTTTACCAAACTATGACGTCAAAAGCCCCCACTCCATGATCTTTGACAAGCTTTATTTACGTCAATTTTTATTAATTTGATAAAACAAAAAACATGTATCCAATATTTTTCGATAATCTAACTGACGAACTAAACAGAATCATATTTTTTTTCAGTCAGTCAACTACCCTATTGCCATTAGGAGAAAACCTGAATGGGGCTGGCACATGATCTATACGTAACAGTAGCTGAATTCAGACTGTGGATGATGAATTAAAGAGTTTTACAAATAATGGACAATCGAGTTAAGGCGAGGTTGCAGTATTTTGTTTTTATGTACGCACGACCTCGCCCCCCGCCCTGCCGCGAGAGCGATATAATGCCTAAATTTTGACTGTTTTTTGCTTCTTGGAGAAAAACTATAAAGAAATTATACAATATGTTTTCAACATTTACTTCAAAATAAAAAGTTCTATCTATTGATATAACTTTTAAATAAATTCATGATGAAATGTCTTAGCAGTACACGTTTGAAATTGTGATTTAGAGTCATGTTTGATAAAAAAAAAGTATCGAGCCGATCATTCTAAATCGCGTTTCTATCTTTACGATTTATTAGAGAGTATGTTCAATTTTTATGTAATGATTTTTATTTATTAAAAAACTCGTATTTAGTTCGATTTTTATAGGTTCAAAAATCTTAAAATTACTGCAACCCCGCCTTAACAAGAAGTCACTATCACATTTTTATTATTTGTTACGACGCAGCAAACTGACATTTTACGAACTTGAAAGTTAAAAAAAAAAATGTAAGTATAGATGGTGACTGGTGCAGAAATTAATTGTATGCTATTACTAAGAATACAATGGCGGCTATAACACAGAGAGTGTTATAGGCACCATTGTCAAATATATTACAAGTAAGTAGTGTAGAAATGATTGGTGAAACCGGTCCGGACAAATGCGGACGCGTGGATTCGGACAAACATTATTCTTGACCAGTCAGCTTCCTACAATACAAGTATTATTAATATCTCAAATTACGTATAGAAAACATTTTTTCCTCAATTAATTATTCTAAAGTAAAACGTAGCCATCCCGTTTTTAAAAGGCACTAGTAGGACAAGTTTTTATACATGTAGGAAATAAAAAAAACTAGTTTTTTCGTCTGCCTCGTGGCACTGCTGTAATGCGGTTATGCCTATAATTATAAATAGCAGACAATGGAGTTGCTCGTGGCTTAATAATAACTGCTGCTCGGGTCGATCTTTAGGCTAAGCCGTGCACGCCTAGGTTGGTCTGTAGACCAACAACGTACCGAGTTGTCTCGCCAAGCACGTTAAGCCGTTGGTCCCGGCTGCCATAATTATGTAGATCTTTGCAGTTGTTACAGGTAGTAGGCGACCTGGAAGTCTGACAAACAGTCTTTCCAAAGGGTATTACCTAGAACACTTAGGATGGATTCGACCAAACTAGAGTAAGTTTTTATTCGAGAGTAAACTACCACTTACTATGCAATTGTTTATTCAAGAATAAGAATTGTCATACAAAGCAGTAGCTCACTTTCGAGTAAAAACTTACTCTAGTTTGGTTGAATCTGCCCTTAGACAGTTTGTATATCCAGCAACTCCATCATCACCTGCATAGCCTTTTCCCAACTATGTTGGGGTCGGCTTCCAGTCTAACCGGATGCAGCTAAATATCTATATTGTATATGGAGCGACTGCCTATCTGACCTCCAAAATATAGCTATTGAGACTGGTTGGCCGACTTTCGGGCTACTGCAGACACAGTCCTTACCGGACCAAGAACGGAAAAATGTCTCCTGTATCGTGGGTACGTTCACAAACATTTGCACAAACACCCAGACAATAAAAAAATAGGAAAAAATAAAATATAACGGCCGGACCACTGATAGGGTCGGGTCACTTCATTTAAATTTCTTTCGAAGAATCTGCCTAGCCCACAGATATATATAGACCTAGATAACGCAAGTATCAGGATCTGTATGAAAACCAAGCTTGCCATTTTTATGACGTCACAAGCACTATAAATCGGAAAATGAAATCGATGCAAAGACACCGCCGCGTACGGGTCCTTCTTCGCACCAACCCCTGCCTTTTGCACTAGCACCGACGTCCGACTAGCGCTATACACCGATGCAGACTGAGCGCGAAAGTGGCCACTTACGATTTTTGTACGTAAGCTATGCACGAAAAGAGGCACGCAAAGTAGTTGCTCTTGCGTGCGTTATCTAGGTCTGTCCATCTGTGGCCTATAGCCCCATGGAAAGCAAAGAAGAAGTCTCCCAAAGCAAAGAAGCAAAGAGTAAGCGATTTTTCATCAAAACAGTAAAAACTCTATGATTGCTCCACGACACGCTTGCTTGCACTTTTCTTACTAGGCACAGACTGTTTTCCGCGAATGCATTACTACGATCGACACTTAGATAGTCATTCAAGCGTGGACTCAAGTACACCGTTTACACCCCTATTTACGTCATAGTGGTAGGGACGTACACATAGGGATTTGAAAAGTATCGATAGGCTTAGTAACATCGATCTTCCGCATCTTGTCATACTTCGGCCACACAGTGCGCAAGGGCGATGACAATTTGGAAAAATTAATTATGGTTGGGAACACCGAAGGCAAAAGATCGCGCTGTCGTTCGCCAACTAGATGGACCGACCAAATAAAAGAAACGACGTCGACCAAATTCCATGAAATTGTGAGAGACGCGCTGGCCAGGAACCGGTGGAGGCAGATCATCCGCTCCAGATGCAACCTACATGCTGACCATGATCCTCAGACATGAGGGACCGACCAGAGAGAGAGAGAGTAACATTGATCGATACCTACCTACTTATGTATTCGAGAAGCTCGTAGCTTATTAGCAACAGCGGGACGGCTGCACCTACCTAGGTCAGTCCGAGGATGGGTGACCATGCGTTACATAGCGAGTTTCCTCCGTGTCTTGGAAGACACGTTTATACGTTGGTACCGTCTTTTCTCGTTACAGGTAGTGACCCGACATTCGGGCATTCAGTTTTACCAAACCAAGAGGCACCTAAGTATCGGTATTCAGATACATCCTAACGTTATTGACAAAAGGCAAGGAAGTTTTTTTTCAATTATGACTTGGATACTTAAATGTAGTCGAACATGTTCGAAGGCTTCTCCATTAGTAGGTATAGACTATTATTAATATTATGAAGAAAAGTATCAGGTGCCTTTAAAATTCAACGAAATATTATAATTATTCATCTCCACATTATTAGGCTTCGTTTCTAAGAGCTCGCCAAAACGCTCGAATGAATGTTATAATAACAAGTTAAGTTTAAATATAATGCTAGATATCGCAAAGAAAAATATCAACCTGACTTAAATTTAAAAATATATATTTGGTAGTGGTTGATACTTAAGTTATCGATAGTCGATAGTTTTTGAAATTATGCATTACTAGCTGTTGCCAGCGGCTTCGCCCGCTACAACTCGAAAACTATCCCACGGGAAGATAAAATCGGGATAAAAACTATTCTATGTATTAATCCAGGTTATAAACTATCTGTGTACCAAATTTTATCCAAATCCGTTCAGTAGTTTTTGCGTGAAAGAGTAACAAACATCCATCCATCCTTATTTACAAACTTTCGGGTTTATAAATTAGTAGGATTCTAAGCTCCCGATGATGTCTAAATCACGGAAGATATCCCATAGGGTGACTATAGGTTTAATTTTATTCCCGTTTATTGATAACTATTGCATGACTGCGGCTTCGGGCGCGTGTAGTTTTGTCTTTGTCCCACGGAATTGTCCTACTGAGATGAAAAATATTCTTTGTGTTACACGTAATAATACTGTGTGCCAAATTGTTTTCAAAAACTTTCAGTAGTTTTTACGTGAAAGAGCAACCAACATCCATTCATACTCACAAACTTTCTCAAAAATTTTATGAGTAGTACCTAAGATATGATTTTGTCACGATCCAACTCATTTCATCATGTTTCCTCCCCTTATCCCAATTTATTTGTGGTTGGCGCAACATGTCTTTTTCGTTCATACTTCTCTATTTCTCGTCATGTCAGCAGTCACTTCATCATGAGCAGTGGTGGCCCAGTGGTGGCGGCCCCGACTTACGAACAGTTGGTCGTGGGATCGAATCATCGAACCCAGGCAGGCACATTACTTTGTGTAATTTACTTCATCACCACTGCTCTCAAAACGGCGAAGGAAAACAACGTCAGGAAACCGGCTTAACTTAGAACCAAAAATTCGAAGTCGTTGGGTATGTGACATCTACCAGTCCGCACTGAGCCCGCGTGGTGGATTATAGCCCATCCCTCTCCTAGAGAGGAGGCCTGAGACCCTGCAGTGGGAACAATATAGGCTGATGATGATTTTCATCATTCCTTCGCATCACATGCCCATACCACGACAATCGATTAGCACTTGATACTACACTCGATTACGATTGTCACTATCCAACTAACGAACAAAAATGTCGATACATTTGTTCAGAAGCTCTACGTACATCCCTGTTTACCTCGTAGCGGCAATAATAGACACAAGTTATGTAGTTCTATAAACAAACATGCAGGTTTCATTCGCGAAAGAACCTCTCGCAAGCAACCGCGTCTAAACAGGCTTGCAGATTTATTTAAAAAAAAATCTTATAAAGTTTAAAACATTATTTTAATTTGCGGTCTGACCTTTCTTTAAAAAATTAAATTAGTGGCTGTGTTTCTATAATAATTTAGGCGTTTTTTAAATTGTGTTTCTAAGTGATTGACAAACATTTCTTTTGCGGCTTTACTAAAAGTATTTTTGGCAGTTTTGGTGTTGTCTGGATTGTATTTATTTGGTGAGTATTTTATTTTTATTTTTTCCCGAGGATAAAATAAAAAAACAATCTAAGTCGCGAGTAAATAGGCTTCTTCCGGGTTGGTCACAAAGATACCTCGGCCTCGACATAAAGGGCTTAGAAGAAACATGGGTGGTTTTTAGTCAGTAGAAGTCTGACACTCCCTTTCGCTCTGCCCAAGAGCGGGAGGGGTCTTTTGATAATTTTCCACCCGCCCAAAAAAAGGGGGTAAGCTCTAAGCTCGTTCCATCGTCGACCTCTATTAGGGTAACATTGAGGTGAAGAGTAAGCCCATTTAAAAAAAAAAAAAAATATTGATACATAGACGGATTGCCTCTTTGGACTCTGTAATCGGGACTGCTGAGGATGAAGGCCCGGATTCGATTGCCGGGTCGGACAAATAGTTTTTGGGTTTTTTCGTCAAGAATTTCTCTTGCATTTATGGCAATAGGCTGACCTCATTGCATAGGACAAACAAAGCGAAGTGTAAGTGTACTAAGTACACCTCTGTCTAAGCCGTAGGGGATACAGGCGTGATGGTATGTTATCCCGTCGGGGCTGGGGATATCGAAAGGTTACCGCGGCTCCGACACAAGGGCGAAGAAGAAGGAACATGGGTTTTTAGTCAGTAGAAGTCTGACACTCCCCTTCGCTCTGCCCAAGAGCGGGGGGGGGGGGGTTATTCGATGATTTTCCACCCACCAAAAAAAAAAAAAAATGGTATGTTATAACGTGTTATTTTATTTATACGATACTGTTTATTTTACGAATTTTACGTTCGCTAAAATTTGTCGAGCTTTTCACATTATTCCGCCAAAACTAAGCGTATGAGCTTTCGTCTATTTATTTTAAGTTTACTGCAGAAATATTAGAAGTAGGTACAGACGTTTCTTTTTCTATTCCTTTGTTAACTTAAAATTCTCAAGGAACTTCATTAAAAAACCTTTTATCTCGTCGTCTATTACGTAAATAAAAATTATCAACAGGAAAAATCTGCTCACAATTTTGCCTCTTGGCTAACCGCCACCTTAGCTCAGATAACATGGAAACAAGATTGCTCATGTTAATCTCAACGACTAGAGCAATTCGTTCGTTAGTCATTCTGGGTAGGTAGTCCCGCCAGTCTGACAGCCAGTCTTACTGAGGAGAATCGTGTTACTAAGTAACTGGGTTGTGGTGGTCAGATAGGCAGTCGCTTCATGTCAAATACTGGTTTTAACCACATTCGGTCAGGCTGGAAACCTATCACAATTTGTCATTAAAACTTTTGACGTAAAATTATTTCCTAATTATGGCTGGTGTAGGTTCCTAATTATGGCTGGTGTAGGTATACCTATGCAGCGGCAGTCGCATTAGTTCCCTCTGCCAACCGACGCAAGTGTCCAAGAGCACACCGCGCACCGGGGTGTTATTATAGTTAGAACGAGTCTGGCAGACCCTCAGGTCTACCCTCGGATCCATTGAGCATTTCCACATCGAAGAAAAAAAGATGCTGCCTCATCAATCTCATCATTCTCTGCCCCTATTCATTTGAGCAGCATGTCTTCAAGAGCTGCTTGCAATGAAGAGCATCAAAGCATCTCTTAGTTAATTTTCCTTCAGTGGTGTCGTAAATGAGAAAGAAATTGTTACTTACAAAAGAAGAAAGGAGCTAAATAACAGTGCGGTTAGACATATCTAATTCGCGGTGGTAATTTAGTAAGATTGCATACTTCCTTATACGGTGGTAAAGTCTAATGTTCCTAGGGTTTACATCACAAATTATGTAACGTAAACCCTTTTATCTGCAACTTGCTAGATTGAAGTAGGAACACAGAAGCTTATTTAGATTTAGTGTCCTTCCCCCTTCGGGGCTGAGGGTTGTTCGAAAGAGGTGCCGCGGCCTCGACACAAAGGGCTAAGAAGGAACATGGGTGGTTTTTAGTTAGTAGAAGTCTGAAGAGCGGGAGGAATCACTTGATGATTTCAAACCACACAAAAAAGGTGTCTACTTCCAGGGTTGAATTGTGGTAGGATTTGTTCGAACGAGTCACAAAAGCCCTGGAATGCAAAGGGCAGAAGGAACACGGATGGGTTCTAGTCAATAAGAGTCTGATACTTCCTTCTGCTTCACCCAGAGTTTGAGGAGTCTTTTGATGATTTCCCACCCTGAAAATAAAAGGTGTGTCTACCTACTCCTATTCTTATAAAACTCTTGACAATGACAAATTCCGATATAATTAACAATGACACGATAATGAACGGCATTGCATCAACAATAGTGGATGCAATAATGCCATGAATTAAACATGATATCGTAGTATTAACTGAACTAGTAATTTATAACTGAGAGTAGTCAACAATAACATATCTGATTGACTGTCGATTCAAACAAACTGCCGCACTTAGAGACTTTGCCGTCACTTAGTAAAGATTTGACTCACAAAATATTCACTAAACTGTCAAAACCTTTACTAAGTGATGGCTTAAGTAATCATTAAACATCAATTAATAAGTGAATAAGTACCTACTAAGATGACGGTTGAAAGAGACTCATTTATTCAAACCAGGCTGAAAATCAGCACTTTTCGAACGTTAAAATTTACTTATTTAGGAAACAAAACCCACAAAACGCCCACCCTTCGACACATCCTACAGTTTGACAACCAGGACAAGACGCGTGAAAACCCTGGATTTTAGACCCCAGAACCCGGACATGTCAACAGATTTTTTTAAATATAATCAGACTAAAGAAAACAAGTTGAAAATGTCATAAATCACCTTTTTATTTATTCTCAGACCTTAAAATGTATTTTTTTTTTAATAATTTTAATCGTACCTACTCAAAACATAATCTTATTTTTTTTTTTTTATTTGAATTGTTATATTTTTAAACCCGGACTACAAAATGAAACCCACCCCGGAAGCGCCCCGAATGCCCTTTAAACTAGGGGATACCCGGACGGATGGCAACCAAGGAAATGAAACGCATTTTTACAGAAATCGTTGTTTCTCCACATAATACCGTCTTCTAAACTAAAATTAGCAGCTCATTGATAACAGGACATTATAATCCAGTGATTATACACTCAAGTGTGTGATCAACTGACAAACCTACCAATCTTATAAACTTAACGTGTAAACTGTAATTATTGTGAATGATGGTCCTAGGTGACGGCACTTGACTTTAAATTAATAAGATACGTTACCTGTAAGTACCTACTTTACAAATTGCATAATTGGCAAAGGCAGTATAGTATGGTCTTGAGGTAGGGGACGAAACGGTCTCTGCAGGTTAAAGAAGGAAAGAAGGAAGGAAGGATCAAGAGATTCCATCTGGAAGAAACCGAAAATCCCTTGGAGAGAATAGGGCAGGATAAGTTGAGGACTCTGGGGGATTTTACGAATTTTAACAAAATTCATATTATTCTCCTACTAAGATCCATTTTCCTAAATGGTCACAGATGCAGTTACTATTATGAAAGGTCCATTTTACACTTTTTAACGCAATTCATATTATGATCTGCTATAGTGGCCATTTTAGACACCCAGGTCTAAGATTAGATTGAGGATCATAAGGCCCTTCTTTACTTAGCAGAAGACTATAACACTCTGATGATGATACAAATTAGGTAAGAATTTAATTGAAAAGCAGCTTTACAATATCTTCATAATTATTATCGGATTTATGAACAGGTTAGTCAAACCATAGAAATGTACCATTGCATTTCCCACTCAGAGACAAGGTCAAAAAAAGACGAAATTTCCTTGGCAAAATCTTCATGGTAAATAATACAGCATACGGATATTTGTTTACGTTAAATTGTACCTAGGTTGTATATTTTCTTGTAACACCCTTCTTGTTATTTAATGCGATTGAAAAGCCAGCTAAGTGTGAATGTCTTGCAGTGGATCGAGTTGGTCTATTTAATTCATTGTTTAGTCAGCTTATTTTGGTATTTTATTGCAGCTTCTGGTTAATAATACTGAGTCCATTTTTAACCGACTTCCTTATAGAGATTACTTCCGTATCCATTGTCTAATTACTTATACACTAGTTACTAACTTTTGCGTATACGGAGGGGTACACTGAAAATTTCGGGAACCAAGCAAGTGACACAACATTACTATTTAAAAATGTATTTATTGTTTTTCGAAGTATTCTCCGCGAAATTTGACACATTTTTCCATACGATGGAACCAATCATTGAAACAACCATTCCATTCGGAAATTGGGTCTCCAAAATGGCCGTTTTGAACAATTTTTGTTGGCTTTAACTCATTTTCGAACACCCAAACTCGTGACTCGTGATTTTGTTTCGGATTCGTACGCATATATCGTATACAGGATTCGTCACCTGATACGATGTTGTATACAGCATTTGATGATCCTGCGTGGAATCTTTCGAGAGTTCTGACGCACTAAGTAACACGAGCCGCTTTTTGCTCTTCACAGAACGAATTATCCATCGGGAAAACAACTTTTTTACACCTAATTGTTCATGCAAGATTATTTCTATTTAACTCATGCCAATGTCTAAAGTTGCCTGAATTTCGCGGTAAGTTACATGTCGATCTTCCTCAACAGCATCAACGTTTTCTTGGGTGACTGCAGTTTTTGGATGACCTTGACGGGGATCATCACTGAGCTTCACCACCACGTTGAAATTCAGCAAACCAGCGATAAATTGTGGTTTTGAATGGGGCTTCATCACCAAATGCACAAATCATCCGGTCAACACACTGTTTTTGTGTTAAACCACTTCGAAAGTCATAATAAATTATCGCTCTTGAATTTTTTCGAGTCAATTCCATTTTCTCAACGACTAAACAAGTTTGACAAAACCTTGTGACAAGACCGAGAATCTTTTTTTAAATAAATAAATGGTATTCGATTTTTAAACCCAAAGAGTTTTCAATTAAAAAGATTTTAAATATGACAGGAACAGAGGAAATATTCCATTCCCGATACTTTTAGTGCAGCCCTCGTAGCTTCACTTGTAAATATTTGATAGTATGAAAATGATGAACAATAGTTTGAAAATGACCTCAGGAAAACTAACGACTCGCGACGGTGGCCTACCATGACGTCTTAAAGCA
Source organism: Diarsia mendica (assembly GCA_949316265.1). Lineage (NCBI taxonomy): Eukaryota > Metazoa > Arthropoda > Insecta > Lepidoptera > Noctuidae > Diarsia > Diarsia mendica. The sequence continues at coordinate 1,339,923 of OX438903.1, read as the reverse complement.
GGATTGTTTTATTGGGAAAGTGACAGCTATTTTTTTTATTTTTTTTTATAAATGGGCCTGCTCTTGACTTCAATCTTGCCCTGAGGGCAGAGATGATGTCGACGATGGAACGAGCTTACCCAGTAGAAGCCTGTTTACTCGCGACTTAAACAGATTAGCTATAATGAGTGTCTAGCGCCATCTCTTTTCCAAAAAGTTCTGATAACCCAAAAGGTCATGGTTGAATGCGTGAAAAAGAATAAGTAGAAAGACAGAGTATGGAGTAACCTTTGCAATACAATATTAACAAAATTATTAAATTGATTGCAAGGAGCATTATACTTGTCATTGAAAAGATGAGCACACCAAATACTTATTAAAACTTTAAATTCCCTCTTAATCAGAGTCATAAAAAAAATCGTAAGTTTTATATCAAAAACTTGTTAGATCACAAGTGGTTTGCACACATACTTACTGTTTTGCATAAGAAGTTAACTTGAACAAGATCTATTATTTACAAAATAATCCAAATGAATTGAGCTGGCAAGTCGTCAAGTATCTGTGTACCTACTTGTAATAGCCGCATTTACTGGAGAGTACTTATAACCTCACCTTGACTTGGAAACCAGCAAATATACTAAACAGAATAATGTACACAGTACTTACTTTTGTTGGTCATTTAAATTCGGGTATTTCGGTTTTTTCTAATTCTTATGTCAAGTAGAGTTTTCCCGGATTGTTCAACATAGCAGTAAGTAGTTCAAAAAGATCCTTCCTTACATAGTATTAAACAAAGTCGCTATTTTTGTCTGTTTGTTTGTCTGTATGCTTAAATCTTTAAAACTACGCAACGGATTTTGATGCGGTTTTTTTTAATAGATAGAGTGATTCAAGAGGAAGGTTTTAGTATATAATTTGAACGACATCCACGCGGGTGAAGCCGCGGGCATCAGCTAGTATTCTATAAAACGAATCCTTGTTTGTTGAGGTATATAAGACTAGCTTGTGCCTGGGGCTTCGCCCGCATAGATGTTGATAATTATTCCAGGGGATCACATACTACTAGGATAAAAGTATCCTAGTGTTAATCCAGATTATAAACTATAATTATGTAAATTTCATCTACTTCCGTTCAGATTTTTATGCAGACTTTTCTGATCGTTCATTTAAATCAATTTATATCCATTGATTAATTTGTAGTATATACGGAAAATAGTTACTAATTAAAATACTTGTTCTGATTAATGATATCATCTTTGTAATGAAGAACTTGTTTGTACTTTGTAGATTCTAAATATCGTCGCTATTTTTCTTTTTCTTATTAATTTTATTCTGCTATTATTTAGAGCTTTTTCACACGTGTATTTAAAAAAAAAATATTAGTGGGAACGTTTTACATATTTTCGGATTATTTATTGTAGTTTCCCACTAAAGAAAAGATTACTGGTTCCCAAGATAACAACTTACAAACATTAAGTTTATGTTATTAAGTTATATGAATATTTATTTTATACTATTACTCACACGATGTACGTGTGTAACTATAACTAAGTATCTATGTTATTGCAATATCATTTTAATGTAACATATTTTAAAAAAAATGTTAGTGAATGATAACGCTCTAGAAATAAAAGCCTACAAAGATGTTGACCTCGGCTTTTGATAGTGTTGTCCTCACAGGTTGTCCTCATTATACATGGTTAAAAACTTTAAATATTGTAACAAGAGCAATTTGCACATTTTTGAAGATTTTATCAGACATTAAGACACACATAAAACAAGCAATATCAACGTGTGACTTTTTCTTACATCATTATTGTTTTTTTGAAAGGGTTCCTCCAAGGTTCTGTCATTAGCCCATTCTTTTGAACTTACAAGTATTTATTTATATTTTGCCATTGTTCAGAAGCTGTTTTAATATATTTATTAAAAGAACACATATCGGGGGGCACGGTAGTGCCCCCGCCAAGTCGAGCGCGAAGCAAACACTGCCGTACCATCCTTTACTGGAACCATTTCGCGGCATTTTCAGGCCCCTATTTGAGAACTTCTGGATAAGACCAGAACGCAGAAATTTTCGTCATCCAGTAAGCTATAAAATCACACTTACAATAAAAAAAACAAGTCTGTAGGTCATTTAGTTTCGAAGTTAAGCGAAAGCAAAGTTTCGCATTTATGAAACTCACTCACTCACTCACTCATGATCATCAGAATAGAACTAGTACTTCCCAAAAACTCAGAGAGCTGAAATTTGGTACAAAGTTAGGGTTTATTGGCCACATACAGAGATAACTATAAAAACTAGGAGGAAAAAAAAGATTTGTAATATAAAAAAACTACTCCTAAAAAAAAATGTTTCAAATAAGAAAAACTATTATAATAAATCAATATAGTTAATGTTGTGTGACGTGGCCGTTGAACATTCTTTATAAGTTAGTGAGTACAAGTCAATTTTGTTTACACGTAATGTTATATCTGTTGTAACTACCGGCCAAGTCACACAACATTAACAATTATAATAAATAAATCGCAGTAAGGAACCTTAGACTTGGCACTTTTTTACGACATTACTTTTTAGAGATAAACAAGCAGCTCCATCGAGACTTGGCTAGTTTTTTACAGAATGTTTTTGGTGGGAATCATTAGACTCACACGACAGAACACATTTTGTTTTGCTTTGTTTTGCCTACACTACAATTAAATTAATTTTATAGAACTACACAATTTAATTGTAACGTCTTACAATAAATGAATTTAAATGAAACATAATATTAAATAATTACAAAATATTATACAAAAGGAGGTTTCTATGTAATTATATTTAAAATTAAATTGATTATCTTGTGGATCTAGTTTTTAAAACAGTTGGCATTCAATAATTATTATGCAAAAAATAAACGTGTTTCCTTTTTCTGTTACCCGCGTCACTTCTTGATGTTGGTATAATCATGTTTATTTTTCTTACAAGGTTAAGGTTGATTCTTACTTCTTTCTAGTTTGAAATTCAGATATTCGCAATAGTACTAAAATCACCAATGCTCAAGCCAGAAACAGAACAAGGTATTTCCATGATCGTTGGACAATTAAATGGCAAGTTCCACATGGTACAAGAAATAGTCCTGCGCTTGTTGGCAGAACAAGATTAAATAATGAAAAAAAAAATGAATTTCAATAATCTAAATTCATTTTAAATCTAAAAAATTATATTTTAATTTAGCGTAATTTATTTACAGATTTTATAGGTAATCAAGGGTAGGTATAATTTTAAATGCTATTTGATTATGTGTAATTAATAAAGCATTATATAGGACTAGTTTATTTTGTCATTGCGTCACTGGGTGAAATTGGACACCCCCGGTGTGGCTCGCCTGGGTAGTGATGATCACTAGTGTCCGACCGAAACACGATTTTCAGCCGAAACCGAAACCGTAACCGAACCTTCGGCCTTGGTCCCAGTTTCGGCCGAAACCGTAACCGAAACCGAAACTTATTAAATATTTATGAAATGTAAAATCTATTGTATTTTTACGCATATATACACAGTTAACACGTGTAAAAAAAGCAACAATTAAAGTAGGTAATTAGGTGACAAAAATAGCTCTGTTTATTTGTAAAATTAATAATGTAAAAAATAAAAATGTTAAAAATACTCATAGCATTTTCAAAGATGGTGTTTTAAGAAATAATTTTCATTACGAACTTTTTAAATTATATTAACTAGTTAAGGTTTTAGGCGCTTTGCACATGGAGCAACTATTGCAGCAACTGGCAACTAGCTGTTTACATATATTTCAATTGGATTGCGCACACATAGCAACTCGAGTTTCGAGTTCCGGCAATCGTCAACAGTTTCCAGTTGATGCAATCGATGACCGAGTTAGTTTTTAATTGCCGCAACTAGCAACTGTTAAATATTATACCGATTTTTGAAGTTAACGTAGACGGTGACGACGTAATAAAATTAGAGCAATTGCTGCTTCTTCGATATTCATCGTCACACTGAATGCTGTTCGCTGCGTAGATTGAGCAACTCGGTTATGAAAGTTGCTCACAGATTACCATAAAATTGCTGCAACCGTAAACGTTGTAGCAACTATCAACTAGTTACAGGAAACTTTTAAAGTTGCTTAAGTTGCCTCAAATTAAGTTGCTCCATGTGCAAAGCGCCTAAATCACTGGAGATAGTTGTGTATCGGAACGGAACTACGGGGCGGTTTGAATACGGGTACAAAATTTAATCCATCAACAATTACAAACAAATATAGTAATGTTTGAATCAAACATCACACGTATCTTCACACATCTGTTAAGTGTTAAATTAATTTCTACATAAATTCATATTTTATAAGTTCTAGGGAATAACTCAACAGAACCAAGTAAAATATCTATAATAATGAATTCTTTTCTATACACACCTACTTACAACCTATTTATTTTACACTGTAGCACAAGACCCTAATGAATGCCATAAAAATACATCATCATTAATCATAAGTAAAAACAAATACCTAATTTTTGCGCGAGAAAAATCTCACAACCTCAAATCATCACAATCGCGCCGGCTAGCGAACTCAACTGGCACTCGAAGTTAGCTGAATGATGCGCGACAATTCACGTATACCTTGTTTCGGCGGGGCCGAAAGGTTCGGCCAATTATTGGCCGAAACTAGCCGAAACCGAAACCGAAACCGAACCTTCGGTCGGTCCTTAATGATCACTTTCTAGCAGATAGGCCGCATGTTTACTAATGAATAGAATTATATGACTCAGAGGAGGTTCAATGGAGATAGTCGTGTAGTTGTAGTTCATTGGTTTGAAGTTACGTATATTATGAAACCACTTTATGACAAACTAGCACACACGCGCGGCTTCTCCCGCGTTAAATTCGGGGAGACGTCACTGAATCGCGTACATTGACACATAGGGTACTTTTCGTTGCGGTAGTACCGCAAAAAGTACCCTATGTGTTAATGCAGGTTATAAACTATCGGTGTGCCAGTTGTCATAGAAATCCGTTTAGTAGTTTTTGTGTAAAAGAATAAGCAATACGGATGTTGGATGGAATTGTTTTATCAAACAATTCAACATTCCATCCAACCATTTTCACATTCTTTCACATTCTTTTTTAAAATAACTTCTTGTAAGACAAAAACTCATGTGAGAGGGGCACACATGAGTTTTTGTCTTACAAGAAGGAATGATTAGCTGATCAGATTTATTTTTATCGATTATTATTGTAAGTGATTTAGACCTGTTTTGGTTAGCCATACATCTCGTTAGTATAATTATCTCGTTTACCTTGTAAGAGTAGCTTTGACTTGGTTCAAATCTGCGAGTTTTTATCATAATTTAAAAAAATAACTGATGATTATGTAGCACGATGACCTTTTTAGGGTTCCGTACCCAAAGGGTAAAAACGAGACGTTTTTCGACCGTCCGTTCGTCCGTCTCTCCATCCGTCCGCCTGTCTGCCTCCAGGCTGTATCTCAAGAACCGCGATAGCTAGACAGTTGAAATTTTCACAAATTATGTATTTCTGTTGCTGCTATAACAAAAAATAGGCACTTGAAATATTCACAACTCAGTTGTATTTTTACTATAATAATAAAATTTAAATCCAATGTTAATGTCTAATTTGCTAATGTTATTTTTCCTTTAGCAGGTCTGCTGGCAGAAATTTCTAAAGAAATAAGCAGTACCTTTGTGCTCAATTATTTTTTATGTTAATTTCCTGTGATGTCTTCTGTGTGTACATAAATTGTTAAATAAATAAAATAAATACCTATTTAAGGGGGGCTCCCATAATACAACGGACATGACTTTATAGATGTACGGTACGGAACCCTTCATGAACGAGTTCGAATCGCACTTGGCCGGTTTATCATGATATTTTAATAGCGCGTGTAAGATTTTTTTTTTGTTTTAAAAATTATTGATGCTCGATCAAGGCTTCTTTTAAAAAAACAGTTTTACTAATAGAATATTATTCAGACTCAGACCGAGTATTCGGAACAGTACAGGCTGATTAAGCAGGCTCAATGCTAAGCATGTATACTATACATTTTTACACGCACATTTTTATTAGTATTATGTAATTTAAACGAGGAATACAGTAATTACATAATACAAGTAAAAATATGATCAAAAATAAACACTTACACTGCACTGGGCCCGCGTGGTAGATTATAGCCCATCCCTTTCCTAGAGAGGAGGCCTGAGTCCCTGCAGTGGGAACATTACAGGCTGATTAAGTAGGCTCAATGCTAAGCATGTATACAGTATGTTAGTTTAAACGAGGCCTTGCCTCGTTTAAATTACATAATACTAATAAAAATATGATCAAAAATAAACACTAATACTTAAATAACACCTGCACTGGCTGCACTGGGCCCGCGTGGTATATTATAGCCCATCCCTCTCCTAGAGAGGAGGCCTGAGTCCCTGCAGTGGGAACATTATAGGCTGATGATGATGATGATGAATAAACAACAGACAGAACCATAATAAACATTTCGCTTTTCACAGAAAATGTTCCCGGGTATATAATGTTCCAGATGAATAATGACTTTTAGACATAATTCATCTAGAGAGCGTGTGGGCTATGGCGACAATTACGCCACAAAAGGTTATAATTTTGTTATTTGGGACAAAAATCGAATACTGAATAATATCTTCCCTTAATATGTCACTCGTTAAACCTAACATACTGTATAAAATCATAGATGAGCCCTCACCAGACTTATGGCACGCGAAAGTGTCTACACTGACATTAGATAAGTCGCACGTCTCGCATGAAACGAGAGATATACGAAGTGCAGTGTGAGTGAGCGAGACAGTACTATTCAAATGTCACTGTCAACAAAATATAAACGTCAACATTTTTTGCTGCGGCATCAGGTAAACTGGTATATCAATAAAACAGCGCATAATTTCGTAGTTATTTTAATAGAATTCTTAATTTTTTGGTTCAGTAACCGAATAAACAATTATTTACCGGATATTCATTGAGATATGGTATCATTAATCGTTGTTGGTGGTTTGATAAAATCTTTGGATTAATACTTTGGATGTAATTCAAACTATAATATTATTCTCATTGTGTGAAGGGGAAAAAACTATTTAATTATAGTAATCATTTGATCAATGATAAAATTAATAGGTACGGTTTTGGGTCCTATACGGAAAATTTGTAAAAAATGTTTTTGCTTACATCTACCTGAACACGTTGACAAAGCACTAAGATTCTTGGGAAGGCAGGTTTAAATACCAAATAATTAATAATAATACATTTATTTATTCAGATAAGATAATGATCCAATTGTAGCTTATATTATAAACTATGTTAGTAGGCAGTAATAATTTAGAAACAAGGCGGACACAAGACAACAAGACAAGACAGCGTTAGTAACAATGTTCTAAAACCTCAATTATACCTCATTTTTCAAAACTACAGTTTTTTTTGGATGACAATCAATCTTCATGGGAGGTACATACAGCAGTCTATATAAATAAATAAAAGAGAAGTCCTGACTGACTCATCAACACTCAGCCCAAACCCTTGGACCTAAAAAGCTGAAAGAACAGTGGCTATATTATAGCTGATGGAATTAATAAGCGTCTACTTAAGTCACCGTGATAGATACCGACGAAATAATTTACTTAATTTTATCAAATCAAGCTTAAGGCCTATCAATCGCTGGAAAAAAAAAACATCATAATTATGAGCTCAATTGACTAGATTACAGGTGATAATAAATAATCATAGCTTAATTTATTTTTTCTATCTGACTTGACTTTACAACTTTTGACTTAGCTATGCTTTTAATATTGGCATGTAATAAACCTTTGTAAGTTAAAAGACATTTCAATTGTCAACTGTACTGAACTGACAGCTTGTCATAGTCTGCACGAGCATCTCATTATAATATTTTTCATCGATTCTCCGTGATTTTCTAATTCATCGACTAGTTCTGCTTATGAACTCTGATATTTACTGTTCCCTGTGTGACTTGCCTAAGGATGACTCTGGATTCCGATTCTGCCTCTTTACTTTGGACTTTATTGTGTGTACATCGAATTGAATATCACGATGGGTTGCCGTGTAAGGCCTACAAGCATTATACAACGTGTTTGCCATGCGTGCTGGTTACGCACAAGAAGAGAAGTCCTACGTATGAATAGTCAAGATGAAAGTAGTCCTCAGCTAGACACAACTGACGATGTGCAACCACAAGAAAATGTAATCCAGCCTGATGCTGATGCATCAACCCAACCTGAGCCAACACAAGTTGTGGAGTTAGCCAATTATAGACGAATAGCAAAGATGTTTAGTTTTCTATTACACATTTTATTTCTATAACTTTACGATGATATAGCTTTATTGTACTTAGGAGAGTTATGCAATTGATACCGTATCATCCCTAGCCTGCATATTGTCATGAATGATTGTGAAATGTGCATACTATTGGTGTACCTATTCTAAATAAATAAATTGTGTTAAACGTGTTTTTCTGTATCTACTAAAATGGTAAGGGTAGGTAAACCTTTTTTTTTTTGGTGGTTGGGAAATCAACAAATAACCCCTCCCGCTCTTGGACAGCGAAAAGGAGTGTCAGACTTCTACTGACTAAAAATCACCCATGTTTCTTCTTAGCCCTTTATGTCGAGGCCGCGGTATCTTGCATTGGTTGGACTTAGTATTCTGAATACGGTAGTCCGTAGTTTATAATGTGTAAATGCATTTCTATCTATATTTAAAGGGTAAGTAGGGTGATTAGTCCGTTGTTTGTACGACATAACCTCTAAAACTTTAAACAGTCCGAATATCTTTAATTCTGGCGTAGCAGAGCAAGCTCATTTTTACTCGTTTCCGCTCGACTCTTTGTTGGTGTTTCGTTGGTGTTTGTGGAAACACACACGTAAGCAGTTTTCTATTGCGAGGTAGGTAAAAGAAGTCATTAATGGGTCCGCTCAGCTTGCGACCGACACCGGGCTTTAACATTCTGAAAACGTCCGTAGTTTATTTTGTATTTCTATAGTTCTTTTTCGATTAGTCCATTGTTAATACAACATAACCTCTAAAACTTTAAACAGGAATATCTTTAATTCTGGCCTACCTATAAAAATATAACTGAAGACAAAACTGTTCAGGAATTCAAACTCTATACAAATATATTTTTTCCATAGGCTGACGCAAAAAAAAAATGTCAACAAAAATTTGTTCGAGCGTTTGCCACTATTCTTTTGCACAGAGGTTCCCTTTATAATGTAGACAAGGAATTAGGAAGGATTTTTCGAAATTCAACCCCTAAGGGAGTTAAATAGGGGATGAAAGTTTGTATGGAAAATCGTCATTTTCATGCGGGCGAAGGCGCTGGCAAAAGCTAAATAATATTATGTCTGTTCCATTGTGCTTGAAGAATGAAATATTGATCTTGACCGATCGCAATATTCACTGGTCAACAACGTACCTTAGGTCAAGATCATAAGTTACGCATATCATAACTTATATAAATTTACCATAATTATGTATGTATCACTACATAGCGTATAAAAACTTTTTAACAAAAATCTGTTTCTGAAGTCGGTGACTTTTGTTTGTTTGATTTCATTTTTTTGCCACCGACTTCAGAAACTGATTTATCTTTTAAAGTTAATTTTGCACTTTTTTTTTTAAAGTCGTTTTTATCACCCATAACACAAGTTTAATCTTAGCTTGGGTGCCAGAGGGTTAAACTCAGTGGACTTATTACAATTTTTAAGTTTACATAATTATGGTCTTTTCTACGTAGTTCCATTCTGCTAAATTGTAATTTTGGAAATAAAGCATTATTATTATTATTTATTATTATTATTTTTTGTTAAAAAAAAATATTTTTCACTTTTTAGTGGTTCACATGTTAATGGGTCAATGTGGAAACTGTAGTTTTTTTTTTGAGTTTTGTTGTTTTTTCAAAAACCGCTTGTCCGATTTCGATACAAAATTATGGGACCATTTCGGAAGTATACCCTTTCCAACAAAAAAAGAATTTTTCAAATCGGTTAGCAAGTGACGGACTTATGCCCGAACACACATAAAAAAAAATACAAATATCCGAATTGAGAACCTCCTTCTTTTTTTAGAAGTCAGTTAAAAACAAAGTCGCTTTCTCTGTCCCTATGTCCCTTTGTATGCTTAAACTTTTAAAACTACGCAACGGATTTTGATACGGTTTTTTTTAATAGATAGAGTGATTCAAGAGGAAGGTTTTAGTATCTTATTTGTACCCGGGCGAAGCCGGGGCGGTTCACTAGTTGAGTAGTTGGTAATAAATCATATCAGCTTGTTACGCTTACTCCTAAGAAATAAATATTATTTCTAAAAATGTTATCTGATCTGGGAATCGTAATCGTAAAAAAAACAGTCTGTCATAAGGAACTACAAGATAACGGCAATGTCGTCTATTGAAGCACTTTTAAAGAGTTACATAGTAAATATTGTACGATGAAACTAGGATGGTATATTATACCTACTAGATAGGGTGTAAAAGTATCATTAACGCAAACGAAGGGCAATTTTATTGTTCTCCCCACCACTGCGATAATTTTTTTGTTCTAGACCATACCTGAGAACCCCCTATTTACGGAGATGTTGGGGTTCAAAGTTCCAAATTATTCACAGCTGTTTTTGTAAATAAAACTTTACTTAAATTACCTCCATTTACTATTCAAAGCATTCTCTAGCACAATGTTTTGACAGTGCTACATGAGTTTTACGGTAAAATGTGAATTTTGACCCCAAAAAAAAAGTCGTTTCCCAGCAAAAATATTTGTGAAGGGGTACTTAGTTTGATGTACAGAACACTTGGTTGACGGCTGTGTGATGGGTTAATTTACACCCTGTATGACGCTTTTAAGACCATCATGACTCTCTCACATTCTGATAAACCAAGATTTTTTAATGTTTTTAGCTGCTATTGATTTTTCCAACTACACTCATCAAAAGTGTCTAGGGATCAAGCATTTTTATGCGGATTTCTTGAGATTGAGATGTGGCTTTGTAATAAATTTATGATTTTATAAATTTATATGGATCCTTTTTGGTGCATTTCATAATTTGAATCAGGAACTGTCAATCAAATTCGAGTAAAAGATGAAAATCAGCTGTCAATATTTTCCCTATAAAAACATACAACGCATTGAAGACATTATTAGTGCTACTGTTTCCCTACTACTGATTAAAACCAACGTTATTATGGAGCGGCGACGTCATTTAAGCAAGGAAGAAATGCTCAGAGCCGTGGGAATGATAGAAGCTGGTTCCCGGCAACGTACTGTGGCTTTAGCTCTGAATACAAGTCAGAGTGTTATCATGCAGTCGACTTTGGACACGTTACCGAAGCACTGGTACCGTGGCTGAGCGCCATGGAGGACGGTATCGCTGCACCACACGGAGACAAGACCGATACATTCAAATCTTAACTCGAAGAGCTCCAACAATAACCGCCATGATGTTAGCCGTGAGGCTTCATCACTCTTCAGGGAACTTAATTAGCGACCAAACAGTCAGAAACCGCTTGCATGAAGTGAACCTTCATTCCCGAAGACCGCTACGGGTACCACCTATAGCAATGCACAATCGTAGGATTCGATATCAATGGGTTCTTGAACACAGAAATTGGGCAGAAGAACAATGGCGTTTCGTGTGCTTTTCTGATGAGTCTCGTTTTGGTATGAGACCGGATACAAGACGTATACGACACTGGAGAACCCCTGGACGCCAACAGTGATTAAAATCCTGCCAGGAAGTCCATCCTTATAGTGGTGGAACCATCATGGTATGGGCGGGTATTTGGATCGGCGGAAGAACTGAGTTGATTTGGATCAGAGGCAACCTCAACGCTCAAATTTATGCTGAGACGATTGTATCAGAAGTCATCGTTCCTCTACAAGTGCAAATCGGTCCCTTATTTCAGTTAATGCATGATAATGCACGACCGCACACCGCAAGAGTTGTAAGACAGACTCTCGCCGCAGCTAACATCAATGTCCTGCCCTGGCCTGCTCAATCGCCAGACTTAACCCGATTGAGCATGCATGGGATATGCTACAGAGAAGAGCTCTGCCGAATATGGAGGGTATCCAGTCGCAAGAAGACCTTTTTTTGGGTTCTCTGCCTTTTCGCCGAAAATTGTTTCCCAAATTTTCACTTGCCAACCAACGTTTCGCAGAATTTTATTTCGCCGAATAATCATTTGCCAACTTATCATAATATATTTTTTTATTTCCCAACCTCATAGTTACCAACTGTACGTTTGGTTTGCTTTTCATTATGACACTTTTTAAAAGGCCAACTTTCAAGTAGCAGAATGTTTTACTTTGCGTAATATTCATTTAGTTGTTTATTGTTTACCAAATTTATTAGCACGGTATTAATTTTGCACCTAAAGTATGTGTGTTAGATTTCGAAAAAGCTGCAATACTGAGTCTGCGATCAAATTTTGAAGAAATTTATTTACAAGGATTGGATACAGGTAGTTATTGTTATTATTATTTTTTCTTTATCTTTAATGTGACCTAACCTAACTTAACGTTTCCTTTTACAAAAGCGATTCGCTTCTGGCACATCGCCGGCCGCTGCCGCGGCACGCTCGCTTCGCTCGCTCGGCTCGTGCGTTGTTTGTCATAACCTAACCTAACCTAACTTTTAATGTGACCTAACTTATCTTAACGTTTCCTTTTACAAAAGCAATTTGCTTCTGGCGTTGTTTGTTATAACCTAACCTAACCTATCGTAACCAAAGATTTCTCGAACACAAAACTACATACTCAGAGGAAAAACTATTGCTCTGCATTGCTGCCAATTTAAAAATTTAATGTTATTTTTGATATTCTTAAATAAAAAATGTATGAAAAAAGTCGTAATTTTTTTATCAATATATCAATGTATGAAAAGGAAACTGTAACACTGACAAAACGTCATTCGTCTAGTAGTTGTGTTGCCTAGTAAAATGTTTGCCAAATGATAAATGTCCCAAACGTTTTGTGTCTTTATAATAATCGGCTTAACAATAATTCTACCAAATGAAACGTTGTCAAACAAAAATTTGGTAATCGTTAGTTGTCAAAGTGAAACATCGGCGAAACGTTGGTTGGCAAGTGAAAATTTGGGAAACAATTTTCGGCGAAAAGGCAGGACACCCTTTTTTTGTTGTTGCAACGAACATGGGCGGCCATTCCACAGCGTGATTTGGATGAACTCATTTTGAGTATGCCAAATCGATGTTCTTGTGTTGTTAGTGTTCGCGGTAGAAACACGGATTATTAATTGTTTAAGTTACCCAATAAAATTTTAAAGAAAACTGTTATTTCAGTCTTTTTTTTGAACTTTAATGTTAGTGGTTCAAATGTCAAAAATCCCTCTATTAGGAAAATGGCAAATTTCTTTATTAATGCAAAGGTGACTTGGTTTATCGTTACTGTGACAAACGAAAACACTTTATTTGATGAATCCTTAAAGAAAATTTTAATTTATATCAATCAGGAGAAAAGTTATTGCAAAAATATAATGTTGATCCCTAGACACTTTTGATGTGTGTACATTGGGGTCAGCTTCCAGTCTTACCGGAGGCAGCTGCGTATGTCGGGGCTGCGGGTTGTTCGAAAGAGATACCGCGGCCTCGACACAAAGGGCTAAGAAAAACATGGGTGGTTTTTAGTCAGTAGAAGTCTGACACTCCCTGCCGCTCTGCCTAGAGCGAGAGGAGTCATTTGATGATTTCATAGCCTAAAAAAAAGGCAATTGCGGTATTTTACAGAGTGACCGACCCGTGGTACAACTGCGATGTCCAACTGGTTGTACTACGGAGAAGTAAATTTACCCATGGTTCAACTGGGTTCAACTGGTTGTTCTATGGGGAAATATCTTTACCAATGGTTCAATTACAGTGAGTTGTTCTTTCCTTGGTCCAACTAGTTGTACTTCTGGGAATTGAATGTATGATCTATGGAACAACTACTGGTAATAAACAGGAAAAGGTTATCTATTAATGCTGAAGTGCAATGCAATTACTACCTCCTCTTTTAACCAAAATTATAATACGACCGTCTCGAGACAGTATCCTTTATGGGCGGCATGGGCACCGGGCCGTAGGCCGACGAAGGAGGCCGGCGGAGGCCCGGCACTTCGGGGACAGAAGACAATAGTGTTATGTAATATGCGAGCGAAGCGAGCGCGCGTCATGGAGTACAACATGCGTGGCATGTATGTTTGTTTTACACGATCATCCTATCCCCGTGGTCCAACCAGTTGGACATAATTCCACAGTTGTACCACGGGTCATAATCATAAATATCAGAAAAAAGAGTTGAACCATGGGTAAATTTACTTCCCCGTAGTACAACCAGTTGGACATCGCAGTTGTACCACGGGTCGGGGTGGTTTTACAGTCTACCTAACTTCTAGAACCCTAGTAGTTATTGGGATACACGTCAGTCTTTATTGTTTGATAATAGATAATGTATTTAAAGTGTTAACTCTATTACATTTCAGAAATAAAATGGCGGTCGTAGTGAAGCCGATTACGATAGAACAGGAGTATGAGAAGAACCCAGACATCTCTCCGGCGGAGATCAAGAAGTTACGTGACTGGCTCAAGACACAACCACATCTTCCTGAGAAACATCTCACAGGTATACACACGATTAATAATACATAACATCACGCCTGCAATACCCGAAGGGTTAGGTAGAAGCGTACCTAACGATACACACACATTTTGCTGGTTATGTTCAGGTTTTTTTTTTTTTTTTTTAAAAACGTTGCCGCACACTAGGAATTTCTCCTGTAGGGTAAATCCGGGATAGATGCCGCAGTTGGATAGGTGCCCCATTTTCTAAAAACCCAACTTCGCGAAATTGCAACGCAGAGTTAATAGTCTAAAAATAGACCGAGTGCGCCCCACACCTGAATGCCCTGCAGACCATCGCACAGGATTGACGTGTTTAGCTTGTGCTCCGCGACGAACACGACGAACGTTTCAAAGTTTCAAGCGTAAGTATTTGCTGTTACATATCTTTTTATGTAGTACTTAATTCTGTTCTATTTTGATTATATCCATGCATTGGTTAATTAACTAGATATCTACTTATAAATAATTGCCGTTTTGTATTTAGATAAGTTAAAAAATAAAAGGGCATCTATCCATAGCGAAAAGGATAGTCGCCCCGATTTTTTGCAGTATAGGTGCCCTTAGGGGCGCCCATCTATACCCTATACCGAACACAATTATGTTAATATATTTTGAACATTATTATTTTCATTTTGATATAATTCTAACTGCGTTCTCCACTAGATTTTTACTGATGGTTTGTAACGTTCTTCGGGGCTATACCGCCAGTGTTGAAAATATATTTGAAGTATTATGTTGTTTATTGAATGCGTATTTTAATTTGTTTCTACTAATCACAGGTGAACCATGCCACGTATTTATAAAAGAAAGGAAGGAGCACGACCTCGAGTAGTTAGTTGGAGACAGGACTAGAGAGTTGCGGCAAACTGAAAGCATTTTAAAATTCGACCTAAAATAAGGACAAAATTTAATTATGTGGTTGATTTTTTAAACTTTTAAATATTAGTATTTTGCCTGCCTTACTTGATGTTGAATTATTTTTGAGGGTACCATGATAACAATTACTTAAAGATTACAAATAAAACATTTAAAAACTATGTATTGTACTTATTTTAATCTATAGGGCATCTATCCTCCTTAGCATTTTCATGGTGTGGCATCTATCCATATATGTGGGCAACTATCCTCAAAAAAATGGTTTTGCAAAAACTCAATTTATGCAGAATCAGCTATTGTTAGATCAACAAAAACGGGTCATATTGCTAGTAAAAAGATTAAACTAATTACATTCATGGAAATTCTTCATCAAAAACGTACAGTTTAAAAATTATGAGGCCTTTTCAAAAAGTGGGGCAACTATCCCGGGTTTACCCTATCGTGGGTCCGTTCACAAACATTTAAACTCACATACACAATTACCCAGACCCGAAACAAGTATCTGTAGGTCATACAAATATTTGTTCCGTGCGGGGATCGAACCCGCGACACGTAGCGCAGCAGTCCAATCGCTTAGCCACTGCGCCAACCGTGTCGGCAATGATAGTGAATTTGAATAGGTGGTGAGCCTATTGCCATCAATCGGGCACAAATCCAGACCCCTTGGCTGCTACTGAGAAATCCCTGATTGAAAAACCCAATACTACTTTGCCCGACCCGGGAATCGAACCCAGGACCTCATACTCAGCAGCCGCGCTTGCGACCACTAAACCAACGAAGCAGTAAAACACGACACGTTTAATAAGTAATAATGAATTATTATTGCTCAAAAATATCATAAATTATGAAGGTCAAAATGTGGTCTTATTTGCGTAGACTGTTGTTTTATGAATATTCAGTCTACGTAAATAAGACCACAAAAAGTCAAATGTATCTGTTGCTAATTGGTTAATTAATGACAACTGACAAGGTTACCTAATATTAGACTGTTTTAAAAACCTTGGCTCTGAAATCTCTTGTTTTTTGCTGCCTAATCTACTTTTCTGTGGGATTGGTGGTTGGGTTCATAAATACTTTCTAAGTTTATCTAAGAAATCACAGACATTGGAGGATTCTCTGCAATTTTTTTAAAATAACCTATGAACAAGTATGAAACGTATGTTACTGTTAGCCTGTGTCATAGAGTAATAAGTAGTCTTTGGCCTGTGTCATCCCACTGCTGGGCAAAGGCCTTCCCCCCATGATTTCCAAATTTTGCGATCCAGGGCCAATGTGGACCACTGGTTCTACCCTAGTTGTAAAGCTGCATAGTGTACATGTATATGACGTGTTTTTTGTACAACGGAATGTAATAAAATCATTTTAATTTTATTTATTTTTTGAAGTGAAAACTTCTTTAGCGGCGTTGAGCACTTTGGGAAATTGTTCTGTGATGGGTATAAAATCTTAAACTCGCGTCAGGACACGTGACCACGTGACCCTGATCGAAAAAGCGTAAGACGGATGGAGAGTAGACAGCTATCCCCTCTCTACGGCGCGGCGAAAATGTATGCCTGGGCCTACTGTTTCGTTTAGGCAGCGCAGGGCGCTTAATAATAATAATAATTATTATTAATAATGATATAATATAATTAATAATAATAATAATAAACAAACAAACAAACAGATTATACACACAGGCACAATCAGGTAGCAAACATCATCCATCAAAATCTGGCACTCAAACATAAGCTCATTGAAGACTCAAACACTCCTTATTACAAGTATGTACCGAAGCCATTTATAGAAAATACCACTCACAAAATCTTTTACGATCGCGGCATATTATCCGACAGGACTGTTCACTACAACAGACCGGACATAATCCTTCAAGACAAAGTTAATAACATCACATACCTCATAGATATAGCAGTCCCGAACACGCATAACTTGCAAAAAACAATAGGAGAGAAAATTAGTAAATATGCAGATTTGAAAGAAGAGGTCACTAGAATGTGGAATCAAGAAAAAGTGTACGTGGTACCAATAGTAGTCTCCACCACGGGTGTTATACCCAACCACCTCCACCATAGCCTTAAACTAATAGACCTCAAAGACTCAATTTACATTACACTCCAAAAAGCCGCGATCTTGAACACCTGCAGAATTGTGAGGAAGTTCATGCAGATTGACGAAAATGAAATATTTCACAACACACACACACACACGCTACGCTGACTTTGGCTAAGGCCCGTTAACGTAGCATAAACTAGCCAACGAGCTATGAAACAGAACATGTTTTCCCTAAATAATAATAATAATATTATATTTTTAAATGTTTTTTATATGCTTTTTTGTAATAAATATTTAAAAATGTATTTAATATGTTAAAAAATGAATAAAGGAAATAATAATAAAATTATTAATAATAATAATATAATTAATAATAATAATAAGTCACTTAC
Source organism: Diarsia mendica (assembly GCA_949316265.1). Classification (NCBI taxonomy): domain Eukaryota; kingdom Metazoa; phylum Arthropoda; class Insecta; order Lepidoptera; family Noctuidae; genus Diarsia; species Diarsia mendica. The sequence continues at coordinate 1,321,955 of OX438903.1, read as the reverse complement.
CTCATAGACATAGCAGTTCCTAATACACATAACTTGCAAAAAACAATAGCTGAAAAAATCAGTAAGTATGTGGAACTAAAAGAAGAGGTAACCAGACTATGGGAACAGGAAAAGGTGTACGTAGTTCCTATAGTTGTCTCCACTACGGGGGTTATACCCAATCACCTCCACCATAGCCTCAAATTAATAGACCTCAAGGATTCAATTTTTATTACACTACAAAAAGCTGCAATTCTTAACACCTGCAGAATAGTAAACAAGTTCATCCAAATCGAGGAAAATGAGATTTTCTCATAAGACTCACAAACACACACACGCTACGTTAACTTGGTTTAGGCCCGTTAACGTAGTTAAAACTAGCTAAATAGCTAAGAAACAATATAAGTTTTTCGAAAATAATAATAATAATAATTAATAATAATAATAATAATTAATAATAATAATGATGACAGCTGTCAAAATTGAAACAGCTATATCTCGGAAACTATCGACCTTAGACTAGTTGTGTGTAGGGACAATTGATAGGTCTCAATGATCTCATTGAGACCTATCAATTGTCCCTACATTTCGGATGACAGCTGTCAAAATTGAAACGGCTATATCTCGGAAACTATCGACCTTAGACTAGTTGTGTGTAGGGACAAGTGATAGGTCTCAATGAGATCTACATTTCAGATGACAGCTGTCAAAATTGAAACGGCTATATCTCGGAAACTATCGACCTTAGACTAGTTGTGTGTAGGGACAAGTGATAGGTCTCAATGAGATCTACATTTCGGATGACAGCTGTCAAAATTGAAACAGCTATATCTCGGAAACTATCGACCTTAGACTAGTTGTGTGTAGGGACAAGTGATAGGTCTCAATGAGATCTACATTTCGGATGACAGCTGTCAAAATTGAAACGGCTATATCTCGGAAACTATCGACCTAAGACTAGTTGTGTGTAGGGACAAGTGATAGGTCTCAATGAGATCTACATTTCGGATGACAGCTGTCAAAATTGAAACGGCTATATCTCGGAAACTATCGACCTAAGACTAGTTGTGTGTAGGGACAAGTGATAGGTCTCAATGAGATCTACATTTCAGATGACAGCTGTCAAAATTGAAACGGCTATATCTCGGAAACTATCGACCTTAGACTAGTTGTGTGTAGGGACAAGTGATAGGTCTCAATGAGATCTACATTTCGGATGACAGCTGTCAAAATTGAAACAGCTATATCTCGGAAACTATCGACCTTAGACTAGTTGTGTGTAGGGACAAGTGATAGATCTCAATGAGATCTACATTTCGGATGACAGCTGTCAAAATTGAAACGGCTATATCTCGGAAACTATCGATCTTAGACTAGTCGTGTGGGAGTTGGACATTTTGACCCTGAACGTTAACGATGTCGACTGTACAGTCAATAAAATAATTTATTTTGAACTAGACTGTACAATGTTTTTATGATGCTTAATCGGAGGCATGGGAAAAAATATTCCCGCTCCTCCTACCAATCGGAGTTCCGATCGGAGGACAGGGAAAGACAAAATAAATGGGTTAGCATAGTTATGGCGGAATAATTGAATTTTTAAATAATGAATTTGGTTTAACTATGTCGAATGATCGCAATCTTAGCACAACGAAATACAAAACTACTATTGATGCGGTCTTTATTAGACATTTAAATAGGTTCGAATCAAAACTGTTCGTTTCTTACTTCAGCTACCATAAACCTATCGTATCAGTTTTAGAGATTGGCGATGATAGTTCTGGTAATGATGATGGTGAAAAAGTCGTTGAAATTATGGATGAAAGTTGATTTTTCGGAGAGATAAACTTTTTAATGTAAAATAATTGTAATAGTTATAAAGTGTTAAATTTTTAATGTAATATAAATTGTCATGTTTGTGTACGATAGCGCAATAAATCAATATTGTATTCTACCACATAAATGATAGTACTTTTAAACTGTTAAAGCAATTGGTGCAAAATTATTCCCTAACCATTCCAAAATATCAAACATGCTCAACGTTAATAATCAAGTTTTCACTTCTGCCGGCACTCCCGGAGTGCAACCCGTCTTTTTTTTTTTTACTGGTCGTTGGTTCTGTCAAGCTCGTCCCGCGCGCCTTCTCCTACGAGGTATACCTCATGTGCCAAACGCATGTGCCAAGAAAGTAATGGATATTAATGTTGATTAATGGAGAGGGAGCTAGTAAGGCCACAGACAATATTGCCGGATTGTGTACATAGATATGAAAGACAAATCGCCAGACTTAAGTGGCAATGGGCAGGGCACATTGCTCGCAGAACGGATGGCCGATGGGGCCGAAAAGTTCTGGAGTGGCGACCGCGAACCGGGAGACGTTGCGTTGGAAGGCCTCTCACTAGGTGGACCGATGACCTGGTCAAGGTTGCAGGAACCCGCTGGATGAGAGACGCACGGGACCGGTCAATGTGGCGACGCCTGGGGGAGGCCTATATCCAGCAGTGGACGTCTTTTGGCTGAAATGATGATGATGATGATATGAAAGACAAAGGAGTGAATAATGCCGTGATGTCTGACAGGGAAGAATGAAAGAAGAAAATGTGCTGCGCCAACCCCAAGTGGAATAGAACAAGGGCGGGAACATAATGATCCCCTCGGGGCTGCGTGTTGTGCCATCGGGACTGCGGGTTATTCGAAAGAGTCAGTAAAAGTCTGACACTCCCTACCGCGCTGCCCGAGCGGGAGAAGTCATTCGACGATTTCCCACCTTCCAAAAAAAAAAAAAAAAACCTGATGATGATGATGAATTAAGGAACATATGCAAGTACATTTATATTTGTCTTAGATATTAACCACCACGTTCAGGTCAAACGTGAGATTTTGCTAGTATTAACCTTTTACTACAGACACAGATAATATAATACTAGCGTCTACAGATAATAATCGCTCTTGAAGCATCCTATTCTATTGTTTACTAGCTGCTGCCCGCGACTTCGTCTGCGTGAACGCTATACAGCACCAAAAATACCTACGATTATACCTTTTAAAATAACATTCATTTACCCCTTTCTTCTTTACATTTCATATCTAGGGAAAGTGCAGTAACAGAGGGAGACTGTCTTTTGTAAAATTGACCTTCAAAAAGTGCTAATTTTTAGCCTGCTTTTAATAATTGACTTTATGGTGATTCTACTGAATTAAGTCATAAGTTGTGACTGAACCAGATGGAGAAAATAATGAATAAGGAATACAGAATAGGGTAAAAATACATACTTATAGGACTTCTCGATAAACAACATTAGTGGTTTGGCTTTGGAGCGAGATGAATTTAAGGCGGGTCCCGTTACACAACTTCGAGGAGATAGGTTCCGAAGAAGTATAATCGGGACACCGACCTTCAGCTTGATGGTATGCGCTGGAAGTCCACTTGCTGACAGGGAGTTCAGAAATTCCACGGGTAATGTGTGGCGTCATCTTGCTCGACGACAGTGTTTATAGAGGTGTAGACCACTTCATTCCTCTCAATTTCCGAGAGAATGCGTTCGTTAATTGCAGCAGCCTGATCATTTTTGGGCGTCAAAATGCCTCGCTCACACACCCGAGAATTCTGCTAGAGCGGTATACGACTGATGTCCCCGTACACACAGCGAATGAGTTCTTCTATGCTGGATACAACTCTACCGAGAGACTCTGGAAACACCACCTGTCCACCTCTCTCCTCTGGTAGAGTGCCTTCGCCAAGACTTAGAAGGACGTCGGAGAATTTTTGAGCACGTGCATTGCCGCCGAGCCGAGCTCTCATATTAATGGTCAAGCGCAGCGTACGAACTCGTGACCACAACGAAGATCATTTCAACAAAGCATTCACCTCGTCAGCCCTCGATGCCCGCGTCACCACGGGAAGCGTTTGTCGGAAATCGCCACTGAACAGAACTGTGATACCACCCATCAAATGTTCGTTCCTGCGGATGTCCTGCAGGGTTCTGTACACGGCCTCAACTGCCTTCCTATTGGCCATCGTACACTCATCCCATACGATCAGAGAGCAATCCTTGAGCACGTGTCCCTTATCACTGTTACGTGACACACCACAAACAGGCGTTTCGACGCTCTTTATATCGATGGGAATTTTGAACATGGCATGTGATGTTTTGCCACCCGTAAGCAGTGTGGCAGCGAATCCCGACGACGCTACAGCAATGGCAATTTTGCCTTGCCTCCTGACCTCTGCAAGAATGCCAGTGGTAACAAATGTTTTTCCTGTTCCACCAGGAGCATCCAAGAAAAACATTTTACTCTGGTTTTGCCCAACGCTTTCAAGGACGGTGTCATAATTTTCTGAAGAGAACAAAGCGACATGGCCATTTTGTATGGTGGTCATTTCACCCAGATCGTAAATTGTCTCAGCGTTATACTCCTGATTTCCACGGTCTTGATGCGGTGATGATTGGGGAGCTGGTAACCCATATTCGACCAGTGATTGCCGCCGATAGAAATGACCACGTCTTGAAGTGAACTGAGACAGGTGTTCAGCACGCGTTCATCAGTTACTTCGACTTCATCTCCAGTAGCACGCCTCAAAGCTCGTAGAAAATCTTCAGACAGATGATGGCATTACTTCTCCCACAAAGCTACCGGGTTTGCGACTCCACAAACCACCAAGATGACGGCAAACAGATGACGCATGCGGCTGGGACTGTCACTGACGCTCGCCTCCGCGAGGGTGTCATCCCAGTTTTGGTCACCGTCGAGAAGAGGACGTGCTACGCAGGCTGCGCGTTTAGTGGGATATGCCACGGCATCAAATGTCCTCAGAAATGCGAAAGACGTTGGGCCTCGGACCGTGTGAAGTAACGACCGCAGAAAATAGCATTCGCCATTGTTCGGTTGCACGTTATAAACTCTACACAGTGCTGTGTCCTTAAAAATTCCCGGAAAACCTTCCACAGCACCTCCTCGTCGACGTCGGTCAAAAACACCCTTTTGCCTGACGTACGTGTAATATGAAGACCTCGTCATACGTAAGGGACCTCGCAAACTGGTCGACTTCACAGAGCCTGAAAAATGCCAAAAGAGTTGTTTGGCGCGGATTTCCAAGCGCTCAGCAACGTTGTTGGGATCTAAATACATATTATTATATGCCCTGGCCGTTTTCTAGGTGGACGTCTAAGAAAATGCACAACTCCATCTATGACTTTTAATAACAACTATTAACCTCGCCAACATGATCAAATTTAAAGTATTTATTTCCAAAAAGGACTTACACATTTAATTCGACTTGATGTTTTTGAAATCTAAGAGATGGCGCTGCTTTAAAATTTCCTTGATACTACTTATATTCATTTAATTATGTTTATCGGCCTAAGTTACTTATATTGCGTGATTTTTATAGTGTGAAGCTAGCTTATAGCATGGTTAACATATTAACAACATTCAAATATGCGTCGTTAGATTACACGTTGTTACAGAATGCGTTGAAGAGATAAAGGTTCACTGCTCGTTCCCCGTAGGTGATAGCGTGATTATATGTAGCCTATGTGTTGACCCGACTTCTTAATAATATCCATGCCAAATTTGAACTAAATCCATGCAGTACTTTTTGAGTTTATCCCGGACAGACAAACAGACAAACAGACAAACAGACAAAAATTCTAAAAACTATATTTTTGGCTTCGGTATCGATTGTAGATCACACCCCAAGTATTCTTTCAAAAAAATATTCATTGTACAGTTTTGACTTTCCTACCATTTTATTATATGTATAGATGATGCAAATTCTCGTTTCTTACTGTATCATTAACATAAATACTTGAAATGTCGTAAAAGGTCATCAAAAGGTACAGTCGTAACCCAAGCATTTGTCTTAACAACAAGTACTGCAACAATGTCACTGTAGTTATGGATACCGTAGTGACGTCCACTAACCCGCGTTGAGTCGTCGTGGTGGATACTGGCCCACTCCCTCTTGTAAACAAGAGGCAGGACTGAGTCAGTAGGAGAGCAGAGGCCATTAATGAGGGCACATTTTTGTTTGGGTCTTTTAACATGGTATGTTAACTACTCCATTAGTTCTGCATTTAATTAATGCACGAGAATAGGCTATAAGGCCTCGGCCTCGAATTTTGCGGGCAGCGGGGCGGCGGCGGCGGCGGCGCGGGAGCGGCAGGATCTTATGCGTGCAATCAAATGGACCGGGTCTCGAAAGCAGCGGCGCGGGGGCGGCCAACGAGCGGTGCACTCCATACAAGCCGCGCCTAATGAACCTCTCTTGAGACATAATATACTTAATCGAGTTTAACAAAAGGTCCAGTAGTGGTAAGCGACTGGTGACTTGAGATCCTGAGATCGATTCCCAGGTCGCCAAAAGTTATATTGGGTTTCGCTATCAGGAATTTCTCAGTAACTAGCAGTTGCAGGTTAGGTTCTTATTACATACTAGCACTTTGCCCACGGCTTCGCCCGCGTGGATGTCGGTTCAACGACAAAAGTGACGATTTTCCATACAAACTTTCATCCCCCTTTTCACCCCCTTAAAGGTTAAATTTCCAAAAGTTAAAAAGATAAGAGGGGGCTCTTAGTGCTCCCCTACATTATAATAAATAGGAAGCCGTGTGCAAAATTTCACATTCCTATAGCCCCAGTAGTTTCGGCTGTACGTTGATATGCACTAACCCTTCGGGGCGCGGATTACAGGCGTGGTGATAAGAGGATGCCATTTGTACAAGCAATGGTTAATAAAAACAATGATGGGCATTTGTTATTGTCAATCTATATAAATAAAAAGAGAAGTCCTGACTGACTGACTGACTGACTGATTGACTGACTCATCAACGCCCAGCCCAAACCCTTGGACCTAGAGAGCTGAAATTTTGCACAGAGGTTCCCTTTATAATGTAGACAAGGAATAAGGAAGGGTTTTTCGAAATTCAACCCCTAAGGTACTTAAATAGGGGATGAAAGTTTGTATGGAAAATCGTCATTTTCACGCGGGCGAAGCCGCTGGCAAAAGCTAGTGTTTGATATATGGTGTTTGAGACTGTTTACCAACGTATATAATGGAAAAGGTTTTACAAATAAATAGATGTCTAGGGCATTAGTGTATTGTTTGAAGTTAATGAAGCTTGTCTAAGAGGACACGTGTAATAAAAACAATGTAGGGTACTGAGTTGAATCGAATATAAAAGAGTATACTACTATTTAAGTAAATAATCATAAGAAATAAGAGTGCATTAACAATCACTTCAATCGCATTGCAATTCTTTAAAGGGTCACAGACGCTGTATTAAAACTTTATGAACAAGTAAAAAACCGTACCTACCTACAAAGGCGGGCATTTTCTACCAGTCTACCTTACCTTATTTATCACTAGCTGATGCCCGTGGCTTCAAATTATATACTAAAACCTTCCTCGAGAACCAGTTTATCCATTAGTGAAAACAGCATGACAATCGGTGCAGTACTTTTTGAGTTTATCGCGAACAGACGGACGCGGTGGAGGACTTTGTTTTAAAATATGTAGTGATGCGGGCCCAATGGAGGTTGAGAAAAAATTGGTAAACTACCTCCTACTACCACTAAACAAACATTACCCTAAAGGAGATGGCTAAATTCAGTTAGGACGAGTGAAGCAAGCATCTATAAACATGACACCTAGCAAAATGCAACGCTGAATAGCTGAATATTAGTATTTCATATAAAAAACACTTTCAGAAGTAGATCATATGTTGAAAATAGTGAAAATAAAATCGTTTAGCTCCTGCGTCAATACGTATAAAACTGCAAACAAATGTCATTGCTATGAACTTTTACTTAGGCATTTTGATGTATCTGCATTGAAATTGATATAGTTGTATTATAGACTAAACGAGCCACCCCGATTTCGCATCGTGGTACTTTAGTAAATATACACAAAGGGGTAATTGCACCTAAAAATGTAATACAACGGCCTTTCTGCAATCCGCGCAAAAATTACTCCCACCCGCGTGTTTACTCTTGTAAAACCTAACGGACTCATCCAAATAAGTAAAATAAAGACGGTTTTCGCAGACAATGTTCCTATGGTGGTGTTCTGTCTGTATCGAGTAGCGAGAGGTCCGTAAGTAGGTGAGCGAGGGTCATTGAAAATCCAAAATAAATATGCACAACGAACATGCAAACGGCAAAGCATTCAAACGACATCTGACATTATGACGTTTGATTTTTTTAGTGATGGGATTGAAATTCAAGTGTAGCAAAATCGATACAATAATAATGGGCTGAACATAAAAATATTGAAAATAAAACAACAAAAATGTGAATTATTTTATTCTATTCTGTTATTCTTAAAAGAACATTATCTAAAAATGAAGCCGGAGCGGATAGCGTGTTCTGATGTCTAGCCCATCCCAGATACCAGATCACTGTCATTACATGACAGCAACAGCCCACAATACAGAGTTCTGTTCCCCACAATACAGCTGCAGTAATATGACAGTATGTCATCCAGAGGATTATTAATTGTGGTTTGGCTTTCATATAAAATATACACGTAGTATGTTTTTTGACTAATATGCCTTGATCTTATTCGGCCTCTTAAAAGTTGAGGTCTTGATCCCCCTAAATGTATTAATCTTTCAAGATCCGGGCACACTTCGATATCATAAGTTTGTCGTCGCCCCTGAGTTACGCTTCACCCACTCAACCTTCGTTACGCTAAGATGGTAGTTGACAAAAAACGCCTAATTTGTCCGTCAGATAGATTTCCAAAAAATATTGGACACGTATTTTTTCTTTTTCACGTAAACAATAAATGAAGTCGATAGGTACAGTGCTTCGAAAAGTCACGCGACAGCACAGGTTGGTTCATTTTTTACCAGAAAGTAACTCCACTTGCGATCTTTGACAAGTTTTATTTTCATCAGTTTTTTATTAATTTGATAAAACAAAAAACACGTATCCAATATTTTTCGATAATCTAACAGACGGACTAAACAGAATCATATTTTTTGTAGTCAGTCAACTACCCTATATCTATTAACATGGTATTCGGTGATGTTTCAGATGTAGACCTGGTGATCGTGTACCACTGCTGTCAGAAGAGTATTGAGGTGTCGAAACAAGTGCTGGACCTACACTTCACACTGAGGACACTCTTCCAGCCTTTCTTCAAGGATCGAGTATTTGACAAGAAAGCTGAGTACGCCTTTACGACAGTGTAAGTATTAACATTGGCATTTAAATCTTCTGCTAAAGCTTTATTAATGGGAAAATTTCCCTTGGCATCCTTTCGCGTTTGGAAGCGTGTGGAAGCCGCAGACAACTGCGGACAGGCACAATCGCGCGCGTTTCCGCACCCGCGCCGCTCCCCGCACCGCGCTGCCAGTGTGGCTAAGCACTTATTGGGTTATCCCATTAAGAATTTCTCAATAGCAGCCCGGTTTTTCAAGATTGATGATATAACGTCATCATTGTCATCCCAATCTCAATTTATTTGTGGTCAGCGCAGCACATCTTCTTCATCCATACTTCTCCATTTCTCGTCATGTCAGCAGTCTCCTCCTTTCTAGCCATATCATCCTTCACACAGTCCATCCATCGTTTCTTTGTTCTTCCTCTAGTCATAAAGTCATCAGATGCCTACTAAAAACTTGTACAGCCAGAAACAAAAGTAATTACTGTAGAATTTACATAGTTTTATCGAAATTCGGTCATGGTAATAACTGAGAAACGTTGTTTCTGCTGTTTCAATTTGGTGAGGCGTGTAAATAGCCTGCACCTTTGTGAAGAATGTAAGAAAATTTGAAATTAGAATCTATGGCGGATGTTTAAAGGCGGACCTCAAAATAAATTAATTTCCCTTCTGATGAATCCTCGACAAACCAATACAAGAGAATTATTCGCAGCAAACATGCCCACGTACCTTGACAATCCAGAGATCCCACTCAGACCCAGGGAGATGGGAAGATACTTCGTTCATGCGCACTTGCAAGTATGGGCTGCCGGCCGGCGAGCTAAATCTTCGTGGATCCGCCGGTGGAATGGTGAAAACTCCAAAAATCAACACTGCACTATAAGTTCTCAATGAAGCACAGATGCAGGTCCATTTATTTTACGAGTATCGTCCAGATTTCAACAAAAAGGGATTTTTTTGGTCGGAGCGCGTAGCAGCACACACCGTCTTGTTCAAACGGTCAAGGGGAGCTGTCAGCTCGCTAGTGCCATCTATATGTGTGCCCTTGCGGAAAAAACTCAAGAAAGTCTCGGTATATGGGCGCTGCATTACAGATGGCGTGAGGATTCATCAATTGAGAAGTTAAAATATTTAATTTGAAATACTAACATATTTTATGATATGGAGAAATCCTAAATTATTATTATTTTATTTTTTATATTAAAAAAGGCATTGACGCTTCACCATGCTCGGGGGCTTTGGAAGGACGCAAGTGCTTTCAGAAAGGAAGTGAAAAAATTATAAGTATTTACTAACCTAGATTATGATCAGAAAAACTTTAAGCTTTACGACTGAATGCGAGAAACAAACGATATAAGTTATTTAAATATAATATTTCCTAAACCTTAAGACTATGAATTTCGTATAAGAGTTAAACTTTATTGCGTTGGAATAGGATATAATTTAACGACGGCACGTTTAAAGTTACCGAACTTCGTTTTTACCATTGCAACACGAATGACATTATCCGTGCCTTTATAAACCTCAGTTATAACTCCTAATGGCCAACTTAGAGGAGCTGAATTATCCTGTCCCACGAGTACGACAGTCCCAACTTCTACGGGTTTGTCCGGAGTTGCCCATTTCTGCCTGACTTGCAGCGTATGCAGATACTCTAGGTGCCATTTCTTCCAGAAGGATTGGACCATACTATCTAACAACTGTTTGCGCTGTGATAAATTAATGCGCTGACCAGACAAATCGGCTGCCGGCAAGTACTGCAGTGGAGTCGACATCAAAAAGTGAGCGGGAGTAATAACTTCGGGATGGGGATCGGAAGACAAAACGCTCAGAGGGCGCGAGTTCATAATGCACTCTATTTGAATGAGTACAGTTTGTAACTCCTCATAAGTGAGAAGCTGACTTCCGATCACGCGATAAAGATGCGTTTTTAATGTTTTAATATTCGCTTCCCACATGGAACCAAAATGTGGGGAGCGAGGTGGAATCATTTTCCACATTATGCGGCGGGTTGATAACTCATGTAAAAGAGACGAATTGAAACTTGAATTTAATAAGAATCTATAAAGCTCATCTAGTTGGGCCTTAGCACCAACGAAATTAGTGGCGTTGTCCGAATAAAGACAAGATACTGGCCCTCGACGCGAGATAAAGCGTTTAAACGCGGCTAAAAAGACATCAGAGGTTAAATCAGAGACTAACTCTACATGGACGGCCTTGGTTACTAAGCACACGAATAAACAGATATACGCCTTCTGGGCGTGCTGGCCTCTGCGCCGAGTGAGGGTTATGCGTATGGGACCAGCATAATCCACTCCAGTGTGGACAAACGCCTTCGCTTCCGATACTCGGTACTCAGGCAGGTCTGCCATCACTGGAATGGGATGCGTCGGATTTACCCGAAAACATGTGTTGCATTGTCGCAACTTGGACCTAATGACAGTCCTGGCATCTAGTATCCAAAATCGCTGTCTTAGAATAGACATGAGTAGTCCCGGTCCAGTGTGACAATTCATCACATGGTAATGACGGATTATTAGATCCACGATATGATCATGTTTGGGAAGTAAAAAAGGATGCTTAGCGTCAAATGGAAGGTGCGACTTCGAAAGCCTTCCTCCAATGCGTAGTATTCCCTCTTCATCCAAAAAAACAGCTAAACTTTGGAGTCTCTTTGAAAGCAATTTCCCAGATTTAATGAGCTTAATGTCATTTGCAAAGTACACAGATTGCACAGCACATACTATCGCTCGTTCCGCAGCTGACAAGCCCTGAATAGAACGAGGTTCACAATGAACCTTTGGTCTAGCAAATTTCAATATATAGGAAACAATGCGCAACAATTTATCCCATGATGAGGTACGTTGAGCAAGTTGATATAGAAGGGGTTGTTCTACTTGCGTGGTCACTGTTAAGACATTTACCTTGTGCTCGGGAAGTTCCCCACAATTAATAGGAGAAAACGGTTTAACGGGCCAATCCTCAGGAGCACAACGAAGCCAAGAGGGGCCGTCCCACCAAAGTTCATGTGACATTAACTGGGAAGGAAGGATGCCACGAGATAGACAGTCGCTTGGATTCTCAACACCTGCCACATGGTAAAAATGTTGAGAACCCAAGTTCTCCTGACATTGAGCGACTCTATTGCTGACAAAGACTGACCAGCGGTGCGGAGAAGAGTGTATCCAAGATAAGGCTATCATGGAATCCGAAAAGGCGTAAATTCCTGCAATAGGAACACGTAAAGCGTAAGTATCGCGAACAGTTTTTACCAATTTTGACATGAGCACGGCGGCACACAGCTCCAGGCGTGCAAGAGTTGTGACTTTGGTAGGTGAAACCTTTGATTTCGCACAAATTAAGCGGACTATGACCCCAGATGGACTAGTAGAGTGTATATAAATCACACACCCGTACCCACCCATACTAGCATCAGCAAACGCGACTATACGAACAGAACAATCATCGGTAACACCCACATGGCGTGGTATGCGTAATGTATCTAGCAATGGAAACTCTTGCATGAGAATCGAGAAACGTTTAAAAATGTCGTCAGGAGGGGGATCATCCCAGCCAATATTGCTCAGCCATAACTCTTTGATGAGCAACTTGGCATAGAAGATCACTGGGGCAACCAAACCGAGAACATCAAATAAGCGTGCGACTATCGAGAGTATATTTCTCTTAGTACATTTCTCAGCCACTCGAGCGGAAGTGAAGAAGAAATTATCCTGAGAAGGTTCCCACGAAAGGCCTAGAACCTTAGAAACATCACTCCCAGCGTGAAAATCGAGTGACTTGCGATGCGAGTCAGGAAGACTGTTTAAAAGAACGGGTGAATTGCTACACCATTTAATAAGGTCAAAATCGCCCGATTTAAACATCTTTATAAGATCATGCGATAGCTGCATGGCGGTATCTTCATTATTCACAGAATACACCAGATCGTCCATATAGAGACTGGTCTCTGCTACTTTAGCAGCTTTGGGATAATGCGGACTGTCAGAGGCCAGCTGTCGCACAGTGCGCATAGCTATGTATGGACTCGACTTAAGTCCGAAAGGTAAGCGATTAAAAGCAAAGGTTAGCACAGGTTCGTTCTCATTGAATCGAAACAAAATGCGTAGGTATTTACGCTGGTCAACGGGTACACCAACGCGTAAATACATTTGTTTAATATCCGCATTTATAGCGATGGGAAATAATCTAAAATTTATTAAAAGAATAAACAAATCTGTTTGTAAATTGGGACCAATATGGAGTACATCATTTAAAGATAATCCTGTATGAGTCCTAGCGCTAGCATCCAATACAATGTGCGGCATCGGTTTGTCTGGCCGAACGACAGCGTGATGAGGGATATAATACCCGTCATCGGAAATGGCAGATTCGTCGACTTGACTTAGGTACCCACTGTCAATATAATCTTTGAGCACTGCATTATAATTTTCCCGCAACATCGGCAATTGGCGTAGTTTTCTTTCAAGCGCAATAAGTCGACGGTACGCGGCGGTGCGGGAGTTACCCAACTCGGCGGGATCCTTACTAAAAGGTAACGCGACGGTATAACGTCCCACATCGTCCCGTGACACGGTCGAGGAAAAAATATTCTCACATTCGGTTTCCTCAGGAGATAAAAAACGTTTATTCTCAACTTCTTCCAATTCCCAGAACTTTTGTAATAAATCATTGAGAGCCAATGCCGTGAAAGGAGAGGAGTTAAGTAAATTTAAATTATCACTATTATGCGGAAAATCACCCATAAAGACATACCCGAATGTGGTCAATAATGCAGGTGGGGCGCGTGAACCAAAATCGACCCTATTCCCCAAGTAAATGTACGGAAACAGTTGAGCGCCCAACACTAGGTCAATATCCCCTGGAATATTCCAGCTTAAATCAGCGAGCGGAAGCGCGTGGAAGTCTACATGGCTATCCCAATTAACATGGTGCGATGGTAGCTGGTCCGTAATGCACTCAACTACTAACGCGTGAATAGTATATTTTTGATCCGGATATACACGAGACTCGATATCTAAATGTACGTATCCTATTATCGGTCGCGATACAGAACCAACTCCTTTAACAAAAGAATTACTCAAAGGAATTATCAGTAAATTAAGTTTTCTACAACAAGCTGTAGTTATTAAATTATTCTGCGAGCCATTATCAATTAAGCACCTCACTATTGTTTTGTGACCCGCACTGTCACTTTTAGCTCGCGCATAAACCTGAGCTGTCGATAACAGCACTATCGCCTTAGCCCTCGCTGCATCAGCTGCCAATAACACGGCCGAGTTGTGAGCCGAAGACGCTGGCGTCACATCACACGAATCAGACGCAATCATCTGTTCGGGAATATCGACCTTATTACTATGAGCATAAGCGCGCGGCACCGCGACGGAAACCGGGGCAGGCAAAGACGCACCGGGGGACGAGAGGGGCGAGGGAGGCGCGACGGACAACGGCGCAGGAGGCGACGCGACGACTACATTGCAATTCGTAGCTAAAACGTCAGCTGTTTGCGGTTTATTTTCTTTATCAAAATGCAATAGTGTATGATGGCGTTTTTTACATAAATCACAGACTGACGTTGACTTGCAGTTACTCAATCCGTGCAATGTGCTCAGACAATTCGCACACCCACGTTTGGATTTAATAAACTCGAACCTTGCTCTAGGAGTCAACGCGGATTTAAACTTAGCGCAGTTGTACAAATGAACATGAGCGTTATCATTACAATACGCGCAGCATGGAACCGTCATCGCAGGTAAACAAGCGGACGAGTCAGCTGACTCGCTCACAACAAACGCTTTTGTCTGTGTGCGTGACTCGCGTGGCGCGGAAGCGGGGTTTCTACTAAAGTTTCTCGCGTTCGATTGAGACAAATTCGAACGTGCCAATATCTTTGCCTGATCTTGAACGAAGCTTATCAATAATTTCGTTGTGGGAATTTCAATATCTCGAATGGAAAGTTCAAACGATTGAATAGTCTGTGAATCGATTTTTCTCATTGCGCAGTGCAAAAGAATAAAATCAGCAAGATCCGTAATCCCAAGTTGTTTCAAGGCAGAAATAGATGCACTAAATGTTTCTATGAAAGAATCGAGACTGTTAGCGTTAAATGAACAACTTTTTAAATCCAATATATTATTTAAATAATGCGTACCTAGTGAGCGCTTCTCTTGATATTTTTTAACTAAACTGTCCCATAAGAACTTGTAAGTATCACCCGTAGGCACAATTCCAGCAGTAATCTTCAATGCGTTGTGCGTAAGTCTACCTACCAAGTACTGCACACGCTGTGAGTCAGTCAGCTGTAGCTCTACCATGAGTTGTCATCGAAAACTCAATCGTTAGCGTTGTACTCGCTAGCGTGCTAACGTGGATCAAATAGATTACGATTATGTTTGCACCATGAGATTTACGGAGTCTTACGCAGGCGCTAAGGTAAGCTCGATAGATTGTGTCGTCTAGCTAACTTCACTCTACTCATGTTTTGTTTCTTTCTTTCCCACTAATAAGAAGAGAGAACGGTATCTTCACAAATAAACCGACGAAATTGAAAAGTTGACAGATAGTAGACTACACATAGTGCTATGTGGTTTTTGAATTTTTATTCCTTATAATAGGTATGTCACTGTCGTGTATTCAATTTGTATTTGTGATAGTTGACCTTGAGTGACAGAGCTGCGTTGTGTAGTTTAAAAGTTTACTATAGATTCATACAGATTATTTAATACAATGAGGACCAGTGTCACACAGTTCCAATTGTTAGTAGAGTTTAAACAAAGGTAAGTTTGAACTTTCCTCAAAATTATATTTTCCAATTGGTATCTAACATTTTGGCTTGATATTCATGTTATTCAAGTCGTTGGTCTTCAAATTTAGCGACCACTGACATATTTCATGCTAAATAACCACTTGCAGACATTATTTTGACTATATTAGACTCTTAAACGTATATAATTTTAATGTAAACATATGTTTCACACGCCAAAATGCTAGTGAGCTACGTAACTACTAATGTAAGCGTCTTACTCGATAGGTTCAGTGAAATTAGTGACTCATGGTACCGTTTTGTATGGTGACAGCTGAAGAACGTTAGTGACTATCGAATAGATTACGTTAGGTATTTAACCTATCGTAATCTATAGTGCTCATGGTATGAATTTTAATTCTTTCTGTGACCGCTAGGGGCGCTGTACAATATTTCATACAACTAATTTACGGAGACGCTAGCGAGTTTTGGCTGTGTAAACTCATGGTAGAGGTACTGTAGCTCTACCATGAGTTGTCATCGAAAACTTAATCACTAGCGTTGTACTCGCTAGCGTGCTAACGTGGATCAAATAGATTACGATTATGTTTGCACCATGAGATTTACGGAGTCTAACGCAGGCGCTAAGGTAAGCTCGATAGATTGTGTCGTCTAGCTAACTTCACTCTACTCATGTTTTGTTTCTTTCTTTCCTACTAATAAGAAGAGAGAACGGTATCTACACAAATAAACCGACGAAATTGAAAAGTTGACAGATAGTAGACTACACATAGTGGTATGTGGTTTTTGAATTTTTATTCCTTATAATATGTCAATGTCGTGTATTCAATTTGTAATTTTGATAGTTGACCTTGAGTGTTGCGTGCTTGTGAGAGCTGCGTTGTGTAGTTTAAAAGTTTACTATAGATTCAAACAGATTATTTAATACAATGAGGACCAGTGTCACACAGTTCCAATTGTTGGTAGAGTTTATAGAAAGGTAAGTTTGAACTTTCCTCAAAATTATATTTTCCAATTGGTATCTAACATTTTGGCTTGCAATTCATGTTATTCAAGTCGTTGGTCTTCAAATTTAGCGACCACTGACATATTCCATGCTAAATAACCACTTGCAGACATTATTTTGACTATCTTAGACTCAAAAACGTATATAATTTTAATGTAAACATATGTTTCACACGCCAAAAGGCTAGTGAGCTACGTAACTACTAAAGTACGCGTCTTACTCGATAGGTTCAGTGAAATTAGTGACTCATGGTACCGTTTTGTATGGTGACAGCTGAAGAACGTTAGTGACTATCGAATAGATTACGCTAGGTGTTTAACCTATCGTAATCTATAGTGCTCATGGTATGAATTTTAATTCTTTCTGTGACCGCTAGGGGCGCTGTACAATATTTCATACAACTAATTTACGGAGACGCTAGCGAGTTTTTGCTGTGTAAACTCATGGTAGAGCTACTGATCATTCTCATGAATATTCGACTTGAACGACTCGTAGAAAACAGGCCAATTCTCAGTTTTCCCGTCGAAAGACGGCAGCGCGATAGGAGGCAACTTTATTTTAAGCGGTTCAAAAAGAGTCTTATAGTTACTACTGGGTGTTGATGGTGATTGATTACTGTTTATTTTGTTCCTAACACGTTTAATATGAATGTACAAATCTTCAAAGGACTCTAAACAAGCATAATCGACACTTGTACCAGGTTTTATACTAATGTTTATTTGATTAATTTGATCAACAAAAGATTCAAATTTATCTCGAATGTCATCAATTGTCTCTGACTCAGTCATAAAACTTTCATTTTTTCTTGAATCGAACGACGATACATTTTTTGTTAAATCATACAACCGATTAATGCGTTTAAATAACAATCCTTTCTTTTCATGGAGAATAGTTAGTAAATCTTCCGGCTTCAGTTGTTTATCCGTCATTTCGTTAGATAACAAACGACAACAATAACAGAAAAATACCTTACAGGCGGTTTGCAATATTATCGCACCTACCAACTATGAGTGGGTATCTATCTAATTACAATTATTGTATTAAAACGCTCAAAGCCGAGATGCGTTGGTAACTACCTACTTATTTTCATAATATCAAAGCGAATTTTTAAATACGGATACCTACATAGAATGAACTTTACCAATAAATACGTAATGTCGTTCCATGTAAATTATGTACTAAAATAATTGAACAGATTTACCAACAACTACGTAAATTCTATTGTCAATTATGATGCGTTTTATAGGCAATGATTTACCAAAAGTTTACGTAAACTAAATACCTATTGTGCGTTATTGAACCTATATGATTTTTACCAAACAATTACGCAAAAATCTAGGTAACGGTTTTTAACCCGGTTAGAAGGACCAAATAATATGGTGAGGCGTGTAAATAGCCTGCACCTTTGTGAAGAATGTAAGAAAATTTGAAATTAGAATCTATGGCGGATGTTTAATGGCGGACCTCAAAATAAATTAATTTCCCTTCTGATGAATCCTCGACAAACCAATACAAGAGAATTATTCGCAGCAAACATGCCCACGTACCTTGACAATCCAGAGATCCCACTCAGACCCAGGGAGATGGGAAGATACTTCGTTCATGCGCACTTGCAAGTATGGGCTGCCGGCCGGCGAGCTAAATCTTCGTGGATCCGCCGGTGGAATGGTGAAAACTCCAAAAATCAACACTGCACTATAAGTTCTCAATGAAGCACAGATGCAGGTCCATTTATTTTACGAGTATCGTCCAGATTTCAACAAAAAGGGATTTTTTTGGTCGGAGCGCGTAGCAGCACACACCGTCTTGTTCAAACGGTCAAGGGGAGCTGTCAGCTCGCTAGTGCCATCTATATGTGTGCCCTTGCGGAAAAAACTCAAGAAAGTCTCGGTATATGGGCGCTGCATTACAGATGGCGTGAGGATTCATCAATTGAGAAGTTAAAATATTTAATTTGAAATACTAACATATTTTATGATATGGAGAAATCCTAAATTATTATTATTTTATTTTTTATATTAAAAAAGGCATTGACGCTTCACCACAATTTATGATGTATTCTGATATTTATCTGTAAAAAAAAAACTGAGTGAAACTGTTCACACATTGTCTACAATGTGAACAGTTTTTATACCAACTTGCTAAATGGCGTATATTAACAAAGGCATAAAGTTAATAAGGAAAGTAACAGCTATCATTTATCATCCCATAAAAGTTGGAAAAGGCTGAAAAAATAATGTTCCTTTTCTGCTAGCTTTCCCATACATTTCTTTTCATAAGAAACTTTTCTTCTCATCTTCATCATTTCAGCCAAAAGACGTCCACTGCTGGACATGGGCCTCCCCTAAGTGTTGCCACATTGACCCGTGCGTCTCGCATCCAGCGGATCCCCGCAACCTTCACCAGGTCTTCTCATCTTGAATGGTAAACAATACAAAATCTATGTTTCATTTTTCCAGATTATGCGCCCCACTACCTACCCCTACGGTGGAAGGCTACCGGGTGGTATACTTCCGTCTGCTAGACCCTGAGCCTCGCAACTTCAACCTTCTGGAAGCCGTTAGAGCTTTCATGATGGTCTTCGATTTGTGGCAGTATGAGGAAGGGACTTGGCCCGGGTAAGCTATTGGATGAGAAAAGGAACACTGGTATGACCCATTGGAACTCAACAACGCTGCTTGGCGACAGAAATAAAGGATATTAAGAAAAGTGTTTCACTTAGAGCTCTACTCATAGATAACTTGTTTAAATTTAAAAGTTTAATAAAGGGTTATTGTTTCTGTTATCTATGGCTCTACTATTACAAAATGTTTTTTAACGATAGGGATTTTTCCTACTGTATCGTGAGAGCGTTTATAAACATTTAAACTCACGGGATCGGTCAATGTGATGACACTTGGAAGAGGCATATATCCAGTAGTAGACGTCTTTTGGCTGAAATGATGATGATGAATAAACTCACTTAACTACCTAAACAGCCAACACTATTTAAACTTGCATTAAGAGCCCCGATGGACCGCGCCAGTCAGACGCTGATTATGAATTCTGTGATGTCTGTAACGATTATATTATCGGTATTCAGAGCAGTAGGTTTAAATTAAATTTTAATTTTCGCTCATTTAGAGGAGAATTCAACGATCTCTTAACGTTGCCGCATACCCTGTGCGCCCCCAAGGCAGACCACACTTGTGTTCAAGGTCATTATTGTGTAACTATGATCAGGTCGTCGCTCCAAGTATTTATTATAACCAACAATAGGCGGAAAGAACTCACTTATTACCTACTAAGTTATTACTGAGGCACAACCAGCAATTAGTAATGAATTTCAATTAACTGCAATCTTTAACCAGCATTCAGAATGTCTGTAATTTCTTAAACAAACCTGTTTATTGCACTAGCTACACACATGCTTTGTTATGAGATCACTTATTTATACGTGCATAGCCGTAAAAGAGGTTTTGAACACTTAAAATACTAAAGTGCAACATTCGATCTCCTTGTATCAACGTTAAAATATTTTCCAATGTAGATAAAAGTTACTAGCTAGACCGAGTGCGCAACACCGAGATTCGGAATCGGCCGAAAGTGATCTACGTCGGGGACAGAGCGATACGCCTAAAATGAGGTTGAGCAGGACATCTGGCTACACGCGGAAATGCCCGATGGAATAAAATTCTGACCGAATTGTGGCCAAGGTTGGGCGTGAGCAACCAGGGCCGCCCTAAAGCGCGTTGGGTGGATGATATCGTCAGGAGTTTGGGAAACGGATGGATGAGAGACGCACAGAACCGATAAGATTGGCAGAAGAAAGGGGAGGCCTATGTCCAGGAGTTTTGTCTGAAATAATGATGATAATAGAAGTTCGTAGCATCACCTGAACTTGGTTTTTATCTCATTTATTTTATTCGTAATACTTAACAATTCTCCTCCCACATCTATTATGCGCACGGCCCAAGTGTGGGCTGGAAGAGGACGCGTCCACCTGACCCGTCCACTTCGCTGGCGCGCACACCTCAACCACAGCTTTCCTTAGCGCGAGATCTAGGTCAAAAGCAGGTCCATCACGTATGGCTCCCTAGCTAACATAATGCATTGTTGTTGACAGGTTCGTGATTCTCATAGATATGGACACAACATCCCTGAGCCACGTCACGAGGCTGGACCTTAATGTCGTAAAGAAAGTCCTATATTTCTTACAGGTTAGTTATCTTCTTTAGCAAAATATGTCTAGCATAGAATTTTAAGGTTGAACAAGCCAGTCATTCTTCCATACAAACTTATGAAGGTGATTACTCCTCTGTTTGATGGTGTAGGTTCAAAATTAAAAATTGTATCAACTGGTCTTATCATTATCTAGGTCTGTATGGAAGCAGAATTGGAAAAAAAAAATTATTCGGAAGTTATGAACGTCAAAACTTTCATATTTTAGCACTAATTTTAACTCATCTTTGGGCGTAAATAAGTAACGTATATAGTACGAAAAAGAAAAAAGTGAAACCATACGGACATAGATTAGTTATTAAAAAATTTAAATAATTTGATTTTGAACAGATACATTCAATAGATTTTTCATGAAACCAAATATACCAAAGGTCTGCATAGAAACAATCGCGCGCCCGTTTTAGTTGTGTCTCTTTCGCTCTATGCATTTCGCTCGTGATGTCGGATGAAATAGCATGCATTTTAGCCCCGCCCACCAACTAGTTCGTGCCGTTGGCTTGTTTACCCTTAAAGCATTTAAGGAGTTCCTTCTGAGAATCTTTTCTTGCTTTTATGAAAGGATGGACTACTTTCGGGCTGCTACCAATCAGGAGTGCCTGCAAATGTATTAGTATCCCCCGGTACCCAAACTCGTGGTAGTGATCTGATATAACCTTCTGATCTTCCCACACGAAAAGCATTCATTTGTCGATAGCAAAACTAACTTTGTTTTCATTGTATGAAAAATTAAATTGATTATCCTGTACTCTTCAAGGACAGCTTTTACAATTCAAAAGAGATGATTCATAACTTAAATACCTCAAAAACTCCAGGAATGCATGTTCTGCAAGCTGAAAGGCGTGCACTTCATGAGCGCGCCCTACTTCATGGACCGCCTGCTGATGCTGATCAGACCGTACCTCTCTAAGCAGCTCATGCATTTGCTCCACACGCACCAGGTCGGAGCCGAGTCGGTCTACAAGCTGATCCCGAAGAAAGCCTTCCCTAAAGAGGAGGGTGGAGAGTATAAGGATCATATTACTTTAAGAGGTTAGTAGCGGGTTTTATTTCGAAGTAGCGCTAGATTTATATGTTAGAATAATAATTCTATCTGAGCATTATGTTTCATAGTTTTCTGTTTGTGAAATTAGTTTAAACACTATAATGCAGTTCAGTTTTTTAGACACTACATTTTGGAATTAGTGCTTCACTTTTCTTTGTAATTTTTCAAATGTGCCTCCGTTGGTCTGTTTTACAATTGACACTGGTGCATATAGTTCCTATTTGCAGACTTACTACAGCTTGCTCCCTAATTGTGAGGTATTTCCATCATAATACCGATTTTTAGAGCACCTACGCTTAGAGCACCAAAGCTAATATTCCCATCTGAGCACCAATCAATATTTTGACGAGGTGTTCTAATGGGAACAATAAAAAATATTTAATTTTATTCCCATAGGCGTAGGTTTAAGGTGCTCTCAAAAGCGGTGCTCAGATAGGAATACCTCCTCATTGGAGGGCATGACATGAGTTTCCATCCAAAATGTTCCTAATAATCCATTGCTTCATTTGATTTAAAAAAATCGTCTAAATCGTCAATTTAAGAAACGCAAATATTGTTTTACTGCCAAAACGAATGACATTGCTTATCTCGCTGATTCAACATTCCCATTACTTCTAGATGAACTACTGAAGCGCATGCAAGCGAACCCCGAGTTTGTACGAGAGGAGAACAAACGGCGAGTGAACGAGTCCCTCCGACCAGGAGGCAAACCTTCCCCGGCAGAGAAGGAATTCGGCATTCAAGGCAGCTTCAAGAAGTTAGAGTTAGATTAATTGGTAAAGGGATGGATGTAGGAATAAATGTGTTGTATTTAAACCGTTGTTGTTTGATTTTAAACTTGTCGGTCCTTTGGTGAGCTTATCTTTATATCAAATGGTGCGGGGTGCAAGATATATTGGATTAAGGATCCATGATTGGATATAGGGATCCATGTTCACGAGTACCAAATACTTACGTTTAGTGTCAAAGACAAAGGCGGGAAGAAGTTATGGCAGTAGAATAGGGCTCCAACTGAATGGTTACCGAGTGAAGAAGTGTAATTAACATCTAATATGTGATCAACGTTTCCCTCTCAAAAAGAGAGGATGCCTGTGTCCCAGCAGTGGGAACATTAATAGGCTGTTGATGATGATGATGATGATGTGATCAACGTCAAGGAAATGTCTCGGGTGATGCACTACAAAAGACTAGCATAGTCTATGGATATATGACAGAATAGAGAAAAGCAATGAGAAAAGGACTTTTCTGAGCAGTTGATAGAGTAAGGGTGGATTCGACCAAACTAGAGTAAGTTTTTACTCGAGAGTAAACTACCACTTACTATGCAATTGTTTATTCGAGAATAAGAATTGTCATACAAAGCATTAGCTTACTCTCGAGTAAAAACTTACTCTAGTTTGGTTGAATCTGCCCTAAGACTGTCAGTAGACAATAATGATAAATCAAAAATTCTACGAATTATACCTTCAATAGTAGGCCTAAACACGACTAGTTAAGCTATTTCTGAATCATTTAAACTGCTGTAAAAATATTTTTCTACCTTGTTGGTCTACTTATTATGGTCACTAGATAGGAGTCCTTTTTGACCTTTCACTAACTGGCAGCCATCTTTAAAAGTGACGTTAGCACATCCGATTATAAACCCCTATTTATCATTGAATTTTTCGCTTCACATACTATGATACTACTATAATTGTGAATCACACAATCCACCGGAAGAAGACATTATCACATTTGTATGACTATATTATATTTTACCTATATTATACTATAACATATAATATACTACCCTTTATATAAAATGAGTTGGCAATGAATACTACCTAGTATTCAGTCCTTCGAGCAACGCAAAGGTTTCAAGATGAAATTCATCGGGATTGTGTTGGTTATTATGGCTATTGCATTGGCATTTGTGGTAAGTGATTTAATTTAATAAAGTTTTGTACAGAAATTATAGGATCTTTAAAATAGTCCTGATAAAAATCTATCTTTTCCTTTTAAGCTTAATATGGAGTGAGATCTTGTTTTCCAACATGAGCATGTAAAAAGGAGTTTAAATAAAAGTAGCTTATCAAAAAGGGTCAAAAAGGGACATGCATATCAAAAATCCTCGATGTTGACATAGTAAAAAAGAAAAATAAATAAGTGCCCTACCTATGACTTTACATTTCATTATTTACGTGTTGCACTGACCCCAAATAATATGGAAAAAGGGCAGGACGACGGTGATGACTTTACATTATTTTTAACTAGCGACCCGCCCTGGCTTCGCACGGGTGCAAATGGATGTATACATATAAACCTTCCTCTTGAATCACTCTATCTATTGACTGGCCTGTTGGTCTAGTGGTTAGTGACCCTAACTGCTATGCCGGAGGTCGTGGGTTCGATTCCCACCCAGGACAAATGTTTGTGTGATGAGCACGATCATTTGTTCTGTGTCTGGGTGTAATTTATCTATAATATGTATGTATTTAGAAATATATAAGTATGTTTATCAGTTGTCTAGTACCCATAACACAAGCTCTGCTTAGCTTGGGACTAGATGGCGTTGTGTGATAGTTGTGGAATATTATTATATTATTATTATTTCCTTTATTTATCTTTAAACAAACTTATTACATTTTTAAATATTTCTCATATAAACAATAAAAAAAAACATTTAAAAATATAAAAAATTGTAGCCCACCGGTATCGGGAACAGGGTCCAAGCTACCGGCGGTCAGGGCTCCAGAGAAAGGAACCTCCTAACAATACGAGCCGTGTCCAGGAGTACCGCTCTCTGTATCAAGCCCTTGATCCAGCTGCCTAACGAGAGCCTCCTTAGATGTTGTTCGAGGCTCTTGGCAATTAAGCCATTGGCTGTAACGACTATCGGCACAATGATTGCTGAGTCCACATCCCACATGTCGACAACCTCGCGAGCTAAGTCAAGATACTTGATTTGTTTATCTTTCTCAGCTTTCACGAGGTTCTCGTCATGCGGAACCGTTATGTCAACAATCATTGCGCGCCGCTCTGATCGATCCACCACCACTATATCAGGCTTATTGGCTACAATAGTCCTGTCAGTGATGATGGATTGATCCCAGTACAATGTGATACTGCCATTTTCGAGAACTGGGTCGGGCACATACCTGTAGTACGGCACCTCCGATTGCACAAGGTTGTATTTCAGAGCAAGTTGCTGATGGATAATCCTGGCTACAAGGTTGTGTCTATGCAAGTATTCTCCGTTAGCCAGACGAGAACACCCGGAGATAATGTGACGGATTGATTCGCCCGGACGGTGGCATGCCCGACATATGTCAACCGTACCGTCCTTCACAATAAATCTCCGGTAGTTATTCGTCATCATAACTTCGTCCATAATTGCACAGACAAAACCTTCGGTTTCTCCGAAGAGTTCCCCGGAACGTAGCCAGGCTACGGACGCCAAGAAGTCTACATCGGGCCCGTGCAGGGCCCGGAAAAAGCGTCCGTGGAGCTCCTTGCTCTGCCATACCTCCATGCAGTCGTTAGTGTCAAGCACTACAGGTTTGCGCCAGTTCCCTTTAGCCAAGGAGAGCGGGGTGAGGCCCGTGTCCACCGCGACAACATCTCGATGCATCCCCACGTCGGCTTCCAGGAAATATTCCCTGAGACTGCATATCTCACGATTGTGGAGAGTCTTAGCATTTAAAAAGCCTCGACCTCCACACTTCCGCGGGATATACAGCCTCATAACCGAAGAACGTGGGTGATGCATTCGATATGCCGTCAACAATGAACGAACCCGCCTATCCAGGGCGTCTAGCTCTGTTTGAGTCCATTTGAGTATGCCGAAAGAGTACATCAAAACCGGCATGACCCAACCGTTGAAGGCACGCACCTTATTTCCGCCTGATAAAAGACTATTAAATACCTTTCTCAGGCGGCCAAAGAAGCGCTCCCTCAACGATTGCTTCATGTCGGTAACGTTGATGCCCAGCGCTTCCGACATACCCAAATACTTATAGGTTTCGGTTGCTGAGAGGGATCTAAGATTTATGGAATCCGTGAGCTGGGTTCCCACAGATTCCACAATCCCCCCTCGTTTTACATGCATGACCGCACACTTCCCCACCCCGAATTCCATCCTGATGGCGCTACTGAAAGCTTCAGTAACCTTCAGTAGCTCCATCAGTTGCAAATCGTTGGGGGCAAAAAGTTTGAGGTCATCCATGTAAAGGAGGTGAGATATAACCTGACCATCTCTCTTCAACCGATAACCTAGACCTGAATCCTCCAGCAGCGTGCTAAGAGGATTCAAGGCTAAGCAGAACCAAAGAGGACTCAAACTGTCACCCTGAAATATACCTCGCTCTATCCTTATCGGCTCGCTATTCCTCTGGATTTGTCGACATCCTGGATAGCGAAGGACTGTCCTCCATTGCCCCATACACGACATCAGGAAGGTGCGCAGGGTTGCATCAATTTTATACAACTCTAGCACCCTCATGAGCCATGTATGTGGCACCGAGTCATAGGCCTTCTTATAGTCTATCCAGCATGTCGACAAATCCTTTCGGGAGCGGCGAACCTGCTGGCTAATGGTAATATCAATAAGGAGTAGCTCTTTCGTACCACGGGACCCGTTCCTACAACCATTTTGAGAAGTGGACATGATAGAATTATCATCAATGTGTTTGTTAATTTTGGTTCTCAAAATGGATGTAAGAACTTTATAGACTGTCGGAAGACAAGTAATCGGTCTATAATTTTTGGGTTCCGCGGTACTACCTGATTTATAGAGCAGGTGGGTTATACCTGTTGTCAGGAATTCGGGCAGCGACCCTGACTCTAGGGCTGACTGGAAAAGGGTCGCCAGGCGAGCGTGCGACCTTGTAATCCACTTGATCCAGAAATTGTGCAGTCCGTCCGGCCCTGGAGATTTCCAGTTAGGCAACGGACGGACTGCATGAGCAACGTCTTGGGGGCTGATAGTGATTGCCCCCATTTCTGATACTGGATCGCACGCTCGCTCGACATCTCGAGTCCATTCACCCTCAGTATGGCTGACAGGCACCGACCAGATGCTGCGCCAGAACGAACACATGGCGTCATCATCCGGTAGGAGCGTGTCAGCCACACCTTGGTCCGGTCGCTCCCAAGCCCTATAAACCCACCTTTCATCCCTTTGGAATGTGCGATTCTGAGTGTATCGCTCCACCCTTCGCTTATACCTACGGATACGGTTTGCCCATGCATACACTTTCTGCTTCCAGAAGTCGATGCGTTCTGTGATACGGGACATGTAGTCTCGAGGACTAATATCAGTCCCCGCAAATGCCCGCCTCACAAAACGCATCACTCGAGGGCGACTGTTGCCCTCCTGGAAGCAGATGAGTTTGCCGATGAATGCTCTGGCCCTAGTAATGCGTCGTTCAATCCTGTACTGCCATGCTGGTACAGCTGCTTTCGGTCGTGTAGCTCTGTCATCTGGAAATTTGACATGAGCTACACGACATGCCGTCACAGCCGCGCAATACAGGATTGAATGAGCATCAGTAAGGTTTTCGCAATTGTCAAAATAGTTTGACAACTGCGAATCCAGAACAGCCACCAGCGCCCTATTTTTATTGTGCATGGGCAAACGAGGTAAACGCGGTCTAAGTTCGGGATTCATGAAGCGATATTCCCGAACCGCACCCTCCAAAGTACTCCTTATTTCCTCATTGCACTGGGTACTTACATCAGTAACCACGTCATTACTCACGTCGTTTTCGTGGTTAGATGTTGTGGTTGTTGTAGACTGTGGAGGTACCACAGCCTGCGACGGTGTAGCAATGACATGGCTACTCTGCATTTCAGTTCGCAGGCGACCAAGCACAGTGTCATCCAACATACGATTACGCTGGATGACCCGCACCTGATCCGACAATCGTTGCGCCGACACGTTGACAGCCGGTTCAAGCACCTGAAACAGAGAGAGCATCCGAACACGGTACGCGGTCAGGTTGTTTCCTCCCTCTGTAGCCCCATAATATGCGCGCATGACATTCTCATTTATGGACTGAGTCCATCTCATGCGCGACACATTTCCACCGGCAGCGGGGACCCTGTTCGGGGCCGGTTGGCCTCGAGGTCCCAGGCCCGCTGGTGGCCGTCCTCTTCCTCGTCGTCCATGCCGCGGTGGTGATGGTGATGGCGGCGGTGATGGTATCGACGACGACGGGGAGAAAAACTCGTCGCTCGAGCTCGACGCAACTGCAGTTACCGGTGACACGGCGCTCACGGATGTGGCGCGTCCCGGCGGCTGCGAGGCGGAGCTGAGCGACGAGCCCGGAGATGGTGGGTGTGCCTGCTGCAGTCTTGCTCGGCGTCTGGTCAGCATTGGTGACTTTATTTCGACATTATTTTCTGTGTGTCTGTTTCATTTTCGGTGGTATATTTTCAGTCCAGTTAGACGGTTTTTTTTTCTTTCTCATTATTTGCTGATGGATTTAGTGGTTTCCAGTATTGATGGGCCGGTTTGATTGAGGAAATTTGTTAAATTTTAATATTAAAATCGGACACAGAAAAAAATTTTATTATTATTATTATTATTATTCAAAAAAACCGCATCAAGATCCGTTGCTTAGTTTTAAAGATTTAAGCATACAAAGGGACATAGGGACAGAGAAAGCGACTTTATTTTATACTAGGTACTAGCTGATGCCCGCGGCTTCACCCGCGTGGATGTCGGTCAAATTATATACTAAAACCTTCCTCTTGAATCACTCTATCTATTAAAAAAAACCGCATCAAAATCCGTTGCGTAGTTTTAAAGATTTAAGCATATAAACAAACAAACAGACAAAAAATTAATTTATACTATGTAAGGATGTAGGTAGTGACTAACATTGAATTATTTCCAGACTGGCATGGACACAGCTGAACAATCAGCCACGGTTGCCACGGTGGTGGGGGCAGAGGTCCTCCGCGACCGCCCCCTACTGCCGCCACCACAGCAGCCACCACTGCAGCACCAGTCACCAGTAAGTACACTTCCATCTGCCTAACGTTCCTACAACAGCTGTATTTTTATCTGATAAAGAAAGAAAAGAAAGAAAGAAAGAAAGAAGTAAGAAAAGAAAGAAAAGAAAGAAAAGAAAGAAAAGAAAGAAAAGAAAGAAAAGAAAGAAAAGAAAGAAAAGAAAGAAAAGAAAGAAAAGAAAGAAAAGAAAGAAAAGAAAGAAAAGAAAGAAAAGAAAGAAAAGAAAGAAAAGAAAGAAAAGAAAGAAAAGAAAGAAAAGAAAGAAAAGAAAGAAAAGAAAGAAAAGAAAGAAAATAAAGAAAAGAAAATAAAAGAAAGAAAGAAAGAAAACATTTTTATTTAGCACCGACATATTTCTTTGATAACACTGGTTGTCGTGGGTTGTCAGACCTTGGGGCCACTGACTATATTATAGTGTAACGACTGTCAAAGACCCACAAAATAATGACAGTCGGAATCAAGTCCCAGTCGCATTTGTAAATGGTCTCCAACGGTTCAGCTTGGTTTCCGAGGTGGACTGACTTTAGCAGGCGCTAAATCGAATCGTGCTGCCTTCGTGCTGCTCTTATTATGTAGCCACTAGCTCCGCCTAGTTTTATATGGAGTGAGTATATCGTTAAGAAAGTTGTGAGTATGTATGTGAAGAAAGGAAGGTAGAGTTTTCTTTCATAGTCCGATAGGACGTCACTCCGATACGATCAGTGTATTATAATTTATAGTGAATATTGTAATTTATTTTCTACAGATGCCACGAGCAGCGGATAAATCATCATAC
The DNA here is from genome assembly GCA_949316265.1 of Diarsia mendica. Lineage (NCBI taxonomy): Eukaryota > Metazoa > Arthropoda > Insecta > Lepidoptera > Noctuidae > Diarsia > Diarsia mendica. The sequence goes on along the minus strand of OX438903.1, from coordinate 1,291,985 downwards.
TACGGAACACCGGCAAACCTTCGACTATGGCGAATGATAGCAAAATATACTGACATCATAATATTACAAGTTATTCAATATTAAAGAATTTAATCCCATTTATTTTTGTTTTATTTCACCTCAAGATCATCTGTTGTTAACATCGTGGTGAATGTATACCCAAGCCATGACATACGCTTGGCGCATGCAAACTAAATCGCATCTCTTAGGGTCCGTTCACGCAGGCCGACTCAGAGAGGGGAGCATTTTTTTATCACGTTCAGAACAGAGTTTTTAATTATTGTATTAATTTTACATGTCACTTCTTTTGTTATTGAGAGCAAACCTAACGCGCTTAGTATGAAATAACACCAACCGATGCTCTCCGACCGCCGCTGCGCCTCCCTCATCGCCCATCTCGGTACCTACATCATCGCATCTGGGTACTCGTGGCGGCCACCGACTACTAGTGGCGGCGTTCAGTGACCCGTTCTTGCGGAGCCTTACCAGCTATAAACCGGGAAGGACCGCTGGAAAATCCCTAATAACAAGTGATGAAAAAGTGAAGTGAGTGAAGTGAGAATTACTTTAAGGGATGTTGGAATATGTAATTCGATAGGTATTAATGAAGTACTGGTATGTAAGTATGGTATGGTGGTTATGATCCTAGTTTGTATTTAGATTATAATTTATTATGTAAAACTACGAGGCTGGCATAATCGCGTCGCGATTAAACCCTTTTCCAAAATAAAGATTAAAAAATAAAGAGAAACTTCCGATTTCAATTTAAGTAGGCAACCAGAAGCATCATACCCTGTTAAGTGGTCCACACTCACTGTATGGGATGAGTTGATGACTCTCCTTTTCACCAGATTTAGATGTAGCAGACAAGCTGAGAAACCAAGCCAAAATAATTTTTTAAGACGGCTTATCCCTTCGAAGTTAACAGGCCTGAGGCGGCGTCCTATTTGGCAACGCTCGACGCGCTCGTACCTACAGCTGAATATTGCATGGAGCGAATAATTGCCACTCGAGTCGATATTTAGGTTAAGCCGCGCTTGCCTAAGTTGGTATGTGGATGGGTGACCGCCCATTACATACAAAGTTTCCTCCTTGCCTCGGAAATCACGTTAAGCTGTTGGTCCCGGCTGCCATCATATTATAGATCTTTGGCAGTCGTTACAGGTAGTCAGTGACCTGAAATTCTGACAACCAGTCTTACCAAAGGGTATCGTATTACTCAGTATTAACTGGATTGCAGAGATCAGATAGGCAGTCGCTCCATGTAAAATACTGGTACTTAGCTGCATCCGGTTGGACTGGAAGCTGACCCCAACATATTTGGGAAAAGGCTAGGCAGATGATGAGTGCTTATCTGACTTCTACATCGAATCTGTTGAGTCCTGTCGGCCGGCCCCTTAGTAAAACTGACTTGCAGACTGCCGGGGCTTTTATATATACCCCAAATCACTCTCAAAGATGTACGAATAACATTCGGGACCAACAGATTAACGGGTTGTTTGAAACACAAACGGGCCTCGATCTGTAATCGAAGGATATCCACCGATAGGTGATCCACAGACCGACTTTGAACATAATAGCCCCTGCGACTGTTACTAAGTATGTCAGACAAGAGACCCACTTTAAGCACGGCATACACAATACACAACAGAAAACCAAATAGCTAAATTGTTGATGAATGGTAATGCACTGTTATCACGGTAAAAACTATTTAATTTGCGTCAATATTTTTTGACAAGGATTATTATGCATAATTTCTAGTTCAAAATTGAGCAATGAGTTAGAACTAGTGTGAGTTTGCAATTTCTCCTGAGTTTTATTAAGTTTTTCGTTTACTATCTTTTAGGGGGCCAAAACAACCACGTTCTGGAACCCTGACACAGCCAGAAGGTGACGTGGTAGACCTCGAAGGAGATGGCGGGACGAGCTTGACAGAACAAACGACCAGTGGTCCACATTGGACCTGGATCGAAAAATTTGGAAATCGTGGGGGGAGGCCTTTGCCCTGCAGTGGGATGACACAGGCTAACAGTAACAGTATCTTTTATGGGAGCTCACTTATAATACTGCACACAGTTCCTACCTCGGTGCCTACATCAACTCAATAATCAATACTGTCGAGGTTAAAATATTGGTCATGTTTCAGCCCAAAGCCTACCACTTTTTGACGATATAACATCTACCCTTAAAAGGGTAGGTAGAGAAGCCAACTTTGGCTTCTAATGCAACCCAATGCATCTGACTACTAGGATCTTCTTTTTTTTTGGCGTGTGTGAAATCATCAAAATAAGGAACATGGGTGGTTTTTAATCAGTAGAAGTCTGACACAGACGTGTCTGAGACAGCCTGAAGGGGTCATTTGATGATATCCCAGCTAAAAAAAAGGGATAGTTGGAAAAAGGCGAGGCATTATGATATTATTTTATTTTTCTTCGTCACCACTTCAATGCTCCTCAGAATTCCCAACTACAAAACAATGCATCTCCAATCTATGCTTTCTTCTGCAGTATAAACCGCCCGCTACACGCTGCATCAAACAGCTTTATTATATGGGTCTGACCATCTTACTGGTACGGCCTGTTTTTTGGAGGGTGGGATCGTCAAATGACTCCTACCGCTCTGGGCAGAGCGGTAGGGATTGCCAGACTTCTACTGACTAAAAGCCACCCATGTTCCTTCTTAGCCCTTTGTGCCGAGGCCGCGGTATCTCTTTCGAACAACCCGCAGTCTCGGTACGGCCTGTTTTTTGGAGGGTGGGATCGTCAAATGACTCCTACCGCTCTGGGCAGAGCGGTAGGGATTGCCAGACTTCTACTGACTAAAAGCCACCCATGTTCCTTCTTAGCCCTTTGTGCCGAGGCCGCGGTATCTCTTTCGAACAACCCGCAGTCTCCTAGTGCTCTGCCTAACCTTGACAGACAAACATACACCAAAACTACTCCACCACTATCCAAATAATGACCTAATCTCAATAATTTTGTCACATCGTCGCATGCAAATCACAGAACACCACTTATAATATTTATAATAATTGTTATTATTTCGCTCACCGGATATGCGGATGTACAATTGTAACGAGGAACCATTTCCTATCGCTCTCATCAGGTACCTATATAAAGTGAGGGTACCTAATAGTTCGTCAGTTCGTGATCAGCTGCTGAAACATGAAGTTTTTTGGAGTACTATTGGCCATCATGGGTATTGCCTTCGCTGCGGTGGTAAGTACAGCTTGAATTACGCATTGTAGTAGACCTAATAGGTTGTTAACACAATTAACTAACTACCTACCTATATCACGCTCAGTCCAGGTTCACTTCACTTCCAACTTCCCGCCATCATGTAACTGACAGATGTCATTAGTGACGGCTTCCCTGACCACTTGTGGCTGTCAGACAGTGTTTACGTACTTAATACATAAGTAAAAAATCATAAACCTACATCTCTTGAAATGCATTTAGACAGTAGTTATCTAAAAACAAAGCATTTTCTAAACAGTGCCACTAGGAAAAAAATAAAAGTGAAGTTAGTTTGATCAACACCAGTATTTTAACACCAAAATTACGTTAGACAGTCCTAACTCGCCACCACTTGTTGTTAATCGTGGAAAACACTCCAGTAACACGCACATCTGTCTTCCTTTCATCATCATCATCACCATCAGCCTATAATGTTCCCACTGCAGGGACTCAGGCCTCCTCTCTAGGAGTGGGAGTGTCTTTCTTATTATGTTTATATTTTGTATTAATTACTCTCTTAACCATGCGTTTCATACCTCCTGATCAGATGTCTATACATAGACAGAGTAATAATAATAATAATATTCCACAACTATCACACAACGCCATCTAGTCCCAAGCTAAGCAGAGCTTGTGTTATGGGTACTAGACAACTGATAAACATACTTATATATTTCTAAATACATACATATTATAGATAAATTACACCCAGACACAGAACAAATGATCGTGCAGTCTTCCAAGTTATCCGTAACAGGCGCTACTTTCGAACCACATTATCTGCCTAGCCTTTTCCCAACAATGTTGGCGTCGACTTCCAGTCTAACCTATATTGGTTAGGGTGGAAGTGGTGGTGAACATGGTCTAGTCCATGAAAAATACTGGTGTTTTCTGGTTTTTAGTTTTCCGTACTTTAAAAGGAAAAATCGGGACCCTTATAGGATCACTCGTGTGTCTGTTTGTCTGTCTGTCCGACTATTCCCCCCCCCCCCCTTATCTCCGAAACTTCTGAGCCTAAAATTAAAAAAAAAATACAGTAATTAGTTCCGTACCATAACTTCTATAGGATTTCCTGTAATCTAGTAGTACTGGTCACGCCAACAATAATTCAGTCCTGAAAGGTATCAGAACCAACCTTCAATACGGTGGACGTGTTAATTGAAGTGAAACGGCAGTGGCAAAATCGAGGCGGTGAACAGAGGAAGAGAAGGGAGATGCAGCACTTACCAGGGGCAGGCCAGCGGGATCCAATCTCCTTCGACCAGCACACAGCAGAGTATCACTACGCTGGTCGCGCGACCAATATTTGAATATAGTTTTTCTTCTTATTACACTGGGTAATCAAACACAAAAAAGCGCTTGGCGGAGCGGGAATGTATTGAAAACTGCAGAGAAAGGCTCGAGAAGATCCTCGTCTCTTCGCGGCGGTCAGACGAAAGGGCTCGTCATGCGGTGCGGGGGTGATTCGAGAGATCCGTTACACACGTGCTCTCATGTGCAATTTCTTCGTCGAACTGACAGCTGTCAGTCCTCGTTCCCTCGTTCTCATGTTCACCTTTTGAATGATGCTAAAGCGCTGCATGTACAGGTGGGAAAAGGAGCGGGAAATACAAACTGCCTCATAGTATAAGAGTAAATCTATATAATCAGTGTTGGCGTTACCAAGTACTTACAATTTCTCATCCAACAACGCAGTAAAGAAACATTAAAATTAAGAAAGTAATACTGTAACTCAGAATTTATTAGGTATTATAGTGTTAACTGTATTGTACCAGAAATTCCACTACATACTATGAAAGTACCACCACGGGTCAGAGTTGCACGATGGCTCGATAGATGGCGTTGACGTCGAATTAGATCGCGCTATGGTTACGTTACCTCGCCACATACATAAGGCTCGGAATACCAAATTCGTGTCGGGTTGTACTCTAAACAAGTACAACTTATCCCACTTCTGATGTTAAGTATTTTTGGAAAGATCGAACTCCTTCTGAGTTGGATCTTTATAAACTCACTAAATGTGTAATGTGTTTTCCTGTAATGTATAAGATATTTTTTTCTCCATGTCAGTCTTTTAATTTGATCTCCAAAGTCCAATTCTCCACAACCCCATTAGTATTAGCCTTATTAGGTAATATAATTATGATGCCACTTGGTAAGACTGGTTGTTAGATTTTCAGGTCACTGACTACCTGTACCGACTGCCAAAGATCTTAACTTTCCTCTTCTGACTTATAATAATACTAGCTGATGCCCGCGGCTCCACCCGCGTGGATGTCGTTCAAATTATATACTAAAACCTTCGTCTTGAATGACTCTATCTATTAAAAAAAAAAAAAAAAAAAAATGAGCAGGTATTTAAATGCGTTTTTCTTATTATTATTTTTACCATCGTCCTTATTTTGGTGGTCTGAATGATTTCTGAAATTTTGTCCACCTATTTTAGTGGGACCTTATATTAATGTAATGGCGTGGTGTTATGTTTCAGAGCGGGATGACCACGGTTCCCAAGGCTGGCTGCAACGGCGGTGGTGGTGGCCCTCCTCCTCCACCACCAACCAGTAAGTACTTCTTTGTGTTTTACATTTATCTGCATCGGCTTTCTACCCATTATAATCAGTTGAGAACTTTCTTTGAGATGGTTTTTTGTGAACCCTATAAAGAACACAAAAATACACCTTATTGTACACACGGCTACACATCAAGCTATACAAAACCAGTTAACCTTGGCCTCACTTTACTAGATCTTTTCGCACAATGAACGATCAGTTTATACTGGTTTTGTATAGCTTGATGTGTAGCCGTGTGTACACCAATATATACACAGATACATTTTGTCAAAGTCCGGTGTATCCGTGCCAGTTTGATCGAAAGAATGTGACCAGCATGTTATTCTATGCCTACTGTCGTACTGTACTTTACTTACACTTACTCGCACCATTTCTCGTTATTATTTTACTTCTTCTTCTTATCGTGTGGGCAGGCAGGTCTAACAACCCCACACACCCTAGTGTCAGAAGTTTCTAAACCGCCTCAAGGGCCTCTGACATGGTTTGACGTCCGGGACCGTCCGGGACCACCAGCTCATACCTCGAAGCATTAATTATTTAATTAATATTAACATTAACCCACTGCAGTTGTTTCGAATAAAACTGTCAGTTTCTGACTATTCTTAAATTATACTTTTCTGTTTCAGACTCAACCGGCTAAACCTCAACTCCTCAATTAATACTTCGACGACTCCGGCTAACAAACCTCACAAATAAATAAATGCACCAGTCATTACTTTAGCGTTTTATTTCCAAAAAAAAATTACATTATTCACTATTTTGTCATTTACTTTTTATGGTTCCGTAATCAACAAGGAACCCTTGTTTCACCATGTCCGTCTTTCTGTCCGCACTATAGCTCAAAGACTATAATTGTTGGAAAGCTGTTATTTGGCATGAATATACAAATGAGTTACGCTGCCAAAGTAGTTAACCTGCCCCGAAATCCTAACCGGCGTCGTCGTCGCAGCGGGTTAGGTTGGGAATTTATTTTTTCCCCAAAGCCCTTATACAAAAAGGTCGGCTCAGGTAGTCGACACGTGCGACGAAAAAAAAAAGGGTTTAGAAATTAGTTCATCACGTACAGATTACAGGAAAACCTATAAGAAATCATTATGTGTAAGTCCGACTTGCACTTGACCAGTTTTTTTTTTTGAGCACAATCGCTGCAATTCGGCGAATCAGTTTTTTTTATAAGGAATGTAATAATATAATAATAATAATAATATTCCACAACTATCACACAACGCCATCTAGTCCCAAGCTAAGCAGAGCTTGTGTTATGGGTACTAGACAACTGATAAACATACTTATATATTTCTAAATACATACATATTATAGATAAATTACACCCAGACACAGAACAAATGATCGTGCTCATCACACAAACATTTGTCCTGGGTGGGAATCGAACCCACGACCTCCGGCATAGCAGTTAGGGTCACTAACCACTAGACCAACAGGCCAGTCAAATGTTAACTTCGCAGATGAATAGTGTCCACAGCGAAGTCTTAAAATGATTTTAACATAACTTCTACATAAGTTTATCGACATCGAACCATGGACACGAGGAGGCTCGCCTTGTATGCTCCTATACCATATACCTACCTTTATGTTGACTTTTAGTATCAAAATAATAAGAATTATCCTCCAACTCCACGATACACGATTTGCCAGTTATGTTTAGACTCCATGATGTAATAGGGGGCGGACCTATCGCCATCAACCGGGAACAATCCAGACTCCGTGGCTACTACTGAGAACTTCCTGATGGAAAAAACCCACTACACGATCTGGGAACCGAAGCCAGGTGGACAATCTCATCAGCAGTACTTACAACTACTCATCCAACAACGCAGTAAAGAAACATTAAAAAAATTAAGTAAGTAATAGTGTAACTCAGAATAGTGTTAATTAACTCTACAAGAAATAATTCCACTAAGTTCCGCCACGGGTCAGAGTTGCACGATGGCTCGATAGATGGCGTTGACGTCGAATTAGATCGCGCTATGGTTACGTTACCTCGTCACATACATAAGGCCCGGAGTACCAAACTTCAGATGTCAAAAGGACGTCAAAATCGTCGAGTATTTTTGGAAAGATCGAACTCCTGAGTTGGATCTTGTTTAGTACAGACAGCGATGCCAGACGTATGATAATTATCATACATCCTACTAATATTATAAATGCGAAAGTTTGTGAGGATGGATGTTTGTTACTCTATAACGCCAGAACGGCTCAATGGATCTGAATGAAATTTGGCACAGAGATAGATTATAGTCTGGAATAACACATGGGCTATATAATGTCGCTATAATAAGTTATGGGGGTGAGCAATATTGCATTATGTGCATTTTCCTCAACTGTTTGACAGCCGATATCTGTCATAGTATTTATATCAATAGAACGATTATTTTGAATCATTTGACACAGGTGTAAGTAGCCTAACGGTTCGGCGACCTACCTGTAAATAAAGGTATGCAAGTTCAAATCTCAGTCAGTGCCTTCTTTTTGTGTTTTTTATAATGATGTAAGATTTCCAAAACTGTTTAAACATGTTCGCGAGTTCGATCCCCAATCGGTTTTCACTTTTTGTATTTTTTTGGTATTTGTTTTTATTTTGATGCTTTAGGATTTTAAAATAATTATAAAAACAACAAAAAGTGATAATAAATCTAAATACATAATAATAAATGTGTAGACGTGGATTTTCTGTACATTAAACATATTATTTAAAAAAAAATGTTTTCAATTGTTAAACATTTTTAAAAAAAAATGTTTTCAATTGGCGTGTTTTAGAAATTTTTGTCTGTAGTCTGTCGGGAGGCCTTCCAACGCAACGTCTTCCGGTTCGCGGTCGCCACTCCACAACTTTTCGGCCTATCGGCCATCCGTTCTGCGAGCAATGTGCCCATTGCCACTGAAGTCTGGCGAATCGTCGGGCTACGTCAGTAACCTTGATTCTCATACGGATATCTTCATTTCTGATTCGATCACGCAAGTAAACTCCGAGCATAGCTCTCTCCATTGCCCTTTGGGTGACTTTGAGATTTCTGATGAGGCACATTTGTGAGCGACCACTTTTCGGTCCCTATCTAATCACTGGCAGCACACAACACACTGGTCATAGACTTTCGTCTTGAGATACTGTGGTAAGTTGGATGAGAAGATACCGCGCAACTTCCCGAAAGCTGCCCAGCCGAGTAGGATTCGTCGATTGACCTCTTTCTCGAACTGGACCGTTTGTCCCAGGTAGACATAATCGTCCACAACTTCAAGTGTAGTGTCTCCGATCTTGATAAGAGTAGGTGATACATGGACATTCAACGTAACCTTGGTTTTGTCCATGTTCATTTTAAGACCCACTATTTCGGAAGCTCCACAGAGGTCATCGAGCATTGATTGATTAAAAAAGAAGACCTTATCGTCATAACGAAAGATACATACATGCAACGACATCTATTACATCAAATTGGTACTAATTAATAAATGTGTTCACAAGATAACTTTTAAATCTATTTTTTCAAAAAGTAATAATAGCTAAAGTACTCTTAAATAGTCTAAATGACACTGCTTTGAGAATCGACGTAGCCTATAATATAAACCTTAAAGTGTGTTCGCTTTCTATGCATTAAATTTTGACTTCGTCTTCGATAGATGGCGTTGTAGATTTGACGAATCAAATTTTGTATTTTCTGAATAAAAAATTAACGAATACACACAGTACGAAAATAAAACGAAAGTAAATTATGACAAGCAGCGCCACAATCAATCGCCCAGACATGCCACTTCGCCAACCGTGCCGTCATATAGCTGTGTGGCTGTGGGTTCCTCGGGCATTGCTGCAACTTTGTTTTACAATAGCCCGACTACACAATAGTTGCACATTCCGTTTCCAAATTGCCGCTGAATCTTGCCCTAAATTGCAACATCACCAAAAACTGCGTCTTTGCAAATAAACTGAAAACAGGAGAGATAAGTCTGGAATCGGACGCAGATGGGCCAATTCTATTTTCCGAATATTTTTTCCCTCCAGCGCCAACAGTACTAATATGGGACGAGTGCACAATATCGCACAAGCATGCATTAGAGGCGTTGAACCGCAGCTTGCAGGACAGCGTTGTTGTGTTGATCACAGGCGACTGTAGTCAGACCCTGCCAGTCATTGCAGGGGACACACCGGTGGATGAAATAAACATAATATGTCTCAAAGCGTCATCGCTGAGGTCCAGGATCAAAAATCTGCGTCTTATGTTAACTGTACAAAGACAACGAAGCAGGCGTCTTAGCAAATAAACTGATTCAAATAGGAGAGAATCGTCAGGAATCTGGAGGCAGATGGGAATATTCTATTTTCTAAAGATTTTTTTCAGCCAACAGAGGGTGAATGGATGGATGAATATTACCTATGCACGTTTTACCTATTTTTGAGGTTCATGTAGGAAAATAAGAATAGTGGTTTTTAGGGAATCAAATTCCGGACTTCATGCTCAGTAGTCGCGCTTAGGGCCTGGATCAACAAGACAGACACACATTTTTCAACGTGAACGAAGTCGCGGGCATCAGCTAGTGTATGATAATTTCGACAGTGGTAAGATATGATACAATATGCATTATCATACGCCAAAGTATGATAATTTCCAACATTCTGAACCTTCCTATTTCTATACGCCCAGTTACTTTTTGATAGTGATTTATGAACGCATCCTACCAGATCAAGTATTTTTTTGAACGCGTACGTTTGACAAAAACTAAAATACGAAACAAACTTGCAACAAAAACTGTTTTAGGGGCTTTACTTTCAGCGCAATGCGTAAAAAACCAGTCAAAACATTGCTGTTATGGTTTCAAACCAACTGATATACCCTCCTTTTGGACTTCGCCGCAGTCGGGTAAAAATGCTGTCTAGAATGACTTCAGCAGTCATTTATTCAAATACTACTGACGCTGCTGCAGAGGTTAAATATAATGATTGTCTAATTTTAACAACTTCCTAAAATTCCTAATTTTGCAAAATAGCGCATTTCGCGCGGTTTTGGCAGTTGTATGATAATTTTGCATCTGGTATGATAATTTTCGAATGTTGGTATGATAATTCGGTCACACTCGTCTGGCAACCCTGAGTACAGATACTTACTACAGAAATAGTACATTCAATGGTTCACTAAACAAGTACAACTTATCCCACTTCTGATGTTAAGTATTTTTGGAAAGATCGAACTCCTTCTGAGTTGGATCTTTATAAATATAAACTCATTAAATAAATTAAATGTGTATAATAATTAGTGTAATAAAATGTAATAATTATTAATTATAGTCATATTATTAGTCAAAGTGGTGGGTGGTGTGGTGGGTGGGCGTGGGTCGTTGCAACTGGTTTGACGAACGACATTACGACAGCATTGACCAGTGACCACTGGTATAACCCGGTTCATTAAAGAAAGGAATCTAAAATGGCAACACATGGCATGTCCTCTCGCTCGCTCACTATAGTGTGCGAGCGTGAGGACATGATAAAAACCGCCATTTTAGATTCCTTTCTTTAATGAACCGGGTTATAAGTGTTAATACAGTAGCGACTGCCAACTGTATTGCATTGTCATAAAGTTTACTTTTTAACATTATTGGTTCAACTTTCGCTGACTTCATCGCCTCCCGTTTGGCAGACTTATACCGACTGCCATCACAATGGCAAAATTGTATATTTTATAATATAACTAGCTGAACCCGCGCATGCGTTGCAATGCATTTTTCCTACCTACCTATCTACTACCCTACCTACCTACTACCCCATCTAAAAAAAAAAGTATCAAAGAACCTTCTCCTGGTTCTTAGCTACCTCCCTACCCTACCAATTTTCATCTAAATCCGTCCAGCCGTTTTCATGCTATTGTTTCCGCCGTGACAAGATCTAGGCTGAAAAAAAAAATTGCAAAAAAAAATATATAAATGACATAAAAACACAAAAAAGAAAGAAAACAAAAACAAAAAGGTGAAAAATAAAGAATTATCCTCCAACTCCACGATACACGATTTGCCAGTTATGTTTAGACTCCATGATGTAATAGGGGGCGGACCTATCGCCATCAACCGGGAACAATCCAGACTCCGTGGCTACTACTGAGAACTTCCTGATGGAAAAAACCCACTACACGATCTGGGAACCGAAGCCAGGTGGACAATCTCATCAGCAGTACTTACAACTACTCACCCAACAACGCAGTAAAGAAACATTAAAAAAATTAAGTAAGTAATAGTGTAACTCAGAATTATTATACCTAGTGTTATTTAACTCTACAAGAAATTCCACTAAGTTCCGCCACGGGTCAGAGTTGCACGATGGCTCGATAGATGGCGTTGACGTCGAATTAGATCGCGCTATGGTTACGTTACCTCGCCACATACATAAGGCCCGGAGTACCAAAGACGAGTTGATAACTTATTTAATAAACAATTCCAATGATGTATTTTTGGACAGATCGAACTCCTTGTGAGTTGGATCTTGTATATTACAAAAAATTGTGATGTGTAAGATAAATTGTTACACAGTTATAGCTGTTGTGGCCGTTGTGGGTGTTTCGTTCGACTTCGTCGTTGTCTTGTCGAAGTCGAATTTTAACGAATGAAATGAAATGCAACCGACGAATACGGTTTGAAGAACGGCAGCATTGACAACTGGTAAGTGGTAATACAATAGCGACTGTATTACATCGTCATCATAAAGTATACTTTTTACCCGACTACGGCAAAGCCAAAGGAGGGTTATGATTTTGACGGGCTATGTATGTGTCGCAGATTCAACACCGAGGCACAATATTTAGAGTTGACAATTTAGAATAACGCCATCTATCATCGTTTTTCGGAACTATCATCGTTTTTCGGAAACGTCAAGCAGTGAGCTTAAGTAAGGTCGCTAAAGAGCGTGGCAGGTCTGGTTTGACAGCTGTCAGTTGTCATATGTCAGGGGTCTGTGGTCAGTGGTCGGTTGACATCAGACGCATTTGACTTGAGGGACGTTACTTTTTTGGTGAGACACGAGTGCGAACGGTCGTTCTGCCAGCCTGTATCGAACTTACCGCGTTTCCGTACTTTAATCCATTTCCATCGGCTTGATCGTTTGAGATTTTGTTACTTAATTTGTTATCGGAAGTGAATAAATAGGCGGTTGTAATCAGTGTTGAGACTATTATTTCGTACCTCCGCCATGACGAACTTGCACTCTGACAACGATGAACCCGAAATAGTTGAGCTACCTTCGTCTTAATTATGTATGTTTGTTTGTATGTATGTGAGTATCTTTATATTCTGTTCCCTCATAGCTTCTAATCTACTTATCGGAACTCGACATATGAGGTATCGTTAGAACCGTCTTAATTTTTCCGCTGAACATAGGCTACGTGACGTGTCACAAAAAGCGATTTGGCACACTCTAGCGGACAAAAAAAGGCTTAAAAATAAAAATGGAGATAAATACGCCGTGTTTAGTATCATTTGAAAGGGCCTCACTTGTACATTTCCAAAATATTGCTCAAATTTAAAATTACGCCCTCTAGCGGACAAAAAGTCAAGAGTAAAAAAAAAAGAACACCAAAATTGTTTAAATAAAAAGAGTAAAAAACTAAAACCCGACTACGACAAAAAAAACGACGCTGAAAAAGTCTATGAAACAAGATTTTCAGAATAGAACAAGGAACGGAACAAGGAACAAGGTACGGTATTAAAGTGTTTAAGTTGGTACCTATAACGTGTGACTACGGCTTTTCTTTTTGTTCTATCCTGAAAATCTTGTTTCATAGACTTTTTCAGCGTCGTTTTTTTTGTCGCAGTCGGGTTTTAGTTTTTACTCTTTTTTAACATTTGATCTGAGTTTTTAACATTATTGGTTCAGCCGTTTTAAATCTGTATAGATAATTTGGGCCAGTAGTCAGTACTTTGATAGGCTTTTTTTTGGCTGGTGGAATATCATGAAATAACCCTCTCCCGCTCTTGGGCAGAGCGAAAGCGAGTGTCAGATTTCTACTGACTAAAAACCCGTGTTCCTTCTTAGCCCTTTATGTCTAGGCCGCGGATCTTTGTGACCAACAAGAAAAGAGATAAACTAACTGCATAATTATTACCAAATTATAATGAAAACTAGCTTTTGCCAGCGGCTTCGCCCGCGTGTATGACGATTTTCCATACAAACTTTCATCCCCTATTTAACTCCCTTAGGGGTTGAATTTCGAAAAATCCTTCCGTATTCCTTGTCTACATTATAAAGGGAACCTCTGTGCAAAATTTCAGCTTTCTAGGTCCAAGGGTTTGGGCTGGGCGTTGATGAGTCAGTCAGTCAGTCAGGACTTCTCTCTTTATTTATATAGATGTGTTACATATTTTTAGTCTTTTGGGGCTTGATCAACAATATTAGGGCTTTTGGTAGACATAACAGATTTTTTTTTGAAGAATTAGGAATAATCTTGAAAATTCAAGATTACCTAGTGTTAGTTCCAAATATGGCTCACGCAGCGCTGTATCAATAATGATTGATGCACACTTCCTGAATTAATAGTTTTATATCATCACATTTTACACATGTGCCACAAGGTTCGATATTAGGTCCCTTTCTCTTTTTAGTCTATATTAATGATCTACCCCATTTATTTAAAAACCAACCTGAAATGGTGTTGTTTGCCGACGATACTTCTTTAATATTTAAGGTAAACAGACGTGCCACAAATCTTGATGACGTAAATAACGCCCTACTGCAGGTTCAAAATTGGTTCACTGTCAATAATTTGGTCTTGAATGGGAAAAAAACGAAGTGCATAAGATTTGCTCTACCAAATGTCAAAAGTACTGATTGTGGCATAGTATTGAATCAAGAGACACTAGAATTTGTCGATGAAACTGTTTTCTTGGGGATAACGATTGACTCGAGGCTACAGTGGGGTCCGCATTTAACATCTCTTGCAGGACGGCTGAGTTCAGAAGCATATGCTGTTAGGAAAATCCGCCAATTTACTGACGTAGATACCGCGAGACTAGTCTATTTTAGCTATTTTCATAGTGTTATGTCATACGGTATTTTACTATGGGGACGGGCTGCCGACATCGAGTCTATATTTATTCTGCAGAAAAGAGCTATTAGAGCCATATATGGTCTACGAAGGCGCGATTCTCTGAGAGAGCTGTTTAAGGAAATTAAGTACCTTGTCAATACATCTATGAAAACATCATGTACGTTAGGAAAAATCTGCATTTGTTTAGTAAAAGAGGTGATAGACACCACTATAATACGAGAAATAGGAACCTACTAGTTCAGCCAGGTTTCAGGCTAGCTAAAGTAGACTCATCTTTCATGAGGTACTGTCGTAGAACGCAACCATATCTGAACGCCATTCAGTATGAACATGGCGTATCTTTTATAATATCATTGGGAGCTACCCTAATAAAACATAATAAATCATTTTTTTCCAATTTTTATTTTACCACTTTGTCGGCGTGATTGATACACATATTGGTACCAAACAGCTTTCTAGTGCTAACGGTCACAAAGAAGTAAACTCAACTCACTAAATTGTGATGTGTATGTTAAATTGTTAAAAAACAGTTATAGTTGTGGGCTTGTGGGTCGTTCGTTCGACTTCGTCGTTGTCTTGTCGAAGTCGAATTTTAACGAATGAAATGAAATGCAACCGACGAATACGGTTTGAAGAACGGCAGCATTGAAAACTGGTAAGTGGTAATATAATAGCGACTGTATTGCATCGTCATAAAGTATACTTTTTACCCGACTACGGCAAAGCCAAAGGAGGGTTATGATTTTGACTGGCTATGTATGTGTCGCAGATTCAACACCGAGGCACAATATTTAGAGTTGAAAATTTAGAATAACGCCATCTATCATCGTTTTTCGGAACTATCATCGTTTTTCGGAAACGTCAAGCAGTGAGCTTAGGTGAGGTCGCTAAAGAGCGTGGCAGGTCTGGTTTGACAGCTGTCAGTTGTCATATGTCAGGGGTCTGTGGTCAGTGGTCGGTTGACATCAGACGCATTTGACTTGAGGGACGTTACTTTTTGGTGAGACACGAGTGCGAACG
This sequence comes from Diarsia mendica, assembly GCA_949316265.1. Lineage (NCBI taxonomy): Eukaryota > Metazoa > Arthropoda > Insecta > Lepidoptera > Noctuidae > Diarsia > Diarsia mendica. The sequence continues at coordinate 1,276,121 of OX438903.1, read as the reverse complement.
GTCGTTCTGCCAGCCTGTATCGAACTTACCGCGTTTCCGTACTTTAATCCATTTCCATCGGCTTGATCGTTTGAGATTTTGGTACTTAATTTGTTATCGGAAGTGAATAAATAGGCGGTTGTTATCAGTGTTGAGACTATTATTTCGTACCTCCGCCATGACGAACTTGCACTCTGACAACGATGAACCCGAAATAGTTGAGCTACCTTCGTCTTAATTATGTAGGTATGTTTGTTTGTATGTATGTGAGTATCTTTATATTCTGGTCCCTCATAGCTTCTAATCTACTTATCGGAACTCGACATATGAGGTATCGTTAGAACCGTCTTAATTTTCCGCTGAACATAGGCTACGTGACGTGTCACAAAAAGCGATTTGGCGCACTCTAGCGGACAAAAAAAAGGCTTAAAAAATAAAAATGGAGATAAATACGGCGTGTTTAGTATCATTTGAAAGGGCCTCACTTGTACATTTCCAAAATATTGCTCAAATTTAAAATTACGCCCTCTAGCGGACAAAAAGTCAAGAGTAAAAAAAAAAAAGAACACCAAAATTGTTTAAATAAAAAGAGTAAAAAACTAAAACCCGTCTACGACAAAAAAAAACGACGCTGAAAAAGTCTATGAAACAAGATTTTCAGGATAGAACAAGGAACGGAACAAGGAACAAGGTACGGTATTAAAGTGTTGAAGTTGGTACCTGTAACGTGTGACTACGGCTTTTCTTTTTGTTCTATCCTGAAAATCTTGTTTCATAGACTTTTTCAGCGTCGTTTTTTTTGTCGCAGTCGGGTTTTAGTTTTTTACTCTTTTTTAACATTTGATCTGAGTTTTTAACATTATTGGTTCAGCCGTTTTAAATCTGTATAGATAATTTGGGCCAGTAGTCAGTACTTTGATAGGCTTTTTTTTTGGCTGGTGGAATATCAATGACAAGAAATACGCTGTAGGCTTATTGTTAGATATGTCCAAAGCTTATGACAAAGTACAATATAACATTTTGCTTAATAAATTACAAAATATAGGGATCCGCGGGAAGGCTCACGAATGGTTTAAATCCTATCTAACAAATAGAGAACAACAAGTTGAAATAGAATTTTATAACAAAAACACCAAAGAGATTCAAAGCATTCGGTCTGACAACAAAATAATTAATGCCTCAATCCCCCAAGGAACTGTAATTGGATGCCTCCTCTTTCTTATCTACATTAACGACCTTCCGAGAACCATAGCGGGGCCATGCGTCTTGTTTGCTGATGATGTTTCATTTCTTACTTCATGCAGGGACAATGTTGGATTGAACGAGGACCTAACAGACACACTAAATAAGTCAATAACTTGGATGAAAGACCATAATCTAGAAATAAACTTCTCCAAGACTAGAATTATACCATTCCACCCCCGTCAAAAAACCCCATTAAACATCAACTTCACTTATAATGGCACAGCAATAGAAGTCGTTCATGAGTTTACCCTGCTTGGCCTGTCTATAGATACGAACATTAACTGGAAATCGCACATCCAAAAGATAAAATCAAAATTGTCTAAATTTGCATACGCCCTTAATGAAGTGAAAAAGACCACTAACCTTAAAACCGCACTAGTCACCTATTATGCCTACGCACATGCGTGGCTCAGTTACGGCGTGATTTTGTGGGGAAACAGCACGGATGCACCGAGACTATTCACCCTACAAAAAAGACTTTTAAGAATACTAGTAAATATAGAAGACACTGACAGCTGCAGACCCCATTTTCAAGACCAAAAAATACTGACCCTCCCCTGCCTATACATTTTGGAGTTATGTAAATTCGTGCGAAACTACCCACACCTGTACACGACAAGGGAGGACATACAGTCGAAATTTACACTGCGCCATAAAAATAGGTTAAACATACCAAGCTCTAAACTAAAAATGCACTCAACCAGTGCCCTTGTGATGTCAATCAAAGTATATAATAAATTACCCGATAAAATTAAAGACATAGAAAAGAATAATATATTCATAAATAAATTAAAACAATTTCTATTAATTAAATGCTATTATAATCTGAATGAATACTTTAATGAAAAATTTTAAATTACATAAATAAATATTTTAATAGATAATTAGATTGCATTATAAATGATTTAGATTATAATTTAGGATAATTCTAATATAGGTATAGTCAAATAAAAGCCCTCTTCCTCTCTCCTACTATTGCAGTGCCCGACAGGGTCCACAATGATCATAACTTTGTAAAACCTACCATCTAAGTAAACTTGTGGAAGCAATAAATATATTGAGTATTGAGTATTGAGTATCATGAAATTACCCTCTCCCGCTCTTGGGCAGAGCGAAAGCGAGTGTCAGATTTCTACTGACTAAAAACCCGTGTTCCTTCTTAGCCCTTTATGTCTAGGCCGCGGATAAACTAACTGCATAATTATTACCAAATTATAATGAAAACTAGCTTTTGCCAGCGGCTTCGCCCGCATGTATGACGATTTTCCATACAAACTTTCATCCCTTATTTAACTCACTTAGGGGTTGAATTTCGAAAAATCCTTCCTTATTCCTTGTCTACATTATAAAGGGAACCTCTGTGCAAAATTTCAGCTTTCTAGGTCCAAGGGTTTGGGCTGGGCGTTGATGAGTCAGTCAGTCAGTCAGGACTTCTCTCTTTATTTATATAGATGTGTTACATATTTTTAGTCTTTTGGGGCTTGATCAACAATATTAGGGCTTTTGGTAGACATAACAGATTTTTTTTTGAAGAATTAGGAATAATCTTGAAAATTCAAGATTACCAAGTGTTAGTTCCAAATATGGTCCACGCAGCGCTGTATCAATAATGATTGATGCACACTTCCTGAATTAATAGTTTTTTATGGTCTCATTTTACCATTCAAATGTGTGTCTATTAGTTACTGTTTTTATGGATGTATTATCCTAACTAATATTATAAATGCGAAAGAAAGTTTGTTTATTTTTTGTTACCGTTTCACGCCTAAACCACTGAACCAATCATCCTGTAATGTTGTATGTAAGTTGTCAGGTGTACAACGAAAAACATCCTAAAAAAACGTACTGAACCCGAAGCAAACAACAACTAGTTGACTACGGAACCCTAAAACCTTGTTATGGTTATAGATGGCGCCACTTGTCTACCGTATCATGATTGAATTATGATAACTTTATTAATATTTTTATAATAATTTGAGATATTTTAAGTGTTATTGAGTATTTCCATCAGGAATTTCTCAGCAGCTGCGGAGGCTGGATTTGTGCCAGATTCATGGCAAGACGTTTCTCTAGTACGGTCAGCATCAGAAGTACATTACTAACTCTAAGTTTCGAAGCAGTTTTTTTAATAAAAACTTGTTAGATATTACTCGTTAGCGTTATATATTTTAACGAATAATCTTCTGAAACAATTCAAATAATAGCTGGAAGCCTGTACATTAAAAAAATTAAAATTCCGAAATGTTCAGCTGCTTCTGGTGCTGACCGTACCTACGTAGCGACTTGAGCTTGAAGTCCTGATTCAATTCCTGGTCGGGCGAAGTGTTATTGGATTTTTCATTACTGAGGGAATTGAAAAATCCAATAACACATAAGCCACGGGGTTTAATTCGTTCACAGTGGCTCGCCCTGTACATGAGGTTTAAATATAACTGGCGAAATGTATGTACACGTACACTTCTGCATTGCCCTTCGGTGATTACAAGCGTGAATTTATGTTGTGAAGAAAACTAATTAACACATTAAAATTTAATAAATAATAGATCAAATCTTTCGCATTCCTATGAGAATGTTAATTTTGTCGCATCGTCGTCGCGCGCTAATGACAGAATTACACCTTGTCGCAGGTTATATTTTTATAGTAATTATTATTATATACCTCACCGGATGCACAATTGTCACAAGTGGTCAATTTCATGGTGTTCCTCTGGTATATAAAGTGGGGGTACATAGTAGTTCATCAGTTCGTGATCAGCTGCTGAAATATGAAGTTCTTTGGAGTTCTAGTGGCCATCATGGGCATTGCCTTCGCTACGGTGGTAAGTGCAACTTGAATTACTCGTTGTAGCAAATAACCTAAGAGGTTGATAAGATAATTAACTAACTATAATATCACGCTCAGTCCAGGTTCACTTCACTTCCAACTTCCCGCCATCATGTAACTGACAGATGTCATTAGTGACAGCTTCCCTGACCACTTGTGGCTGTCAGACAGTGTTTACGTATCACAAGCAAGTAAAAAATCATAAGCCGACATCTCTTGAAATCCATTTTATCTAAAAACAAAGCATTTTCTAAACAGTGCGTCTAGAAAAAAATTAAAAGTTGAGTTAGTTTGACCAACACCAGTATTTTAACACCAAAATTACGTTAGACAGTCCTAACAGCCCGTCGCACAGTGTGGGAATCTCGCAATCTAGGGGGATTTAATTCCAAATTGAATTAAATAAAGATATAAGTTAAAAAATATTATTGATTGGTATTCAAATAATTAAAAATACCTAAATACTGGAAGAAATTAAAGGTCTATGAAAAAAAATGCGATATGTGCTAGGCAGGCGCGTAGCCGGACGTAGCGCTACGCCGTAGCGCGTCCTGTTTTGTTATTTTAGTCTAATTGAATGACAATTTCTGGCTGAAAAAGGGGCTGGATTTTGATATTATTCTCTTCAACATTCAACCTTAGCTGTATAGGCACCATGGATTTCCTATAAAGGTTTTCAGTAGATTCATTTTAAGAACCAAATTGTTGTTAATATGATTTTTGTTGTGCTCGATCACAACCACACTTAATTAACAGTGACAGTTCCTTTACTCCACTGGCCAAGGCCTCAATCGAGCCAAGAACCTCTTTCTGAGATACACAAAGTCGATCGATACTGTGATCAACTAATGATTGCATGTCACACGTTGCAGTTGATTCTGTTATGGTTTTAATGGAACGATAACATTGAGCCTCTTTTATTCGATCATAAGGTGGCAATAAGTTTTTAACAAATGTATTTATCCTTTGCCGTATTTTATCGTATTGATGTGTGGATAAATCAACATCTGCCATCATACTTAGTGCTTCATCGGTTGACACAGTAACTTGAACTCTTTCGCTAGTCATTCTTTTACGTACACTTTTCACGACGGAACCCCTCTTTGTCAACTCACAGAAAGTTCTTCTACGATAGCTGCAAAATGCCTTTTATCAGCTTTTCGAAGGTTACATTCAAGTGCAATCGTTAATTCTTCAGGGCTATTATACGATAGTGAATTCTGAAATTTGCTATTTTTATTTTCTACAAACCTGAGTGGCATTCCTGGTGAATGGCCAGATGTAGATGATATTTCATTTAATATACCTATCTGGTAATCTTATGCATTTATTCCATCAAGTTATATTCTTGTTTAAAAAGCGTTCACGATGCCTTCGGCTTATTCCATTTTTCGTCAATTTTGTCATATAAGTTCCATAAAAAGAAATTAATTTAATTTATAGCCCCTTCCAAAAATTGCGCTTCAAGCTAATTATCTATTATAAAAGTAAAATTAGCATCAACCCGCTCCTTTTCGCCTTTGAGGTCCAAATATCAAAAATTTGTTTTTTTTGTGATTTCTGCGACCATTCTGAAAACCGAAAAAAAATGTATGACGGTCGCACAAAATCGCAAGTTTTGTCAACTGTTCTCAAAAGTTAAGACTCTTAACTATACATTAAAACAATCAAAACTCCTTAACATTCATACCATATTTTTTATACACCTTTTACTTTTCATATCATCTCTAAAAAACGCTTGATTTTACTATATTTTCAAATGATGTTATTAGATCAATGTTTAACTATTACTTAAATAAAAAACACTTTAACTTACCTTTAAAGATATACATAATACAATAATAAACCAATAAACAACACTATACGTAAATTTTAGCAATAATCTTAAGTGAAAATTACACTTCAATGTTGTTGTTCGTATTGGAGGAGTACAACGGTTATTATCTACCCACTTTAACATTTTTTATTTATTTATTGAACCCACCTACAAAAAAATCAAATATGTAGCTATGACAAATAGGGTCTTAGGTATAAAAAACTCATAAGTATATTATCAATTAATGAAATTTATATTTTGAATTAAATCCCTCTAGATAGCGAAATTCCCACACCGTGCGTCGGGGCTGTGGATTATCAAAAGGATAACGCGGCTCCGACTCAAGGGCGAAGAAGGAACATGGCTTTGGTTTTTAGTCAGTAGAAGTCTGACACTCCCCTTCGCTCTGCCCAAGAGCGGGGGGGGGGGGGGGGGGGGGGTCAGGAGACAGTCCTGACACGCCACCACTTGTTGTTTATCAACAGCCTAGTAATGTTCCCACTGCTGGGACACAGGCCTCGTTTCTTTATCGCGGAAAGTACTCCAGCAACACGCACATCTGTCTTCTTTTATTATCTAATATCTTTATATTTTGTATTAATTACTCTCAAAACCACATGCGTTTCACACCTCCTGATTAGATTGTCTATACCTAGAAAAAGTCTTCCAACTTATCTGTAACTGGCGCTTCTTTCGAACCTGTCTGTCCGACTATTCCCCCGAAACTTCTGAGCCTAAAATTAAAAAAAAATACATTAATTACTTCCGTACCATAACTTCTTGTCAGTCTTTTATTTTGATCTCCACAACCCCATTAGTATTGTGTAATATATTAAGATGCCACTTGGTAAGACTGGTTGATAGATTTTCAGGTCACTGACTACCTGTACCGACTGCCAATAGTAGGTACATTGTTACCTTAGGGGTGAAAGTAACTTATTTAGTCCCCGAGACGGGGTTTGGCGCCTGAGCGCAGCGAGGGCGCTAATAGTAATTCGAGGGACTAAATAAGTCTTTAACCCGAGGTAAACACTGTGCTTTTCATTACGAATACAAGGAAAGTTGATGGGAATAGGCTTGCGCCCAATTACCTAAATCGAAAGAAAGAAGAAATAAAAAGTATTTATTGGTTTTACACAGGACAAAACAAATTGACAAAAAAATTATTAAAGAAAACGTAAGAGAAACACTCCGGTGGATGGCAATAGGCTTGCTCCTAATTACATCGGGTGATGGCAATAGGATTGCTCCTAAGTAGATTTTTTGATGGCAATAGTCTTACTCCTAATTACATCGGTTGGGGGCAATGGCTTGCCCCCAATTACCCAAATCGTTAGATGGCAATAGGCTTGCTCCTAATTAGATTTCTTGATGGAAATAGGCGTGCTCCTAATTACATCGGTTGATGGCAATAGGCTTGCTCTTAATTAGATTGGTTGATGGCAATAGGCTTGCTCCTAATTAAATTGGTTGATAGCAATAGGCTTGCCTCAATTACATCAGTTGATGGCAATAGGCTTGCTCCTAATTAAATTGGTTGATGGCAATAGGCTTGCTCCTAATTAAATTGGTTGATGGCAATAGGCTTGCTCCTAATTAAATTGGTTGATGGCAATAGGCTTGCCTCAATTACATCAGTTGATGGCAATAGGCTTGCTCCTAATTAAATTGGTTGATGGTAATAGGCTTGCTCCTAATTAAATTGGTTGATGGCAATAGGCTTGCTCCCAATTATATAAATCGGTGAATGGCAATAGACGCGCTCCTTATTAAATTGGTTGATGCCAATAGGCTTGCTCCTAATTACATCGGTTGATGGTAATATGCTTGTCCCCAATCACACCAGTTGGTGGCAATAGGCTTGCTTCTAATCACATCAGTTGATGGCAATGGGCTTGCTCCTAATTACATTTGTTGATGGCAATAGGCTTGCACCTAATCACATCAGTTGATGGCAAGAGGTTTGCTCCTAATTACATTGGTTGATGGCAATAGATTTGCTCCCAATGGGGAACACAAAAGGGTCAGAATATTCGTATCAAATACACCTAAAATCGAAGCGTAGAACGTGTACATTACATTAGTTTTTGTTTTACTTCGATACATGCAGTATTTCCGAAGTTATAACGCCGAGAAGTTTAAGTCATTTTTTGAATTTCCGAGATTACGCGCGCTCGTACTAATACGTCACAGCCCGCGACCGCGTCACTGCGCGGCACTTAGTCCGGTGCGTTGACCATAATAAATTAGGCGCGTCTCGTTATATTTTGTTTCGATCATCTTAGTTTTCCTATTATGTACCTACTTATACATACACATACATACATAAACTCACGCCCTTTTCCCATGGGGATAGGCAGAAACCACAGATCGCCACTTGCTTCGATCCTTAATACATAGGTACTCCTTTTGCCTCGTCGTTGTCGTCGTACTTATAGTGTCCTTGTATTTCAAAGTAATAATAATATTATAATATTTATCCGATTACACTAAAGTGAAACGTGTATTGTTTAAAATGGAAGGTTTTCTAATACTTATGTCAGTCGAACAATCTGCCAAGAGTGGATAGTTTGATGGTGACTTGGTGACACAATATTTCATGAATAATCAGGATTTTATGGCTGCTGAAAATCGTGGAATAACGATGAAAAGGTTTATAGGAATGTTCTAAGTAAGCATTACCTACTCCTGGTCATTTGTTCAAACTTAAACCTAACTGAAAGTGTGTGTTTCATTTAGTTAGTACCTCTAAGTAGGTACTCGCAATCAACATCTCGAATCTCGAGGTTGTCGATGATTATTTTATGTGTTTTATTAGTAGGTATAAACTAAAAGAAAAAATCACTATTTACCCGATACAGAATGTAGTAAGTCTTAAAGTCTTAGTAGGTATTTACGTAGTTACCAGTTTTGTAAGTAGGCAATACCTACCATTATTATAGTTTTATAGGTACTAAACCAGATATTTTTGATTAATTTTATTAAAAATTTTAAGGTCAATGTGGGCAAATCCGTCTACGGGGCTATTCCATACACATTCGTTTACTATTCATTCCAGAATAGTTACGCTGTTACTGGTTCGGTCGATAAAACAGGGTCAGTTTTTAGTTCTAACTATGATTCGTAGATGGAGCAAGGTTGTCTACAATTGTCAAAAAATGCATTTGAAGTTTAGTTGTGCTACGAACTCGAAACTCAAGTGTGGCGTGCCGCCGTTTCTTATAAGATAAATATTAAATTTTACAAGTTACGACTTTCTGAGTATGCATAACATGTAGTTTAATAAGTGTTTCAACGGATTTTTCTATTTGTTTGAGTATAAACCAGTAGATACAGAAAGAATTGTTAAAAAAAATACGTAACCTCAGAATGTTCAAGTGGGAAAATCCGTCTAATTTCGAAGGGGCTAAATCGTCATATACAGGAATTACCCCATTGCAGATGTCGTCAACCTTTTCATCCTTCCTATTTTTAGTTTATACTTTGAAAGTCCACTGGTAACTAACAATTGGGTGTTTGAAGTATTATTTTTTTTGTAATTATTTTTACAAAAACAGTTTCACAACATAAAGGAATTTACCAATTAATGAATTAATAATACTTATAAATCAAGGCGTTTTACAGTTTTCGTCACAAAAGTATTCTGAAACACTAAAGTCATGTGCTTTATGAACGAGACACTACTCCTCCGGGGCAGCGACTGTGTCGTTATTAGGAAGAAGAAACTGACTCCTGAAATACAGATATTTAATATCTAGCTCTGGAGCAAATATTGTAAAATGTTTTGCAAATAAAGAATTTATTATTATTACTAATAAACCTAACCGAATTCATTAAAAATAACCCTGTTTATTTAAGTTAATACCATAAATACCATTGTCATAATAAGATAGGATTGTTTCAATGTACCTGAAAAATTAAACTGATAAATAAAAATATTTAGTTTTCAAACTTTTTAGAAAGGTTTAAAGTCCCTGGTTATAAAAATAGGCCGGAATAGCCCCCAAAAAAGATTTTAGGGAGGGAACGTAAAATAAACCTTATTTTTATGATGTTAAAAAACATTTTTCTTCATCATCTGCATTTACTTGTTTACAAATTGCATAGTTTGATAAAACGGCGTAACTCGAGGCAAATTTGCTACTAGACGGATTTGCCCCCAATCGTCGGGAAAATCCGTCTAACGACAGACTTTTAAAAAAACCTTGTTAGTTACATGTGGATGGCTGTTTTGTTGTTTAGAATGGATGGTATACAAGAGAATAAAATTTTGTATCGCTTACAACCATCAAATTTATAATAAAGTAGTAAGTGTACACACGGCTACACATCAAGCTATACAAAACCAGTTAATCTTGGCCTCACTTTACTAGATCTTTTCGCACAATGAACGATCAGATTATACTGGTTTTGTATAGCTTAATGTGTAGCCGTGTGTACCAGATTTAGTTAACCAAATTCGACTTTCAAAAAAGTATGACGGATTTGCCCACATTGACCTTAAATGAAAAGAAAATAAAATCGAAATGGTCTTCACAGCAGTGCGCTTTAGTTTTAGGACCTATTGAATCAACTCTTTTTACGGGTGTCATCCCCTTTTTGTTCATTTTTTGGGTCCTCAAACATAAAAAAAGAGTTTATCAGATGTTTAAACTGTTGAATTGAAGGTGATTGAAGCACCGAGGCACAATACAGTATTTTTTTCCAGTTTTACCACAGAGAACTTTATAATTTTGATTTTTACTGCGCACGGGCGTACGACGGACGAGAGCGTGGTTGTGAGAGTTGTGACGTCATCGGGTAGTGAGCGGCCGCCCGCGTTTTTAAAAACGTTCGGGCGGAAATACGTACTTTGATCGTAAATATCTCAGTCATTTTTAAAGATATGAAAAAAGTAAAAACACAGTTCTTCTTGTAATTTTTTGTAGATTTATTTGGCGTGTAAAGTAAAAAACGTTTGTCAGACCCATTACATCAAATAATTTGACAGCTGCTGTCAGTAGAAAGTGATTCTCCCTAGGGCTGAAAAGTAGTACTTTCAACCCGCTCTGCAGGCATGTTGTGACCTACTTTCAGAGTATGAGTAATGAAAAGATCTTAACTTTCCTCTTCTGACTTATATTAATGTATTGGCGTGGTGTTATGTTTCAGAGCGGGATGACCACGGTTCCCAAGGCTGGCTGCAACGGCGGTGGTGGTGGCCCTCCTCCTCCACCACCAACCAGTAAGTACTTCTTTGTGTTTTACATTTATCTGCATCGGCTTTCTACATAAAATCAGTTGAGAACTTTCTTTGAGATGGTTTTTTGTGAACCCTGTATAGGACACCAAAATACACCTTATTGTACACCAAAATAATATTATAAAGATACTCGTACATTTTCTCAAAGTCCGGTGTAGGTATTGGTACCAGTTTTATCGAAAGAATGTGACCAGCATGTTATTCTATGCCTACTGTCGTACTTTACTTTACTTTCAATTACTCGCACCATTTCTCGTTATTATTCTACTTCTTCTTCCTATCTTGTGGACAGTAAGCACACACCCTAGTGTCAGAAGTTTCTAAACCGCCTCAAAGGCCTTTGACATGGTTTGACGACCGCCATTTGGCGTCCGTGACCACCGGCTTATTACTACTGTCAGTTTTTGACTATTCTTAAATAATACTTTTCTGTTTCAGACTCAACCGGCTAAACCTCAACTCCTCAATTAATACTTCGACGACTCCGGCTAACAAAACTCACAAATAAATAAATGCACCAGTCATTACATAGGCCTTTTATTTCTCAGACAAAAATAAACATTATTCACTACTTTGTCATTTACTTTTTATGGTTCCGTAGTCAACAAGGAACCCTTATAGTTTCACCATGTCCGTCTATCTGTCCGCACTATAGTTCAAAGACTTTATTTGCTGGAAAGCTGTTATTTGGCATGAATATACAAATGAGTTACGCTGCCAAAGTGGTTAAATAAAATCTGATTAAAATTGATTATTCTCAACCTCAACCAAATCCTAACCGTCGTCGTAGCGGGTTAGGTTTGGGGATTGATTTTTTCCCCAAAGCCCTTTGTGATAAAAACAATCTGAAAAAAATACAGAAATTAGTTCATCACGTACAGATTACAGGAAAACCTCTACGAAGTCATTGTACCTTGATGTGTAAGTCCGACTTGCACTTGGCCAGTTTTTTTTCATTATTAATGTATGGGATGGGAGCACAATCTCTGCAATTCGGCGAATCAGTTTTTTTTATAAGGAATGTTAACTTCGCAGATGAATAGTGCATCCACAGCGAAGTCTTAAAATGATTTTAACATAACTTCTACATAAGTTTATCGACATCGAACCATGAACACGAGGAGGCTCGCCTTGCAAGTATGCTCCTATACCTTAGACCTATAAGTTGACTTATAGTATCAAAATATTGTTTCCGTCGTGACAAGATCTAGGCTGAAAAAAAAAATATATATTGCAAAAAAAAAATATAAATGACATAAAAACACAAAAAAGAAAGAAAACAAAAAGGTGAAAAATGATTTCGTTTTATTACCACCGTCGACTTCACCGACCGTTGAGGGGTAGTACCTCCCATAATCAACTCACCTAGATATTTTATCATCATCATCATTTCTGCCGAAAGACGTCCACTGCTGGACATAGGCCTCCCCTAAGTGTCGCCACATTGACCAATGACTTGGTGAAGGTTGCGGGGATCCGCTGGAAGCGAGACGCACGGGACCAGTCAATACCTTTAAACGATACGTCCCTATAATATTAACCCATTGACCGCCACGGTCAAGTAAGACGAGAAGCCAAAAAGTACCTTAAGTCGATAGACTTAGGGCACTAGTTTGCTTGTTCGGCTTGTCGTCTATACGTGACTGTGGCGCTAAAAAGGTTAATAAAGAATTATCCTCCAACTCCACGATACACGATTTGCCAGTTATGTTTAGACTCCATGATGTAATAGGGGGCGGACCTATCGCCATCAACCGGGAACAATCCAGACTCCGTGGCTACTACTGAGAACTTCCTGATGGAAAAAACCCACTACACGATCTGGGAACCGAAGCCAGGTGGACAATCTCATCAGCAGTACTTACAACTACTCATCCAACAAGTGCCAACAACGCAGTAAAGAAACATTAAAAAAATTAAGTAAGTAATAGTGTAACTCAGAATTATTATAGTGTTAATTAACTCTACAAGAAATTCCACTAAGTTCCGCCACGGGTCGCACGATGGCTCGATAGATGGCGTTGACGTCGAATTAGATCGCGCTATGGTTACGTTACCTCGCCACATACATAAGGCCCGGAGTACCAAAGACTAGTTGATAACTTGTTTAATAACAATTCCAATGATGTATTTTTGGAAAGATCGAACTCCTTGTGAGTTGGGTCTTGAATAGTACAGAAAAAGAAGTAAACTAGCGATGGGTCGTTGACGGTTTTTCCGTCAACGAAACGTTAACGTTGATTTACGTTTGTCAACTAGTTGATCAACTAGTTGAATTCGTCAACGAGTTAACTTAAAATTATTGTCAACTTGCAACGTAACGTAAACCGTTTTACCGTTCATTTTCATTCATTGAACGGTTTTATTCAACGTCAACGCTGCGACGTTTAATTTTAGAAACGATTTGATTCAATGTATGTCTTAGAAAACGTTTGTTTGATGGTTCTACTTAGATGACCTTCCCTTCATACTTTTTCTTCTTTATTCTTAAAATAAATATTTTGAAAATCAACTGAAAATTGTACGAAATGACTGTCGCTCGCAATCTATGGCGTTATGTTTAACGTAAGTTTTTTAATTTGCTCAGTTCGTTGCGGTTGCGTTCTCGTTTATTAAACGAGATGCACGAGTTAATGTCATAAACGTCGTTGACGAATTCAACTAGTTGATTCATAAACAGTTAACGTTAATACGTTGACGGGAGATCAACGGTTGATTCAACTAGTTCGTTGATTCAACGCTCATCCCTAAAGTAAACTCAACTCACTAAATTGTGATGTGTAGTGTATGTTAAATTGTTAAACAGTTATAGTTGTGGGCTTGTGGGTCGTTCGTTCGACTTCGTCGTTGTCTTGTCGAAGTCGAATTTTAACGAATGAAATGAAATGCAACCGACGAATACGGTTTGAAGAACGGCAGCATTGAAAACTGGTAAGTGGTAATATAATAGCGACTGTATTGCATCGTCATAAAGTATACTTTTTACCCGACTACGGCAAAGCCAAAGGAGGGTTATGATTTTGACTGGCTATGTATGTGTCGCAGATTCAACACCGAGGCACAATATTTAGAGTTGAAAATTTAGAATAACGCCATCTATCATCGTTTTTCGGAACTATCATCGTTTTTCGGAAACGTCAAGCAGTGAGCTTAGGTGAGGTCGCTAAAGAGCGTGGCAGGTCTGGTTTGACAGCTGTCAGTTGTCATATGTCAGGGGTCTGTGGTCAGTGGTCGGTTGACATCAGACGCATTTGACTTGAGGGACGTTACTTTTTGGTGAGACACGAGTGCGAACGGTCGTTCTGCCAGCCTGTATCGAACTTACCGCGTTTCCGTACTTTAATCCATTTCCATCGGCTTGATCGTTTGAGATTTTGGTACTTAATTTGTTATCGGAAGTGAATAAATAGGCGGTTGCTATCAGTGTTGAGACTATTATTTCGTACCTCCGCCATGACGAACTTGCACTCTGACAACGATGAACCCGAAATAGTTGAGCTACCTTCGTCTTAATTATGTAGGTATGTTTGTTTGTATGTATGTGAGTATCTTTATATTCTGGTCCCTCATAGCTTCTAATCTACTTATCGGAACTCGACATATGAGGTACCTATCGTTAGAACCGTCTTAATTTTCCGCTGAACATAGGCTACGTGACGTGTCACAAAAAGCGATTTGGCGCACTCTAGCGGACAAAAAAAAGGCTTAAAAAATAAAAATGGAGATAAATACGCCGTGTTTAGTATCATTTGAAAGGGCCTCACTTGTACATTTCCAAAATGTTGCTCAAATTTAAAATTACGCCCTCTAGCGGACAAAAAGTCAAGAGTAAAAAAAAAAAGAACACCAAAATTGTTTAAATAAAAAGAGTAAAAAACTAAAACCCGTCTACGACAAAAAAAAACGACGCTGAAAAAGTCTGTTGGAGTTGGGAGCGGCAAGCAGGGAAAATTAGGAAAAGAAAATTACACCATCGAACTAGTATTCTATATTTTCGAATAACGAACCATAGCAACCATTAGGGTTACCAAAACTATAATAGTCACATTAGGGATGTGCCAATTTCAACACTCCTTCTCACTCCTAATGTAGACCCATACTGGTTCTCAAACGTGCAAGTCTTGGACCTGGTAATCCTTTCGTCAACAGATCCGCCTCCATATCTTCTGTAGGTTGATATTGGACTTCCACGACTCCTTCTTTGATGCAATCTCTGATGTAATGCATTTTGAGGTCTATATGCTTCGACTTCGAAGATACTATTGGGTTTTGACACAGCTTTAGTGCCGCTTGATTATCATTCAATATTAGTATCTTTTCTTGTTTTATGTTCATTTCATTGAACAACGCTCTTAGGTATGCTGCTTCTTTAACAGCTTCTGTTAGAGCGACATATTCGGCTTCTGCTGTGGATAATGCAATGTTTCTTTGTTTTCTACATCCCCAGCTGATAGGAGCTCCAGCAAATTTAAAACAATATCCGGAAAAGGACTTTCTGTCTATCTTGCATGACCCCCAATCAGCATCAGCCATGCCATATGGTTTATTTCCTGTCTTCTTGAAATTCAAACCGATATCTTTTGTACCCTTCAGGTACCTTAGAACACGTTTTGCACTTTTGAAATGTGTTTCGTTATAACAGTCATTAAATTGTGACAAGTAGCTTACTGCAAATGCAATATCTGGCCTTGTAGCTACAGCCAAAAACATTAACGTGCCAATCAAATTTTTGTAAGGCAGTTCTACAATTTCCTTCTTGTTTGGCTCTAGTGCAATGCCTGGTTCTATCGGTGTAGTAGTAGATTTGCATTCTTCCATTTTAAATGTTTTCAAAGCTTCGTCTATTTTCTTTGTTTGTTTAATAATAATTTCCTTGTTTTTGTATGATATTTCCATACCAAGTATGCATTTTGGTTTTCCCAGATCTTTCATTTCAAACTTTTGACTTAGCATGTCTTTTATTTCTTTCATCTTCTTTTGACATGAGCAGGCAAGTAACATGTCATCGACATATATACCAATAATGGCACGAACTCCTCCTTCTGTGCATGTGTATACACAGGGCTCTGCTTTTGTAGCCTGAAAGCCAATATTTTTTAATTCTGTGTCCAGTTTGACATACCATTGCCTCCCTGCCTGCTTAAGTCCATAAAGGGCCTTTAATAATAAAAAGACTTTTTCTCCTTCTATGGTTTTTAAATCTGTTAGAACCTCTTTGGCTTTATTGTAGACTGTTAGATCATCAGACTCAAACTCAGCAACTAATATCTCTCTTACATATCTCTCGATGTAATTAGGCAGTTTCATATAAATGTTTTCTTCAATATTTCCATTTAGGTATGCTGTGACTACATCCATTTGGTTCAAATGCAGACCTTCTTCAACAGCAATACCAAATATAGTTCTTATAGAACTTAATTTCGCAACGGGTGCGTAAGTTTCATTATAATCAACGCCTGGACGTTGCGTGAAACCTCTAGCCACTAGGCGTGCCTTGTTTGTTACTTTGTTTTCTGGGCTCACTTTCTTCTTTAAGATCATCTTGTAGTCTATGATTTTCATACCTTTCTCTTTCTTTACGATTTTCCACGTACCATTTTTAATGTGTGATCTAATTTCAGATCGGATAGCATCACTCCAGTCTTCCGTTTGATTATTATCTTCAAACGAGTAAGCTATTTCAGATGACAACTGACATTCTTCTGAAACTCCTTCTATATCATAGTCTTTCATCCAAATAGGCTGTTTTATATTTCTTTTCGGCCTTTCTCCAGTCATTGTTTCAGCTGCGTCAATATAAGCTTCTTGTTCTTCATCTGATGATGCTTCATCAAAATTGGTATCAGGTATGATATTTGGTGAAGACTTCTCTGGACTTGTGTTTTCTTCAGATGTCTTCGATTTATCTGAGGCTTTTTCTTTATTCTTTATTATTTCTACATTTACTTCAGTGCTCAGATTTTTCTTTTGTTTTATTTGTTTAAGTTGTTTTTCTTTCTCAGGTGTTTGTCCTGATTTCTCAACAAAATTGTCGTAGTTTTCTTCTGTTTCATAAAACATTTTGTTTATGATTTTAATATCCCTGCTTATTATTACAGAATTCTTTTCAGGAATGTAAATTCGGAATCCTTTTGAGTTTTTAGCATAACCCATAAATACACCGGTTGTAGCTTTTGCCGATAGTTTTCCCTTTCTTCTTTTCTGCAGTACAAAAGCTTTGCTGCCGAAAATATGAAGGTGATTACCTGATGGAGTTCGTCCAACCCATTTCTTGAATGGCGTTTCTCCCTTCAGTGCTTTGGATGGACTTCTATTTATTAAATAGTTAGCAGTATATACTGCTTCTGCCCACAATTGCTTTGGTGTATTTGCTTCTATCATTAAGCATCTGGCTTTATCCATCAGGGACCTGTTTTTGCGCTCGCTGATTCCGTTTTGTTGCGGAGTATAAGGTGTACTCAACCTTCTCTGGATTCCATGCAATTTCAAATAATCGTCAAACATTTTATTGACGTATTCCCTTCCGTTATCTGATTGCAAATTCTTTATTTTTAGGTTAGTATAATTTTCAACCTCACTTTTAAATTCCTTAAATTTATCAAATACTTCGCTTTTCTGTGCGATAAAATATATGCAACAGTACCTGGTATAATCATCGATGAACGTTACGTAATACTTTGATCCAGCTATAGACTCGTATTCCAAAGGACCACACACATCGCTATGAATGATTTGCAACGGTTCGGTAGTGTATATTTCCTCATGACGCGGGAATGGCAATCTTGAAAGTTTTCCTTTTATACAGGTTTCACAATTATCAAGTTTTCCTTCACCTACATCGAGTCCATACATCAACTCTTCTTTTGCCATCCTTACCAAATCTCTTTCATTGATATGGCCAAGTTTTCGATGCCACTGCAAGATTTTGCTATCATTTTTATTTGTACGTGTATATTTTGCGGTCTCATTTGATTCATCAAATTTTAGGTAGTATAAATCATTACTTTTCGTTGCTGTCAGTACTACTGACCCATTATTTTCTATTATGTAAGCCTTATCTTTTTCGAATATAACTTTATTTCCTTTTTCCGTTATTTTGCTTACTGACAATAGGTTGGTTGTCAAGTCAGGAATAAACAATGTTTCATTGAAATTAAATTTTTCTTTTCCTTTGAACACTGTCACTTTTCCTTTTCCTTCAAATTCTGTGAAACAAGATTTTCAGGATAGAACAAGGAACGGAACAAGGAACAAGGTACGGTATTAAAGTGTTGAAGTTGGTACCTGTAACGTGTGACTACGGCTTTTCTTTTTGTTCTATCCTGAAAATCTTGTTTCATAGACTTTTTCAGCGTCGTTTTTTTTGTCGCAGTCGGGTTTTAGTTTTTTACTCTTTTAACATTTGATCTGAGTTTTTAACATTATTGGTTCAGCCGTTTTAAATCTGTATAGATAATTTGGGCCAGTAGTCAGTACTTTGATAGGCTTTTTTTTTGGCTGGTGGAATATCATGAAATAACCCTCTCCCGCTCTTGGGCAGAGCGAAAGCGAGTGTCAGATTTCTACTGACTAAAAACCCGTGTTCCTTCTTAGCCCTTTATGTCTAGGCCGCGGATCTTTGTGACCAACAAGAAAAGAGATAAACTAACTGCATAATTATTACCAAATTATAATGAAAACTAGCTTTTGCCAGCGGCTTCGCCCGCATGTATGACGATTTTCCATACAAACTTTCATCCCTTATTTAACTCACTTAGGGGTTGAATTTCGAAAAATCCTTCCTTATTCCTTGTCTACATTATAAAGGGAACCTCTGTGCAAAATTTCAGCTTTCTAGGTCCAAGGGTTTGGGCTGGGCGTTGATGAGTCAGTCAGTCAGTCAGGACTTCTCTCTTTATTTATATAGATGTGTTACATATTTTTAGTCTTTTGGGGCTTGATCAACAATATTAGGGCTTTTGGTAGACATAACAGATTTTTTTTTGAAGAATTAGGAATAATCTTGAAAATTCAAGATTACCAAGTGTTAGTTCCAAATATGGTCCACGCAGCGCTGTATCAATAATGATTGATGCACACTTCCTGAATTAATAGTTTTTTATGGTCTCATTTTACCATTCAAATGTGTGTCTATTAGTTACTGTTTTTATGGATGTATTATCCTAACTAATATTATAAATGCGAAAGAAAGTTTGTTTATTTTTTGTTACCGTTTCACGCCTACCACTGAACCAATCATCCTGTACTGTTGTATGTAAGTTGTCAGGTGTACAACGAAAAACATCCTAAAAAAACGCACTGAACCCGAAGCAAACAACAACTAGTTGACTACGGAACCCTAAAACCTTGTTATGGTTATAGATGGCGCCACTTGTCTACCGTATCATGATTGAATTATGATAACTTTATTAATATTTTTATAATAATTTGAGATATTTTAAGTGTTCTTGAGTATTTCCATCACGAATTTCTCAGCAGCTGCCGCGGAGGCTGGATTTGTGCCAGATTGATGACAAGACGTTTGTCTAGTACGGTCAGCATCAGAAGTATATTAACATTACTTACTCAAAGTTTCGAAGCTGTTTTTTTAATAAAAACTTGTTAGATATTACTCGTTAGCGTTATATATTTTAACGAATAATCTTCTGAAACAATTAAAATAATAGCTGGAAGCCTGTACATTAAAAAAAATTAAAATTCCGAAATGTTCAGCTGCTTCTGGTGCTGACCGTACCTACGTAGCGACTTGAGCTTGAAGTCCTGATTCAATTCCAGGTCGGGCGAAGTGTTATTGGATTTTTCAATACTGAGGGAATTGAAAAATCCAATAACACATAAGCCACGGGGTTTAATTCGTTCACAGTGGCTCGCCCTGTACATGAGGTTTAAATATATCTGGCGAAATGTATGTACACGTACACTTCTGCCTTGCCCTTCGGTGATTACAAGCGTGAATTTATGTTGTGAAGAAAACTAATTAACACATTAAAATTTAATAAATAATAGATCAAATCTTTCGCATTCCTATGAGAATGTTAATTTTGTCGCATCGTCGTCGCGCGCTAATGACAGAGTTACACCTTGTCGCAGGTTATATTTTTATAGTAATTATTATTATATAGCTCACCGGATGCACAATTGTCACAAGTGGTCAATTTCATGGTGTTCCTCTGGTATATAAAGTGGGGGTACGTAGTAGTTCATCAGTTCGTGATCAGCTGCTGAAATATGAAGTTCTTTGGAGTTCTAGTGGCCATCATGGGCATTGCCTTCGCTACGGTGGTAAGTGCAACTTGAATTACTCGTTGTAGCAAATAACCTAAGAGGTTGATAAGATAATTAACTAACTATATCACGCTCAGTCCAGGTTCACTTCACTTCCAACTTCCCGCCATCATGTAACTGACAGATGTCATTAGTGACAGCTTCCCTGACCACTTGTGGCTGTCAGACAGTGTTTACGTATCACAAGCAAGTAAAAAATCATAAGCCGACATCTCTTGAAATCCATTTTATCTAAAAACAAAGCATTTTCTAAACAGTGCGTCTAGAAAAAAATTAAAAGTTGAGTTAGTTTGACCAACACCAGTATTTTAACACCAAAATTACGTTAGACAGTCCTAACAGCCCGTCGGGGCTGTGGATTATCAAAAGGATAACGCGGCTCCGACTCAAGGGCGAAGAAGGAACATGGCTTTGGTTTTTAGTCAGTAGAAGTCTGACACTCCCCTTCGCTCTGCCCAAGAGCGGGGTGGGGGTGGGGGGGGGGGGGGGGTTATTCGATGATTTTCCACCCACCAAAAAAAAAAAGACAGTCCTGACACGCCACCACTTGTTGTTTATCAACAGCCTAGTAATGTTCCCACTGCTGGGACACAGGCCTCGTTTCTTTATCGCGGAAAGTACTCCAGCAACACGCACATCTGTCTTCTTTTATTATCTAATCCTACTAATATTATAAATGCGAAAGTTTGTGAGGATGGATGTTTGTTACTCTATCACGCCAGAACGGCTCAATGGATCTGAATGAAATTTGGCACAGAGATAGATTATAGTCTGGAATAACACATGGGCTATATAATGTCGCTATAATAAGTTAAGGGGGTGAGCAATATTGCATTATGTGCATTTTCCTCAACTGTTTGACAGCCGATATCTGTCATAGTATTTATATCAATAGAACGATTATTTTGAATCATTTGACACAGGTGTAAGTAGCCTAACGGTTCGGCGACCTACCTGTAAATAAAGGTACGCAAGTTCAAATCACAGTCAGTATCCACTTTTTGTGATTTTTTATAATGTTGAAGGATTTTCAAAAATGTTAAACATTGTTCGCGAGTTCGATTCCCAGTCGGTTTTCACTTTTTGTAAGTTCCAGGTATTTTTTTTATTTTGATGCTATATGGTTTTCAAATCAATTCAGAGTATAGATTAATATACTATTAATTTTAAATATAATATTATAAATCTGTAGACTGAGTTTCTGTATATTGAACATACTATTTAGAAAAAATAATGTTATCTTTTATTGTGTTACAATCGTTTTTAGAATTTTCGTATGTAGTCTGTGTGTTTTGGATGTATTACCTACTTTATTATTATAGTATTATCGTGTACATTTTAAAACTAATATGATTAGGGTTTTAGTTTTTGTTTCATTGTAATCGGTGCTCTCTATCAAAAGATATACGAATTTAAAGTGGAAGAACTTATCATCGTTAAGAAACATACATGCAACGACATCTATTGCACCAAAACGGTACTAATTAATGAATGTGTTCACAAGATAACTTTTAAATCGTCTTTTTCAAACAGTTACGATACCAAAAATAACTCTTGATTTGTTTAAATGACGCTGCTTTGAAAATCTACATAGGGTTTTTTTTTGGAGGGTGGGAAATCATCAAATTACTCCTCCAGCTCTGGGCAAAGCGGTAGGGAATGTCAGACTTCTACTGACTAAAACCACCCATGTTCCTTCTATGCCCTTTGTGCTGGGACTGCAATATCTCTTTCGAACAGCCCGCAGCCCTTGCGGGACACCTCTTTGAGGCGCGCGTGGAACACGAACGCGCCGTTGACACGGCTGTCATCGTCATAAGACGGACGGACGGAGAGCTAGCCCATTACTCACCGTCCACAGGCCCGGAAGCCATCACGTGGCCCCCGACACCCGGAGCGCCTCCCGCGACAGCTGGGTCGAGAGGTTCTCTCCCTCTCACGTTCCACCACCTCCTTCGCTATAGCATCACTGCTTCGCAGAAGGAGGCGACGGCGTCCCATTCCCTCTCGCCCCACACCATGGCTTGAACCAGGGCCGGACGCGAGAGGTCGCCGCCGCCGATCGCCGCTAAGAAAACACGACGGGGCTCAACCTAAGCGGGGCTCCGCCCAAGCGGGGCAAGCCTCCGCGGTGTGCTCCACCGTGTCCTCCGGCTGATCCTTGCAATGGTAGCATCCGGGCGTTTCCTATCGCCTCATTCGGTGCAGGTACCTCCCGAAACAACCGTGTCCGGTGAGGACCTGCGCCAGATGGAAGGTGAGGGCGCCGTGGCACCTCTCAAGCCAGTCCTCAAAGAGGGGACTTACAACCACTGTGCCCTGCACGGGGTCGCGACAGTCACTCTCTCCATGTCGCCATGAAATCACACCGGGGCTGTCTGTCCGCCAAGCGGTAATATGCCGCGGCAGTGGAATTACCCCATTCATGCAGGAAACTACATAGCCTAAGCCCTGTAGTGTGTGTTTGCTTACCATGCATGAAATTTTGGCACTTTAACTTCGTCTTCGACAGATGCCAGTGTTCATTTGACACCATTTTCTGAATTGCGATGTTAATATTTGTCGTGAACATTCAACAAATACAAATTGACCGGTACACAGTAACAAAAACAGCTGTAAAAACTTTAAAATAAAAACCTAATTAAAGTTAGATAAGACCCACGACGTAAATCTATTTGTTCAGTGCGGGAATCGAATACAGGACATGCAGCGCCGCAGTCAAACGCCGAGGCACTACGCCAACCGTGCCGTCTTATAGCTGTGGCTTCCTCGGGCATTGCTGCAACTTTGCTTAACAAACGGCCAGGGCCCCGAGTCTGCTATTCAATAGTGTCAGAATGGTCGATCAGTGATCTCATAATTGTTGATTGACGACAAGCCAAAAAGTACCTTATGCCTGTCGACTTAAGGTACTTTTTGGCTTGTCGTAAATCAACCATTATGAGATCACTGATCGACCATTCTGACACTATTGAATAGCAGACTCGGGGCCCAGATTGCACTTTCCGTTTACAAATTGCCGCTGAATCTTACACCAACTTGCAACATCACCAAACATCTGCGACTGGCCATGGAACAGATGTCTTTGCAAATAAGCTGCTTTAAACAGGAGACAGTCGCCTGGAATTAGATGTAGATGCGAAAATTCCACTTTCCGATGAGTTTTCCCATCCAGTGCCAACAGAAGATGAACTTACCATGCACGGTTTTCCTAATTTGAGAGGTTAATATAAATGATTAAGTGTGGTTGTGTAAGAGGGCGTCACCAAAGAACAAGGCATTTGTTTGTACATTTTGAGAAATAAGTTAAGGTACGGTTACGGTTTTTAAGCCATCGTCGTCTCAACTCCATTTCATTTTGATTCAAGTCGCTGCCGCTCATAATTACAGCGCCCATAAGGACGCCTTTTGTAATCATTACTCACATCATCACATTTTGATCAAGCCGTCAAGTCTCACATATAAAATAACATTACGCCTTAATCCCGAAAGAGCTAGGCAGTGGTGTAGGTACCTAATCGTAAACCCACATTTCGCCAGTAATGCATGTTCAAGCGCCATGTAATATAGGCGTTTGATGTCTATAGATAATATCGCCATTGACGGGCACGAAAACCACGCTCCGTGGCCTCTACTACGAAAACACTTTGCAATCAAACCCCGGACCTCATCCTCAGTAGTTGCACTTGAGGTCACTCGATCAACGAGACAGTCACACATCAAAATTTCCACGTGAACGAAGTCGCGGGCATCAGCTAGTATCTTTATATTTTGTATTAATTACTCTCAAAACCACATGCGTTTCACACCTCCTGATTAGATTGTCTATACCTAGAAAAAGTCTTCCAACTTATCTGTAACTGGCGCTTCTTTCGAACCTGTCTGTCCGACTATTCCCCCGAAACTTCTGAGCCTAAAATTAAAAAAAAATACATTAATTAGTTCCGTACCATAACTTCTTGTCAGTCTTTTATTTTGATCTCCACAACCCCATTAGTATTGTGTAATATATTAAGATGCCACTTGGTAAGACTGGTTGATAGATTTTCAGGTCACTGACTACCTGTACCGACTGCCAATAGTACATTGTTACCTTAGGGGTGAAAGTAACTTATTTAGTCCCCGAGACGGGGTTTGGCGCCTGAGCGCAGCGAGGGCGCTAATAGTAATTCGAGGGACTAAATAAGTCTTTAACCCGAGGTAAACACTGTGCTTTTCATTACGAATACAAGGAAAGTTGATGGGAATAGGCTTGCGCCCAATTACCTAAATCGAAAGAAAGAAGAAATAAAAAGTATTTATTGGTTTTACACAGGACAAAACAAATTGACAAAAAAATTATTAAAGAAAACGTAAGAGAAACACTCCGGTGGATGGCAATAGGCTTGCTCCTAATTACATCGGGTGATGGCAATAGGATTGCTCCTAAGTAGATTTTTTGATGGCAATAGTCTTACTCCTAATTACATCGGTTGGGGGCAATGGCTTGCCCCCAATTACCCAAATCGTTAGATGGCAATAGGCTTGCTCCTAATTAGATTTCTTGATGGAAATAGGCGTGCTCCTAATTACATCGGTTGATGGCAATAGGCTTGCTCTTAATTAGATTGGTTGATGGCAATAGGCTTGCTCCTAATTAAATTGGTTGATAGCAATAGGCTTGCCTCAATTACATCAGTTGATGGCAATAGGCTTGCTCCTAATTAAATTGGTTGATGGCAATAGGCTTGCTCCTAATTAAATTGGTTGATGGCAATAGGCTTGCCTCAATTACATCAGTTGATGGCAATAGGCTTGCTCCTAATTAAATTGGTTGATGGTAATAGGCTTGCTCCTAATTAAATTGGTTGATGGCAATAGGCTTGCTCCCAATTATATAAATCGGTGAATGGCAATAGACGCGCTCCTTATTAAATTGGTTGATGCCAATAGGCTTGCTCCTAATTACATCGGTTGATGGTAATATGCTTGTCCCCAATCACATCAGTTGATGGTAATAGGTTTGCTCCTAATTACATTGGCTGATGGCAATAGGCTTGGTCCCAATTACATCAGTTGATGGCAATGGGCTTGCTCCTAATTGCATTTGTTGATGGCAATAGGCTTGCACCTAATCACACCAGTTGGTGGCAATAGGCTTGCTTCTAATCACATCAGTTGATGGCAATGGGTTTGCTTCGTATCAAATACACCTAAAATCGAAGCGTAGAACGTGTACATTACATTAGTTTTTGTTTTACTTCGATACATGCAGTATTTCCGAAGTTATAACGCCGAGAAGTTTAAGTCATTTTTTGAATTTCCGAGATTACGCGCGCTCGTACTAATACGTCACAGCCCGCGACCGCGTCACTGCGCGGCACTTAGTCCGGTGCGTTGACCATAATACTGCCGTCGTACGGGAGAGGGGCACAACTAGCATTTTGGTAAAATTGAGATAATTGGGATTAAAGTTTTTACCATATTCTGCTTCATAGTGTGGAAATGTATTGCTTAAAAGAAAAAAAAATACTGATGGTATATGAGTGAAGGTTAGTACTATTTTTTTTTTTACTTTTTAGTTTTTATATATAAGTAGTTATTAAATAAATTCAAATTATTCCTTTCAACTTAAAAAAAAAAATACTTGAAAAATACCACTTACTACAAAGAAAAGGCATAAAAATGTGACCTTTCTTTTTAATATTGCAGCAAATTGGTTATTGAGTCTAAAATAATGGGCACATTTTGTCTAATTGCGCCTTTATAATGTAAATTGACTTAAGGTTTTCTATAAAAAAAAACAAATAATCATGTGAGGAAAGATTAATAAACTATATAATAAAAAAAAATAAAAAATAAAAATAAATAATAAATAAAAATACGGCGCAAATACAATAACTTAATTGGTAGTTATGTGTTTGAGCCGTTTGGGGTTGAAACACTGGGGCCATGGGGTCCGAGTGCCCACTTAATTTATCAGGAAATTTCCAAGCGCTTGGTCGACTCTTCACGTGACCGGAGGGCTGGAATATTTTTTGGGCAAAGAATCAGCATTGCCATCCAACGTGGCAATGCTGCCAGCCTTCTGGGCACTTTTCCTGTTGACAGCGGTGTGGACGAATTTTTTGACGCCCTGTAATTACTTCCCCTTTTTGATACTTGTATATAGATTTTATTATTATCTTAGTTCTGTAAATAGTAGTTTTTAAATGTTGTAAATAAAAGATACTTAAATCTATAATAAAACATATCCTTTATTATGCTACTCTATTAGAGCTTATTCTAATTATAATATTGTTCGTTTACAGGAAATAGCTTATAAGTCCCCGTATTTATTTTTTATTTTTTTATTATTTTGTCTTGCCCTAAGGGCAGAGATGAGGTCGACGATGGAACGAGCTCACCCAGAAGAAGCATGTTTACTCGCGACAATAGATTGGGGTCATATGAACTTGGGAAAACCGACGCAGGTGTAACACAGGTCGCATGCGCTTAATAAAAGAATTAGCAAAGTGCTTTGTTCGAATGTGTGGAACATCGACAAGGTATGGGTGATAACTTGCAGTACGTCTAGTCTCCCGATGGAAGAAGGATGGTGGAAGCTCCTGCGCACACTCTCCGAAGTACAGTCTGTAGAAGACCGACAGACATGCAACTTTGCGGCGGTGGGCCAGGCTATGTAGCTTGACAAACAGCTTATCGTTGCCAATTAGCCTCCTGGCTCTGCGCTCTACAGAGTCAAGTGTGGCAAGTTGGTATTTGGCTGAGCCATCCCAAAGGGGACAGCAATACTCCATGCATACCGGACTTGAGCTTTATGTAATACTGAAAGCTGTGTTGAAGTACCGCTCAACCTTATTTAGGATACCCAGCTTTTTTGCCGCAGTTTGAGCTTTCGACTCAATGTAGGCGCCGAAGTTCAGCTGAAGAAGCTCGAGACTGTCGGTAACTTGTACAGACATACTCCGGAAAGTAGGGGCCAGATTAAACAGACTCCTTTTGGCGGTGAATAGACACAATTGCGTTTAGGTGGCGTTGAAATCAACCAGATTCTCGTTACCCCACTTGGAGACAAGACTTAAGGCTGAATTCGTTCGCTCTACCATGGCCTCTCTCAATGAACGTACTTCATCGCTTTTGCGCTGGTTGTATAACTCTCCAGGACAGTGCTGTCATCTGTGTACCCAACAATGCCAGGAACAAGGAGGTCATTGATGTGCAGCAGGAAAAGTGTCGCGGAGAGAACAGACCCCTGAGAAACTCAATAGCATCAATAGCCATAAGGACAAGCGTAGAGTCACTTCGACGTCGCAGGCACAACTGGCGCGTTTCAATCAAACCCTGACTTTTTTTCCTAACCCCTAATCCTAAATAATTTAAAGAAAAGGCACAACTGGTTATTTGTGCCTTTTATACGTAAATTAATTGAGACATGCATGGATCATTAATTAAGTAGACAGGGCACATCTGGGCATTTGAGCCTTTTCTTTATGTTATGTTGGTTCTTTATGTTAAGTGTGCCTTTTCAAAGTAGATTTTAGTTAAAATCTGTATGAAGTAATAGTAACATCTACGTATTTGTGCCTTTTCAATATAATGGTAAATAAATGTGCCTTTTCGTTCTATAAAACATGAATATTAGTGTAATTTGTGCCTTTTGAGCCTACTGTATCTCCGAATTCCTTGATGAGAAAATTCTACGAAAAATTGAGCAGATGCGCCTTTTTTTTCTGATTCCAAATATGTATATAACTCATTTTTTGTCAAAATGTTAGTTGTGCCCCTTTTTCTTACGACGGCAGAATAAATTAGGCGCGTCTCGTTATATTTTGTTTCGATCATCTTAGTTTTCCTATTATGTACCTACTTATACATACACATACATACATAAACTCACGCCCTTTTCCCATGGGGATAGGCAGAAACCACAGATCGCCACTTGCTTCGATCCTTAATACATAGGTACTCCTTTTGCCTCGTCGTTGTCGTCGTACTTATAGTGTCCTTGTATTTCAAAGTAATAATAATATTATAATATTTATCCGATTACACTAAAGTGAAACGTGTATTGTTTAAAATGGAAGGTTTTCTAATACTTATGTCAGTCGAACAATCTGCCAAGAGTGGATAGTTTGATGGTGACTTGGTGACACAATATTTCATGAATAATCAGGATTTTATGGCTGCTGAAAATCGTGGAATAACGATGAAAAGGTTTATAGGAATGTTCTAAGTAAGCATTACCTACTCCTGGTCATTTGTTCAAACTTAAACCTAACTGAAAGTGTGTGTTTCATTTAGTTAGTACCTCTAAGTAGGTACTCGCAATCAACATCTCGAATCTCGAGGTTGTCGATGATTATTTTATGTGTTTTATTAGTAGGTATAAACTAAAAGAAAAAATCACTATTTACCCGATACAGAATGTAGTAAGTCTTAAAGTCTTAGTAGGTATTTACGTAGTTACCAGTTTTGTAAGTAGGCAATACCTACCATTATTATAGTTTTATAGGTACTAAACCAGATATTTTTGATTAATTTTATTAAAATTTTTAAATGAAAAGAAAATAAAATCGAAATGGTCTTCACAGCAGTGCGCTTTAGTTTTAGGACCTATTGAATCAACTCTTTTTACGGGTGTCATCCCCTTTTTGTTCATTTTTTGGGTCCTCAAGCACATAAAAAGAGTTTATCAGATGTTTAAACTGTTGAATTGAAGGTGATTGAAGCACCGAGGCACAATACAGTATTTTTTTCCAGTTTTACCACAGAGAACTTTATAATTTTGATTTTTACTGCGCACGGGCGTACGACGAGAGCGTGGTTGTGAGAGTTGTGACGTCATCGGGTAGTGAGCGGCCGCCCGCGTTTTTAAAAACGTTCGGGCGGAAATACGTACTTTGATCGTAAATATCTCAGTCATTTTTAAAGATATGAAAAAAGTAAAAACACAGTTCTTCTTGTAATTTTTTTTAGATTTATTTGGCGTGTAAAGTAAAAAACGTTTGTCAGACCCATTACATCAAATAATTTGACAGCTGCTGTCAGTAGAAAGTGATTCTCCCTAGGGCTGAAAAGTAGTACTTTCAACCCGCTCCGCAGGCATGTTGTGACCTACTTTCAGAGTATGAGTAATGAAAAGATCTTAACTTTCCTCTTCTGACTTATATTAATGTATTGGCGTGGTGTTATGTTTCAGAGCGGGATGACCACGGTTCCCAAGGCTGGCTGCAACGGCGGCGGTGGTGGCCCTCCTCCTCCACCACCAACCAGTAAGTACTTCTTTGTGTTTTACATTTATCTGCATCGGCTTTCTACCCATTATAATCAGTTGAGAACTTTCTTTGAGATGGTTTTTTGTGAACCCTGTATAGGACACCAAAATACACCTTATTGTACACCAAAATAATATTATAAAGATACTCGTACATTTTCTCAAAGTCCGGTGTATTGGTACCAGTTTTATCGAAAGAATGTGACCAGCATGTTGGGTACTTAGTCTGAACGGCCCAAATCGAATGGCACGCGGGCCATTCGACCGTAAACAAAAATTGTCTACGTTCGAATGGCCCGGTGGTCAAATGAATTTAAAAATAATTCAAAAGTACAGTCGCAAACATTCTATTAATCACGTAGTTTATGAATTTTAACTAAATAAATATTTAATTATTTGAAATCGTCTAAATAAACGGAATACATCTTCATAACCGGTCGGCACGATTTCAGGTAGCTAGATAAACAATGACCCTTCTTGTCATCCAATCACAAGCAGGATGCTTATCTGTGACGTCAGAGGACTATGGAGAAATATGTTTAATAGTATGCAACTTAGTAACACCACTGTTAATTTTGCAATTGTCCATTAATGTTGTGCATTGAACTTTTACTTTCGAGAGTTTTGTGTTTTGTTTACTGTTGGATCCTGGTAAGTTTTTTTTTATATATTATAAAGCCAATTGCATATACTGCAATATTTTTCTCAAAATGTTTCTTCAGTTAAAGGCGTTTCATATGTATTCTATCTTTTTGGGTCCAAGAACATAATATGATCGAATTTAATATAAGTACTTACATCTCTTTCAACTCGTATGTAAACAACATCAATATTCGGGCTAAAGACTAAGCTACCATATTTTATTTAGAACATAAATAATATATGACAGGGACTAGATTTTAGACCATACACATACAAATCTGTATTATATACTTTCACACTTCTAAGGCCCATATTGTATTTTCTAGGTTTAAATAATCATAGAAATGGATGACGCACATCCCTCTACATCACAATCTGCAAGTGAGGGTATATCAAGAAAAGGTGCTCGCCTTCTACGTAAAGGTGGTTATGAATATAATTGGAAAAGGCTGAACAAAGACGGAACAGAACTTTGGCGTTGTGCAAAAAAAAGTACGTGCAGTGCTTCTATTAAAACCAAAAGTAACCCTTTAACAGTTGTACGTGAAACATCACATAATCATGGACCTAAAGACTTAGAAACGAGGGAAATTAAAGAGCAAATGGAAAAATGTATAAACGCTGTTCAACACGACGTATCTATTCCGATTCCTCAAATATTTAATGTGCACATGCAAATACTTACACAAAAAGGAGTACAAATTTTACCTAAGTTTGAAAATATAAGCAAACATCTATACCAAAAACGAAATAGCTCAATTGGAGCCAAGAGACTTTGCTTTAGAAAAGGAGCTGACGTTATTATCCCTCAAAAATATTTATTTATGTTATTTGCGGATTATCAATACAGACAAAAAAGAATATTGATATTTGGACATAAGGATTTCACTGTTTATTTGCGGCAGTCAAGAAGTTTTTTCTTTGATGGGACATTTAAGATCTGCCCGAATGGATTTTATCAAGTTTTTACAGTTCATGCAGATATAGGAAGCACTCAAGAATTTGTTAACGTGATTCCTATTTTGTATGCTTTACTACCTGATAAGAAGCTTGACACATATCAGTTACTATTCCAATTAATAAAAAGTCAAGAACCAGAATGGAAACCAACTTATGCCACTATGGATTTTGAAGCAGCTACCATAGTTGCATTACAAAATATTTTTCCAAATGTTAAAATAACAGGGTGCAATTTTCATTTTAGTCAATGCTTGTGGCGTAAAGCAAATAAATTAAATCTACACAAGACCCATTCAGGCAAGGCACATATAAAATTATGTACAGCATTATCACACATTCCTCCACAATTCGTTGACGATGGTTGGCTTTATATTATGGCAGAAAGTCCGTGCAGTGATAATTTTACAAAATTCAACGATTATTTTGTTAGCACATGGCTAGACGATAAGGTGAATTCAAGTATCTGGTGTACATATAATAAATATCATAAAACAAATAACATTGTAGAGTCATGGAACAATAGAATTAGAAAATTCATAAAAGTCAAACCAAATATTGGTCAACTTCTGCAAGGGTTGCATAACGACTTCAAATATTATTCAAATCAGATAAGGAAACCTGATGGCATCAAAATTTCAAAAAGGAAACCTGAAACTTTATCAAGAAACTGGAAAATTCAATGTATTGTAGAAGAATTATTGACTGGACAGATAAGCGTGGGGCATTGCTTAGAAAAATTAAAGTTTTAATCAATTACATTGTTCAGTCGTATTTTCTTTTTATTTTGTTGGTTTTTTATTTTAAAATAAGCCCGATTGTTACTAAATCTTATTGATTAATATTGTATTTTTATATTTTGTTGATTTGTTTTTCTAGAATAAGACTTATTTTAGGTAAATCTTATAGTAAATTCTCATATTTTGTTGATCTGTTTCCTTACAATTGCTGGTTGGTTTTGACTAAACATTGTTGTATAATAATATTTTTATGTTTGTTCATTTGTTTCTCTAAAATAAGACTGATTTTCACTAAATCTTATTGTGTAATAGTAAATTCCCACGAATTGAGGATTTTTATTCTTTAAAATTAGGCTGCTTTTGACTAACTTTTTAATTGTATTTTTTTACATTTTGTTGATTGGCTTGTTGTTTTATTTTATCTTATTGTATATTTTGTTGATTGTTTTAATGAAGATAATACAAATCTAAGAAAAAATCATCTTTTATTTAAACTTTTTACTTTTGCACCCGAATGTACATAATGTAGTTTATCCATTGAATTAAGATAGATTGTGTCACCAACGGGCCATTTGTACGTAGACAATTTTTGTTTACGTTCGAATGACCCACGTGCCATTCGATTTGGGCCGTTCAGACTAAGTACCCGCATGTTATTCTATGCCTACTGTCGTACTTTACTTTACTTTCAATTACTCGCACCATTTCTCGTTATTATTCTACTTCTTCTTCCTATCTTGTGGACAGTAAGCACACACCCTAGTGTCAGAAGTTTCTAAACCGCCTCAAGGGCCTTTGACATGGTTTGACGACCGCCATTTGGCGTCCGGGACCACCGGCTTATTACTACTGTCAGTTTTTGACTATTCTTAAATAATACTTTTCTGTTTCAGACTCAACCGGCTAAACCTCAACTCCTCAATTAATACTTCGACGACTCCGGCTAACAAAACTCACAAATAAATAAATGCACCAGTCATTACTTACTCGTTTTATTTCTAAAAAAAAATTACATTATTTACTACCTGCTTTGACATTTACTTTTTAGGGTTCCGTAGTCAACAAGGAACCCTTACCCCCTTATTAATAAAAAAAAAGACGGGTTGCACTCCGGGAGTGCCGGCAGAAGTGAAAACTTGATTATTAACGTTGAGCATGTTTGATATTTTGGAATGGTTAGGGAATAATTTTGCACCAATTGCTTTAACAGTATAAAAGTACTATCATTTATGTGGTAGAATACAATATTGATTTATTGCGCTATCGTACACAAACATGACAATTTATATTACATTAAAAATTTAACACTTTAAAACTATTACAATTATTTTACATTAAAAAGTTTATCTCTCCGAAAAATCAACTTTCATCCATAATTTCAACGACTTTTTCACCATCATCATTACCAGAACTATCATCGCCAATCTCTAAAACTGATACGATAGGTTTATGGTAGCTGAAGTAAGAAACGAACAGTTTTGATTCGAACCTATTTAAATGTCTAATAAAGACCGCATCAATAGTAGTTTTGTATTTCGTTGTGCTAAGATTGCGATCATTCGACATAGTTAAACCAAATTCATTATTTAAAAATTCAATTATTCCGCCATAACTATGCTAACCCATTTATTTTGTCTTTCCCTGTCCTCCGATCGGAACTCTGATTGGTAGGAGGAGCGGGAATATTTTTTCCCATGCCTCCGATTAAGCATCATAAAAACATTGTACAGTCTAGTTCAAAATAAATTATTTTTGTATTTTATTGACTGTACAGTCGACATCGTTAACGTTCAGGGTCAAAATGTCCAACTCCCACACGACTAGTCTAAGATCGATAGTTTCCGAGATATAGCTGTTTCAATTTTGACAGCTGTCATCCGAAATGTAGATCTCATTGAGACCTATCACTTGTCCCTACACACAACTAGTCTAAGGTCGATAGTTTCCGAGATATAGCCGTTTCAATTTTGACAGCTGTCATCTGAAATGTAGATCTCATTGAGACCTATCACTTGTCCCTACACACAACTAGTCTAAGGTCGATAGTTTCCGAGATATAGCCGTTTCAATTTTGACAGCTGTCATCCGAAATGTAGATCTCATTGAGACCTATCACTTGTCCCTACACACAACTAGTCTTAGGTCGATAGTTTCCGAGATATAGCCGTTTCAATTTTGACAGCTGTCATCCGAAATGTAGATCTCATTGAGACCTATCACTTGTCCCTACACACAACTAGTCTAAGGTCGATAGTTTCCGAGATATAGCTGTTTCAATTTTGACAGCTGTCATCCGAAATGTAGATCTCATTGAGACCTATCACTTGTCCCTACACACAACTAGTCTAAGGTCGATAGTTTCCGAGATATAGCCGTTTCAATTTTGACAGCTGTCATCTGAAATGTAGATCTCATTGAGACCTATCACTTGTCCCTACACACAACTAGTCTAAGGTCGATAGTTTCCGAGATATAGCCGTTTCAATTTTGACAGCTGTCATCCGAAATGTAGATCTCATTGAGACCTATCAATTGTCCCTACACACAACTAGTCTAAGGTCGATAGTTTCCGAGATATAGCTGTTTCAATTTTGACAGCTGTCATCATTATTATTATTATTAATTATTATTATTATTAATTATTATTATTAATTATATTATTATTAATAATTTTATTATTATTATTATCCTACTAATATTATAAATGCGAAAGTTTGTGAGGATGGATGTTTGTTACTCTATAACGCCAGAACGGCTCAATGGATCTGAATGAAATTTGGCACAGAGATAGATTATAGTCTGGAATAACACATGGGCTATATAATGTCGCTATAATAAGTTATGGGGGTGAGCAATATTGCATTAAGTGCATTTTCCTCAACTGTTTGACAGCCGATATCTGTCATAGTATTTATATCAATAGAACGATTATTTTGAATCATTTGACACAGGTGTAAGTAGCCTAACGGTTCGGCGACCTACCTGTAAATAAAGGTATGTAAGTTCAAATCTCAGTCAGTGCCTTCTTTTTGTGTTTTTTATAATGATGTAAGATTTCCAAAACTGTTTAAAAAAACATGTTCGCGAGTTCGATCCCCAATCGGTTTTCACTTTTTGTATTTTTTTGGTATTTGTTTTTATTTTGATGCTTTAGGATTTTAAAATAATTATAAAAACAACAAAAAGTGATAATAAATCTAAATACATAATAATAAATGTGTAGACGTGGATTTTCTGTACATTAAACATATTATTTAAAAAAAAATGTTTTCAATTGGCGTGATTTAGAAATTTTTGTCTGTAGTCTGTCGGGAGGCCTTCCAACGCAACGTCTTCCGGTTCGCGGTCGCCACTCCACAACTTTTCGGCCTATCGGCCATCCGTTCTGCGAGCAATGTGCCCATTGCCACTGAAGTCTGGCGAATCGTCGGGCTACGTCGGTAACCTTGATTCTCATACGGATATCTTCATTTCTGATTCGATCACGCAAGTAAACTCCGAGCATAGCTCTCTCAATTGCCCTTTGGGTGACTTTGAGATTTCTGATGAGGCCCATTGTGAGCGACCACTTTTCGGTCCCTATCTAATCACTGGCAGCACACAACACACTGGTCATAGACTTTCGTCTTGAGATACTGTGGTAAGTTGGATGAGAAGATACCGCGCAACTTCCCGAAAGCTGCCCAGCCGAGTAGGATTCGTCGATTGACCTCTTTCTCGAACTGGACCGTTTGTCCCAGGTAGACATAATCGTCCACAACTTCAAGTGTAGTGTCTCCGATCTTGATAAGAGTA
The DNA here is from genome assembly GCA_949316265.1 of Diarsia mendica. NCBI lineage: Eukaryota > Metazoa > Arthropoda > Insecta > Lepidoptera > Noctuidae > Diarsia > Diarsia mendica. The sequence continues at coordinate 1,240,340 of OX438903.1, read as the reverse complement.
GGTGATACATGGACATTCAACGTAACCTTGGTTTTGTCCATGTTCATTTTAAGACCCACTATTTCGGAAGCTCCACAGAGGTCATCGAGCATTGATTGATTAAAAAAGAAGACCTTATCGTCATAACGAAAGATACATACATGCAACGACATCTATTACATCAAATTGGTACTAATTAATAAATGTGTTCACAAGATAACTTTTAAATCTATTTTTTCAAAAAGTAATGATAGCTAAAGTACTCTTAAATAGTCTAAATGACACTGCTTTGAGAATCGACATAGCCTATAATATAAACCTTAAAGTGTGTTCGCTTTCTATGCATTAAATTTTGACTTCGTCTTCGATAGATGGCGTTGTACATTTGACGAATCAAATTTTGTATTTTCTGAATAAAAAATTTACGAATACACACAGTACGAAAATAAAACGAAAGTAAAATAAGACAAGCAGCGCCACAATCAATCGCCCAGCCATGCCACTTCGCCAACCGTGCCGTCATATAGCTGTGTGGCTGTGGGTTCCTCGGGCATTGCTGCAACTTTGTTTTACAATAGCCCGACTACACAATAGTTGCATATTCCGTTTCCAAATTGCCGCTGAATCTTGCCCTAAATTGCAACATCACCAAAAACTGCGTCTTTGCAAATAAACTGAAAACAGGAATCGGACGCAGATGGGCCAATTCTATTTTCCGAATATTTTTCCCTCCAGTGCCAACAGTACTAATATGGGACGAGTGCACAATATCGCACAAGCATGCATTAGAGGCGTTGAACCGCAGCTTGCAGGACAGCGTTGTTGTGTTGATCACAGGCGACTGTAGTCAGACCCTGCCAGTCATTGCAGGGGACACACGGGTGGATGAAATAAACATCAAAGCGTCGTCGCTGAGGTCCAGGATCAAAAATCTGCGTCTTATGTTAACTGTACAAAGACCACGAAGCAGGCGTCTTAGCAAATAAACTGATTCAAATAGGAGAGAATCGTCAGGAATCTGGAGGCAGATGGGAATATTCTATTTTCTAAAGATTTTTTTCAGCCAACAGAGGATGAATGGATGGATGAATTATTATGCACGTTTTACCTATATTTGAGGTTCATGTAGGAAAATAAGAATAGTGGTTTTTAGGGAGGCAGGTGCTGTCACCAAGGAACGTGTGGATGATGATCACAATAAAATAACTTAGACAAGATTTGGCAGTTCAAAAGTACTTATGCACATCTATAGACATGATCACGCCTGTAATTCCGAAAGGGTTAGGTAGTGGTGTACCTAATCGTACACCGATATTTCGCAGTGATCTTGAAGCGCCATGTAAATGGGGACTGGATGTACTATGGGCTATTGCCATCAACCGGGCACATAACGAGACTCCGTTGCCTCTACTGAGCCCCCCTCCCTTTGCCCGTATCGGGAATCAAATTCCGGACTTCATGCTCAGTAGTCGCGCTTAGGGCTACTGGATCAACAAGACAGACACACATTTTTCAACGTGAACGAAGTCGCGGGCATCAGCTAGTTAATTATATTATTATTAATAATAATTATTATTATTATTAAGCGCCCTGCGCTGCCTAAACGAAACAGTAGGCCCAGGCATACATTTTCGCCGCGCCGTAGAGAGGGGATAGCTGTCTACTCTCCATCCGTCTTACGCTTTTTCGATCAGGGTCACGTGGTCACGTGTCCTGACGAATTTTCGATCAGGGTCACGTGGTCACTTTTCCTGACGCGAGTTTAAGATTTTATACCCATCACAGAACAATTTCCCAAAGTGCTCAACGCCGCTAAAGAAGTTTTCACTTCAAAAAGTTAAGCCTGCTTAAACTTACGCTTGGTTTATCTCGCATGCCGTCCTTTTCTTTTGAATATTTTTGAAGTGAGACGGCATGCGAAATAATCCAAGCGTAAGTTTAAGCAGGCTTAACTTTTTTTTATTAATAAGGCCGTTATATAGTTTCGCCATGTCCGTCTGTCCGTCTGTCTGTCCTTACTATAGCTCAAAGACTAGTAACTGCTGGAAATCTGTAATTTGGCATGAATACAAATGAGTTACGTTGCCAAGTGGTTGAATAAAATCTGATAAAAAGTAAAAAACTAAAACCCGACTACGACAAAAGTGTGAAATAAGATTTTCAGGATAGAACAAAAAGAAAAGCCGTAGTCACAACACGGTATTAAAGTGTTTAGGTAACCTATAACGTGTGACTACGGCTTTTCTTTTTGTTCTATCCTGAAAATCTTATTTCACACTTTTTCAGCGTCGTTTTTTTGTCGTAGTCGGGTTTTAGTTTTTTAGTTTTTTTTATTTTGTTTTACTCTTGACTTTTCGTCCGCTAGAGGGCGTGATTTTTAATTTGAGCAATATTTTGGAAATGTACAAGTGAGGTCCTTTCAAATGATACCAAACACGGCGTAATAATCTCCATTTTTATTTTTTAAGCCTTACTTTTTGTCCGCTAGAGGGCGCCATATCGCTTTTTGTGACTCGTCACGTAGCCTTTTTTTTATGTTGTGAAGGGGTAAGCACATGTGAACCACTAAAAAGTGAAAAATAAAAAATCTGCTTCAGAAGTCGGTGGCAAAAACATGAAATCAAACAAACAAAAGTCACCGACTTCAGAAGCTGATTTTTTATTTTTCACTTTTTTGTGTTTTATTTTTGTCGAAGTCGGTTTTAATTTATGTAAAAAAGTTTTTGTTACACTCAAGTGTGTCGCCCCATTTTTTTTTCAATAGTAATGTATGGGAGCAGATTTTCTGCAATTTGGCGAATCAGTTTTTTTCGTAAGGAATGTAAACTTCGCTGATGAATAGTGTCCACAGCGAACTCTTAAAATGATTCTAACATAACTTTCTACATGTTTATCGACATCGAACCATGGACACGAGGAGGCTCGCCTTGTATGCTCCTATACCATATACCTTTATGTTGACTTATCGTATCAAAATATGGTTTCCATCGTGTCGTTCAAACACAAAAAAAATTAAAGTAAACAAAAAAGTGAAAAACAATTTTCGTTTTATTGCCGCCGTCAACTTCACCGACCGTTGAGGGGTACCTCCCATAATCAACTCACCTAGATAACCTGAAAGAATACAACCGTATAATAATATCATCATCATCATTTCAGCCGAAAGACGTCCACTGCTGGACATAGGCCTCCCCTAAGTGTCGCCACATTGACCGATGACCTGGTGAAGGTTGCGGGGATCCGCTGGAAGCGAGACGCACGGGACCGGTCAACCGTATATACGTCCCTATAATATTTTATTAAAGACTTATCCTCCAACTCCTAACAGTTAAGGAGTTATACCTTCCATCATCAGCTCATCAACATGAGGTGATGCTAGATGCGCATACTTGAATAGCTTTAGAAAGAGCACGAATAACGTACCCAATAAGTACGTGCCTATAAAGTTTGAGGGATACCCTCGATTTTCCTGGGATCCCATCATCAGATCCTGACGTGGTGGCAATGTGACCACCTCCGGAGTATACCCTTTCGAACACAAAAAGAATTTTGAAAATCGGTTCACAATTCACGGAGATATCAGTATACATACATAAAAAAAAACATAAAAAAAAAAGAATCACTACACGATCTGGGAACCGAAGCCAGGTGGACAATCTCAGCAGTAGTACTTACAACTACTCATCCAACAACGCAGTAAAGAAACATTAAAAAAATTAAGTAAGTGATACTGTAACTCAGAATTGGTGTCCTGCCTATTCGCCGAAAATTGTTTCCCAAATTTTCACTTGCCAACCAACGTTTCGCCGATGTTTCACTTTGACAACTAACGATTACCAAATTTTTGTTTGACAACGTTTCATTTGGTAGAATTATTGTAAAGCCGATTATTATAAAGACACAAAACGTTTGGGACATTTATCATTTGGCAAACATTTTACTAGGCAACACAACTATTAGACGAATGACGTTTTGTCAGTGTTACAGTTTCCTTTTCATACATTGATATATTGATAAAAAAATTACGACTTTTTTCATACATTTTTTATTTAAGAATATCAAAAATAACATTAAATTTTTAAATTGGCAGCAATGCAGAGCAATAGTTTTTCCTCTGAATATGTAGTTTTGTGTTCGAGAAATCTTTGGTTACGATAGGTTAGGTTAGGTTATAACAAACAACGGCAGAAGCAAATTGCTTTTGTAAAAGGAAACGTTAAGATAAGTTAGGTCACATTAAAGGTTAGGTTAGGTTAGGTTATGACAAACAACGCACGAGCCGAGCGAGCGAAGCGAGCGTGCCGCGGCAGCGGCCGGCGATGTGCCAGAAGCGAATCGCTTTTGTAAAAGGAAACAAAGAAAAAAAAATAATAACAATAACTACCTGTATATAATTTGTCCCAAATGAAAATGGCATCCTTGTAAATAAATTTCTTCAAAATTTGATCGCAGACTCAGTATTGCAGCTTTTTCGAAATCTAACACACATACTTTAGGTGCAAAATTAATACCGTGCTAATAAATTTGGTAAACAATAAACAACTAAATGAATATTACGCAAAGTAAAACATTCTGCTACTTGAAAGTTGGCCTTTTAAAAAGTGTCATAATGAAAAGCAAACCAAACGTACAGTTGATAACTGTGAGGTTGGGAAATAAAAAAATATATTATGATAAGTTGGCAAATGATTATTCGGCGAAATAAAATTCTGCGAAACGTTGGTTGGCAAGTGAACATTTGGGAAACAATTTTCGGCGAAAAGGCAGAGAACCCTCAGAATTATTATAGTGTTAACTCTACAAGAAATTCCACTAAGTTCCGTTACGGGTCAGAGTTGTACGATGACTCGATAGATGGCGTTGACGTCGAATTAGATCGCGCTATGGTTACGTTACCTCGCCACATACATAACGCCCGGAGTACCAAATTCGTATCGGGTTGTACTCTAAACAAGTACAACTTATCCCACTTCTGATTTTAGGTATTTTTGGAAAGATCGAACTCCTTCTGAGTTGGATCTTTAATAATCTTTATAAACTCACTAGCTGACCCACGCAACTTCGTCTGCTTCACATAAATATAGCTATAACCTTCATAAAACCTTTCTCGATATATCGACTATCCGACATTAAAGCTAAATCGTAACAAACAAAAAATCTTATCTTTCCTCTTTATTACAATAGTTTAGATGGTTTAGATTAGCTTAGATTATATTAAAGTGTGAATTACTATAAAATCTATCTCTTACTGTTAAATATACTATAACACTCTGTACTTGTAAACATTATGATGCAGTAAATATTTTGAATTTTAATTTCCCGGAGGCCAGCCAGAATTCCCCGTACCTACATTGCGACGCAACCCGCGTAATTATTTTTCCGCGCGGGTATTTTTATATTGCGATATCTTCTAAGATATTTGTTTAAACTGTATAGAGTAAAGAGCACATATTAAATTTCCGTTCTAACGAACACATTTATTTAGATATAGATTAATACCGTATGGGTTAAATAAGCTTCGCAAAAAATAATTCTTTTTAACCTAACATTTTAATAGTAAAAAATGGTTACAGTGAGTCAATCTTAAAAGATAGACAGATGCTGTCGCGGACTTTTTTTTAGAACTTGTAGTGGGACAGTTAAAATATCCATAGAACAATGCGACTATTGTTTATTTTATAAGAGTTTTTACACATTAACACATTGCAAGCATTCAGTTCTAAGTAATAACTGTGACAGGTAACGATTTCGACACAAAGTGACCGTATGCGACAGCGGTGCGGGCCGGACTACTGATGTACTGTAGAGATGCGCGCGCGGTTCGGCGGCGGGGCGCGGAAAAACGTTTCGATATTACGCTCGCCTTAGAAAGCGCGCCACCCTAGTCTATGCCTTCCTACATACTCCCCCTTTTGACCAATTATTGGTGCCCTCACCATTGGTCAAACGTCAATAATGACACGTTTCTTACGCGGCCTACCACGAGAACGTTTAGGAGCAACCGGCTGCGGAACCTCAGGGCACTCACCATCACGAGAATGATACCTCCTCAACGCTGAAACGTGGTACTTTCCAATGACTTCATCCGGTAAATCAGGGAACGTTAAGAGGTAAGTAGTTGGGCTAACCTTCTTCTGCACAAGATAAGGGCCATCCCTTCTAGGCATGAGCTTTGAGCTGACTCCTTTAGCAGCACTGCTAAGCACATGAGTCTTCATCAGGACAAGATCACCGACGGCAAACTCCTCAGCCTTTCGTGTCTTGTCTTTGGCAGCCTTACGAAGGTCTTGCTGTCGTTCAATGCACTCCTTACTGTTGCTGAGTGTCTCCGCTAGCTTCAGCAGATACGGCGTGATCTGTGGAACATAGTTTTCAGCCTCTATCACAGCACGAAGATCGCTCTGTACTGCAATAGGTGAGCGAAGTTCACGAGCAAATGTTAAGTAAGCAGGTGTCTGTTGCGTTGCTTTGGTTAGCGAGGTGTTCAATGCAAATCGGATGAATGGCAGAGCTTCTGGCCATTGCTGATGGTGTCCTTCTACCAAGATCGCCAGCTGGGTCTTGAGATCCCGATTTTTACGCTCGACCGGGTTGGCTTCCGGATGATAGAGTGGCACGAGACTCTGCTTCACCCCAAGTGTAAACATTGCATGTTGCATGACATCGGCAACAAACTGTACGCCGTTATCGGATATGAGACGCCTTGGAACACCAAAGCGTAAGAAAACCTCTTCAATCAGTACCTTAGCGCATGCTTCAGCTGTGGCTTCGGAGAGGGCGAACAGCTCAACCCACTTGCTGGCTGTGTCTTCAATAATCAGGACCCATCTCTCTCCATTAGCTCCCTTGGGCAGTGGCCCGAAAAGGTCGACAGCTAGGACTTCGAAGCGCTGAGCGGGAACCGGAGTCTGTAAGAGTCCCGCAGGTTTCTCATTGGAAGGTTTGTAGCGTTGGCATTCTATGCAGCTTTTCAGGTATTCTGCTACATAACGTCGCATACCAGGAAAATAAAACCTCTGACTTATACGGTGCAGAGTTCTGTCCAGACCGCCGTGACCTGAAGTAGCTGAGTCGTGACATTCGACGAGTACTTGTTTCCTTCGAGTTTCAGGAACGACGAGCTGCGGTTCTTCTGTCTCCGCTTCAGTATATCGGTACAGTACACCTCTGCACGTATGATAACCTCTTTCTGACCATCGAGTTAATTCTAATTCATCCTTGCCTTCCAGAGCCTTCATGATCTTCGCCACTTCAGGGTCTGCGAGCTGATCCTCACGAAGAGTAGCAGCATCCCAGCGCGGCGGGTCAACGAGCACCATGCAGACTCCACAGGAATCCTGAGCCCCCTCCTCACACGGCGGGCGACTAAGTGAATCAGCAATGACGTTAGCCTTCCCAGGAGTGTAGTCGACTTGCAGATCAAAGGACTGGAGTTTCATGGCCCATCGTACGAGACGTCCAGCAGGAGATTTCAAGGTAAGTAGCCATTTCAGGGGCTGATGATCACTGCCGACGCGCACTGGATGGCCATCAATGTACCCTCGGAACTTCTCGACTGCCCAGACAACTGCTAACGCCTCGCGCTCGGTGGTAGAGTAGTTCCGCTCCGCCGGCGTGAGGAGGCGACTGGCATACGCGATGGGTTTCTCTTCTCGCTGCGACTCCCCCTGAAGTAGAGCAGCACCCAGAGCGTAATTGCTAGCGTCAGTCCTGAGAACGAATGGCACATTATAATCTGGCTGAATAAGAATCGGAGGTGAGGTTAGTAATCCTTTTAGTTCTCTAAATGCCTTTATCTGTTCTTCACCCCACAGCCAGGACTGATCCTTACGCGTTAGCATAGTCAGTGGCTGTGCAACTTGGGAGAAATTCGGCATGAACTTTCTAAACCAGGAGCAACTCTGTAGAAAGGATTTTAGATGCTTTACATTAGCTGGTTCCCTCATATCTAATATTGCAGTAACCTTATCTGGATCTGGCGACACTCCTTCTGAGGTGATAACATGTCCTAGGTATTTCACACTCTCTCGAGCAAATGTGCACTTATTGCGATTCGCGTGTAGACTGAAGACACGTAAGCGGTCGAATACCGCACGTAAGTCCTGGAGATGCTGGTGAAATGATCCAGATATTACTATCAGGTCATCAATATAACCAAGGAGTGTCACTTCCTTAAGTGATGACGCAGAACGAAATCGGTCGATTAAACGTTGAAACGTTGCGGGCGCATTGCGCAGACCGAATGGCATGCGAGTAAATTTGTGAACTCCGAGTGGAGATACAAAGGCAGTTTTATCCTGGTCTTCAGGTCTCACTTTGACCTGCCAGTACCCTGATCGGAGGTCAATAGTACTCATAAAACAGCTCTTACCAGTATATTGAAGAAGGTCATCGATCACAGGTAGCGGGTACGAGTCGCTCTTAGTGACGGCGTTCAGCTTACGATAATCCACGCAGAAGCGATAGCTACCATCCTTCTTCGGTACCAGTAGAGCAGGAGCTGCCCATGGCGATTCGCATTCCGTGATGACACCTTCGCGCAGCATCCGCTCTATCTCCGCTTCCATAATGGCTTTCTTGGCGGGCGTGAGTCGGTATGGCGGCACCGCAATCGGCGGGTGATCACCACAGTCGATGCGATGCTCTGCGAACGGGGTAGGGTCTCCCCCTTCTGCGAAGATATCTTCATACTCTTGGAGCAGCTGAGCAAGATGTTCCTTCTCTGAAATTGACAGCATCGAACCTTCATTATTACGTAAGACATCCGCGGCAGCGCACCCAATAGAGTCACGTGGAGTCTCACACCGCAAGGGGTGAATGACCTGAGGCCGATCAGCTGTGAACCAAGTATTCTTCGAAACGTTAATAACAATACCGGCTTTTCGTAAGAAGTCAATACCGAGTAACGTGTCATTGTTAACTGAATGAGGAAAAATAACAAAACTAATAGGTATCTTCAACCCCATAAGTAGTACGTCAACATCTACAAGTAAGACCTTGAGTTCCCGCACTATGCCATCGGCTAACTTTACCGACATAAAACTACTACGAAACGAATGTTTTAGCTTACGAAGCAGTGCGTACAGTCGCGAACCGGCTACACTACGCTTAGCGGCCGTATCCACCAACCCGGTACCACGATGACCGCCTATCTCGATGTCGAGTATCGGACGACCGTCGGTACATAAGTACGACGCGGGCAAGTTACCTTCTTTACTCGGCAACGCATCGCTGTCGGAGTTGACATTACACTTACTACTACATAAACAAGTAGTTTGAGACACATTACATACATTATTAGTACATAAACAAGAAGTTTGAGACACATTACACTTACAAGAGTTTATCTTACGTTTACAATTGTGGGAAAGAACAACAAAGTTATCTGTGTTATCATCACATACCCTAGTGGGTTCTAACATATTAAATTCTACAACAGATTCTTTCGGATTAACCGAACACTTTGCGCAATTAGATCGAATTACACCGATCGCGCCACAACCGTAACACTTTACACTGTTAGACTCGGAACTCTTACCGGATTTATTATTATTCTTACAAGAGTCGCGTGTATGTCCGACTTTACGACAATAAACACAGTAAAGTCTTTTGTTACCTTTATTCTCCGAATTATTTACCACATTGGGCGGGGGCGTAGCACTCGACGACGCTGTAGGAACATTCGCTGGCGACGCCGACGGCGCGGGCGCGCTCGTCGCGGAAACGGCGGGAGCGCGCGCGTTCGTCTGCGGAGGCCGGGGCTGCGGTGGTGGCGCGTGCGGCGCTTGCGCGCTAGCGGCCGAGCCACGAGCGTCCGACGACACCTCGGAGAGAGATTCTTCTATGTTTCGCGCCTTCTCGATCAATAATTCCAGATTCTCGATCGATTCACGAGTTACACGTTTTCTAATTCGTCTATGTAGTAACCCGTAAATCATGTCTACTTCCATATCGTTGGTAACTTTATAGGGAAATTTAGCAATAAGCGCGCGGAGGCGAGCAACGAAAACCTCCGTGCGTTCTTCCGTTTGTTCCGCGGCAAATATTTCCCGGAATATCTTGTGTGGCGGTCGGGCTGCGCCGAACATGGCGCGAAGTCTTTGTAGCGCGTCATCCCATGACGTCACTGAAGATTTTATGCCGCGAAACCACACAGCTGCCTCCCCTTCTAGGAGCATAGGTAAGCCGCGAAGCGCATGTTCGTCACTGATAGATGAACACTCCTTGTATATAACTATGGAGTCGACAAATGCTTCGAGGGCCTCTGAGTCTGGGCGGCCGCCGCTAAATCGCGACGTGCAGCGCGCGAAGTTTCCGTGTTTGGTGTCTGGTGCAGCAGGCGATGGAGACGGTGAAGCTGAGCCGTTGAGGGTCGACGCAGCCAGCAGGCTCTGAACCAGTTGACGGTTCGATTCCGCTTGAGCCTGGGCGAATGCCTCCAAGAACGACGTAAGCGTCCCTTCCGATAGCGGCGCGGGCGTCGGGGACGCCGGCGGCACGCTGATGTCATCATCGTTGCTCCTACTCTTGCGACGAGGCATTGTAGTAGGTACACAACACAATAGTCAACAAGAGGAAACACTAATTCACGTTGTACAACACACAAGTCAGTATTTTGCGTCCAGTAAGAAAACCGTTACACTGTAGGTATTTGAGTTCGCGTCGCGTCGGTTAGGTACGCGTGCCGCGTTGGAGCGCCAGTTTGTAGTGGGACAGTTAAAATATCCATAGAACAATGCGACTATTGTTTATTTTATAAGAGTTTTTACACATTAACACATTGCAAGCATTCAGTTCTAAGTAATAACTGTGACAGGTAACGATTTCGACACAAAGTGACCGTATGCGACAGCGGTGCGGGCCGGACTACTGATGTACTGTAGAGATGCGCGCGCGGTTCGGCGGCGGGGCGCGGAAAAACGTTTCGATATTACGCTCGCCTTAGAAAGCGCGCCACCCTAGTCTATGCCTTCCTACAAACTTCTAAAGACGAATAATTACTTCATACATGATATTCTCGTACCTTAAACCGTTTTCGCAGCGCACGCAACGGAAGCTCTCGGAAAGGAATTTTCTTTTCCCGTTTTTGCAACATTTCTCATTTATGCTCCGCTCCTATTTGTAGTAGCGTGATGTTATATAGCCTATAACCTTCCTCGATAAATGAACTATCCAACACAAAAAGATTTTTTCAAATCCAACCAGTAGTTCCAGAGTTTATCGCGTTCAAACAAACAAACAAACAAACAAACTCTTCAGCTTTATAATATTAGTATAGATTAAGTGAAGTGTAATCAAATGAAATAAATATAGTCAAACAAAGTCATATTATTGATATTATTAGTTTATTAGTCAAAGTGGTGGGTGGGCGTGGGTCGTTGTCGAAGTCGAAATTAGTCGTTGCAACTGGTTTGACGAACGACAATCGACATAACGACAGCTTTGACCACTGGTAAGTGGTAATACAATAGCGAGCGACTGTATTGCATCGTCTTCTTTTTCACTTCAGTAGCTCAAACATGTAGGTTTTGCTGCCTGAAATCAGAGAGCAAAATGCGATTTTGCTCACTGAGTGAGACAAAGTAACTTTTTAATTTTTGTTTTTAGAAAGCCGCGATTATCTTATTCAGCCTTGGGTTAATCATGCAATTCGAAACATTCACACTCTATCTCTTTCCCGCCATTAGAAACAGAAAGAGACAAAGACCAGCCCTTTCGAAGTTCCGATTTTGAATTCGCCTTTTTTTTTGTATATTGTAATGACCTGAATTCGACTTCAAAGACAAACACGTTCGGAATTACGTACTAATGCAAAAAGATAATTATGTCTTTTAATGTAATTATTGAATTTTTAACTTATTGTTGTATTTAAGTATTTACTGCAAATAAAACTAATATATTACCTGTAAATATTTATTTCTAGTTTCATTAATGTTACGAAGGTAATATATTTTGAATAATAAAATATTATGGGTGCTATTTCCGAACACGCATTAGGTAATTTAAATAAAAGAGCGGGAATAAAATTTCGTGGCTGGCGTAAAGAGTTGAATAAGTTAAGAAATATTAAAATAATCGTAAAATATGAGTGAAACTAGCGACGAGCACAGTATTTTAACACGGGAAGAGTTAAAGCAACAAGTTATTAATGCAGAATTAAGTTTCCTACCTGAGAAATATCTGAAAGCATACCATGTCTTCAATGAATGGAGACTTTCAAAGGGCGCAAGCAGTTTTTCGGAGACGGTGTTGCTGTCTTATTTTTTAGATTTACTTATCACTATTTATTATTTAATTTTTGGAGGCGCAATGAATCCTAGTCTGGCTTAGCAATACTGTTGAAATATTTATTACGCTATGTAAAAGATGCTGTAAATGTTAAATTATGCATATTAATTATGTAATATTTTCATTACAGGTTGTAGTGATCATAGGAATTAGTGGAGCATGTCGCAATAACGAGCTATTACAGTACAGCTAACAGTTAATAATATCGAAAAGCATTCAGATAAATTACTGTTAGTAAAATTGAATAATACGAAGACGAACCTTGACAACCTTGACTTGTTGAAAATCTGTAAGCTTACAGTGGAAACAATAAGTCTGAATTCGACCTCAGATCCTTGGTCTCACCCACGCCCATCCACTTCCAACGACGCACAGTGTAGGTACTTATACAGAAAGTCGATCAGAGTCACCAACGTTCACCGTAGTTCCTTCTCAATCCGCCACCAAAACAGAAACCTTAACCCCAGATAATCAAACTCAACTCAGTGCAACTATAACGTTGCCAAATAAATCTGTTACTTTTAATTTGCAGAATTATAAGCTAATTCTGCAAATTAAAAGTAACAGAAGTTGGAAGTGGATGGGCGTGGGTGAGACCAAGGATCTGAGGTCGAATTCAGACTTATTGTTTCCACTATATGCTTACAGATTTTCAACAAGTCAAGGTTGTCAAGGTTCGTCTTCGTATTATTCAATTTTACTAACAGTAATTTATCTGAATGCTTTTCGATATTATTAACTGTTAGCTGTACTGTAATAGCTCGTTATTACGACATGCTCCACTAATTCCTATGATCACTACAACCTGTGATGAAAATATTACATAATTAATATGCATAATTTAACATTTACAGCATCTTTTACATAGCGTAATAAATATTTCAACAGTATTGCTAAGCCAGACTAGGATTCATTGCGCCTCCAAAAATTAAATGATAAATAATAAATAGTGATAAGTAAATCTAAAAAATAAGACAGCAACACCGTCTCCGAAAAACTGCTTGCGCCCTTTGAAAGTCTCCATTCATTGAAGACATGGTATGCTTTCAGATATTTCTCAGGTAGGAAACTTAATTCTGCATTAATAACTTGTTGCTTTAACTCTTCCCGTGTTGAAATACTGTGCTCGTCGCTAGTTTCACTCATATTTTACGATTATTTTAATATTTTTTAACTTATTCAACTCTTTACGCCAGCCACGAAATTTTATTCCCGTTCTTTTATTTAAATTACCTAATGCGTGTTCGGAAATAGCACCCATAATATTTTATTATTCAAAATATATTACCTACGTAACATTAATGAAACTAGAAATAAATATTTACAGGTATCAGTTTTATTTGCAGTAAATACTTAAATACAACAATAAGTTAAAAATTCAATAAATTACATTAAAAGACATAATTCTCTTTTTGCAAAATGTCTTTAATTAGTACGTAATTCCGAACGTGTTTGTCTTTGAGGTCGAATTCAGGTCATAACAATATACAAAAAAAAAGGCGAATTCAAAATCGGAACTTCGAAAGGGCTGGTCTTTTTTGAAGAGGGTCTATTTTTGAAGAGTTCCATTGTATATCTCCGAAGATCAGCACCAGATCTTCACCAAATTAAAATGGGACCACCTCAGGAGTATACTCTTTCAAATAAAAAAAGTATTTTGGGAATCGGTCCACTAATGCGGGAGAAATCAGGTAACATACATAAAAAAAAAAAAAAAAAACACACGAACATAGTAACCTCCTTTTTTGAAGTCGGTTAAAAACTAGCTTGTGCCAGCGGCTTAACCCACTACAACTCGAAAATTATTCCACGGGAAGATAAAATCGGGATAAAAACTATCCTGTGTTAATTCAGGTTATGAACTATCTGTAAGTACACCAAATTTTATCCAAATCCGTTCAGTATTTTTTGCGAGAGAAGAGTAACAAACATACACCCTCACAAACTTTCGCCTCTATAATATTACTAGCTGTTGCCAGCGGCTTCATCCGCTACAACTCCAAAATTATCCCACGGGAAGATAAAATCGGGATAAAAACTATCCTATATGATAGTTCTATATGTGTGTGTGTATGTGTGTGTGTGTGGTGGTCCTATAGGATAGGTAGGACACCTTGTATTAACACATAGATGTGTTAATACAAGGTGTCAGCTAACTCCATACCAAATAATAAAATCGCTTCAGCCGTTTAGACGTGAAGAAGTAAAACATACACACTCACAAACTTTCGCATTTTTTTAACATTTTTTTTTTGTTATAACTCGTTATTTTTTGCGAAATATTAATAAATTAACATGAAAGTTACTATGCAAATATGTATTATTTATTAGCTTTAAACATTTTTTTCTCTTGTCCCTCTCATCACATCACACTATTTTTTTTTTTGGGTGGTTGGAAAGTCATCAATAATGACCCTAACTGCTATGGTGGGTAACCTTGTACCACTGCTCTAAACTGAATGACAAGTAACAGCAGTGTTGCCCGGTGCCGCTTATATTTTTCATCTAAGATCTAAAAAATCGCTTCAAAGAGCACCAGAAGACGGCTGCTGTATTAATCTGGGGGTACGAGGAGTTATGTAAAGCCAAAATGGCGGAGCTTGATCGTAAGTATTTTTCACCGAAAAAATATACTAATAAAGTAAATTATGGTACTATGTGTTACATTTTACCTACTTCTCGTTGAGAAGTTTATACTGAGACTGATTCCCTCATTAAACAGTTGGAAGTGAGAGCTCAAGTTCATGCCGAGGAGCCAGAAGTTGTTCCAGTTGCTGATACTGATGATATAGAGGATATGGAGCTATCCAGCGACATTGTTTCTGCTTTAGGTGAGGTGATTGGCACTCAAAAGAACTATGGTGATGACATACAACCTAACATATTAAAGATCATTGAAAACATTTTAACGAAATATTAGTATTAATAAATATACTTGTATTATAACTTAGAGCAGTTTAATCAGCTAAAACTGCCCTAGCAAAGTTATTTTGAGTGGTAAACCCTCCTGATTTTTTAAACACATCTGAACATAGATATAATGAGTAGACTTGGCTTTACCGAACACAGTTTCATAGTAGATCGGTGAGAGGAAGAAAAGTAAAGTTTTGCAAGCTTCTATTAATTCAGATCTATACTAATATTATAAAGCTGAAGAGTTTGTTTGTTTGTTTGAACGCGGTAAACTCAAGAACTGCTGGTTGGAATTGAAATTTTTGTGTTGGATAGTCCATTTATCGGGGAAGGCTTTAGGCTATATAACATCACGCTACGGCTAATAGGAGCGGAGCATAAATGAAAAATGTTACAAAAACGGGAAAAGGTATTTCCTGTTTGAGAGCTTCCGCTGCGGGCGCTGCGAAAACGGTTTAATTACGCAAATATCATCATGTATGAAGGAATTGTTCCTCTTTAAAAGTTCTAAAAAAAATCCAGCATATATCTATCTTTTAAGATTGACTCACTGTTACCTTTTTTTACTGTTAAAGTGTTAGGTTAAAAAGAATTATTTTTTGCGAAGCTTATTTAATCCATATGGTATTAATCTATATCTAAATAAATGTATTTGTTAGAACGGAAATTTAATATAGAATATTTGTGCCCTTTACTCTACACAGTTTAAACAAATATCTTAGGAGATATCGCAATGTTAAAATATCCGCGCGGCAAAATAATTCGCGCGTCGCAATGTAGGTACGGGGGATTCTGGCTGGCTTCCGGGAAATTCAAATTCGAAATATTTACTGCATCATAATGTTTACAAGTACAGAGTGTTATAGTATATTTAACAGTAAGAGATACCTATAGTAATTCACACTTTAATATAATCTAAGCTAATCTAAACCATCTAAACTATTTTATTAAAGAGGAAAGATAAGATTTTTTGTTTGTTACGATTTAGCTTTATTTATGTCGGATAGTCGATATATCGAGAAAGGTTATAGAATAGTTATATTTATGTGACGCAGACGAAGTTGCGTGGGTCAGCTAGTTTGACATAAAATGTAACACCTCTGTTTTTCTGATAGTAGGTAACAAATTACAACTTCTTCGAATTAAACTGGTCTCTTACTAATGAAAACCGCAATAAATAAGAAAATTAATGCATCTTTGGTTAGGAAACAGTTCTTAAAAAATATATTCATTGCTACTTAAAAATGCATCATGTTGGTTTCCTAACCATTAGTGCAATAAATAGGTTACTTATTGCGGTTATGACTAGTAAACATTATTTCTAAATAGTAAAAATACTTAACATTATAGCATTTATTGTTTTTAATAATGGAAATAAATGCGGGAACAAACATTAAGGTATCACGTAATATTCTCTACATTGTTATCTATCATATAGTGAAAGATTCTAGTCGATAATTATTATGTATAGTGATGGAGATACAGACAAAACAAAAAAAAATCTTTAACCGCGTTTTTTTCGAAATCATGTTTAACCTAGTTATTGCACTTTTCGTTATGACGGCAGCGCTGGAAGCGAGACGCACGGGACCGGTCAACCGTTTATACGTCCCTATAATATTTTATTAAAGACTTATCCTCCAACTCCTAACAGTTAAGGAGTTATACCTTTCATCATCAGCTCATCAACATGAGGTGATGCTAGATGCGCATACTTGAATAGCTTTAGAATTTAGAAAAAGCACGAATAACGTACCCAATACGTGCCTATAAAGTTTTAGGAATAAGTACCCTCGAATTCCCTGTGATCCCATTATCAGATCCTGACGGGGTGGCAATGTGACCACCTCCGGAGTATACCCTTTCGAACACAAAAAGAATTTTGAAAATCGGTTCACAATTCACGGAGATATCAGTATACATACATAAAAAAAAGAATACATACACTTATAGCCTCCTCCTTTTTGGAAGTCGGTTGAAAATATCATGCCTTTAATCTTATAATGGTTAAGCAGAGTGGTGGTACACGTTATTAGTATATAGGGTCGTTTCGCCGGTTAGCTGAGTTGCCCGATGAAGAAAAAAAAATGTTGTCTACACGCAAAATAGTTTATGTTAATGTGAATTTGTCCCAAATAATGTCGACCGTAGGTTCAATTGAGGTAAGGGACAAAATACGATTTTTCAGGAGAGGCCGACAAAGTTTTTTTTCGGACTAAATCGCCTATAACTTTTTTTCCTATTAACCTTTTTCGAGTCTGATTTCACACATAATCTTGTATTTTAGTACTCTATCTACACGTGTAACATTTATTTAAATAAATTAGCTATTTAAGAAAATAAATGTCCCTTTTTTTTTTTTTTTTTTTTTTATTTTTTTATTTTTTTTTTTTTTGGTGGGTGGAAAATCATCGAATGACCCCCCCCGCTCTTAGGCAGAGCGAAGGGGAGTGTCAGACTTCTACTGACTAAAAACCGAACCCATGTTCCTTCTTTGCCCTTGCGCCGAGGCCACGTAATCTAGTACTAAATACCGCGGCCCCGACGGGCAAATAGATGTCCCTTACAACAACTTACTGACCAAGTATCTTGTAGTCTCGTCCCTTACATTAAATTGACCTCTGCGTTGGATTCAATTTATAATGGTAATTCGTTGATTGGGAAGACCCTTACCTTATTTCAAGTGGATTGGCGGCAATAATTACATCATTTCAAGTTCCTATATTGCATAGTTTTTCAGATACATTGTTATTATGGGGCTGATTCGAAATTTGGATCCAAAAATCATTAGGGTAAGGGACATTTTTCTTAAGCTAGAATTTTTTCATATACACCATTCGATAGAGCGAAAAATTTTGAACAAAACTGTATACTTAACTCATTTTGGGTATTTTGTCCCTTACCTCAATTGAACCTACGGTAGACGTATAGTCTAGTTTGGATACAAAAACATAAAATAAAGTACATTCATACAAAAATATTTATAAAATGCTGAAAAAGTGAAAATATAGCGAAAACGTCGGTTTACGACCACTTTTATCAGTTTGCGACCACTATTTTAATATGAAAATATATTAAAACAATTATAATCGCTTTAAAAATGTATTAATTATTATATCATTCCCTTCTTTTCGGATATCATCAAGAGCTTTTTTCAGGGCTTCTTCAGCGGACTGTATTTTTCTTTTTTTTCGTTGACTCTGAAATTATGGGAGCTCCATCTAAAAAAAGTAATATACAATAATTTAATTTTGTTTTATTCAAAAATTTAAAAAAAAGATTATTCCGCCGTTATTTCTCTCATACAAAATTATGGTGGTCGGAAATCAACGTCTTTATTTCGATTATTTTGGTTTACGACCACCTGTTTAGCATCCCGTTTTTATAGTAATTTCAAAGAAAGTGGTGGTCGCTTACTAAAGAACTACAAAGAAAAGCTTCTAAAATGTTACATTCAAAATTGTAACAGTCCTGTTCGAAGCAATAGGGTCATATTGATAAAAAATAAATAATGCGATTCTCGTCGGTTTGCGACCATATGGTCGCTATTTAACGTTCTTGATAAATAAGCATTTCGGTTACCGACCACTTGATTTTATCTTAATAATAACTTAAAAAATAGCAAAATACAATTAAATAATAACGAAAACTTATCGGTTGTACAGTCGAACAAGCTAATAAGTATACAGGGTAGAGATCTTTATAATTCTATAACACTGAAAATATTGATTGTAATTTTGTTTTATCAAGTGTTTTACATTAAGCGGCTGATGTCAAACGCTGTATCGTTTGCCATTGGTCTCTAAATGTCTCGGTATAATCTTAAAAGTAAATAAAAGATAGCTTGCTGTATACTTATTAGCTTGTTCGACTGTACAATTTAACATCTAACTTGTGTGTAAAACATGAAATAAGTAATAAAACTTACCTTTGAGCGCCGCGCGCCGTGCTATTTTTTTTCTAACTTGCGGTACGTTTTCTCACCACTGAATCAAAACGCGCCTTTAGCAATATTTTTTCGGTTCTGGGTTAGCCCATTTGTTTCAAACTGTAAATTCTTATTTCATAATTATTTATTATGCACGTTAGGTTTTTTATTTATTTCTGTTACCTCTACAAATACTATTATCTTGTTTTAAAGAAACTTAGTACGTCAAATGGTCGCATAATGAAGGTGGTCGCGAAACCGGCGAAACGACCCTACACGATTTGCCAGTTATGTTTAGACTCCATGATGTAATAGGGGGCGGGCCTATCGCCATCAACCGGGAACGACCCAGACTCCGTGGCTACTACTGAGAACTTCCTGATCGAAAAAACCCATTACACGATCTGGGAACCGAAGCCAGGTGGACAATCTCAGCAGTAGTACTTACAACTACTCAATTACTCATCCAACAACGCATTAAAGAAACATTAAAAAAAGTATGAAAGTAATACTGTAACTCAGAATTATTATAGTTCCACTAAGATCCGCCACGGGTCAGAGTTGTACGATAGCTCGATAGATGGCGTTGACGTCGAATTAGATCGCGCTATGGTTACGTTACCTCGCCACATACATAAGGCTCGGAGTACCAAATACGTGTCGGGTTGTACTCTAAACAAGTACAACTTATCCCACTTCTGATGTAAAGTATTTTTGGAAAGATCGAACTCCTTCTGAGTTGGATCTTGTATAAATAAACTGAAATAATTATACATAAACTCACTAAATTGTGTATGATATACAAAATAATATAGTGGTGCTGGTGGGTGGGTCGTTGTCGATGTCGAAATTGGTCGAAATTTTGACGGATGTAACGCAAGTTATCGCAACCGCTTTTATGACGACGACGAATACGGTCTGCCGAACGACAGCATTGACAACTGGTAAGTGGTAATACAATAGCGACTGTATTGCATCGTTATAAAGTATACTTTTAACATTATTGGTTCAACCGTTTTAAATCTGTATTACCTATAGATAATTTGGGCCAGTAGATGTAGTACTATTATGTATTCTGTGCCAGTAGTCAGTACTTGATAAGCTTTTTTTTTTGGCTGGTGGAATATCATCAAATAACCCCTCCCGCTCTTGGGCAGAGCGAAAGCGAGTGTCAGACTTCTACTGACTAAAAACCCCCCGTGTTTCTTCTTAACCCTTTATATCGAGGCCGCGGTATCTTTGTACCAACAAGAAAAGGGATAAAGGTACTAACTGCATAATTATTACCAAATTATAATGAAAATGTATTAAGTACATATTTTTAGTCTTTTGGGGCTTGATCAACAATATTAGGGCTTTTGGTAGACATAACAGATATTTTTTTGAAGACTTAGGAACAATCTTGAAAATTCAAGATTACCTAGTGTTAGTTCCAGATATGGTCACGCGCCTATAGAACCATGCAGCGCTGTATCAATAATGATTGATGTACACTTCCTGAAATAATAGTATTATTATATATTATTATGGTCTCATTTTACCATTTAAATGTGTGATTATTAGTTACTGCATAGATGGATGTATTATCCTAACTAATATAATAATGCGAAAGAAAGTTTGTTAATTTTTTGTTACCGTTTCACGCCTACCACTGAACCAATCATCCTGTAATGTTGTATGTAAGTTGTCAGGTGTACCCATGAAGAAATAGATAAATATGGAGGCCACACTTAGAACAAAAGTTTGAGTCAAATACCTACGATTCTCTATCTCACTCTCTGTGGGCTTACCTCTCTTTCTAAGGTGGACGATAGTATTGCTATCTCGTTATTAAAATCTCCTTATTCATTTTTAAAAAGAGTCACCACACAAATGTAATTAGAAGTTAAATACTGTCAAATAATGTGCTATTAAATAAAAAGCTAAACTAAGATTACTGAAATTAAAATTTCAAAATAGTATGTCACGAATGCTTGACAAGGTTGGCGAATCAGTGAATTATTTTCCCATTTCCTAAGGATGTGGTAATGTGGCAACATTGGCCCCACATGTCAACATAAATCGTACCAATATGGCGGTTGTTTACTTTGCGGTTCACAGTTTCGTTTGAGATATTTGCCTGTAATCAAAGTTATAATTGAGAAAATGGTGCAAACTTGTGTAGTGCGTGGTTGTGGTAGTACGTGGTGTCCAGGAGGTGATATAAGATTTCACGCGTAAGTGTTTAAATCGGGATTTTTGACACTGAATAATTGTAAACATATTTCTGCATATTTCTTTGTATTTTCAATTAATTACTTCATAAAAGCTTGACCTATGATTTAGTCAATGATAACTTAGATAACTATGTAAAGACCAAACAGTTTTACATTGAATTTCATGGACTTTCTGCAATTTTATTTGTTTTTGTTTTTAAGAGTCATACTGAAGTAGTGTGACCATATTGGGGATATATCTGGGACTTTCCGTGGGACCTTCATTAATTATATAGTCATTATCATACTCGCTTTATTACATTTTATTACTTTTTTCACACACCGTGTTATTTCTGTTAGTTCTTTAAAATAACATAACATTTTCGTGAATTTTTAACAGTAGTCAAATAGCCAATTACTATTTAAATAATACAGTAAATGTAATGAATAATAAAAAAAATATGTTCTGATTTCACACTCTTCTGGTTTTAGGTCAACAGCGAAGCCCAGGTCTCTACGAAGATTGATAGGGGCGTACAGGTGTAAATAAAATCAACTGAAGAAAAAATACTGCAGAAGAAATCTAAGATTCTTAAGCAAAGAGTTTTACGACAGACTAAAAAAATCAGGACATGTCTTCGTAATATAATAAAATGATTTTAATTTAGAAAGTGTTTTTGTTTCTTTTTGAGGTTTTATACATATGTATTACCGTTCCTATTATAGCCCCGTATTTAGATGAAAATACATAATATTAAAAATTCCACAGTGGTAAAAAACCCTAACACTGACTTACCCAGAAATCTTTAAAAAAAAATCATCTTATATGTATCATTTTCATTAGTCTACAAAATAAAAGAAACATCTAATTTCTTTTTTGTGATTTCATGATTTTATAGTAAGATACTGGGCAAAAATCTCTCCCAAATCCTTCCAGATTCATTATCTTGAGCCACCCCACCAGCCCTTGCGGTAGGCAACCACCGTGGTCGTGTCACCACCTCTTCTGTCATTATGATTTACTAGCTTTTGCCAGCGGCTTCGCCCACGTGAAAATGGCGATTTTCCATACAAACTTTCATCCCCTATTTAACTCCCTTAGGGGTTGAATTTCAAAAAATCCTTCCTTATTCCTTGTCTAGATTATAAAGGGAACGTCTGTGCAAAATTTCAGCTTTCTAGGTCCAAGGGTTTGGGCTGGGCGTTGATGAGTCAGTCTGTCAGGACTTCTCTTTTTATTTATAGATAGAAGATCATTAATTTCGTATTGCTACAGGAACTAAAGTTTTATACTGGCCATGGTCTATATTCTATTTCTGTGCGAAATTACGTAAGACTTTTTTGCGTGATTGAAAATGACAAACTGCCAAAAAAAATCAGGAACTTTCACACTGTAAGCAAACAGCTTCTTTCGTAATTTATCATTGGCATCTTTCATCAATCTAGAAGTGAACAGAGATGTGGATATATTAATTTAATCAAACACAAGTTATGAAAAGGAACTACGTAATGTCCTAGGTAAAATGAAATAAAGGTTACCCTACTTAGAAAGAGAGGGTCAGCCCACAGAGAGCGAGATAGCGATGCATAAGTTTTGCTTCAAGTAGGTATTCGAAGTGTGGTCTCCATATTTATCTATAACTTCATGGGTGTACCTACCAAAACGAAATAGGGTACCAAACATCCTAAAAAAACGCACTGTAGGTACCCGAAGCAAACAACAAAAACATTGTTATGGTTATAGATGGCGCCACTTGTCTTTCGTATCATGATTATATTATAATAACTTTACTAGTATTTTTATAATAATTTGAGATATTTTAAGTGTTATTGAGTACTAGCTTTTGCCAGCGGCTTCGCCCGCGTGAAAATGACGATTTTCCATACAAACTTTCATCCCCTATTTAACTCCCTTAGGGGTTGGATTTCGAAAAATCCTTCCTTATTCCTTGTCTACATTATAAAGGGAACATCTGTGCAAAATTCCAGCTTTCTAGGTCCAAGGGTTTGGGCTGCGCGTTGATGAGTCAGTCAATCAGTCAGTCAGTCAGTCAGGACTTCTCTTTTTATTTATATATATATATATAGATTTCCATCAGGAATTTCTCAGCAGCAGCCACGGAGTCTGGATTTGTGCCAGATTGATTGATATTTGAAAAAGAATCCTGTACATAAAAGAATTAAAATTCCGAAATGTTCAGCTACTTCTGGTGCTGACCGTACCAAGTCTTGACTAGATTTCCAGGTCAGATGAAGTGTTATTGGATTTTTCATTAGTGAAATTCATTACGAGGGAATGAAAAAATCCAATAACACATTAGCCACGGGGTTTAATTCGTAGTCAGTGGCTCGCCCTGTACATGGCTTAAATATAACTGGCGAAATGTACCTACACTTCTGCGTTACCCTTCGTTGATTACAAGCTTGATGTTATGTTATGAAGAAGTCTTTGGAAAACTAATTTACACATTTAATAATAATAATAATTAATTTATTCAATTTATACAACAGTGGTCCATATTTTGTTAGTAGGTATTCTTAAAGAATAGTGTTAGTAAAAATAATCATAATACTTGAGGGCCAATATACAACACATACTACCAATTACCACTTGACAATTGACTCTCAATTGACTTGGAAAGACCATGCAGCAAATCTTATCACGAAATTAAGTAGGTTCGCTTTTGCTCTTTACAAACTTAGCAAAATTGTAAATCAGGCAGCTGTTGTAGCTGCGTATTATGGTTACGTAGACTCCATATTACGTTATGGAGTAATTTTTTGGGCAAATTCCTGCGAAAAAAATAACATTTTTAAAGCACAGAAGAGGTGCATTAGATCTTTACGCAATCTTAAACCAACGGATAGCTGTAAACCGCATTTTAGATCTCTTAAAATACTAACTTTACCTTGTCTTTACATTTATGAGACCGCATTGTTCGTCAAGAAAAACAGTGAATTATTTAAAAAAGCTTCACAGCAACGCTATAGGTCGACAAGACCAGAATATCGACACGAATTATGTTTAAGAGCCTCAAAGACCGCCCATAAGCACAAAAGCATTCTCTGCATGGCTCCGAAAATATTTAATAAAATTCCAAATGGCATTAGAGATTTAAATTTGACGCAATTTAAACAAAAGCTAAATATATGTAACAAACCAAGCTGACAATTTATGTAATTATTATCCTTGACAATTTAAAACTTGATTAATCTGAATAATATTATTAATCTAAATTGTAATCTGATATTTTTTTATGAATTTCATTGATTGTATTCAAAATCGTTATTGTAGAATAAATAGTAGATTGTATCCCAACAAAAACATTCTGTAAAAAACTAGCCAAGTCTCGAGGTTATTATTATAGTTATTGTTGTGTCTTGGCCGTTGAACATTCTTTATACGTTAGTGGGTACAAGTCAATTTATGTAGTTTATTATACGTAATGTTATATCTGTTGTAACTACCTATGATTGTTAAGCGAGATAATAACCCATACTGGTATTGGTAATTGGACGCCAAGAAGAAAAATGACCGAACTAAACGAAACGAACAACGGCCAAGTCACACAACATTAACTATAATAATAAAGAAATCGCAATAAGACTTGGCACGACTTTGTCTAGATTTCATTACTTTTTAGAGATAAACAAGCAGCTCCATCGAGACTTGGCTAGTTTTTTACAGAATGTTTTTGTTGGGATTTCACTTCTTTTTGTAGAAACGTGGGCATATTGATTTATTTTATTATAGATTTTCTTACCTATTTAAAACAATTTTTTTTTTTGTAGTTTTTTTTATTTTTTTTTTATTTTTGATGTTCCTACTTTTTATAGTTTTCCCTTTATGTGGCCATTAAACCCTAACTCTGTACCAAATTTCAGCTCTCTGAGTTTATGGGAAGTACTAGTTCTATTTTGATGATCATGAGTGAGTGAGTGAGTTTCATAAATGCGAAACTTTGCTTTCGCTTAATTTCGGAACTAAATGACCTACAGACTTGAAACTTTTTATTTTAAGTGTGATTGTATAGCTTACTGGATGACGAAAATTTCAGCGTTCTGGTCTTATCCAGAGGTTCTCAAATAGGGGCCTGAAAATGCGGCGAAATGGTTCCAGTAAAGGATGGTACGGCAGTGTTTGCTTCGCGCTCGACTCGGCGGGGGCACTGCCGTGCCCCCAGATAACAAATATTGAAGAGATTGTTAACAGATTTAAAATTTATTATATTGTTAATTGTGTATATATGCCCCTGACGGGTAGTTTTTTGAGATACATAACCTACTGTAAGACCACACATTACCAAAAAATATGCAAATAAATACTTTGACTTTGACTTGACTTTACCAAAAATGCATGCATGCTAAATCATAAATAATCATAATAGATCCAATCTTTCGCATTCCTATGAAAATGTTAATTTTGTCACATCGTCGCGAGCTAATGACAGAATAACACTTTGTCGGAGGTTATATTTTTATAGTAATTATTATTATATAGCTCACCGGATACACAATTATCACAAGTGGTCAATTTCATGGTGTTCCTCTGGTATATAAACTGAGGGTACATACATAGTAGTTCATCAGTTCGTGATCAGCAGCTGAAATATGAAGTTCTTTGGAGTTCTAGTGGCCATCATGGGTATTGTCTTCGCTGCGGTGGTAAGTGCAACTTCAGATCTTCGATCTTAAGTTCAAGTTTGCTTAATTATTTTTTTCTGACTTTAGGATTCTAAATGCACTTCAAAATGTTGTACTGATGTTATATGAATAGGGATGTTTACTGACTTAAAAAAATATGATTCTAATTAGTCCGTCTGTTAGATTATCGAAAAATATTGGATACGTATTTTTTGTTTTATCAAATCAATAAAAATTGACGAAGATAAAACGCGTCAAAGATTTGGGTGGGAGGTTCTGACGTCACTGCTCGCTAAGAAATATCATACTGTCTTAGAATATGACGTCACACGAGTTTTCAAAGCACTGTATCGTCTTCATTGTTTGTTTACGTGAAAAAAGAAAAAAATATTGACTATATATTAATTAGATTTTTTTTGTTAACATCCCTATTCTGCGTTCGATTCCCAGTTAGGGTAAAGTACTATTGGGCTTTTTCATCATACATTTCTCAGTAGAAGCCATGGAGTCTGGATTTGTGCCCGGTTGAGTCTTTGGTCAACTGGGCCCACAATAAAACTATGAAAAAAAAAACAATTTAAAATGTGATTTGTTCGACTTAACTCGTGGGTCCAGTTCGAGCGGGTCCAGTTCGAGTGGGTCCAGTTGACCAAAGACTCCCGGGTTGCTGGCAACACGTTTTCGCCCTATGACATTAGGTACCTACACGTCTGTCTTACACTTCAGACATCACAGGCGTAATGATATGTTATGAAGATTTAAACTGGCATGTTGGAAACCTAACGCTTTCGAAAAAAATGACTCGTAGAATATCAGTTAATATTGATGCTGTGGCCGCGATTATGGGAAAAAATGGCGGAGGAGTAGAGAACTTTTCCCCGTTAGTAAGTCAGTGGAGAATTTAAATTTATTTTCAAATAATAATATGAGGTAACGTGTGGTTTTGTTCCACAGAGCGGCATGAGCACCCTCCCTAAGGCGGCTGGTTGCGACGGCAACCCTCCCCCCGGACCCCCGCCGGACGGTGCGCCCCCCGGCCCACCACCAACCAGTGAGTATCCTACTATCCTTGTGAAACACTTTTTGTCTCTTTTTCTTCATTTTTTAAAATGTTTGTGACATTTGTTTGATGACTCTGACTGACTGATATTTAATTTATGTACTGACTCGTTGGTCTAGTGGTCGTAAGCGCGACTGCTGTGCATGAGGTCCTGGGTTCGATTCCCGGGTCTGACAAAAAGTGCTATTGGGTTTTTCATTAGAAATTTCCCAGTAGTAGCCCGGAGTTTGGAAGTAGACGGTATAATACCCCCGTGCCTCGGAAAGCACGTTAAGCTGTTTGTCCTGCCCGTGTTTGACTACTTTTTTGGCACCCACTGCAAACAACCCGCAGCCCGACGGGTTGTTATTATATATTAAACTAGCTGATGCCCGCGGCTTCACCTGCGTGGATGTCGTTCAAATTATATACTAAAACCTTCCTCTTGAATCACTCTATCTATTAAAAAAAACCGCATCAAAATCCGTTGCGGAGTTTTAAAGATTTAAGCATACAAACAAACAAACAGACAAAAATAGCGACTTTGTTTTATACTATGTAAGGATGGAGGAAGGTGAGAGGCTATGTTATATTATATAGCATCTAACTTTCCTCCATACATTGACTATTCGACACAAAAAGAATGTTTCCATTCCAACCAGTAATTCCAGAGATTATCGCGTTCAGACAAACAAACAAACTCTTCAGATTTATAATATTAAGTATAGAATAGTGCATAGATAATAATATAAATAATAATAATATTCCACAACTATCACACAACGCCATCTAGTCCCAAGCTAAGCAGAGCTTGTGTTATGGGTACTAGACAACTGATAAACATACTTATATATTTCTAAATACATACATATTATAGATAAATTACACCCAGACACAGAACAAATGATCGTGCTCATCACACAAACATTTGTCCTGGGTGGGAATCGAACCCACGACCTCCGGCATAGCAGTTAGGGTCACTAACCACTAGACCAACAGGCCAGTCAAAAATAATAACGTTAATAGATTATAATAACGTTTTCTTTCCAGACTCTACCAGATAAACTACAAGACGACCAGACACATCTTGGACTTCGGCTAACATTGTATTATTCATAAATAAACAGATGCACCAGTTAATACATTTTGTTTAATTTTTATCGTTTACAACTTTATCCGGTTGAAAAGACCAAAAATTTTTATCTGTATGACACATCAAGCTATATCGATTAAAACATGGTCTCGCTATAAATATTACTAGCTTTTGCCAGCGGCTTCGCTCGCGTGGATGTCAGAAAATATCAAAAAGATTTTTCATACAAACTTTCATCCCCTATTTAACTCCCTTAGGAGTTGAATTTCGAAAAATCCTTCCTTATTCCTTGTCTAGGTACATTGTGAAAGAACTTTGTCCTACAAAAGAACCTTTGTACAAAATTTCAGCTTTCTAGGTAGCTTTCTAGGGATTGGGCTGGGCGTTGATGAGTCAGTCAGTCAGGACTTCTCTTTTTATTTATCTAGATAGATTTGCCGTTCATAGAGAGATTCGCAAAAACTGGTTTGGTATAGCGTGATTGATCGCCATACGTACTAATTGGGTACACGACAACAATCCTGATAGGAGGTTTTCTCCGTAACTACTCATAGGATTTCAAAAAATATTTCAATGACGGATCACTACAATATAACCAAGTGCCTTAGGACCTCAAACTAGTGTGTAATAAATAAATAGGGAACTGGAAATAATATACTGAAGAAGAAAGTACACATGACCAAAATTACATCTACCCGGCATCTAATTAAAAAAGAGAAATAATTAAACGAGCCTCAGGTTTTTTAATTGGCCACAGGATCAAACTTCTAATTTTATAACTAAGCCACGGGAAAATTATATAGCCTCTATTATACTAATTCGTCTTCTTTACAACGTCCGCTAAATATTCTATAGAAAGCATCAAGTGACGATCAACATTTATATTAACTTGTCCTTGTTATTTATACATAGGCACCTAATTTACTAACTCAGCCACGGAATTTATATCTCACCACCATTTTACATTTTACAGCTTCAACACAAGGCCCTCAAAAAAATATAAATAATAATAATAATAATAATAATAATATTCCACAACTATCACACAACGCCATCTAGTCCCAAGCTAAGCAGAGCTTGTGTTATGGGTACTAGACAACTGATAAACATACTTATATATTTCTAAATACATACATATTATAGATAAATTACACCCAGACACAGAACAAATGATCGTGCTCATCACACAAACATTTGTCCTGGGTGGGAATCGAACCCACGACCTCCGGCATAGCAGTTAGGGTCACTAACCACTAGACCAACAGGCCAGTCAAATGAAGCGACCGTATTCAACATCATTTATTATAACTTCGCATGTAAAATAATACATCACATTCTTTTATCGTGAAAATAGCAACAGAAAGATTTGGCGCGAGCGCACGAGACGACAGCGACCGGCCATTTGCACCAATCAGAGAGCGCCATGAAATGTCAACTTTTGATACACTTTAGATTATTATATTTACGTTAAAAATACCTATTAGTTACAGAAATGTTTTTACCATTGTCTAATTGACTAGTCACAGGCAGATTGTATGATGCGTTATTGTAAACTGAAGGAAATAGGTTAGGTTAGGTTAAAACTGTGACCAAACGCGCGCGAGCCGAGCGAGCGAAGCGAGCGGTGCCGCGGTAGCGGCCGGCGAGCGCTACTTCCGAGTTGCTTGCAGAAATGTTTTCACAATTTATTGACTAGTTTTCCGATAAAAATGAAGTTCTGAAGCGATTCTGTCGATAACTTTTGTAGCACAACATGTAAATAAAATCGATCTTTAGGACATTCGATACTCTGAACTTCAATATTTAGGTCATTAAGTACTCTGAACTTCTATATTTAAGCCTTTCGATGACACGACAGGAGTTTATATACATACTATTAGTGGCTATAATATAATATTTGATGACAATTTTAATTAAATTTTGATGCTCAGTTAATGTGGCATGAGTTATAATTTAAACGTACTGAGTTAATAAATTAGAAGCTAATTGAATATTTTTTTGATGCCATATATTAGTATTTTAGAAGTTTACTGTTTGAATTCATGTTACAAATTTAGATGCTAAAAAATTATCACGATGCTGAGTTGTATTTAGAGTGGCTTTAAAAAAGATAACTTGTGGCTAAGATAGTATTTTTTAGATGCTCGTTAATTGTGGCTGACTTAGTAATTTAGAAGGCAAGTTATATTTTTAGATGCAAATAATGCTATTAAAAAGAAGCCGGTTTAATTAGCACCCATTAAAAAAATGTAGCAAGTCTTCACTTGTTTAAAAAAAACACTGATTAAATTATATCTATTTATTTACTTTTTTTTTAATATTGAGATGTTTTCGTATTAAAAACATTACAAAAAATACAAAATTTCCTCTTAATACATAAAAGTACTAGAAATAATGTCAAATTGGTTTTAATATGGCAATTCGAGAGAGTATTATTAAAATACTTATATTTAATATTTTATATACAATCTTACATATTATTCACAGTTAAAGGTAACTATACAGTTAATTCGTTCTTGTTTACAATAAAAATAGATGGTAAGAAAAATATTGATGCTCAAATTCTTGAAGAAATGTCCCTATAAGAATCAGAAATTATTTTATAGTCCAAATAATTAAAAAAAAAAATAGTAGCAAAACCATAAAAAATAAGTCGTTGAATGAAAGAGTGTTAAAATGTTTCAGAAAAATGTACTTACATAAATAGTTAAAAATATGTAACAATTTTGTATTAATTTTAGGTAGTATCACTGCAGTCGTTTTAATTGCCAAATATGGATAGCAGGAAACCAAAAATAAGTTTATTTTTAATAAGTGTAAAAACCACTCCTTGCTTGCCTATTGGCCACTTTAAGGCCGGGGCTCCACCAAAGCGGAGACGAGCGGAGCGAGCGGAGAGGAGTCGTGCGGAAATCGACCAAGCACATTACTTACAATTTACATCTGGTCTTTTGCCCTTCCTGTGATTGGTCGAATTTGGCACATCTCTCCACTCCGCTCGTCTCCTTAAGGTTGCTTGTTCAATGAAGCGGAGCGGAGAAACGGAGAAATATTGACCAATACGATTGTATAAAATCTGCCCTCTGTTCAAGTGTGCAATCCTATTGGTTAATATTTCTCCGTTTCTCCGCTCCGCTACCTCACTCCACTTCAGCGGACAGGCAGCCTAAGCCGTATACACATTACAATAAATGCGGATTTTTCGGCATTTCTAGTAAAAATATAAACCCTTTCAGCATCAGTCAGGCACATTGGATACTTCATTCCTGTATCTAACAATAAAAAAAAAGAACCAACATTTCAGTATGATTGTCAGCATACCATTCTCTTTTGCCGATTGTACTTACTTGAATTCAGAATGATAGAATTACATTTAACAATCTACTTTAGCATCATGTTGTCTAAGTTGATTTTTGAGTAACCAATAGTATTAAAATTTAAAGATACAGTGGAATTCCTACTTTGTCGAGTACCACATTGAGTTTAAAATTACAGAACAAGATCCTGAATTCAAGTTCAGATTCTTATTTAAGTACACAAAGTCATTAAAGCTCTACCTTTCTGCTATTCCATATTTGATGATCAAGAAGTGTTAGGAGTCAGGTCTACTGGCCAAGTTCTTGCAGGTGTTGCTTCTCCTCTTCCTCTTGGAGTAGCAGTTCCCTCTCGGCCGCGATGCGCGCGTGCTGTTCGGCTATCACTCGGAATAGTTCGGCATGCTTCGCACGGGCCTGGGCGACTGCGCGAGTTTCTAGAGGTGCTGCTATTACTGAAATTGAAGAAAATAATAGATTTTATGTGTGATGAGACTTGAGAACAATGTGTGTGTGATGTTGCCGTGGATGCGGCTGCCCCCACATCACGATCAACACCTGCTGTACTAGGGTTTGCTTGTGCTACAGAGCTAGCGCTATTCCAGGCTGATAAGCCATGGTATGTCCGGCGAAGATGCGCACTCTACTCTCTCGATGAATAAGAATCAGTGGCCATGGATGGTGGTGACTGTTTAGTGTCAATATTGTGTTCCCTATAGCACCAAATAACTCACTGTGGTCGTCGTAGGCGAATGATCTTGGAGCGTAAGAGCCACCAAGGTACGGGATTTGCGTAAATCTGACCAAATAGATTGGATTTTGACTGACCGTTTAATAGGCATCTTCACCGTTTGTACGACTATTTGCATGACTACCAACGTTCATTTGAGAACTAGCATGTAATGACTTCTTAAGACGTTGTATATTCTGGTGAAAGAATACAAAAAGCAGCTTACATTCAGGGTGTGGGTTGGCGTGTTCCTCAGCAATCTTGGCGTAGAGCTGGTAGTGGCGATTCTTGGCCTGCGCCACCGACGCAGAGTCCGCTGGGTGCTCCGGCACCACGTCGCTCAGTATCGGGTGGAAGCCCTGCTTGTCAGCCACGTAGTCCACTGTACGCACCTTCTGGAGAGGGTCCACGTACGAGAAGGATCCTGGAATGTTATGAAGGTGTCTTAGAGAATGCTAATTAATTAATTGTCAAGATAATTAAAAATGAATTTTCTGACTTTGTAAAGGGTAAAACCGCCTGGCTAAAGTTAACACAGGTAAAAAAACAGAAAGTCTTTGATATTTTAACAATTTGATTAATAAATGTATAAATTACTAAACTTAAATAAAACAGTAAATACCCTATATTGCGGTCACCATGCATATTTTGGCATGCGTATTTTAAAGTGATCAAAATATTCCCTATGTCTTGCCTATTTGAAGCTAAATGCTCGCGTAGTAGCATCAAAACTTCGAATGCACATCATCTGGGATGTTAATTATTATTAACATTGGCCGGTTACTTACCAGTCTATATTATCAGAGTACATACTTCTACCTACCCCTTGAAGCATATTATGAAGGTGTGACGGTAATTAGTAAATTAATTAAAGAGTTTATTTAATTCGTACGTTTGATGCCAAGGTAAGTGCTCAAGGTGGAAAGCTTTGAAACAAATACAGTGAAGGGCCGTTCTATTTTGTAGCCGTGGCCGGTTACTTCAACTGTACAACCTTTTCATGTCTTTATTTATAAGATGAAATGAGTAGTATAGTACCTACGAATAACTATGGACTAGAAATGTTTCAGTTCAAAAAATGGTCCTTCTATTTGTGCCTTCTTGATGGCAATAGGCTCGCCCCCTATTACATGGGACTTAAGCATAACTGATATAATGTGAGTATACTATTAAATTCACCTCTGCCTAACCCTTTCGGGATTACAGGCGTGATGTTAGGTTTATGTGTAGAATCAGAAATATCAGTTCAGCTTATACTACCTCAAATTAGCAACTCTATTTGTGGTGGTTCAAACTTCGTTTGAAATACTGTTAGAATAAAGTTCTAATCAGCTTGCACTACAAAGCGTTTTACAACACTATGTCACTATATCCTGAAGAATATCATATATTTTTCTGATTTTGTTTACTGCAGTGAATCATATACTTTTACGTATTATAATATAAAACTTGAGTTTTCCGTCTGTTAGCCGCTTAATCATCGAACTATAATGTTGTATTTAAGATTTTAATAGGTACCAAGGATGAAAGTGACTAACAGCAAACTTATAAATCCTCATCATCTACCAAGCCTTTTCCAAACTATGCTGTGGTCGGCTTCCAGTCTAACCGGATGCAGCTGAATACCACTATTTTGAGTAGAGCGACTGCCTATCTGACCTCTAGGTATAACTTAGTTAGTAAGAATAAAGGTACAAGTTGGTAGCCGACTGCACGCAGCAGCAGCAGGCGACGTGTCGCGGCGACACTACTGATTTCTACGTATTTCTATGAAATTCCCTCCGTAGTTAGCGACATGAAGCTAGCGACGCGTCGTCGAGCGGCAGACGCACGTGTCGTCCGACCGCAGATCAGTAGTGCCACTGATGCCAGCAACGACACGTCGAGCGTGTTTAGAGTTATTGACTACTAATTTTTTGCAGTCGGGTTCGAAATCATGACTGCAGCGACATGACACGACGACGTGTCGTGACGACATGTCGTCTGCTGCTGCTGCGTGCAGTCGGCTACCAACTGGTACCTTTAATCAGTATTCTTCAGCAAGACTTCAATGCCTTACGCATTTTACTACAAAAACGAGTTCAGAATCAATAATAAAGTCATAAATACTCCAATTGGTCCATATTTAAGTTAACAAGCCTATATTTAAGTCTGTAGATAATACGTGATCCGAATTCTGTTCTAATGTTCTGGTAGTAAAACAGAATTTAGCTTAGATTTCTCTTCCTTATGGGCGTTCCGAGGTACCTATCAAAGTTGTACATCTAGAGCAAGGGAATTTACGCAAATATCTTGTTAATATCGCAGCATTAGAAAGTCTAATTGTTGTAAATGTTAGTTCATTTGGTCTTGTAACTGGAGAGATGGATTATGTAACTGCTGTTGTAATGTATGATGAAGGGATCATTTGTATGCCGTCAGGGCTGCGGGTTGTTCGAAAGAGATACCGCGGCCTCGGCACAAGGGCTAAGAAGGAACATGGGTGGTTTTTAGTCAGTAGAAGTCTGACACTCCCTTCCGCTCTGCCCAGAGAGAAATAAAAAAAGGGGATATTGTACGCTAATAAATCATGGTGTTCTTTGTAAGTTATTATTTAACTAGCTTTTGCCCGCGACTTCGTTCGCGTGGAATCTCTGACTTCCGGCAGATTTTTGGTTTATCTCGCGAAAAAAAAAACTATCCTATGTCCTTTCTCAAGTTCCAAACTATGTCTGTACCAAATTTCACACAAATCGGTTCAGTAGTTTAGGCGTGAAGCAAAGACAGACAGACAGACAGACAGAGTTACTTTCGCATTTATAATATTAGTTAGGATAGTTAGGAAGTTAGGATAGACGGATTAGAGTCCACATTGAGTTGTTACCGAGAGACGGTAGGAAAGTTGGCAGCAGGTAGACTAACAGTCAGACGGGTGAAGCGCATTCAGGGGGAACTAGTTCGCGAATCAGGGAAGAACGGCACGAAAGGTAAATGGATTGTACTCAACGGAGGGTGGTACAGTCAAACAAGCTAATAAGTATACAGCCAGCTAATTTGCATTTACTTTTAAGATTAAGTATACAGATACATTTAGATACTGACTGTATAAAACAAAATTACGATCAATATTTTCAGTGTACTAGAATTTTATTATAAAGATCTCTACCCTGTATACTTATTACCTTGTTCGACTGTACAAGACTGGCTACCGATAACTTAAAATCTGAACATTGCTGTCAGTAGCTATGAAATAGTAATATTTAGAGGTATAGGCATGAAGGATAAACCTGAGGGTAATATTATAATAACTAGGTACTACTTGTTGTTGTAGGCATCGTATATTACAATGTTACTGAAAATTACAAAAGAAAAAATACTTTACTTGGAAAATGGTACATAATTATGACCAAATCAAACCATTTCTTGCCGTTTCCGGCAAACTAATAATTCTTTCCTTATAACCCATAATGATAAGTTACAAGTTATTTAATTATGTGACTACGGCATTTACACGCTTTTTAACATTTTTGAATGGCTATGTAATCTCGGTTACTCATGTCCGATTAGAAGCGCTTGTATAACTGGTTTGTGACATTTAATCGACAAAGGTCAAGCAACAATAAAATTAGTTTGAAAACATACTTAATGTATGCAAGATTTTTTTGTATTAATATCTGAAGGACATTGTTCATCTATGATTATTAGAATTGGTCCAAATGCTACCCAGGAATGGGAGTACATGCGCTGGGTTCCTGGCACTACTCTATGTCATTATAATAAATATTTTTAGAATCCATCCCGGGGTTCCTATTTTTGTAACCTTTTTATTTTCAAGACATATTTTTTATACATGGTATTTTTGGACCCATTTTCAAGATTTTTACACCTTTCGTGACCACAACTAAAGACATTTTGTATAAATGGACGGTTTTAGTATTTATTCCGTATTGGAAGTAATAGAAAAGATAACAAAAAAACCTGAAATGGCATGCGTAACGTAACGCATACCGCACCGTCCGGAGAGATGGTTTGGTTATAGGGCTTGCAAAAACACCGCTGTGACTCTGTGAGCCTACTGTCGCCTTAGCTGACGGGCCACGAGAACTGCTTAGCATGACGCAGCCTGCCTCCGGGCTCCAAACTCCTTTGGCGATGTACGGGCTCATCTAACATCGCTCTACTCATAAGGGCCGTACAATGCAACGATAGATTCCCCGATCTATCGCCCACTGGCACCTCCTAGGGCGGCGGCATCAAATTGCCATGGCGCCTCCTCAGCCGCCCTGTCGTTCTGCGACAGATCGTATCAGCGAGCGAGCCGTCCTCCCTGACGTGCTCCACCGCCGACATCTGCGGAATGACATGCAGGACACCACTGCCTCCCATGCCTCCCTAACTGTCGACCAAGGCCTTGGCCACGGCTGGCTAAAAGAGGTTTGCCGTAATTGCTGCTTCGAGAGTACGGCAGTGCACCACCCAATTAGAGCAATGCTCGTGGATGTAAAGTGCCTCGCTGCAGCCGCACTGGTGCACACTTCCCAGTTCTGTTATTCTGTACGTTCCTTATCCAGGCTTTATCATACCAGCACATTGACGAATATGTAAACCGTCCAACGACTGCAGTAGTCAACAATATTGAGATTTGTCAACGTATGAAGTTTTACAGAGACCACTTATCCAAAGTCAAACAAACAAAGAATAAAAATCACCTTTAACTGTACCACTGCCATCGCTGACTTCGGTGTGTGTCCTGTCAGCATGCCCAGGGTACCTTCCAGCCGTGTAGGAGAACACGTAGGGCTTCGGTGGCGGCTCAGGAGTCGTGGTGGTCTCCAGCAGATGGGACACGTCGCCGCTGACCAGAGCCAGGGATATGAGGATCAGCGTGGGACACAGCATCTGGAAAAGTTAGAAGACTTGTCTTAATATGATTGACTGGACAGATTCTCTCGAATTCAAGTGGTTCTTCCCTTAAAATATCTTCTTTTGAGTTGACCAAAATGCCTGGACCCGAGTATGTTTCGTTATTTCGTCACAGAGCAGTCGGATAAGCTGGAGAAGCATTTAAGACTGCTATGAATCACAAGTCCGAGAGTAGGTATGTGACAAAAACAGTTTATTTAAAGACTAGCTTTTGCCAGCGGCTTTGCCCGCGTGAAAATGACGATTTTCCATACAAACTTTCATTCCCTATTTAACTCCCTTAGGGGTTGAATTTCGAAAAATCCTTCATTATTCCTTGTCTACATCATAAAGGAAACCTCTGCGCTAAATTTTAGCCTTCCAGGTCCAAGGGTTTGGGCTGGGCGTTGATGAGTCAGTCAGTCAGTCAGGACTTCTCTTATTATTTAAATAGATAATAAATAGATAGATAGATTCACCTCTCTTATAATTCAGACCCACCATGCCTACGATACCTACATGCTACCTAGTATAACGGTAACGGGGATCAAAGCTTTATAAAAGTGCCTAGATTATTCTGAACACGTTTTAAATCAATTTGCTAGAATAAAAAAACAGAATTGCTTCTACGAAAAATAAGTAATTTGTCTAGTCTAGATCATTGAATAGCATTTTTGTGTTTTTGTAGAACATTTTTATCCTCATTTTTTACGAGCGGTGTTGTCACGTTGTTCATTTAAAAAATTGCCAAAATTCTTAGTGAGAATTTGTTCTGACTCAGCCTAACTCAAGATGGTTTTTTACTGCCTGATGGGCTGGGTAGAAAGCGATAAGCGAGGTCTACGAAGGAAGGAGCGAGCTTCAAAGATGGCCGGATAAATAATAATAATAATCCTTTTAGGCCGGTTTCGGCTACGGCGACCGCTTTATCATCAACCTACTGTCGTCTATCATGGGCTCTCATGTGGCTAGAAAAACCACCTTTGTTTACAAATATTCTCGCACAGAGTGGACATGCAGACAGTTCTACATCTTGAGAAAACCGGCATGTCTTAGAATCAAAAAAATCGAAGACATGTGACATCTACCAACCCGCTTTGGGCTCACGTGGTAGCCCATTCCCTCTCAAAGAGAGGAGGCCTATGTCCCAGCAGTGGGAACACTGTTGATGATGAAGAAGACGAGATTTATAGTTAGAAGAAGAGTTTTCATCAAGAAAAGTCTCAAGAAACTTAAAAAATCAAAGGAATCTGAATCAATCTATCGGTTAATACCTACATGAGCAACGCTAAAGGATGCCTATTCACGCTAGATTGAAACCAGTTCCCCTGACCTTTGCATAGCGTCGCCGGTGCACGCTCGAGAGAGGCGCGAAAAATCTACATTTTATGATGTTATTTGTTAGATTTGAACTTTGGAGTTTACAAGATCGTAAGTTCATTAACCATTGTCTGTGCATAAGGATTATAATATGGTAATAAAGTTTGGGAGCACCGCTGCTCTCAAAACGGTGAAGGAAAACATCGTGAGGTAAATGTCTTAGAACCAAAAATCCGAAGACGTGACATCTACCAATCCGCACTGGGCCCGCGTGGTAGATTATAGCCCATTCCCTCTCAAAGAGAGGAGACCTGAGTCCCTGCAG
Organism: Diarsia mendica; assembly: GCA_949316265.1. Classification (NCBI taxonomy): domain Eukaryota; kingdom Metazoa; phylum Arthropoda; class Insecta; order Lepidoptera; family Noctuidae; genus Diarsia; species Diarsia mendica. The sequence continues at coordinate 1,201,691 of OX438903.1, read as the reverse complement.
TGGGAACATTAATAGGCTGTTGTTGATGATGATGAACAAAGTTTAGGGATGAGCATCTTTGGTTACGGCTGTTCTGGTTCTGCAAGTGTGATCAGCAGTTTTTCAAATGTGTATAATTGAAAGCAAGGATAATTGAAGTTAAGTGGGTTTATCGGAAAACTTAATATATTTTGTGTTATGGGTATAAGACATTTGTTTAGGGAACATGCCATTATGCGATACTTTTGCTTAACTGGACTGATTTTGAATTAGTTGAATGCTTTTCGCGATTGTAAGGTTCTGTAAAAGTTGTTTATATTTATGAAAATAACTATTATTTATAAGTTTTTCCGTTATTTCAACAATACGTTGAACATTACAGCATCATATGGAAACTTGTTAATAATGACCTATAATTTGCAATTTATAAGTATCTGTTTATGTTGATCGGATTCATAGAAATCCTATTGTTTTTCAATAAACGCAAGTAATTTGCGCATTATTTTAATGTCTTCTCGTTATGGTAATTTTCTAGGAACTGCGGAGTATGTAGTCATCATTAGCTTTAGAGCCCAATAAATGTGATTGATGGTTAGTGACGTCATTTATGACATTTGTGTATTTTGTTTGTCGTCGTGGGCCATAGATATAGAATTCCGGAATTCCGGAATTCTATATCTATGTCGTGGGCAAATGATGAAGGGAGATTTGATGATTATTGTATCTTTAAGATTCAAAATCAAATCAAAATCAAAATTCATTTATTCAAACTAGGCTGATAATCAGCACTTTTCGAAGGTCAAAATTTACTTTACTTTACTACAGTGAAACTTGGTTAACCCGCGGGTGCTCGCGCATGGGTCGAAAAGACCCAGTACTCTAGTTTTTGTGCCATAACTGTTTTTGTATTAGTTCATTCGTGTCGTCGCTCTATGTACCTTCAAGTAGCCTCACAGGCTATCTGCATACCCCACCTCAGCCAGTCCCCGTGCGGCATTTGGAAATTACGGACGTTTAAAGTGAGTATGGGTCGTTTCGACCCTTGTGCGACGTAATGCGTTAGTGTATTTTTTATTACAAAAATATTATTTTGATTTTATTTCTTTGTTGATATGTCGTCAAATCGTTTGAATTACAAGAGAATAGCAGATATATTAGAAGAGGAAGACATTGAACGTGAAATTTCGGCAGACATTGAAGAAAATTTGGATATTGATAAATTTTCGGGCTTAGAAACTTCATTGTCCTCAAGGAGTTTATCTTCACCATTCTGACAGTCTGAATTGTTCCACTATTTAGAAGATTGTTGATATTTATGATAATTAAAATGATTTTTTTATGTTTTTAGATTAAATAAAAAAAGTTTAAGTTGTTTTTTAGTTCATATATCGTAAAAAGTAAGATTTAGCAGTGATCTCTTGAATTTGGTGATTTATATTACTGTTTTTCTCTGAATAATGAACATTTATTATTTTTAAGTTTGTTTTGTTACCCTCTTTCCAAATAAGTAACAAATAATCCCGAAATTTAATTAAGTTATTAAAAACAATACATTCAAAATCTGGGTCTTTTCGACCCTCGTGCGACTGTTCATGAAATAAAAGGAGACGCGAGTACCGGCGGGTTAACTGGGACATGGATAAGTGAGAAATCTCTATACTTAACTGGAGCTCATACTGGGGTCCCATGAGACAAATTTGGATTTGGATGGT